>JAGVSL010000049.1:4800000-6000000 GCA_022494535.1 Himalopsyche phryganea
CAGTGTTAGAAAAATATTTTTCAGTCACAATGGACGCCTTTGAAGGTAGTTAATGACTCGTTTGACACATTGTATCATCGAAAACACACCCGTGCTCTAATTGATATCTCATTTTATACCCAGATGTCAGTATTTTCAAAAATATGTCAAAAAAAATATTTATAGAAATTTTAAATTTATAGAAATTTACCGGAAGCATAATTGGTAGGTTGTATTCACTCGGCGTTTCAACAACTTGAAGGTTACATTTTTTTCTCCGCTGTTTTTACTCTAATTTAATATTGTTTATACCACTTGAAATATATAATTGATCTTGTATGAATATATAAATCATCCACTTAATACCTTTATATGTATTATGTTTTATTAGATTTCGATAGCTTTTTATAGCTCATAATGAATCCCCTGATGTAAGAAACCACGTTATAGTACATAAAGAAATATAAGAGCAGACGTAGCGTTCATAGTGACATTATAAGAATATGTGAATGAACTTGTTTTTTAATTATTTCGGAGATTGATATGGTCAGGCTTGACTGTCTTGGAAGTAGTATTTTGGATAAGTTGAAAATGGAGATGTCTCTATTATGAGACGTTTGAAATTACCATTATTCTCTTTAGTTGATGTATTCCAGTAAATATCCCTGGAGACAGTATATTATTATATAATATTTAATGATTTACAATATCATACAGTATAATATAATATCTTCAATACTTTTTCCAAGAAATCTGCCGTAAATTTTATTATGTTTTCTTCGGGGCAGGTTTCTACGCGGTGTCCTGGGATTTTTTCTTATAAGTACATAGGATGAATGAGCCTCCAGAGAGTCACTGGCGGCATTATAATATATTGCTTTTTACCCGGACTGGTAAATTATTGTACCGCCTTGTCCAATCCATCGATTTGAAAAGGATGGTTTATTTTAAATCCTTTCAAATTTAAATGTAGACTGTAATATTTTTTCAAAACTATTTTCTTTAGAATAATATAATCACAATTGAGGAGTAATAATTTAATATTAATACCGCTTACCAAAATGATTTTTAGTGGTGTGATGCTGTTAAATATTGTCCAACAATTTAAGTATGTCTTTTATTCTGTTGGAAATGGGGAATGTTAAACTGTAACGTTAATGAACATAGTTATTTTTGATTGAACATGCACTTTCTTTGTAGAACTTTATTATAATAAGTTTACATAGCAAAGTATTTATTTTCACAAGAAATGTAAGATAGAGTTAATATTTCGCTATTTCAGCATCACAAATATTATCTCATTATTGTTATGGAACTAAATACTTCGAGACTTTTATTATATGAATTTTCTCGGAAAGAATATTTATTTACATACAACGTTCATTCGGCGAACAACCTTAATACTGCTACTTAATTTTAAAACAAATATCAATTACTGTTTACTTTTGTAGAAACAAATTAAATATGCTTCTACTAAACATGGAAGCGATCAATTAACTTAATATTATTAGTCTGAAAATTTTATGGACCCTAAACATTAGACATTCAATCAAAATTTCGATTATTGGTAGAGCCGATCAAATAAAATGAAGCTTATTTATTTTATTTCGGTATTAATAGATCAAAAGCGCTGAAATATCGAGCTTATTATATCAGTACGAAATTCCAAAGCAATAAACATAAACAAACCGGGAAATTTAATATCGCAGTTAAAATCTCGATAAATTCTACAGCGCGACTTAAACATAAATCAAAAACAAATTAAGTCATACATACAATACATATATAAGTGATTGCTTGCGTTAACTTGTCCGGTTTCATGTTTTTTATGACTTTGTTAATGTATCATATATTAACTATTAGGGTTGACGTGAATTTGGTATTATTTTTAAATGATCACTAGTAATTTTGTCAGTAAGTTTTTAATAATGGTCAGTATTTCTCTTTAATCACCCTAATCGGTCATGTTGACTTGGTTGGACCAAGGAAAAAAATAAGACAGTCGAAGCTTCGCAGCGTCGTATGGAAAGCGAATGGAGCTCAATTCATAAAAGCTACTTCATAAACCTTTTTTATTTAAATTTCTGCACACTACAGTTCATACAACCAAGTCTTGAGGAAATCTGAGGAAAGTAACGTTATTGAGCTGTGGAATTTACCCTGCAAGAAGAGTGTGAAGTCTTAGTGAATATTTAGAATGGTCAGAATATCTTTGGACAGAATAACGTAGAGTATTTAAATTAAGCTGTGGAAGAACTAGTGAAAATTCTAATCGAAGTGGGGAATATTTTCATCTCGGAAGACGTTATTATTTCATGTGTATTCAAATTTCAGTTAGATGTATATAATGACAACTTTAATGACAACAATTCAGTCAAAGGGCTGCAGGTTTTCTATATTTGCATTATCAAAAAATAATTACAGTCAGACGGATACCGTCAATGATTTTTACTGATGATTTCGATACATTCATTAATTTTGTTAGTTACTGACAATTTGTTTATTTAATTATCGACCAAATAATAATTTAGTATTTTTTCCAGCCCTCTCTAACATTAATCATCAATTATATCTTGTAAAGATTCTACAACCCTGAACAGGAACTAATCTCTTAAAATATACGCTTCACGAACCAATTTCAAATACCAACGTATTGCGTTACTAATGAGCAGATAAAATGAACATAATTTTGTTCTTATATTATGAACTATTAAGGATCTATTCATTACTTAAACAGAATAATCTGGAAATATTGCAAAAAGTAACAGCCAATAGACAAACTTTTAAATATTTTTATTTCTTCATTATGTACCTTTAGATTTAATAATTTTATAAACGTTTCTATTCATACTCCTGCCGTGGTCGTGGTCGAGTGATCAACGTCGTTGGCTTCAGTTATGGTTCTCACATGCTCGAATATCAAGTACGGACAGTATCATATATTGTTTTTTCAAACTGGTTTATGGATTTCTGTTCGAAGGCATGAACGTCTGTGATGTTTTAAATTCTTTCCCACCTATTCGAATCGAAAATCGTGGCGTAGTGAAATCGTTTAGTTAACCACTAGTCTTGTCCTAACCCTATTTTTATATACCTCCTATCTTCGAAAAATAAAAGTTAGAAGAGCAACCGGCGGCTCTAGCAGAAAAACTTTGTTAAGATAAACCCTATTACGAACGGACATTGTAAAAAAGATTAACCGAACTTGTTCAAAACGTTTTATGTTTCATTGGACTTAACTCTACATATTTGGGGTGTAAATAAGTGTGATATTAACATCGTAAGAGATATTTTGTGGTACATGTAACGTCATGCATGTTTTGTGTTATTTTCTCTGTAAGGCTTGGACGGTTTCAATGACTGTTTATTTTTGTATTTATCTTTTGAGTCGACTGATTTGACTGAAATTATGCTTTAGGAATTTATATAATTGTTCATTTCGAGCTGCTATGATAACAACTGACCACAATACGACTTCAAAATAATTAGTGTTGCTATGATAACATCAAAGATTTCAGATAATGTTATTTAAGGGCGTGTGTACAGGGGGTATATTCTTCTTTACATATAAATCGACTTACAGTCATCTAACAGTCATCCCCAAATCAGTACCACGGTACAGTAAGGAGCAGTGACTTAAAAATAGCTTGCGTTGTTATGACGACACCACATTATAGATGTCAATAAATATGGCTACTGATATTACAAATTATTATGCTCCTGTGGTTTACCTTGTATGAATCAGCCTCCAATCACCTCACAGTGATCTCTAAGTACAGTTCCAAACGTTATAGTTCCCAGTTTGGCTGTGATTAGCAAAAAATATATGAATAGAGTAAACGTCCTGTGATCCAGTAGGGAGCAGTACCGAGTAGCTAGTTTGGCTATTATTTAAATAAATATATAACTGAATTTATTACGTGAATAATGTTAAATGTGTTCAACAACTTCTATTTTTTAATTGAGGTGATACTAACGTTCAAATCATATTATTTAAACGTTAGTCTAGATAGTAATCTGTTTCATGTATGACGTCTTATAGTAAAATGATTTTAAATATTTTCACAACAGCTAACAGCAATTTATCATTTATGTCAATTCATTCGATTAAGAACTACCTCTTCTCAGTGAAACTGTGCCAAGTGCGTCATTAGAAGAAGAATAACAGGCGAAGAAAAGCTCCTTTTAACAATCTGTTAACTCGACAAGTCCTCGTGCCGATCTATTGAATCTGCAAATGCAAATTTGTTCTATTGCACCGTTTGAAGTGCATTGTGCAGGACTTGTGAATAATGCCACTGCAGTGCAGTTTCTGTTCGATGTAATTACGTCGTGACGATAAAGACCAGTTTAGAATATACATAATTATTTACTGTCAACACTGTCGACCGTGCTACGCCTTGGAATTGTTATACAAGACATACCACCAGTTCGGCGCAGCTAAATATGGCCTGTAAGCAAATATGGTCTACATTACTTACCTCTAGTCCTGTCACGGAAATATGTTCATGTTATTTTTAGTTTTTAAATGGTTGAGAATTAAATTATGTAACTAACTATACATAAAAGAATACCTATTTTTGAATGAATCTGAAAATAAAACCATTTTTAAGATTTGGATTATTGAGATTTTGTACCATGTATTTTGTCACTAACGACCCGGGTTTCGCCTTTCGGCATCTTCAGGCATTCGAGCGCACGAAATTAAACAGTGTACAAAATCTCAATAATCCAAATTTGATATTGAAATTCAATCAAGCACCCTCAGTCGATGTCTTAAATTACATTTTTAAGATGCTAAATATAAAGTCGTCAGCGTCCGTGGCGCAGTTGGTAGCGTTGTTGACTACAGTTAAGGATTTCTCGGGTTCAAATCTCGGTGCGGACGGTTTTCATAAATCGATTTATGTATTTTTGTTCGTAGTATAAGTGTTTGCTAACCTAACCACTAATCCTGTCCTAGCCTTATCCTTCTATCCCCACTCTCTTCAAAAAAAAGAGAGGTTGAGCAACTGAGTAACAAGCAGTTATCATAGAAAAATTCTGTTGAGACACCTCCATTAGGAGGCCATATTTTCCAGGTTGGGATCTGTACCCAACATGGATAAAAAAAAATAAGGTTTTTTCTAATTTGTCTGTTCATTACTATTGAGTGTTTCTTAGCTTTTCTGAAGCATTCATATTAATATTATATATTACCGTAAAGCATTTGACTATAAGTTCGCCAAATAAATTTATAAAATTACAATAAAAATATTTTTCCATCTCTTAAGTATGACAAAATGCTTTGGGCGCCCTACACCTGTCATACGCTTGCTACCAGGGGATAGTGGAAAGCTGTACCGCTTAAAATTTAGTATTCCCCCAGGTGCGTCGTTATAACTGGCGAGTATTTAACCTGTAAATTCTTATCAAAGTTTCTACTCAGCATAGACACCGTCAACTTTTATTTTAGTCCTACAAAAATTATGTAAACTATCCGCTTGTTAGTTTATGGCATCGTCGTAGCTTTAACAAAAAAAAATAATGTTCTTTAATACCAAAGTTTCCTTTTTTTACTTGATACATTATTCGTAAAAGTTTGAATTACTGGAGAAAAATTAATGTAACACATACATAACTGGGTGTAAAATTGCTTCCAAATGACATTGAGGAAACACTGATGTACTTGAAAATTGTTTTATTTTTAATTAACGTATTTTTATAAATAAACGTGTTAAGATATTTTTAAAACATAGTGTTAAAAATTTAGTACTCGTAGCATGGACCAAAAGATCAAACATTGTAAAACTAGTTAGTTGTATGAAATAGCAATTAGTGTTTATGTGTATACTGCTAATTAATTTAAAATTTATTATTTTCCTGATAATTAGAATTTGGAGTAGATATATTATAATTACTAATTAATACACTTAAACTAAACTATAATACTGTATGACTAAATTCGTTAACCAATTTTCACTACGTAAATTTTGCCTATCTATGATCATTCTAACATTTAATGTTGACTTAATTTAAAAAAAATAGTACACTTATAATAGGGTTCTTTCCAATATTTTTATTTGAATTAAAGGTAGTTAAATACTGTAGTAATATGTACGAAACCAAAAAATTATTTACGAACCATACATTACGTAATAAAAAATATGAATCCAAAGAAAATAATACTCCTTTAAATTCGAACAACATACTTTCAATAAATAACATTTTCGTGCACAATTATTTAGCTCGCATTGACGTGAGAATAATTAGTTAGCGCGTTGGTTACAAGATGGCGTGTTTTTCTTATTCGAAAATGTGTTGATAAAGAAAGAAAAAAAATATATTTCAATAGAAAGCAATTTTCACGCTGCGTGCATATTTTTTATCGTTTTTTTCTTATCGAAGAGCCGTTTCGAAAATCTGCCACCAAAAATTAACGCAAGAAAAAGTACGTTTATGGTATCGTAGCGTTATTCATTATAACCTACCACAAAATGATGCTATTTCAATTGCTTTATTTATTTATATATGTAAATATATTTGAATAAATCTTACTACAAATAAAAAGTTACACTAATGGCAGGTATATGAACTTTTGTGAGCCATATAAGGTTTCACTCTGTATTTCTCTGTTTTTATTTTATGAAAACAAATCATTGCCTTCTTTGGCCTTTCAATAACGACAAATTCAACCTGAAAATTAGAAAATAGTTTATAACGCCATTACATAAGCAACATAAATATATATGTTGGAATAACAAGGGTTTATGAAGATACCCGATTTGTATATCATACTAGTAAGTACCCGGCATACGGTACAATGCCACTCAAAGAAAGAAATGATTTGTGATTTAATTTTGTTTATTGAAGTGGTTTTGGGTACAAAATATTTATGTTTTCTACCTGGTGCGTCCATGAATAAAGGTTTTTACGAGATGTCGCTGGCTGTACGTATTTGATTCCTTTTTTATATTTCAGATTTTCATTTTTTTTTCTTCAGAAACCTTCACGGGTGTACGCTACAACTACACGAAAAAATATCATGATAATGTCTGAATTTTCTTAACCATTATTGCTCTTAATGTGAAACGTATACACTCTCATGGATCAGTTTAACACACGATGCTTAAAGATGACCGGTTGTTAGTCGTTCAAATTCTCTTTTACACAGAAAGTAAAAATATAATTTAAGAGTAGAATTCGAAAAAGAATAGAAGTTACCTTAGAGCACTCCCTATTTCTTGTTTTCAAGAAATCAATAATCAGTTGTAGCCGTTTCCATTTGCAAATTAAAGTCCTTGACCAAGGGATCAATAAGAAAGAATAGGTAAAATGAAATCACATAACAAATAAGATGTGAATTAAATGCTATTTTTTACCCAAAATCTTGGGTAAAAAATTGTCTGTGTAAATATTGGGTTCCCAGTTAACCTTCTTCATAATATAACTTTATCTGAAAAGTTAGTCGTTTGTCTAAATCGTTACGTAAATCCTTAGTATATATTGAAATGGCGTTCCTCAGACAATCAATATTAATTCAGTAATATTTTATACAAGCTAAAGTTTTGACCCTTCAGCGCTTTAGACTTTAATTGCGTTGTTGATCCCATGGGTCTGAAATATATCCCAGTTTTCAGCTCTTAAGATCTACATCGTAGATTCAATATTATATATTTATGTATCATAAACCAGGGAATAAATACCAGGTCAAACGATAAAAAATAGTGAGCTTCGTTCAGCTTCTATTGTTCTTAATATATAAACATATTTAAAATCTCACGCATTACAATATTCATCAAAATTAAAATTTTAGGAATAATAACTATACGCCTTAAAGCCATTACAGGTTTAACTCTCAAGGGATGTAAAACCACATTAATAAAATAATCGGATCCCTGGAAAATTATATTTAAAGAGTTTTCCAACTAATTTCTTCCTAATTTCACAGGATAAATAACTGCTCTTGAAATTCATTCCAGCATTAGATTCTTAATGACAGTCCTGTAGCCAAGTGGTCAAACCTATTAAACGTCCATCCTTTTCGGTTGCTGTTTAATTGCCGCATATTTAAAAAAAAATGATTTATGAATTTCCATTCAAAGAGAATGATGTCTTTGTTGTTTTTAATCACTCTATCCCATCCAATCGATGCGCAGTGAAAGCGATATGCTCGCTACTAGTTATTTTCTACCTTCATCTTCAACTCTTATAGTCGCGGAAAGAGTGAGGTCGAGTGACTGAATAACGACAAGCTCTCGTAAAACCAACTTCTGTTAGGATGATCTATTAGGAGTACACATTCTTCCCATAGTGATTGGATAAGGTTGAAACGACAAAAGCATTGTCATTGCCAAAATTATAGCTTGATAATTTATAATATTATATATTTAATCATCAAATGTGTAAAGTAGATTCTAATGTTTATTCTCACATTAAAAAACCCCATTAATACTGAAAGGTCTGATTTAAATAATGAAGAAAACAATCCCAATTCTCGTTGTGATACTGCATACCAATACTTCATTATGTAACCGAATGTTTTCCTAATGCTTTTGAGGTTTCGGTGAAATTCCAAAAACCACGGTTTTGCGGTTCGATCTATTTGAACGAGAAAGAGAATATTACTTGTGATATCTATTATTATTTAGTATAGAATTAGCATTTTACTCACATTAAGCAAAGATTTGTATAAAAGAGCAAACAAATAGTTACAATTCTTTATAGTTATGATTTAAAAAAACAGGTTAAGGCAGGTAACGGCGCAAAAATGAACTGTGTACGAATTGCTTAATAAAACTAAATTTAATAAAATATTTATGACACGACTCGATTTGTGTACCAATTTGAAAATATTCATTTGGAAAAAAGTATTTTTAATAAAGAACGAATTTCATACGATATTCTTTTTGACGTTTGAAAACAATAGAGAGGATTGTCAGAAAAGTAATAATCGAAGACATATTAAATGTAAATCACCTCTGTCTGAAAGCAGAGATATAAGAGATTTTCCCCGGATTCTTCGATAGGGTTTTAATATCTTCTGTATTCTTGTTGATGAGAAAATCAATTACTCGAATAAAGTAAAAACATGCACAAGGTAAGGTGATATCACAAGTTCGTGCCGTACAGGTTGACCACATAAACATGGTTTCAGTTTTCATTTCGATTTTCATTTTGCAAAATTTTGACACTTTCATTTTGACACTGAAGTTATTACGCCTTAGTCACTTTTGGTTATCATTTGAAAGAGCTTGAATTTTTCAGGCGTGTTGCCGAATGGACAACGTTGTTGGCGTCGGTTGCGATAATTACAAACACCGGTAAAGACAATTTCATAAATTGTTTTTTTAATTGATTTATGGATTTGTGTTCGAAGGTATGGATGAAGGATGCATACGATATCTATCTAGAGCGATTAGCTATCCACTAGCTCTGTATCTGTCTTATACTTATACCTTTACTTTTTCCAAAAAAGAGTTGAACGACTGAGTAACAAAGAGTTCGTAGAACAACTTCTGTTGAGATAAGCTACATTAGGAAGTCATATGCTCAACATTCTGAGCGGATACGGTTCCAAAAATCTCAAACGATCAGAACCCCCGTTAAGATGTTTGCTGAAATATTTGCATGTTTACCCTTAACCAAGTTTGCCCGTTATTTTATTTTTACGATAATAATTCCTCTCATGTTCGATAGACTGCGGTAACGTTTCGTATTATTTCGTGACTAATTCTATGAATTAACTCGTAAATAATTCCTCAATCACAAGTCTAGCATGCTAACGTATACCATTAATTATGTTACGTAGTGTGACATAATTCTCAGTAACCCTCTCTTACACTTCATGCTCCGTGTCTCGTATTTAATAATATTAACTGCCTCATATTCACTCATGTTAGATCCGACGGGAGTGTTCTGCTGCTATTAACTTTCTGGAGAATTAATGCGACTTGCTCTGCCTTGCATTTTGAACAAGCTTGCGGTGAACGGTAGTGTGGAGAGTTCGGATTTTATTTCTAGTAGTCTGGATTTTATCACATGTTGGATGCAGTGGTAAGTTGCAGTTTATTCAGATTAACTTTTGAAACTGCCCTTGCCTATTTTTTCCTGTATTCCCTCATGAAAAATTTGTTGATAAAAACCGCTTGTATTAAAATTGCGCCACGTTTTCATTTTCAATAACCAGCTAGAAACTGGCAGAGCCAAAATTAAGAATAAAAATTTCTCATCTCAATACGCATATTTTTTGTAAATAATTGAAAAGTTTTGTTAATTAAACCTAGAATGTCAGTGTTCGCAAACAAATATTCTAATTTTTTAATAATTATTTGGTAAGACAGTACTTAAGCACGTGGGTGGAAGGGATACAAAAACTCATTTGATTCCCACTACGGCAATAAATTAACTAGAAATGAATGGTCGCTTCGCTCCGGAAGCGCCATATAGTTTTAGTTGAAAAACAAATCAAAACAATTAAAGAAAAATATTTATAATATCATGAAATTTTACACATTCCGTTAAATTACATATTCTAATTCTTTTAATAAATTTAACTAAATCAACAGCCCAGGTATCAGAATATGCGTAATTAATATTGTATTCCAACGCAAATTAATAAATTATTAAAGATATTTTACATCAGCGGCTAACAAATAAAATATTATTTATACCTAAAATATTATTTATATTTCATATAGAGGTTATACTGAAAACAAGTTCGGATATAATCAAATTTAAAACATTACTTCTTTTTGAAAGTACAATTGTTTGTGTTAAAACAAAAAATAAATTGTGAATAATCCTTTTGGCATACAAATCACAAGTTTTTTATCGATGAGTAATAGTTATATCATGGTTTAAACCTGAATAAAAAAAAAATTATGATTTCATGCGTACTACCAATACATAAAGTGTTAAATTGCATACTTTTTGATATTTAAAACAAAAAATCTTAAAAAAACTGACTTAATACGTTCTGTCAGTATATCCTTGATGTATTTTATTCGTTCTTAAATATTGTATACAATCATTTTCGGGTACAAAATTTTTCATTTCGTTTCAACAATATTTTGAAAAACAAATCATTTTTTAGTTTAGTTTCAAACCACTGAAATAGAATAGCGGAAAGTGATGTGGGTAGTCTCTTACCCTTAAAGCCGTAAGCATTCAACCCTCTCGATTCTAAATTTGCCCCAACGTGAAATATGGCCAGTAGCCGAGAGTTTTGATTCGTTTTGCTAACTTAAAAATGCTGGCCGAGGCTTTTTCGTAATGCATTTTTTTAACGTAGGGATTTGAAAGTAGACATGAAAGTCGTTACAAAAATAATAAATATAATTTATTCCCCGTATATTATACGAACCGCTACACATATAATTTTCTTATGTTTATTGAATACAATATCTGCAAATTTTTATTCGCGTCAAATATCTCAGATATAGAATTCATGAATAAAAAATTTCCGTCCAAATTGAGATTTTGTACACTTCCATGTATTTTGTCAGTTCGAGTCCATTCGTGTGCTCGAATGCCTGAAGATGCCGAAAGGCGAAACCCGGGTCGTTAGTGACAAAATACATGGAAGTGTACAAAATCTCAATAATCCAAATTTAAAATTCATTTATATAATATTATATCACCAAAAATTGAGCCCACTGTTTTTTACAACTCAAAAGTATTTTTTTTATTTCACTCAACGCTGAAGGAAAAAATATATCTATATAGGCCGAGTTTTATTTTCTATAACAACATCCTGTTAACACAATAAGGCTTGAGGAACTATTTTAGGGAGTAGAAGAGACTTTAATCAGGCCAAAAGTCCAAGTCTTATCGAATGGCTGGAGCCTTGATTAATGTTGGGAGAATGTTTCGAAGTTTATTTAACTTGTAATCGATTTATTATTCTATCGAATCTGAAGAGGAAAGTAATTTCGATAGAAAAAGGCTTAAAAAGATTCCAAGGAAAGTCGTTAAAATTAATTGCCGTATAGAAAATAAAAATATAATTTGTAATATATTTTTTACGTTAATTATAAAAAAATATCCATTTACTTTAAGAGTGACATGCTTTGATGTTCATCACAGTAATATTTAGGTAGCCAGTATTTTTATTTTTAAATCTACAGTACAAGTTATTATAATAAGTAATATAACCAACTATTTTAATTATTGATTTTTGCATATTTATTGCATATACCACGTTGATTTGTTGCTTTGGTCTCCTCAGGTTTGAAGAGCACGTATCAAATCATAAAAATCAATTTTGTGCGTATCCATATTTCAAACATTCTAATAAATATATGGACATTTGTTTTCGAAGGTATTCAAGATGTTAGTGTGTTCTCAGGTAGAATTACTTGTGTTATTGTTAATGTCACCAGATTTAGTATTACTGTAACGAAGTGATTAAAGCAAAGTGCACCTGCCTGCCAGCTTTCCACTTAAGATAGCAACGTGACTTGGCGATTTCCAGAAAACCATTTAATTTCCGAGAAATTTCGTATTGCCTTTGTCGCACAGCGCTTTGCAGTAGAATGAAAATTATTGAATTTATGATAGGTCTTTCATAAAATCAATTAAACATTTTTATTTATGATTTGGAAGCGATGCAAGACTATAACTCAGAGACGGGAAACTATTTTATTTACGACTTCGTAGCAAGTAAGCGTGATGCAATGGGAACTGCTAGTTGCAATACATGCAATATTTAGTGAGATATCAAGAATGATTATTGATCTTAAAACGTTTATTTCAGTCGGAAACCGAAGTGATAAAGAATATGTTTAGTAGTACAGACTAAACAGTACAATATAGTAGAATTCCTTTTCAGTCCTTTTTACAATACGATTATGATAATATTTCTTGCATCACAATCTCATAATACAGTATTAGCTATGAAGACAATAGATTTTATTGTAATAATTTTCTCAGTGACATAGAACAAAGTGTGGTAATGAGTGTCTGGATAGTTATACTGGTTGTTGTATCGAAAGGTTTGTTTCTATCGATTATTTATTTTATGATTTGAAACAATGGTTCATATTACATTGTTGAGATATATTTGAATCGTATTAAAACATGAAACATCTTTTGACGACATTAATTTATGGATTTTGGAAACATTTTTGTGCAATAAAAAAATTTAATTAAAAAAGTTGAAATTTTATCCCAAGCGTAACAAATGTCTTAATTTGATGAATGAAAGGTCCAATTCAATTTTTTTGCAATTACGGGGAAAGGGATGTAGCTTTTCGGGGGTAATAGGTAGCTGCAGGTGTGTGTATATCAACGGATTATTATTTATTATAAACGAAAACTTTGACATATTTACAGATTTTAAAAATGTTATTATTGTAGATATATTTTTCAATAGATATACACCATTCCCCAATCTATCAAATCAAAAAAAAAACCAGACGTAGCGAGAGCGCTTAGCTAACCACGGATTCTGTTCGTTCTAGCAATACTCTTCAATCCTTACTCTCTTCGAAAAGATAGAAACTGAGCAACTGAGCAACAAATAGTTCTAATATAATAACGTCTTCTATTGAGAAAGCTCCATTAAGAGTCCATAAATGCTTATGTATGTTTATTACATTAAACAGTTAGTGACTAACAAAAAAATATGTGATTACTTATAAAGTTACATTTAAATACACGACCATGTAGAATTACCATAAAAATCCTTGGCGCTTTATAAAATTTAAGTGTATAATAATGCCTTTTTGTGTAGACATTATATTTGTGATACGTGCCGTAGAGAGTGTGGAGCTTAAAGTTTTTCAGCGCCACGCTATTGTTACAAAGTTAGCGTCGGAAAGATTTCACAGAGTCCAATGTACAGGTCACATTAGTGTTAAAACTTTACACTGTACTGTTATGTCGTTTATTTTTTCCATTCCATGTGATACATTTTATTTGAACAAATAAATGCTACAGATATAAAATAAAGACAATCAACCGAAGACAGAAGCGATATCGCTTAGTAAGTGAGCATTTTCAACTAAAATAATATTGTATAATACATGAAATTGATATCAGTCAAAAGTAATCACTTACCTAAAGAAACTAAAAATGTGTTTTTAATGAAATGAGTTTTTTATCACTACTTATTTTAATATCTCTCTTTAAAATGAATACAGAAAGCAATATTAAGTTCATTTTTAAGGTGTTAATTGTCAATTTTTGGTGGAAAGACATTATATTAAAAAAAATAAAACACAATTTGTTTGTACTACTTCCACATGTTAATAATGATTAGTACCGGTTTGCTAATCACGAGAATTATCATCAGTTGGTAATGCTCGTGATGAGCGAAACTGGTCCTGACCATAATAAAATGTGGAAGTAGTACAAAAAAATTGTAATTTATTTTTTTAAATATTAATTTCATTAATAATAAATAATGTTGTCAAACATAACTGCCTCCAACGAATCACCTCAACATGAATTGTCTTGAGGAGAGCTGGTATTCATTTAGCGATTATTCTTCTTAGAGATAAGGATAGGGATAGACAAAAACTAGTAATTTACAGATGAACATCGCTCTGCCTGTTTTTATAACAGCTTATCTGAAGTGAAATGCAGCAAAAACAAGTTTTTATGAAGGGATTTTAACACGTTAACCTACAATCGAGTTGGTCGTAAGTCTTAAGTAATATAGATTTTTGGGTCGGCTATGGGATGAAATAAAAACGGTGACGTTGGGAAAATAAACATATGAACATTTTGGCGTTTATACAGTAACAAATAAACATAGAGCGAAAATGCGGAATTTTGTGTTATTATTATATAGTTTTTTTTTTGTGTATTTACAAAAAGTCTATGCATATTTTAGACTTCGTAGCGTCTTATATAACGTATACTATGCATTATATGTACATAATGTAAATTTAGTGAGTAACATCAAAAGCAATAGCATGCAACCGGTAAAGCCAATAATAAATATATTCACCCTGTTGTTAAGTATACGTTGGAAATAGAAAAGCTTGCAAAAGCTCGGAAGTTTTCATGAGAGTCGTAACATCGACCTACAGGGTAATTAAGCTTATAACACACGCGCATTGTTACAACCTACTCGCGAAGGCTGTTATTTTAGCTCATTGTTGCGATAAAATACAAGAATAAGCTGAAAGTTAGCGGTGACTGTGGCAATTTTGAAAATGAACTGCTGTTAGATTAATTTAATGTTCGAAGTAATTACAATTATTAATAACAAATGTCTTGCTGTGGTTTGTTAAAATCAACGAATTACATATTTTTATCGATTTAGTTCTCATATATGCTGATGAAATCTTACTTGATCATTGATGTTGAGAGCTGAGGTTACATATATACAAAGTTTGAAAATGTGTTTTATTTGGATAATAGCCCTCTACGCATTATTTTCGGAATCAAAAAGTCAATTGAAAAATAATCAATGCTTGTTTACGTTCAAGTAATCAAATGCAATGAATGGCATTAAGTAAAATTACAAAAGTATTAACCATTGCTATTTTATTTCAGTTTAAAATCATCATTACTGTGTAGTTTATATTTTACTTTGTAATCTAATGAATATCAATACTGACTCCTTCGTATATTTGTTACTAAAATACAAAAATGTAACATTGTAAACATCTCTTTTACAAAAACATTCTACAACTTTCAAATAAAATTACTTTCTTAGATTGTATCAGGAATTTAATGCTTGCAATCAATCCATCTGAAATTAAGCTTCGACAATTGCAAAGCTTTCTCCTGTTTTATTATATATTGCAGTATCTATCTCTATATGACATTTATGTCTTAAGCTTTAAGTTAGTAAAGAGCTTTAAAAGCTTTCTCAGCTAACCTTCTTTTCGGAATTGTCATTAGCAATTGTCGTCAGTGCTGCAATAAAATGAATTCAGAGTAAAATAGAGTACCTTTACTAAAGAAACAAACTTGGGAGAAAACGTAATGGATGATATATCATTCTTATTTTAATTTTTTTGTTTGAAATAAAAGTTTAATGGAACATAAAAACTCATATTAAATAAATTAAGTTAATTTGTAAGGCGTGACAAAGAAAAAACACTAAACGAATCCAACAAGGAAAAGTCATAAGTAAAAGTTTTTTTTTATTTTATAATATTTATACAATCAAAGAGACTTAAAAGTCAACCGAGATCAACTCGAGGACGAAACATAACCATTCCAGAATCAAAATAACACTTGATTTGTGATTCTGGAATTTAAAAAAATCCACACTTGACATTTTATAAAACTGAACCTGTTACATTCTTATTACTTGTCGGAGTTTTTACTACTTATAGATTTCACGATTTTTTTTTTTTTTGACAAGTCCACATAAAGGCAGGTCCGTCGCTCAATCTCAAAGGGAGTAGGGATAGAAAGGTGACGTAAGTATTGGACTAGTTGTAAGTTTATCATTTGGTAAACATGGTAAAAAAAACAAATAGCATTTAGCTACAGTAAACGACGAATAATGTGAGTTTTCGTTTGTATTACGTGTTATTCTCATATTAGCTTGCCCGCAGGTTCGATGAGGTTTAACTCACCATGGTTATTTATAACAAAATAAATAACCTCCACTAACCGATGAACGATAAAGGTTTCTACCATTGAATGGCTAAGAAGAAAAGCCTTGAGAAATCACACGCCTTGTTTTCGTATGTATAATAATATATTATGATTTTGTTATAAAACTACGTAATGTTCCTAGAATCACGCGAAATAAGGAAATGGGTAAACTCGTCAAGAAGATTAATAACTATGAATTAAATTAATAGGCCCAATATAATTGGCTAGATTTTCAATTTAAGTAATAATTTTATATAAAAACAAACAATAAATATAATAACTATCGTTGTTTATGTTGGTTTTAATTTTATTCTACCAGGTAACGGGAGATATTTAAAAGATGAGTCTGCGTTGCCCAAATATTTTTATACGTAGAAAATTTTGAAAATATTAAGTTGTATTTCTTATATAGTTTGTTTTTTCTTCTGTTACAATAAATTTTGAAAAGAAGAGCTGTAATATAATATAACACAAGTTATAGTATGGTTTTTTTAATATAAATATTAACATGATATCGAAGAAATTCTTCTAGAGAAATGTCTTCTAAAGAATTTAATGTCATTGTAATTTCGTGAATTATTTAAATATACAACGCAGTCACAGATAATAAACGATCCTATTATGCTAGGTAGGAGTTTACTTAATAAAGTAAAATCATAACCCATTTCCGTATATAAGAAAGGTGGTAAAATAATCCATGTAAACTACGTTACTTAACGTTAATAATAATCAATAACTTGAATCGCTAAAACTATCATTAAAAGAATGCTCCTAAATATAAAATATTTGGAAAATTACGAGTAAAATCATTATCAGGATAAAAAACAAAACTTCATTATTAGATGACCAACAAAAAAGAAAAATCGTGAGACATTAAACATCCATCTACTTCCCTTTTTAACTGAATATAAGCCCCGATAAACTGTTTTGAAAAGCTAGAAATGCTGTATTTCCAATATTCAGAACGTTATAATATCAACTGATACGATCGATATTCTCATACTAACACGAAATAAAACTATTTTTAAATTTCCCATTGCTTTGGCATGGATTAGTATAATAATCATTTTTTTTTTCACCCTCAACAACCATAAAATGAAGATTTAAATTCGTAAAATTTTATGTCAAATAATAAAAGAACTTTATTTTATAACTTGGCAATACTGGTAAACTCTAAAACAAATGTATAAGCTGAGTGTTATCTACAGTTATAATTTAAAATATGCTTATTTTCTTATTTTAAAATAGAAAAATAATGAACAATTAGTTTATAGTTAATACAGGCTACACAATAAATTGTTCATTTAAAAACATAAATTTCATAATTGTCTCTAAAACCGCCTACAAAATGATTCACCGGTTGTTTCTAATGGCTGCTAATTCGTATGTAATGGCTTTTTAAGAAAATATAATGAAACAATATCCAAAGAAATAAAGCTATTTTATAATTTAATGACGTTCTTTAAAATAAAAGCCAAGTGTTTAATTTTTAATTCGCTGTCGTAGCCAGATAAGTTTGAATAATTTACAAATAAAAAAGTCCATTATATCACGAGAATTTAACAATTGTTCAACAAATTAACAGTAATTATTTTGGACATGTTTTACCATTTTAAATATTTATTCAACAGTACGATACGGTATGTAAGATTGTCATGATATTTAAAAGTTTTCTTATTTTAAAAGAATTCGGTAAATAAATAAAAAGAAAAATATATGTTTTCTTTTAAATATGGAGATGAGAGGCTTTGCATGCCTTTACATTTTTAATAATATTCTTTCATGAAAGTGACCATTAAAGGATTTAAGATTTGACCGCATACCACAATACGAAAGTCCATTTGACTATTGTGATCTATGGAAATTGAAAATTGAGATATTTAGAGTCAGATTAAGAAAACTTATTCATAATAAAAACTTTTCTTTTTACTTCAGATTTAAAAAGTTGTTTTTCATTTTTTCTCAGAGTCTCAGTATTTATAAGACTCGCAAGAAAATTTAAAATGAGTGAAAATACTGGAGAAAACGAGAGCCACCGCAATGTCACTTTCAGGAGTTTGTCAATTTTATCACGGTCAGCTATAAAACAAATCAAATAATTCTAACACTCATTTTAAACATAATACTGAAACTAACAACATATTTATTGTTATCAATACATCAATTTTGACACTACGCAATGTTTACTTTGTCAAGTGGTCATTCAGTTTTCAGGGTTGATTGACGCACGTAAATATAATCATAGAAGCATAACAAACTAATGCCATAATAAGTTCATGACTTATCATCCCTGTTATCTTAAAAACTTTAATTGTAATAGTATAAAATAACAATGTATTCAATTCTACAAAATTTTATTAGGTAGTTGATAGCTATTTCGGCTTGACGTCATCGTCAGAACTATAAATAAACTTATTTTTGCTTAGCTATATCTACTGTTTAGAAGAGATAGACAATATCACGTCATCTTACGTATTCAAAAATCATAATGTTTATTTAAAATGAAATCGTTCAAAGTACTAATTCAATCAGTGACTTTAATTGCGATTTTTTAAAATTTCACATCTATTCTAACGTGGTGACCAAAAATCAAATGCTTCGCTACAACTTTAAATTTCATAATTCATTAGAATTTCAAAACACCGAATCGGACTATCATATACTCCATTGCCCTCCTCCGCCAACAACTGATTTCCATCCGTTAATGCAGCATCCAGGTGTGTAACAAACGTTAAGGGTATCTGCAGATTTTTTCCTTTAATTGGGAGTATCTTTAGAGCACCTGCCCAAGACAAGAAAATCAATCCCTCCAAATAAATGAGAAGCGTCTATGCGTTGAAGTCTACCCGCTCTCCGTATGACGCCGCAATTTTTTAAAGGCCTAGTAATTTGCCTTATTTGCCACCTAGTAGCTTGGCCGATTGGTCCAATGGAAGGTTGGACCGACTTGCGCAGATCTACTCATTGTTCATGCATTAAATGACACTCCCACAAGATGTGCTCAGCATTCTGCTTTATAGCACCACATTTACATGTTGGCCTATACACTAACCGGCCAAGCTCAATGAGTGTATAACACTGTTAAAATTAATAACATAATTTCTTTTTTGAGACATTTAACTGCGTAAGTTGTAAATAATGCATTTGATTGCATTGTTTCTTTGGCCATATAAACTAAAAAAATAAAACACGTTTATATCATATAAGCAATAATAGTCGCCATTCCATTTCATAATCTTTTATTTCATGATATTTTTTATATGGCACTTGAATGATTTTAATTATTAAGACATTATATGATACCTTGATTTTTGGTTGTAAAGTCGGAATTCGGATTAGATATTTGATATGGAAGCAAATATCTATTATGTTGTACTTCGTTAGTAAAATTGATAAATTCATTATTCTACTTGTTGCGTGAAACCTCCATCTTCTGGTTGAATTAGGTTCTCAAATAAAATTGTACATATTTTGTAATTGAAAAAATCTTAATAAAAATGCACTCCGATTAATGGGAGGACGTTTTACTGGTAGATATAACGATGGCACCTTAAATGGGAATCGATTCCAAAATCTACTAAAACAATATACGTCATAAAGGAAACACTCCACTCGAGCCGCAGGTCTGACCCTTATCTGCTTTGGAGGCATTGACGACGGTTTCAAACAAAACTTACTGGAAGTGCGATTTCAGGGCTGATCGTAATTCCACTGAAATGGGAGTGGTACATATTTTTGCCCGCGAATCAATCTAGACAGTTCGTCGGTAAATATTTATTTTGAACACTACTTATAATACTATGTTAGTTTCGAAGAATTTTTTGTTTTGGAATACTTTAAGTAATATTTCGTCTTTGTGCAGCGATTGTTAAAAAATTAAAGCCATTTTATAATATCTTATATTCTAATAAAGTGTACTTTTTTTACTTGGTGAAGTAATCACAAATTGTTCGCATTCAAGGTGTTATAATAAGTAACCAAACTTGGTTCTGTAGCTGACTGGAGTAATACTGTAGATTTTTCGTTTTACTCGGTTCGGGAATCAAGAGCTTGAATTCGTTAACGAGAATTATAATACATCGATTTTTAAATGATGTATGTATTATATCAAAATGCATATATTTTTGTGACGTTTTTATACATTCTCAACGAGCAGATCTAATGAAAAAGAGCGACGTGCTAAGAACTATTTCTTTCTTAAGACTCATTTTCTTCCACTTATTAACTCTGAAAAAAGTGAATCGATTTTCACACCCAGATTTGGAAGTTCATACAGGTAAAATAAATTATTACGATATAACTGCGACTGAAAACAAGTTTAATGTTTTATTTTATATTACCATTTTAGGTGTGTGCTTGTGTAAGTGACTATTTTATTTACTTCTGATTGATGTTAATAATTTTTACCGCCATATTGACATAATTTGTATTACTATCAAACATAATCCATTAAAATTACTGATATTATTATCATTTTTGAATTTTAAGAATAACATCCTGAATGCGAACCTATTTTTGGTTCTTAAAAACAAGTTTAAAATTTTTATATACACTTTTTTGTAGATAAAAAATAGAAGAATTGTTACGTAATGCATATTTTATCCATACCCTTCGTTCAAGGCATGTAATTGCTACCGAATAGGGGTTGATTATATCTCACCGTCTGAAAGCTCGACCTAGTGCTACCATGGCGTCACGTACGGTGAAGAGTGACTTATGCGATGACATCCCTACCTGCATAAACACTGATAACTTTGAAGTATTATCCTTCAGTATTATTTTAGTGTCGTGAATTTAATTGGTCATACTAAACGTTGAGAATTTGATATATTTCAGTCTTTTGTAATAGTTATTATTAAACATATGAAATAAACTAATGAAGGCACTAGAAAAACATAATTGTCTTAAAGAATGTAACAACAAACTACAAACTAATACGGGTCATCATATACGAAAAGTGTAATCTGCGATATCGAGCTCGCGGACACAAGATTGACAATTTAAATAATAGACTTCTATTGATAATATATACTTGTGACAGAATAAACGGAATTTAAAAAAGAGAAAAAATTTATTATAGTAATATCTATTGGAAGAAAAAACACATGTTTAGTTTCGAACCTAATTGTTTACTTAAAGAATTAGTTATTTAACCAACAATGAAAATTATTACTTCATGGAGCTTGAATGTCTACTTAGATAGGATTGATTGTAATAATAATTTTTTCATGAGAGTTTTATATTATGCTTACTGAGTTTCAAACCCGTGGACACGGCAACTGAAGTGCGTGAAGTTGACCACTCGCCTATAGACTCGGCGATGGCTAGAAGATGCCATAAAATTCCACAAAAATTATTTAAAGTTAATAAGGTGTATCAGAGAATAACCGTACAAATTTGCACGACTTTTAGTTTTTGATGTCAGATAATGATATACAGTTTTTTTGAAAAGAAAAGAAAAACTATTAAATCGATGAGAAAATTCGTTCAAGCCTTTCTTTGAATGAGAAAAATGAACATATTTCATTTTAACAGAAAAAAAAAATCATTCAAGTATTCACTTACTTCGTCCGCTTTGGCGTTTTCAATTTCCTTTGGTTGTCAAAGAATTAATCTCTGAATATGAAGTTCTGATATTGTTCACCCGACATACTATACAGCATTTTTTTGTGTAAAACTTGTATTAAATTGAATTAAAGTGTCCATTTTTGATATGAAGTGAATTAATATGTCACATTTGTGTTATGCAGGGAAAATTATTTCATAAAAAAAGAACAGTTCGCTGGATTTTGGTACTACAACTTTAATTATATGTTGTCATAATGCGGATATTGGTTTCAAATAATAAATGCTTTATAGTGTAACATATATATTATATTTTAAATTATTACTGCATATCGTCACTGTTCTGGAAGAAAACACAAAATTGAAAAAATGACATATTGAGTTAGTTAGTTTTGTACAAACAAACTAAATAAAAAAGGTACAGCATTTCAAACATTTGAAAAACTTCAAAGTCCAACAACTCAAAACTAACATTTTTCAATAATTGTCTTCTACGAGAACAACGATGATATGAGATCGTTAAAGATTGACACCACGTTTTAACAACGCGTAAACTACTCCGGTCTAAGGGTATTAAAGATCTGGTGGAATAAAACAATTGCTTTCAATTTTTCGATATAATCACTGTTTATTTTGATATATTTTTAAGAACGACTAATAAAATTTTCTGTACCACTGAAGAATAATCTGAATTTTTGTCATTTAGGCAGATTTGTTCCAACATGTTAGGACCGAAAACGTTTTGACGTTATACTATGTAAGCAGGTTGTTTATTATCAACAGAAAATAATATATATTAACTACACAAAGAAATTCTGACTTGTTTAAAAACGTTGAATTAGTTAGTAAATTACCAAAATCAAATAAAACCTTTTAATTACCGCGGTGTATTTTTACGATAGATTGATAATACCGATAAACGTGATTTATCCTGTGTAGGAGCAACGGTAAAATTGATTTATAAACCCAATGGATATCCATGCTCTGTTTTCAATGAGGTGTTCTTCATCTTGGATTTAATACACTGCATAACCAATGTTATAAGTGACCAATTTTTGAGTTATTGAGATTTTGTACACTTCCATGTATTTTGTCACTAACGACCCGCGTTTCGCCTTTCGGCATCTTCAGGCATTCGAGCGCACGAATGAACTTGAACTGACCGAATTCATTCGTGCGCTCGAATGCCTGAAGATGCCGAAAGGCGAAACACGGGTCGTTAGTGACAAAATACATGGAAGTGTACAAAGCCTCAATAATTCAAATGTGATATTGAAGTTCCATCAAGCACCCTCAGACGATGTCCTCTTAATTATACCTAGAGATATCAAATAAATATGTTTTTCTTTAAAATATTTCAAGGGTATTATTATTGTAAATAATTTAAGTTGTTGTGTTTTGTCACTTATTATTTCCTTAATAAAACAAAATTTGTTTTGTACTAATTCCACATGTTTATAATAATCAGAAGCGGTTTCGTTATCGCAAACATTATCAACTGGCAATAATGCTCATCAGTTGGTAATGCTTGCGATGAACAAAACCGGTCCTGATCATAATGAACATGTAGAGATAGTATACTACAAATTGCGTCTTTTTTTTTAAATATAATGCCACTATCAATTGAGTTAACATATTAAAAGTGACAAATTATATGTAATTTGTATAAAAAAAAAAATGATATTAATACAAGAAAAAGGTTAATAAATGATCGCTAGTAACAAATTATTTATTGGAAAATTTTATAATACACTAAAAGTAAAGTTTTATTGGCGATTGCTAAGCACCATTTTTATACCACGCTTCAATTGTAATGTAAAGCAATCTATAACTATAAACATTAACTAAATACAATGTAAACTGGAGTCGACTGTCATTGTTCGATTTAGAATAATTATTTGTATTAGTGTAAAAGTATCATTACATTTTTGACAAAATTCAACAACTGACAAAAATTGGTTTGATCAAATAGATTTAAACAATTACACAAGATCAAAAGTTTTTTAACCTAACCTATTCAAATAATTACCTTTCTTTGATATTATCATTACAGTTAAGATTTATTCTAATTAGGAAAAGAATTAGTGCTCGTTCAATTATTTATTCTGCTGAATCTTCATCCTTACTATAGCGAATTTCTTCAACTTTTTCTTGGTAAGGGTAGATATATTTCGTTAATTACAAGGGATTTTCACTTTTTTCGCTTTATCAACGGCTTGAAAAAATGCTTGCTTAAGTTGGAGAGGACTGAATGGATGAATCCTGTTTTTGTGGCGGTAGAAATTTTCTTATATTTCTTTTTACGTTTTAAGAAATAACGAAATATTTTCGTCTTGGTATATACATCCAGTATTTTATGTGCATAAGAATTGCCAGCCACCTTACTAAGTAAAATTGTAGCTGAAAAAATACCAGAAGGTATCGAATATATGTTTTCAGCTTGTTTTTGTCTGTGTAGGTGTATATTTTTTAATAATAACGTGTGTGCTTTAATTTTGAACAGAGTAAATTATTGTTCAACCAAATCTGATAGATTAAAACGGTACATTCATTTTTATTAAAATATTGTATCGTTTAATGCTAAATTCACATTTATTCGATTTTTGCCTGCTACATATGTAAACGACTCAAGAGAAAAGGTCCATTATCAATAAACATTTTACAATTTTTAAATATTATTTTCTGATATATGTGTGCAAAAGGTCTAAAGTCTTATATCGTTACGTTTCAATAGAATCAAAACAAGATTTGCGTTCTTGAAAACTTGCTAAAGAATAGTTTTTTTTTTTCTAAAAAAATATTTGTCATTACAGGCATTACGGCAAATATATTGAAAATTAGAAAATCATACCAAATAAGCTGGATGACATTTTTTTAATAAGCCACTCATGTCCAAGATCATAAATTTGAAAAAATCTTCTAAATTTAATATTGACCTTGCTGGGATTAGAACCAGGAACCACCTGATTGCTAGGGCAAAGCTTAAATTACTTACCCACAGAATCTGACGTTTCAATTGAAATTTACTGATAACAATTAAAAGCAACGTTGATTTAACTGGTCTTTTATCTCATTTGCGAATGTATGTG
This sequence comes from Himalopsyche phryganea, assembly GCA_022494535.1. Taxonomy (NCBI): domain Eukaryota; kingdom Metazoa; phylum Arthropoda; class Insecta; order Trichoptera; family Rhyacophilidae; genus Himalopsyche; species Himalopsyche phryganea. The sequence continues at coordinate 4,825,179 of JAGVSL010000049.1, forward strand.
TTGCAGTTATTTTGGTATTTTAAACACATTTTTAATTTTTTTAGACTTTAAGTCTTTTTCATTTCACACTCATATAAACCCTTTTGTGTTCGTCTTATATTGCATGTCAAGTAAACTCATCATTTTCGATAAAGTTTACTTTTGCATCACTTGAAGACTCTCATCAGAGAAATAATGACAAGTTATGATTAGTTTTTAAATATGTTGCGGGAAAGCGATTGTTCTGTTGAAGAAAAAGTATTTACGACATGTTTTATTTTTGTTTGAAGAAGAACTAGGTAAATTTTATTGAAATTCAATTCAATTTGACATAGTTAAAGTAAAAAAACAAAGCATAAAAATAAATATTCACAGCAAGCAAATTGAAAAAGTATGTATATTTTAAATGATACAACAATTCTTCACGCAAATACTGAACTTAAGTCTTCAAGCGAGAGAATAAAATAACACTGGCATATATATATTCGGCGTAAAATATGTCACACGATCTTAGCATTTGAGTGACATTTATCATAGTATATGGGAGCGCTTTTAAAAGCCTTCTGTTGGCAGCGCTGCTTCACAGCATGGTGTTACGAGGAGTTTATCCTCGCAGACGCCCGGTGAGAGACATCCGCGATATACGACGATGCATTATGTATTATTGCAAATTTACATTTATAGAGATTTCCCTGACGGCTTGCCACCTGATTGCCATATGATCGCTTTGGGATTTTGAATTTTGTAAAATTGGCAATACTGCCAGTGCAACATTGATGAATGATTTATTGCATTCAAATTTGAATTTTTTTACTGATGATGAAATAAATTGAGTTCAGGTAGGTCTCAGGGCCTCTTACCGTATGGTCAACATCGTTGGCTTAGAAAGCGGCGTTCATGGACTCAATTTACAGTACCAGCAGATTCACAAATTGGTTTTCAATCGATTTACGGATTTGCATGTCCGTGTTGTCTGAATTCTCTATTTAGTGAAATCGATTATTAAACTACTATTCCCATCTTATTTTTTTCATTTTATTCTTACTCTCTCCAAAAATAGGAGTTTGATCGACCGAGTAACAAGCAGTTCTGATTGCACAACTATTTTATAATTACCCATATGCTCCACATTAGGGGCAGATATTTTAACAAAAAATGTTATAAAAAAATTAAGCAAAGAGCGTATCGCGTATCTCATTAACATGATTATTGGTTTCCTGCAAATTGTCTTTAAATTTTAATATTTTAAAATGCTATTTTAAACGGATTTTTTTTATACTACTTGCACATTTTTTATAATGATCAGGATCAGTTTTGCTCATTGCAAGTATTATTAACTGATAACTAAACACTTTCGCGATTATTTGCTACCTGCGAAATAATTATATAAGGCCCAGAGCAAGAAACGTTTATTATAAGGTACAAATAGTAATTACTTCCATGCTTATGGCAGTAAATGCGTTGCTATTTTTTGTCTTACTATAAATTTCAATTTAACCAATAATTGAAGCCTTTAATAAATTGAGTATTATGAACATAAATAGAAAAGTAGTAAAACTAATTATGATAAACATTGCGAAAAAATAGATGAATGTGGCATAACAACATGTAAAGAATCTCATTAAAATGACAACTTTTCAAAATCTAATGGAAACAACAATTTCTCTTACCCGAATTTCGTCACACTAAACTTTATAAAAGTTACTTAGCTAAACTAAATATCATAAGTTGTCTCACGCCAAAAATCAAACAAATGCAAAAGAATGATTTCGTACTGACTTCTATCCAAATACGACATCTTTTTAGTAAATCTATATCTATAAGTAAAACTCTTTGATATGGCTGTCTCATGTTTTATCATATAATACGAGAGAGGAAAATACTTTAAAATTTTGGTCGTGTAAATTTAATCTCATTTCTTTCATTCAGAAACTATTTTCTATGATAACATTGCCCATATGTGGTTTAGAAATAAACGAAATTTTCAAGCTCTATTTTATCAGTAACTGTTTGAAAGCTTTAAGCCCTCAGGTTTATTTACTTCGATTATGACGCACTGCTTTTCCATCAGAGCAACTTTATTTCAGTGAACCGTAAAAGCTTACAATTTTCGTTAATAATTTATAAAAGTTAGAAGAAATCACGATGATAATTTGCATAAATTGATGAGTAATTAATGAATTGATATAATTTGTATTATAAGCATTTTGGGCACCCAATACTTCAGGTTGAACTTTCGGTCAGGTAGAATTCAGGAAATAACTAAAATAATATTATATAAATATAACGCTTGGTCGTAAAAGACCGGTAAGAACGATAGTCTTCTCCAGTACTCTCTAAATACGTTTTGTATATTTTACGAGGATAAATATTAACTTTACGTTCCGCGCTCACGACTTCCCGCTGAATAGATTCTAAGGCCACCACACCCGGTGTGACAAGGGCTCAAAGCATGAATAGATAACGTAGGGATGATGTACATTAAGGGTGACTTTATACCTATGCAAATGGGTCATTATAGATAGACTTTATTATTACCTGGTGTGTGACTTAATCTCTTTTACGTGTTACAGTTTATGTACAATTTTTGTTGATAGTAGGAGTATATCATGTTTATGCTGGAAAGGTTTTGAAATTGAGCAGGTAATTTAATATGTAAGTAAACACGAAATTTTGCTAACTACGTTTCAATAAAGATAATTTAAACTTGTTATTACAATGTTACTGTAATGAATTCAAAAATATATAACTAAATTAGGCATAGTGAACTTAGGGGTTGTTCAAAATAAAATTTACATATTCTGTGTTTACACTTACCCTTCTAAAAAAAAAAACAGTTTTCATATTTTATTCATGAAGTTTTCGATAATACAGGAGTAAATTTTATCCAAACAAAACACTGCCAGAATTCAATAGCAAAAATGAAGAGAAAGTTGCAAACAATATTAAAAATATATGGAAAATAAACAAAAATATTATTAAAGACGTAGAATATATTATATTCTACGAAACTAAGGGTTTTATTATGAACAAACATTGCTTTTAAAAAACAGTGAATAATATTTGTATTTTCAATACCAAGATCTTTTAAGTCTAGTGTAAATATATCCACATAATAGAACAGAATATAAAAATTGTTGATAAAACAAAAATGACCTTAAAATTACAGTTTACAAAAATGTAAGCTCCTAAAACTACCAAATTCCAAACCTTAAAAGTGCTCTAGTGAAAAGTTACAAAATTTTAGTTAGAACAATTAAGTACTCGGACCACGATATATTATTTATATAACGTTAGAATTACAGGGTTTGATTAATTAGATAAAATCTATTTTTTTTTCAAATCAAATCGGGAAAGCGATTATTCTGTTGAAGAAAAAAAATTGGCTACATTTTATTATGTTTGAAGAAGAAGTAGGTAAAATTTATTGCAATGAAATTTAATTTGACATAGTCAAAGTTAAGAAACAAAACATAAAAATAAATATTCACAGCTAGCTAGTGAAAAAAGTCAAATCAAATATACTAGAATGGTATGAATGCTGTCTATCGTTGCTTCATTTCTTTATTGGCAGACTGTTGTAAACATAATGCTCGTGATGAGCGAAACCGGTCCTGATCATTATAAATATGTGGAAGTAGTACAAATGAATTGTGTTTTATTTTTTTTAAATATAATGTCTTTCCACCAAGAATTGACAGTTAACACATTAAAAGTGTTGTAAACGTCTTTTTTAAGCCTTGTTTGAAAATTAGACTCGAATATTTACTCGGCCGTTATTCAATTAATTTTACTTCCGGTGATATCAATTTTGAGCAAATCCGTTGAACGAATGGAAAATCATGGGAAATGGACAGAGCTGTGTTTGTCTGAGGCTTAAATAAACAGGGTGTTTTTGCGTAGCTTCAAACGCATATTATCCAGTTTAAAGATTATTTTTCTTTTATTTGTAAGAATAATACAACGTAAAATGTTCTAAACATTGTTGGTATGTAACACAAAATAAAAAAATGAGATAAGAGAACAGAGAGATTCTTGTATTCATTTGTCTGTTATAATTCATTAGGTGTATTTATTATATTAAATGGCAAAAACAGCTATTTATTTTATAGGCAGGCAATTGTTTATGTATAAAACATGAAAATTAGTTGGTTTATCTCTTTCGTTATACCTCTTTTTTGGAAAATCTGATGTGCGGAACGAAATTAAAGACATCACAGACATCCACAGCTTTTGGACACATCCACAAATCAATTTATTAATGTGTTCGTACTGGGTTTCGAACTCATGGACACCGCAAACGAAGAGCACAATCTGAGTACTCAGCTACTGGTCCGACATAACATGCATGATTATTTAATTTTACGTTATGTGTGTAAGTATGTGTGTAAGCATGTGTGTAAGCCGTATATAATTACTTCACACGCTCTCTGATAAACAGTTCCTCGAGAAGTATCTCTATGTTAACAATAATTTCTTCGATCAAATACTTTTAAGGTTTAGCTGTTAATTTTTGGTGTGAAATGCTTTGTATTTATAAAAATAATGTACAACTGGCAAGTTAAAAATGCTTGTAATAAGCTTTATCATTCTAATTCAAAACGACGATTCAATAAAAAAAGCAATTCAATTTAAACTAAAAAAATAAAATACAGCAAAAACTTTTCTTAAGCATCCTCTATGTTCAGGCTTTATTCATGTGGAGGCACGTCCCATCCAGCCACAGAGCCTGACAAGGAAAATTGCCTCTGGGAAATTCTACGTTCGGATGAAAGGTTGTCAATACAAATTTAATTCAAAACAAGAAATAAATTAATCTTACACAGGTAAGCTTTAATTAAAACTGTAAAAATGATACATTTAAATCTGTCAAATGAAAAGTAATATGAATGTGAAGGTACCAGAAGTAAGGTATTTCACACGATCAGGTTTTATTCAATCGATCAATACATAATTTCCAGAAGGAATATCATATAATATAAGATTAATAAATGGTTTCTATTAGTCAATGATACTGCAATCAATTAGTCTAATAATTAGTTTCTGTAGAATAAATTATTCTTTTCATTCATTTGAGTGCTAATGATGATTTAAGCATTTTTTTCCAATCCACGGAAAAAAGTTTTATTACATAAAAAATATCAATTGAAACTTCATCGGTTTAACGTTACACTAAATGTAATAGTTAAAGAAATGTTTTCGTTTCGTATCTACTAAAAAAATACTTAACATAGTACGAATTGATATTTTACTATTTGGAGTGAACATGACTTCAAATATCAATTAAAATACCTTACAAAATTGACGAATAAACCAAAAAATATTCTGCCCGAGTTAACATTTTTCCTTGAATTCTTAATTCAATTAATCAATGTCCTGTCGAGTGCTTCTTCTGTTCTTTTAGCTTTTTGGCAATCAGTAATTCAAACGCTTTTTTTCCTCGTTCTTGAAGCTTTTGAGAAAAGCGGAGAAAATTTCAACAAGAAAAAAGGGGTTTGAAAAATGTTATCACTGCAGCTTTTCCGCCCTTTCAATTTCTTTTCAATTCGAAGCCTTTTAGAGATTTGAATACAATATAAAGAGCATAATTCATCTAATAGAGGTATAAAAGGAATTGAGGACACTTATAACATATACATTTTAGTAATAAAGAAGTAAAAACAGTTTTATTATTGCCTAATTAAACACTTATTTTATTTATGCGTCTCACTCTTTTATTTACTTTTTCAACACTAATTTATACAATTTTCAATTTCAATACTTTCAAACATTTTCAGTAAAAATTCAAAATAATAACGTTGTTTATACTACATTACAAAAAGTCAAATGGATTGACCTTAAGGGTGAAAAGAAATTCAATTTAAATATAAGTTAAACCGCACTGATGGATAGAAATGAAACATGACAATAGAAATTCACAAAATTATATTAAGCAATTGATTTTTAATTGGATTTGTATCCAAATTCATGGATGTCTGTAATATAAATATCTATTTTATATCCAGTTTGAAGTTTTTACTTGTCGATTATATATTTATGGAGATAATAGGACAAAATAACCAAGTATATAGTTCTACAAACCATTTTATCAGGTAGTTGATAGCTATTTCGGCTTTACGCTATTGTCAGAACTATACTTAAACTTATTTTTCCTAAGCTATATATACTGTTTAGAAGAGATAGACAATATGATGTCATCTCACGTATTCAAACATCATAATGTTAACTATTTAAACATTTTGCAATCGGTAAGTTTTTCGATCTTCCATTAATGAAAGAACAAAACACATTTTCTCTTTTGATTTGCTAATTTTTCAACAAGCATCACCATATGACAAAACAGTTTGCAGCAAATTTAAAACGTCCGCAAACAATTTTATTGTATGTATTGATTCAAATACAGAAAAGAATACACGAAAAATAAAAAAAAACTGGTTTTATTAAAAATTGGAATTAATTAAAGAATTTTGAAATAAACATCACTCTTAATTTTCCTACTTTTAAATTAATCATCCATTCTTTCATAAATAGAAGATATTTTGCTATTTGTAGATTTTTTCCATCTTTTCTTTCCATTTTTCATTTAATATCATCAGCATGTTCTCTCTTTATCTCATATTATTTTGCTCCGAAAACTTATTCCATTTGAAATACCAAATGCTGACATTTTCAATGTATCTTGGCTACGACTCTCAAATGTTGAGCAACGTATTTTATTTATCAATATGAATTCATCAATGCCTTTTTAATATATTTTTTTATAAGTTTTATTTTATTTCCGATATCAAAATACACTTCACCATTGACGTTCACTAAAAATTCTATTGTCCATAATGTATTCTGTAACTATTTTCCTCTTACGATCATCGCAAGCGTTTTTGGTCTAGTGGCAAGAGCTTTACCCTAACAATAATTAGTCTGAATTCAAGTATTACTCTGAATTCCAGGTAAGGCCGATATCAAATTTATATATTTTTTGGCATGTGTGGTTGTGATGTCTTAGCTCCTCAAGTTGATCTCAAATGACTCAGAAAAAATCAAAATATCTATCAAATTAGCTTTTATTAGCTGTAATTCCATATTCTATTATACTTCTTTTAACATTATTTAAAGTGTCTAGAATTCTGATTAATATAAATTTTACAAGAGGATTGTATATGATCGCATACCATTGTTTATAATTTATGACTGTTAATTAATATCAATTCGATGATTGTTTGTTTCTGAACCTTTAACAGAAACACAGTTAATACTTAATCATAGCAAAGACACGGTTATTTCAATATAACGTATATTCTATTCAAAACACGGAGGCTTCTTATTGTGAAACAAATAATTGATAATCACCGGTATCCTTTGTACTGTAAAATATACTGACAGATACTGTAATTAAAATTTAATCAACAACGCACTTTGACGACATCTTAACGAAAACAAAACACGTGTCACGAAACACAGCAAATTATTTAATATAATGATATATATAATATATTTAAACAATAATAGTTTATTACATGATAATACTCTTTTGTTGATTAAATGTTACTAATCACTTTTAAGGTGTTTTATATTTATTCAAAGAAGGAAAAAATTACTAAGTACATAACTTTACTTACTGAAGTAAATGATAGGGATCGCAATACAGCTATTACCGAAGACGGGATCCCAGAATTTTGCTTGTTTTTTCAATACCGAAATTATGTGTTTGAAAATTGGAAAACCAGGGTTTTGGGAGAAAAATATATGGCGATCAAATTATTTAATGGCAGTTCGCGTAAAAAAGATTGAACCAGAGAGGACTTCTTTTGCAGTCGGTCCAATTTTCATGAAAATCCGATCGACATTCACAAATTTCAGTATTGATGAACTAGTCTTTTTAATTCGAATTGCGATTCCACTTACCGTGATGATTATAATTATTATACCGAAATAATATTGTGATCCCTAGTAATCAAAGCTACTGAAACCTTTCATACTTGGATTTTTTTGTTACTGACGTATCGTTTTCGGTGTTTATAATTAAAACTTCCATTGTAATAATTAATTTAAAACTAATCATAATCTGTGTCACAATAATTTTATAAACTTCATTTCAAGCAATGTGTAAATGATGAATTTGCGATGTTTGACGACATGTTGCTCTGGTTTCCCTGCAATTTTCGATCAATTTGCACTGTCGAACGTAGAACGTGTGTGGCTGGAATGATAAAACGACACGTCAATAAGTCACCTGAAAAATATTTCACAAAAACTTCTTTCGTGACATTTTATTGAACAAATGACAGAGTTTTATATCAAAACGTTTACATATGAAGTATGGAACTCTTCATAGTATATTCATACAAATTATAAAATTTCAATATGAACCACTGAGAAGTTCTCAGGCTTATATAACATGTTGCAAAAAGGGTTTGCATTTACGAATAGAAATTGCAATACATCCATACATACATCAAACGACTCTTAAAGTATTTGATAATTAAACAAATGGTCGTCTCTTTTTTTCACATATCCATAAATTTTCTGAAAATCGAAGTATTTTTTAAATACCTTCTATTCAAATTATTCCTGTTTTCTGGCACATTGCGATAATAAAGTACTCACATAGTGTAAATTTGCAGTTATTAGTAGAAAATTTACATAAATATAAATTATAATCAGAACTAGCTTCGCTCAGAAAGTAACAATTGTTTATTGTATTTGAAGTTCAATTTAAATGCTCATTCGTTAAGTGATACTAGTTCTAAAAATAGAAGACTATTTCAAAATAACTACTACACTAAATTGACGCAAAGAATTTTGATTAATATAAAAAGTTTATAAATGGATTTAATAAAAACAATTAGTCATTATGAATCCGATATTACGACGCATTGTACTAAAACTTCTCAAACGTATTTAAATCTATTCGTTCGTATGCCATTAGAATAAAACATTCTCTATGGTTATTCATTCACACTATCACATTGATACATCTTTGAAAACCTATTTCTGGGAGGTTCTATTACCGGTCTGACTTCAGACTCCTGGACCGTAAATATCATATTAAGAAGCACTTTAGAACTCAAAACACAAATCTGCTAATAATATGTTCCACTTTATTGCACACATACAATAAAGATAAAATTCCGTTACAGGAGAGGACATCTTTTTGTATATTTTTCACGTTTATATTCAAAAGTGTGAATTCTTTCCATTATTTTGATTACGTTTTTTTTCTATTTCTTTTCAACTGTTCTGGTCCCAACGTTGAGCATATAGATCATCACAACAGGAGTTGTTTTAAGAATATCGCATTTTATTAAGTTTATCAATCTTCAGTTTTTGAAGAGATTAAGAAGTGACTAGGACAAGACTAGTTAATAGCTCCCGCTGTATCTTTTTTTAGGAACTGACAGTCGGAAGCAATTGCTGACATCACAGAAATCCATAATTTTCAATATAAACACTTTAATTGATTAAAACATTAGTTTAAACATGAAATAAGCTAAGGACGTGTTGTAAATATGGAAAAAGGGTTGTAATGTCCAATCCTTTAAGCATTGGAAATTAGAATAAGAAAATAGGTACGAATTTTTGATAAGGATAAATAAAACAGTGTCATACATTGACGATAGAGTTTCATTTAGTATTAGGATTATTTTGTCATATTCAGCCGGAATATTCTTCGCCCAAAAAACGGTTACGATTTTTTGTCATTTTCAACACCGATATATATGTAATGTATGATGTTTAATTAACTATTAACCCTCCTTTTTCCGTTTCTTTTGTTACATAAAAAAACCTTTCGTAAACAAAAATAGAGAACCAAGGAAAAAACAAATTTAATTGAATGGCATAGTATATATTTGCAAAGCGTTTTCCTGTCAACTGGCCGTCCAAGTACGGGTGTGATACTGGAACAATTTCCGACTGGGCATATACGCATATTGAATTGAATTGTATTTTGAAAATTTTTGAAAATGTGTATTATAAATTGAAATATTATTTAAATTAATAATAAAAATGTTCTAAAAAAGCTACAAAGAAAACAAACTTATTGAAGGTTGACCTGTCAATTCTTGGCAGAAATGCATTATATTTTAAAAATAAAACGCAATCGGTTTCGTACTACTTCCATGTGTACATAATGATGATATACATCGGTGTGTAAAGCTCGTAGCTCAAAACTCACGACAAAATGTAAAGTTCACTACGAAATTTGTCAACTCACTTGTATTTCAAAAAAAAAACACAATTTGTTGTATACTATTTCCACATGTTTATAATGATCAGGACCAGTTTCACTCATCACGAGCATTCACAGTTGATAATGCTCGTGATGAGTGAAACTCGTCCTTATCATTATAAACATGTGGAAGTAGTACAAATGAATTGTGTTTTATTTTTTAAAATATAATATCTTTCCACCAAGAGTTGACAGCTAACACTTAAAAGTTATTTGTATTTCCATGAGAAACTTTGGTAGTTATTGCTGTATCTTTGTCGGTCGCCATAGTTGACTGAGTGTACTTTCTCAGCTTTATGTTTTTTTTTAAATTTTTGATTTCTGTTGGTGTCTGTAATATTTCCCACCTTTTCCATTCTTAAAATAATAGAAAAAAGAAATCAATATAGTCACTCTAAATTATTTTTCTAGTCCAATGAAATTGGCTTAATAAAGAATTATTTGTATCAGAAAAACATAATTTTTCCACAAAACAAATTATTTTTCCACAGCATATGAATAAATAAGTTTTTAAACTCATCCTTGGCATTATTATTGGCTTTAAGCTCTATTCTGAAATTATTAGTGAAAAATCTTTCAATATAGCATTAAAATGAACAATACTTTATTGAAATAAAAATGTTACAATTGGATACAGAAAAATGTTCTTATTTCTTTTATTCGAAAACGTGACCGATTGTAAACAGTCATTTATATTCCAATGGCCGATAACAGTCTGGAGGAAGTGCAAAGTATGGTCGCAAACCACCACGTCTCAGTAAATAACTTGACTGGTGTTCGGCGGCATTACCGATCTTGGATACTAAATCAAATTACGGAAGTAGATGTTGTGGCATAAGACTAATTGAATCTACATCTATTATGTCCGTGCCACACAAAACTTAGTCTCTCCTACTCTCTCTGTCTGTTCCAATAATTACACGCCTATAACGAACGGTCGTTGAATGTTTATGCAGCAGCTGGAAAGGATCGTAAATGAAACCCAATTTCAACAAGTCGTCGAACGTTTATTTACAAATACCACTGAACAGTAAAATGTAATCAAATACAATCCATAAAAATATATACAATTCACATGTACCATTTCATTTTAAAACTGTAGCTGAAAATGGGTCTTAATAAAATAAATGAAATAATTTAGACTGTAGGCTATAAGCTTCTGGCTAAGTATATTAAAGTTCTACCATACATTGCTAGTAATACAAATTCATCAAAATATTTATTTTCAAATTTACCACACAAATTCCATTATACCTGATTATTTCCATGTTTAAATAGTAAAATATTTAGTTCCACAAGAATTATAAAATAATGAACTGAAAAATAAATTATTACTGCGCTTTTCGTGTCAAAAATTGACCATGACAAATATTGAATTTGTAATTACCAACAATTTAGTCAATCAAATAAAGCAGGGTTATCCATTCATTGCGATCGGTTGCAAATTATATGCACCCTGTTTATATTAGTTTTTTTTTCTTTTTTTATTCCATGTCCGCTCCCTACGTGAAGCATATGGCCTCCTAATGGAGGTATCTCAACAGAATTTTTCTATGAGAACTGCTTGTTACTCAGTTGCTCAACCTCTCTTTTTTAAGAGAGTAGGGATAGGACAGGACTAGTGGTTAGCTAATCACTCTCGCTACGCACCATGAGGATCAGATGGGTTGGAGGGAATTTTTTTAGACTTCACAAACACTCAGAATACGAACAGAAATCCATAAATCGATTCAAAGATCAATTTATGAAAACCGTCCGCACCGGGATTTGAACCCGAGACATCCGTGACCGTAGCCAACGACGCTACCTATTATATCAGTTAGTAAACATATAATACAAAAGACAGCAAAACAAATTCTCATTCTTAGCACTCAATGCTTCGTCAAGTGGATATATAAAAAAATATGAAGTGAAAAATATAGTTATTTAATTTTAAATGGAATACGTGAATATATATTGGCATTCATTTTAAATTGAGGTATTACATTATGACTCAGTACACAGCCGTTCAAAAACTTATATAAGTTAAATTTGGATTATTGAGATTTTGTACACTTGCATGTATTTTGTCACTAAAGACCCGGGTTTCGCCTAACAGATGTCACTAAATGTGGAATGATTGTATATATTTACCCATTCGTCGAATTACATCCCGTCAAAACCCACAATACTATTATAATTGTAAAATCACTGGTATTTCTAAAAGAAGTTGAAAAGCGGCAATTCGCCACTCTGTTAATATGGTGTTTACAAAATAAGGATTAGGGCGATTCCCGAAATTTTAACTCAGGTATCAGTGTGGCTCTCAGACGTATAATATATTACCTCGTAAATAATATTTGTCGCATTTGTATCTTCTATGTAAACGTTAGACACTGTTTACTGTCTGTCAGTTCGAGTCCATTCGTGTGCTCGAATGCCTGAAGATGCCGAAAGGCGAAACCCGGGTCGTTAGTGACAAAATACATGGAAGTGTACAAAATCTCAAAAATCTAAATTTGATATTGAAATTCCATCAAGCACCCTCAGTCGATGTCTTAAATTATTTTACATTATAAAGTGTATTTGGCTTATACCAAAACTATATGCTAGTTTAATTATCAGCCATGTTTGTCAATTTAACTTCACCACAAGATTCGGTGGTTTTGTTAAATCGGCAATCTTGCCACATACATGTATATTATAAAGTTATTATTACATCGTTATTACGCACAATTTACGTGTCATATTTATTCTGTATTACCCACCATCAGCCTATTACCGCAATGTGCGACATAACCCAGGTGTAAGTTAAGAGTTTTTGAAATATTTCTTTTGCCTGTAAATTTTATAGTCAAACGAAATATATTAAATATATCAAAATTTTACGTTAAAGAAAATTCAATTAGATAACGTTTACTTCAAAATTTAATGTCGATGAAATGAAATAAAAAAATTGGATTTAGTCAAAAGATCGTACTTGAGAGCCTGTGGACTGTAGGTTCCTCACTCCTGTACACCCACATATTTACGAATATTCGTTTCGTTCATATGTAAATTATGTTTGGTAAATATTTAAATTCATTTTATTTGAACGTTTCCATAGTATTTAGTATTTTCGTATATTACAATTGATATCTCTTGAACAAAGTTTTTTTCACAAAAATATCATTATAATTTGAACGCTTTGGACGGTTATATTTTGTAGGGGTCCTTTTTAGTTTTGATGTGGTCAATAGAAAGGCTTATGACAAACACAATTCAGTGACTAAACCACAGCATTTGTGACATCATCTCTGAAATATGTGTTAAACGTCGAAAGAATTACTGTTAATGTTTTAACCCACAACTGGTGGTGAAAATTTTGCCGATAATATCATGCCATTGTCGTTAGGACAAAAAATGTTTCCTTGGAAATCGGTTTTTTGTAGTTCGATGTTTTCTTCAAATATCGTACGAATTATTATTACTGTAAGCTATTAATGGAGTTTTACAGAAATGATTGTTATTGTGATTACAATGCGTGTTTTAAAGATAATACACTATTGAATCGTTTTGTCAGAAGATAAAACTTGACAATTCAATAAACAACTTTTTTGACAGAAGGCTTTTTTTGTCAGAACTATGATAAATTATCACTCCATAGCACATCAAATTGTTTTATATAATTTAGATGTCATTAAGTTAAAAAAAAACAGGAATAAACATACTACGCCTAGAAAAATCACCTTTTTGACTTATATAAAATATTTGACATATTAAATACATTATACATCGATCAATATATGAACATCACATAAGTATACAAGTATCATAATTTGGTACTGAAAAGTTAATTAAAATGACAGTTTTTTTTTACATTATTTATTATTGTGTCGACATAAATATTTTTTATCGGTACGAGATCGTATAACATGCATTGCGGTATTTTTTTTTCAAGGTAAGTTACCGACAAGTTCATCGACTTTTTCTCACATTTCACGGCACAAGCAGTTAATTTTTCCATAAAATTTACTTAGATTTCAAATTTAGTTTGATAAATTTTCCAATTCGCAGTTGAAAAAAAAGTTTGATAACTGTGCCATTAAGATTTTTTTATTGAAAAAACACGTGCTTAGTTTAAAACTTGGAAAATAAAAATGATCTATTTCAGGGCGTAAAGTTTTTTAAGTTTTAAAATGAATGATGAATAACTTTAATGAACTTTTATAATAAAACGATTTAATTCCAACAATAAATATAGTACATGTCGGATTTAGATTTTTTTAGATATGAAAGAGATATAGATATAAATATTTTTGGGTTATTGAACAAAGACAATACTGACTGGTTCAAAATAAGAGGTAACGGTTTTAAGGTTTGTTGGTAATACAGGGCACTTTTTGGAGGAAATATTTAATAATCATTTAACAAAAATTCGTTTTGACATCTTGTACTCGAATATTTAATTTATTCATATATATCTAATTTTGACATAAACTCCTTATGGTATTATTACTAAATATGCAGTAACCAATAGCTTATTTCATTCAATATATCGCCTCATACTTGGGGCTACCATTCTACAATCTCTGATAGAAATGTAAGACTGGAAAAATTGATATATTAATTTTGATTTGATCTAATTGAAGGTAGACTCACTTAAATCTTCTCTAAAAGAAGATATGCTTATAAAGTAATCAGATTGTCTATATCCGAGCATAATCCAATCCACATTTAAAGGAACATAGAAATTTTAACGAGACATTAGGTAAACTTGGAGAAAAGAGTGCTGTTTAAGAAAGAACTAATAATAAGTTAGTGTTTATTCATACTCTTCAGTTTTGAGGATAGTGGAAGCTGCATGAAAAGGCACTGAAACACCTGTCTTAGGATACAATTGTTCGAACTACTATACTTTATTAATCTTTATTTGAACTCTTAAACGAGAAATCAACCCAAGATAATGACTTAAATGGAGGAAAGAAAACTGCAGCATTTTAGGTCCTCTTGTGTGGTCTTCTACCTGAATTCTTTTAAATTTTTCATTTTTTTTTTAAATATCTACATAAACTTTTAATTGAATGTTAATGAAATTTCTTAGATGACATAAATAAATACTACCAGTGCAAACAACCACCAATCCAACATGGAAAGTTTCTCCACTGTAAATAATAAAAAATTGACTCTTTAAAGTAATTTCTATAAATATTATATTACATTCCTTTGGCATCAGATTTTATTTCAGTAAGGGAAAATTCAATTTGTTTATTTTGTCGAAACAAAATTGCATTCGTGAGTTTCAGCAGATTGCAGCGAAAACTGAATTTTCCGTATCCGGCTTAGATGGCGCTACTCTTACTGATAGTACTACATTTCCTCAAGTATTTTTCGCTAGTATACCCATAACTGCTTGTTTATACATTGTTGGAAAAATAAATATTAATTATATGAAATATTTATTGAAATTTAAGTTCTGATTGAGTATGGCAACATTCCTAACGTGACGGTGGCTCCTTCACTAGCGGCCAAGTTAAATTGGTAAATTTATACCTTTGCTTTATTCAAACTAAACCAAAGTTTAATCTCTTGATTCTTACACTGGTTAATTCATAATTATCCTCAGTCACTTTGCCACTAAGCTCTTCCAGCTTGGCCGGTACAGATGTGAACAACAAACTGAAAGAATTTATCAAGACAATAAGGAAATCAGTCAGATCTCTTGGACATGCCGAATTGGTTGCGTCTAGGAAAAATAATAATGCATTCAAAATATAATCACGGCCTTTGAATGACTTAACTTATAATAGCTCTTTAGCTTAGATAAAGAGATTTTCTTTTTGCAAATTATAGTACATGCAAGACGTAAGATGTTTTTGAAATTTTGAAACAAGAACTTTTTACGTTACAGAATACACTCTTTAAGAGTCGTGTGAATCTATAGTGTGTTTTATTGAATACAAAATCGAGTACTTTACAAAAAGAACAATAGTAAAACATGTACATATAATATTTTGGTATGACACAGAGATAACCACGCGATGTTTCGAAATCGTTACATATTTAAAATTCGAAGGCTTTAAAAACCGGGATGGCAACACAACTTATCAAAATGCAAAATCATCCCAAAATAATAAACATAACAACCGTCAACGTCTAAAGCCAGTTATACCATGGCTTCGTACGGTTTTTATAGGCCAACATTTATTTATTCCCATCAAATGTGCAAATAGAACGGAGATTTGCAATTTACTATAGAACCAGACTGACTTCTATTTACTGTCCACCTATGTACTCAAAAGCAACTTCAACAAAGTAAAATCGGATGCACATATAGAGTACTCCATACGCTCTGTCTATCTATCGACATGAGCAAACAACTGACTGTGCTCCGCATATCATACAGCTTACTGGCGAACTTTGCTGCAGTGGTCGAGCTTTATGAAAGCTTTCATTCTTGACCTATTGTGTCAGTTAAATTTATTTATTATTATGCATGAAGTTAGCTTTCACTAAGAACTGCAAACCCAAATCCCGGTATTCCTATTCACTGTATATTTTCTATTTTGAAAACGGGACTTTTTATCACACAAATTTTGAATTCACAAAATTGAAAAAAACACGTCAAATCAATATTTACAAAAAATCTTCTACATAATATTTAAAATGTGAAAATATGACGGCTGATGAATTACTTAATACAATTCACAAAACTTATTTCGAAATTCCTACTTCCACGATTTTGTTCTTAACAGAAATTTAGACGTGATTTGTTTTAGTTTTTTGAGTTAGCACTCCTTAGTAACTAAATTCTTTATTTTTTATGATGATAATTCTCCATGTTAATAGATATAGAGAAAGTATAACACGATGAATGAATACTTATAGTATGGACAAGAAGAAGAAAAAATATTATAAAGATAACTGCCAAAAATAATATATGTAAAGTATATCCGTCAATGTAAAAGATTACGAAAAGCCTTAAGTATTGGACCGAGACTATTTAACTATTTCTCATAAAATAAGAGGACATCAAATTTCTTTTTCTGTGTTGTATATATATCTTTGTTTAGTTATTATTTACTATTATTTCGCTACGCTTTAATTCAATTGGGTTGATAGAGAGGCAGACAAGGATCAGACTCTCCCGAGGCACATGGCCTAACAAGATTAAAAGCCACCTCTTCACCAGTGTGGTTGTGAGAATCGCAAGTATCTGTTTTTATATTCTCAGCACATGGTTATTCCCGCCTTTGTTTACGATTTTTTAAATCATCAAGCAAACAGTACACCCAACATTTTCATTAAAAACCTTTTAAAAATATAATCCCCCAGAATTCTAACGACCATTAAATGGTCACCACTATTCGTACGCGGAATATTAAAAACTCCGATAGAGCTTATCGATAGAATTTGCTGGCGTTGAAAGGTTGTGAGTTGTAATGCTTTGAAAAATAAAATACTGCAAAGTTGGTTTTGCTGAATATTCTATACGTTTAAAATACCGACGTGCACTTTGTCAGGCACATTATTCAGCAAATTGTTTTTTGTGTATGTGTTTTTCACTGTGTCTTTAACATATTTACATACATTCACATTGGCATTGTTGTAGATAGATACAAAACTACTGCGTTTTTCATCATCCTATACAGTTTAAAAAATGATAATTCTTTTTTAAAATTCGAAAGTAATAAGGTTGTTACCATACATAAATAATCTCTCCCACAATTCAATTCTTAATTTATATTATAACATTTTAATATAAAACACTAGGTGGTAGTAACACCTTGAACAAATTCAACTATGACTCTCACGCACAATTTTTCTTTATTTCTATGCATCGTGCCCAAACGCAGCGTTACAAACAGAGATATTAATATGAACCAAGAGAAATATAATTCACTTTTAAGACATCAACTGTCAATTCTTGGTGGAAAGGCATTATTGCAATATTTCATAATCCGTTTTTACATTTTGTTACAAATCAATATACTAGCTCGAAATAAGTTATTATTCTTGATATTATATAATTTGAATTTAAACAAATCAAAATACATTTATTCAAATGCAATAAATCAATCTTATTAGTTTCACTAAGCATATTGTAAAACACATTACACCTTAAAGTCATATTATGTATTCATTTCTATGTCATACCACTCTGATCAAGATGTATAATAACTTATTTAGTTTAACAAAAATTCCACGACGACCGATATCGATGATCTAACTTTGACAACTCGTATTTTACTATTAACAAGTGTCTAATATATCAAGATATAACTTTTAATTATTGAAATATGTGAGAGTTTTGTAATTCGTAGTCAATCCTTTCAACGGAATATTTTTTCATTAGTTTACTTTTTACTTGAATTTTTTAATTTCTTTTAACGTGCCACGGTAGAAAAAAATCAAATGTCTGACCATGACCCTGAAATGAGGTATCAATGATAGACCATCAATATCACATTACGTCACAGTCTTCTTCGAAGATATTTTTATATGAATTATAAAATACGATATTTTCCAAATAAGGTCATAGGTAGCTTTCATCTCCCCATCATAACTGTACACTATTTGTTTTCAACCATAGAATAATAAGAAACATAAAATAAGGCATCAATTATACGCCTACATTTATGAAGTAATATATTAAACAACATAAAATATGTACGTAATTATAAAAAAATTCTTTGGTAGAGATTTAAAAAAAATGCTATCACAATTTTACGAACAAGCTTACACCAATAAATTGTGTACTATCGTGTACCTACGATAAAACGAACCCCACGTAATTTAGTTAGCAGGAATTATTTTTGGGTAACATTTTTTGTTTAAATGGAGGTCATTTTTTATGTATAATAAAGAACATTATTTTTTATTTCGTATTTCTACGACCACCGTAGCTAAATGAGCTTACCATATTTAGAATTTGAATCCCCGATAATCTGGTATAAGTTATTTTATCTTTTTTGGATATCTATCCGTATGTGACATTTTTATTCCTATCTGCTAATGAGAAAATTTTTGACTAATTGGTCTTTTCTTACACAATCCTTCTGTACTAACGATATTTGAAAAGAAAGGTGGATTGAATTAAGTTCTCGTTAAAAATCGTCTACTATGCTTCATGATAAAAAAGCATTTACGAAATTTTAGATATCGGAATCGAAAATAGTAAAATATATCCCAAAAAAACACAGACTTCATTACAGATCATTATAATAAACTCTGTTTTTATAAGAATCATAAATATAGAATTTGGTGTGTTATAAAGTATGATTACCATAGTCTCTAAATTCTTAGTATTTAAGAATATCGCTAGTGGTTCAACTATCAATAAAATCGTCATATTTATGAATCAGTATGTAAATACTTAACGTAGTTTTTATCACGTGATCGTTGGTCAGAAATTTGATGTTTGTATTAGTTGAATCGATTTCAATGAAATTTTACAATAAAAGACCGCACTATCACTTTTATTCTTCTCGCCTGGAAGTCATATTGAGGTATTTATGTCTTTATGAACGTTTTGCAATACTCAAATCGCAATACGCCTTTTCAATAACATTCCTTTGATGAAATAGTTTGCGAAATTCAATAACCGGTAAGAAACTGGCAAGTCCAATGAGGCATATGAAATTTCATCGTTATCAAAAGATTCAGGCGCATCTCCTCCACGACTAGTATTATTTGTTAAACTACTGGCATCAACATCAACAATAAGTGTGAGGTATGCGCATTTTGTCATGGAAAAAATAAATGGTATGAATAAAGTATTATACCATTTCTTCAGCACACTAATCCTGCTCTCTGAAATTTAACTACGGAAGACATTTACTGTAGCTTAATCTTAGTATTCCTTAGACAGTTTATTCAAAATAAAGTAAATTTTCTACCTAAATATATCTATTTAAGAATTGTTTTTGTCTGTTTATATGACTATTTGAATATTTTGCACTCGGGCTTGGAAAATTGCTACATTTGTATGCAGCCGATTTGGCTGGATCTTTCGAGCGTAATGGTCTTACCGAGCGACAATGGGCTCTAATGTAATATGTTGGTGTTGTTTAAAATAAGTATACATACAAAAGATCTCGGATTCTCAAAAATTTTGTTCTATTCAAAACTGTGAAAATGGAGACAATTTTATGTTAAATAAAACATTGGTTCGTTAAAACTAATTAATTATATATCGTCACTGTTCTGGAAGAGAACATTAAATGGAAAAGATGATAAGATTAGTTATGCTAAAATGTTCATTATTTCAAACTCTACAGTATGAAAGAACACACTTATTTTTATAAAGTATACTTTTATTTAAAAACAGTTTTGTACAAACAAACAAAATGAAAATGTTATAGCATTTCAAACATTTGACAAACTTCAACGTCCAATAACTCAAAAGCAGTATTTTTTATGTAGTGTCTTCGTTCAGAACAACGACGATATGACGTAATAAATGAAAGGTATAAAACGTTTAAAAAACAATACTCGGACATTTCAATAGAAATGTAAATACAATTTTCAATGTAATCAAACTTTTAGATGTATATTTGATTCTCGAATGACAGGGTGGATTAACTGTCATGTTAATCATATTTGGTCACTCTCTCTGTGATAAATTTAATTACTTTATTATATTATTTGTGTCATAACCTTTATTAGAATTATCAGTTTTTGTCCATCAAAAATATTATTTCATAATATAACTTGTTCGCGTACTAAATATTACTTTAAAAACAAAACAATAATTGTGTATATTTACTGCTTACGTCTTAAGACTATGACTAAACTAAAAAGTATGTCAAATAGATTGGAAAATTTCTTTTTTTACGGTATGAAACCTCTTTCCCTTGACAATTAAATACATAATCACTCTCTTACCATCGCAAAAGTAATAAGTATTTTACCATTTAAAGTATCTCGTAATAGATCGATACGGATATAAATATCAACATTTTAAACCACGATATATTTGTACCGGTATTTTCGGAATATTTCTTTTCACAATGAAACGTAAAAGGGTCTTTAATTTTTTTCTAGATCTTACTTAGTGTTGAAATGAATGGGAGATAGCCGATTTCTGCTTTTAGCTGAAGCATAAAAAGATTGTGTTCGTTATTACTTCGCACGCGAGCTTTGAGCTTTTAGAAAGGAAATAGGAAAAATATCTTTCTGTCACAAGGCAATAGCTTTTCAGGGAAAAAGCACACAGATGTTTTGACGTGAGGAATGTTTAAGGCTGGAAGGTTTTGAGCGACGTGTTGTAACAAACTGACGGTGGGATTCAAAAGATTGTTTGTTCGCATATGAAGGAGATAATAATTGAAAAAAGCCCTACGCGGAAAAATAGGAAATAAGTGAAAATGATAAAAAAATTCTTAAATAAAAACACAGGTGTGCACATTTTTAGAGTTGCTAATAACGTCAACACTTTTTATTATTGTCATAAAAATCAGGAATTCTTTGAAAGTTTGAAAAGTCACAAAAACTTAACTCGACTGAGGGTGCTTGATGGAGTTTCAATATCAAATTTGAATTATTGAGATTTTGTACATTTCCATGTATTTTATCACTAACGACCCGGGTTTCGCCATTCGGCATCTTCAGGCATTAGAGCACACGAATGGACACGAACTAACAGTTCAAGTCAGTTCAGTCAGTTCGAGTCCATTCGAGTGTCCGAATGACTGAAGATGCCGAAAGGCGAAAGCCGGGTGGTTAGTGACAAAATACATGGAAATGTACAAAATCTAAACAATTCAAATTTAAAGTTCTTTTCTTATGTATTAAATATCAGTATATAATTTTATTTCTAAATAATAATGATGATAAATAATATTTATTCGATAAGTACTATTTCCAATAAAAATTATAATCGTGAAATTATTTCAATGAATTCGGTCTTTGCTTAGTGATTTTTTTTAAAATATAAAATCAAAAGTACGTTGATCTGTTAATAAAACATTTTAGATTTTTAGGAAACATATTACGCTCACTTGATAAACATCTTGAGTGTCTCTAAAAATAATAATTACGGTCATTAGCCAATTACATAATTATTTCTCATTGAATTTTTTATAATATAATGTTCGGAAATGTATTATTTGTAGAACAATACAGAACTTTCACAAAAGCAAATAAATGCTTTCTATTTACGTCTTTCAACAACATCGTTATTCTGAATTATACCATCAATTTATTTTATTTGCATCCCGGAGAAGATTTAATACAACATCTGCACATAAATAAGATGCAACGACCATGGAAGGTACGGGATAGTCTTCAAAATCAACAATCAATCAACCCCCACCCCCTCAGTGGATCCCTAAAGCTTCGGGCGTCAGAGATTTATCTACATGCTTAAGATATTCGCAGAAAGCTGACATTTCAAAATATTACTTGCCTTGAGATTTTACATATACCTTACTTTGCTTTACGTTTCAAACTTCCAGGGCGTATATCAGCAAGATATACCGGTGTTCACGAATTCGGATAGAACTTAACTTATTATACAAAAAAATGTGTGTTATATTTATAAAATAGTTGATGAATATAAAAAGACACCTGAGAAAAGGCGTCTCAAAACGTGTTTTTTTATAGAATTTTTAGAATCGAACATCGCTGTCAAGAGGGGTAGGTAAAATGGTTCCCAAATTATAGATTTCTAGTAGTTTTCTTCCAAAAGTAGCGTCAAAAACTTGCAGGAATGAAAATAGTCGAAATAATCTGGTCACGTGATTTGCTAGATACTTGTGCCAGTTATTTATTCATTGCCGGGGTCTGCATCATCAGTAACAATACAGATAAACCAACCGAACTCTTTTCTATTGTCGATGAATTCTGCGGTATTCTTAGTATAAAATTGATAATTTGTGTTTTACCCCCTCCCCACGTCCAGTAGAAGGAAACAAACCCACTCTACTCTTCATTTTTAATTTAAGAATTAGAATCATTGTTTACGTTAGAAATAAATAACCTTGCGATATAGTTAGTCTGAAGATGCTACTTAAAGAAGCAAAACGCGTTAAATTAATAACACAGCCAGTGGAATAACTAAGTAATAAATTTTAATTTTATATTAAATCCAGATTTTAGAAAATAAATATTGACATATTTTGAGCAGCAGCACATAGTGATTTGATGTAATTGTGACAGAAGTTCATTATCGTATTTGATTATCTGTGATATGTTAGACGATTTTACGACTTCAAAATAGAAATTTCACCATTAACTTCCGGAATAATTTTCAACAAAATAGTGCAAAAAGTAATGTATCGTAAAAATTCCGTAACTTTTAATTTTTTTATATAATATAAATTCAAAGTACTACCTTGTTGATTGCAATCTATACCGTTTTCAAATAAAAATTATGAAATATAACATAATATAAAATACGGAAAATATGTAGTTCTTACATTATTTCTTGTAATGCCTTCCCACCAAATATAATTAATTATAATAATTTGCATAGAATAATAGTCGAAATAAAAAAGATCTTTACGCAAGAGTAAACATAAAAAATAAATGATTATAATAAAATCAAATGAAGAGATAACGTTGCTTTCACAGTAAAACCACTTATCAGAATATTTGATATTGTTCAGGAGAATGAAAAACCATCTTACATCATACAGCCTAAAAAATATCATGTTATATTTATGTTTATACTTAACATTTTTATGGAGAATTATTATGAAAACAGTTTTGAATTCCTAGAATAAAACATAAAAGAAAGTGTTTTCAAATTTTCAAATTATAGCGATCCTATTGGTCCTCCATTTACATGTTTGTCAGGTGGTGTAGAATATTAATTTTAACACATGGTATTGGTAACTCAATTTCACATTTTTTTCTGATTTTGCTGTGGAGCGACGATATGTCGAGCTTAGATATTTTGGCCTGTCTAGTAAATTTGCGAAAAACGAGTCAAGTTAGATAATAAATACAGCAAAATAACAGTTCAAAGAGATATAATCTGAAAATAATTTATGGTGTCAAATTCACGCGATTTCGATATTTTCACTTCCTGCCTTGGCTAAATGGTTGTAGGCATGTAATCTTGTGGAGTGAAAATGATAATTTTCTTTGAACAGAATTATGTCTAAGTCAGTCAACCATTGCATGTCGTTTCACGGCCATACAAAGATTCTTTTATGAAATGAAGCACGCCACCGGAAATCTTTTGTTTGGCCGTAGAAATTGTATAAGAATTGAGACTTGTAATTCTTCTATGACATTTCCTTTTGTAACTTACACTATTCATGCGAATGTAGTTTATGATTTTCCGCTGTATTTAAGTTAGACACAAATTTAATTGAAACTGATTTGAAAACATTGTTTAGTATTGTGTATGTTTTAGATATTAATAATAATTGTGCAGTCATGAATTCTCGAAAAAAACTATAATAGAAGTATTTTCTTTGGCAACACTAGTTATAAATGATATTATCAAAGTATAAAACAAAAATAACGACGTGAAATTTATAAGAAAACAGCCGTCAGAAATCACGTAGACATAAATAATAAGTCTTTAATGACGAAATAATAAGCGAAAAACACTTAAGTGTTGTAATATGGTACCGTAAAATCTTTTATCAAAGTTTTATTACATCAAACAAAAACTTCATCATTTAATACGCACCAATGTGAAATTCAGTAAAAAAAATATAGTTTTATTCTTAAACCATATCCAGAAACTCCCAGCATAGATGAATCGGATTTCTAATTATTTTAAATAATGATATGTTATTAAATCAATAAACATCCATTTTAAGATATATTAAGGATAGAAGGATTATAACAGAGTCGGCATTTGAGGAATTGTGGTAAGAGCTTTAGTCTAGCGATCAGATGGACCTGAGTTCTAGCTCCAGCAAAGTCAATATCAAATTTAGAGTGTTTTAATTTAACATTTATTACGTTTTACGCATGTTTCTTCTTTCTTCATCTTTCTTCTAGTTGATTTTTAGTAAAAAAATAACTATTAATTATATGCTACAGTGTCATTTTTAAATTAATTAATTTAATTTATGTATTATAAGAGTGTAATAATTATTGTTGAGAATAAGTCGCTTCAATGGATTTGATAGGGTAGAAAGCATTAGAAAAATTACAGGCTAACAATGTATAGAAATTGCTATTGACCATTGACCGCGTATCCACATTGGACGAAAGTGCAAAAGTATTAACCACACGGCTATGTGAGTAGCAATTGAAATTGTTATTAAAGACATCTTAAGTATACATAATTACTCGCTTAAAAGTCGCATGTGCTCTTTGTAAAAAAAAGCGTAACAAAATAATTAATACCGCACTGCTACAAGCTAAACACAAGCCCCTATTCGTGCTGTTTTTAATTATCATCGTTGAAGTAGGCTCTATTTCTCACTTCTGCGCTGTTTATAAGTTCTCGACATGAATTTCATTACGGCTTAACACGCTGTTCATTTTAAGGTTTTTTTTTTTACAAAAATTGAAAATGATATCATTTTTAACTTTCCTTTAGTAGGGATATAGTAAATTAATTAATTCAAGTATGCGTGACAAACCAAAACATACGATGAAGGTTTTTTTATATTGTAAAAATTGGAGTAGTAAATTCTATTATGAAAAATGAATTACAAAAATAGCATTTTCGAAATTTTATACCATAATATAATATATTAAACTCGTTAATTTAAGGTCTAGGGCACCGCTCATGCTTTCTTTAGTGACATAACGTGGGTTTTTTTATGTAAAATTTAAAGAAGCTTGATCTTTTTTTCTGTATTAATTTTTAATGTATTTCATGTGATTTTGTATAACGAACATTTTGATTGGCGCGCTACTCTCCGCGGATTTCAAGAAGCGATGTAAGGATCCCGTGTGTGCCGTTATAGTTCGAGCAGCCTCAGCCTATTGAAACATTTTCCCAAATATTGAACGAATTTTTGTTGAATATGATAAATTCTATGAAAAATATACTTACCATCGAAGGACGCGATTAATATGTAGAGAATAAAGTAATTAAAACAGTAATAATTTACAAAAAGTCGATGAAAAATAAATATTTTAAATAAGAATAATTATTAATTTAAGTGATAGTGTTTTTCGTAAATAAAATGTATTTTTAATAATACAATAACATACTTTTTTCAACAAAGTTTGGATTTTTTTTTGTTTACAGATCACTACAACAAAGCACAATGCCTATTTCTGATTTCCGCAAAAAGAAGTTGCTGTACGTCTTCAATGTCTTTTTTGGTAAGTAAAATATTTTTACAATTTATTATATTAGTATTTAAAAAATATAAATAACAGATAAAGCATTCATTGGCTAACATGTAACATCTGTGTGCAACCCGAAATCCAATTTATACCGAATTTAATTTAATCTGCTAATATATAGAAAATTTCTCGCTGCATCAAATTTATACATTCTGCATATTTGCATACTTAAAATAATATCATCCGCAAATCACACGTATCTACATAAAATATACCGAAAGCTTCAAACTAAATTAAGTACATTCGAAACTTTAGTACGAAATTATATTCCATGTAAGCAGAATGTTCAACTAGTTTAGGCTCTTTGGACATGTCTCTTTACAAACAATATTAATATGGGTCCATTAGGAATGAATATCCCAAAATTCCGCTTAGTTTAAAGCACAGCTATGATATGTCCATATCAGTCGATATTGAGTAAATGACATACATAGTTTAGAGAGCTACACACTTACAGTCAGTCTTTGTGGTCTAGTGGTAAGATAATTTCCCTACCGATCAGGTGGGCCTGGGTTCCAGTCCCGGCAAGGCGAATATCAAATTTGGATTTTTTAAATTTAAATTTGTAATCTTGGTCTCAAGTATTTGTGTCGTTGATCTCGAGTGACTTATAAAAATTCTCATCGAGTTTAACTCGTATGATTTTCCGATTTCAAAATATTTGACGAATTGGCTGTTGGCTGTGTTGTCAGACAAATCGTCGTTTCGACGGCAAAACCACTTATCAGAATATTTGCCATTGTTCAGGAAGAGTAAAAAACATCATATAGCATAAAAAAGCAAGACATTATATTTTTGTTAATAATAAATATTTTTAGAGTTTCCATGAAACAAGAGAAAATAAGTTATTCTTTATATTACCATCACTTTAAAAATTCTAGAATTCCTGGAATAGGACATAATGGAAAAAGAAAAACTAATCAGTGTTTTGAAATATTTAAATTAGAGCTTACTTATCGGTTCCCTATTCACATGTCTTTGCCAGGTGATGTAAAATATTGTTTTTCATACAGCGGCATTCAAAACTTAATTTCCCATTTTTTCCGCTCAGTGGTTTTGCCGTGGAAACGACGATATTTTTTTTTAATACAAAAAAAATTATGGTCACATCACATTTGCGTTTTTTCCTTTGAACCATCGATTTGGAGTCTATTTCATTATTTCAATGGAACGTTTAGAAACGTTGAGTATCAGTTAGCCTATTTATATCAACAGAGCAATTAATTGAATAGAAAATACATCATTAAAATCGTTATTATATTAGAACGAAAATGATATTACGAACAGAACAAAATACTTAAATACATTTATGAAGTAAATAACATTTAATCACACATATAATTCAATGTATCATCATGAGCGTCATTTCTAGAAAAGCTCTAATTACTGCTAAAGAGCTCCGATCAACTAACTACATGCGATCGTAAACCAGACTGAATTTACTCTCTCCAAATATTTAGCCATATTTGGCATATGTGTTTCATATTATATGAAACCAAGCTACATAGTTAAAAAAAACAAATTCAAACATTCTTTCCCTAATTAACATTGTTATATTTTTGTGTTTTTCGTTAATTCAGTCTATTATATCTGTGTTTTTATAGCTACCTGCAACTCAAATTTCATCCATACAACCAACGGACTTATAATTAAATAAACTTATTTTGCACGACACTACTTCAATTAAAATGTATTTTTATTCTATACCTAATGATACTTGATTACAAGATGCTTAATTCTCAAAATTTCTTTCATATAAAATTAAAAACAGTATAAAATTCCATAACGGCAAATATTCATCCATCTAGGTATTCTAATTTCAAAACACAGTATTTCATAGTATGATGGTCTGAAAATTTAGTAGCTTTGTAAAATATTTGAATTACTACAATTAAAAATCTTGGCATAGAATAAAATTAAACGGATTAGTTACTGTTCAAATTTAAGCGTTTAAAGTCCTCTCACAACTTCGAATATAATTATAAAATTGATAATATTACATTCACAAAAACTTTCAATAATTTATTTTATATTTGAAACCCACCAATTTAATTACTTTGATAGCAAATTTAAACAAAGGTACTTATACCTTTGTTTAAAAATAATTACAAAGTTAAAGGTGATTAAATCCTGAGACCCAATTACAAAGAAACTTTCGAAGTAATCTTTTTTGTGATTTTTAATTTCTTTGGTAATTTGATTTTCCGTAAATTTTTAATTAATCAGAGTAGCGGTAAAATAAATATAACACTACGTAACTTATTATAAACTTACCATTAAAATATTCATTTTCGATAGTATTTTAGATTTTCTACGTGTATTAAATTTGTGAAATAATGGTAATAAGTCATAGGGCACATATAATGAGAGCATGATTATCTTTTACCGTTTATTGAAAGAGCAATAACGATTTTAAGTAATGAGTAAACATTTTGAACTTCTTTCAAATAAACATTGATTGATAAGTACTAAGACGTGTTAACGTCAAAGATCTTCAAGATTCCTCTCAATTTTTTAATAGTGCTATATTTTCTCTTCATCGTTGCTGGCGGCAACAGGCATTATACATATATAAAGACATTTTTACAGTGCGATTTTTTTACAGATACTGTCCGACGTTATTTTCACCAAGTTATTTACATTACGCAACACGTTCACTCATGAAATAATTCTAACTAAGCACTGGTTTATTGAAACTATGCCATAGATAATTTTCTAAGATTCATTAATTAAGTCTGAGGGTGCTTATCAAATGACAAGAGGAGTAACATGTTTTCAATTTCAACTTTATATTAAAAAATAATTTCTATAATTTAACCGAATCAATTGAAAATATAGTATAAGAATGTATCCATTTGATAATCTTCAACAAGAGTCTGTACGAGTACATACGAAACTTTTATTCCCCAGTCAAATTTTCGGGAAAGATTATACTACCGAATAAAGTTCCCCGGGTTTTGTTATTAAACGTCACTTACTCAGTGTTATAGCCTCGTATATCAGGTAAATCCTTTGTGAACTCAGGTGTAAGGGCGAAAAAGTTTAAGAAAAGGAAGCATCAGTTTGTACTTAGGTCTGCGCACGCACTCCCCACCTAAATATTCACTTGACTTGGAGAATTCTCAGTGAGAAACGGAATAATTTTTGAGACCATATAATTTTGGAACAGAAATGTGACAGATGAGTAAAGTTTTGATGTCGTTATTTTTATGAATCAAAATAACTTTTTTTCTGTTGAGAATAAAAAATATAGAGATAATAATACTTTTTCACATTTAGAAGTAAATAATTATACAAATCAGTCAAGTAGTGAAACGTCAATTTTGTGAATTTATATTTACGTAAAAATTGATTCATTGAATCGCTATTAGTGACTCTTAATTTCTGTACCTCTCTATTTTCTCTCTTTTAATCTGCTTATTCTTGGTGGAAAGGTGTTATATTTAAAAAAAATAAAAGAACATTTGATTTGTAATAATTCCACACTTTTTCAACGATCAGGACCGGCTTCACTCATCGCGAGCATTATCAACTGATTTGAAAATCTCTATTTTCTAATTAAATTTTCAATGAGTTCTTTTGCAAAAAATAACATTTTTACCCACCCTTATTATAGATTCATGATAAATCTATACACAAACGATTAAAAAAAAACGAAAGCCTCAATTTAAAAGCTCATTTGGCACATTACTTAGCAATTTGATTCTGAGAAACTATTCTCAAACGAGTCATCTTTCAATTAGGATTGCTCTCCTCAATTAGGAGTATAATGGTAAAAATTACTTCAAATTGCAGCCAAACAGTATTGTTTAATCTAGCATTATGAAACTAGTCTCTCTCCAATGGCTGGAAAATTGATATCGCAAAGTTTCCCAATCCAATTTAAATGGATAATTGAAATTGAAATTGGATTGTTCCTTTAGTAAAATTGCTATGTATAAACTATGTCAATTTCTTCTCAACAAATTCAAACCTGGTCTTTTGAAATAAATTCCGTTTTGTGATCTGTAGGTTGATGCCATTATAGCTTTTATATACAATCGTTAATTATAAATTAAATTAACTGTACCGACAGTTCGAATAATTCTCATTAAATTATGATTTTATGAAATTCATCATATTTTAAACGCTACATCTCCATCACGCTATTGTAAAATTTATTGTTATATTTGAATTATGAATCAATGAAATATTTTTGAGAAGTTAAAGTAATTCAATAAATTAGTTCTGTTAGTATATATTATATTCTAGGTTAGTTATACATTTTGTAAGCAATGATACATCTAAATATAATCATAGTTAATGTGAAGGCGTGGTGTCGAAATGACTATATGATAAATTGATAATCATCGTATACTAAGGTATGGTATCATCTATATATATAAAAAATGAATGTTTGTTTGTCCTCTATGCATTCCTTTACGATTCATCCGATTTCGATCAAACTTTGGTGGGTTGTTGTGTGCACACCCGTGAAGGTTTCTAAAGAAGAAAATTTAAAATCTGAAATCTAAAAAATAATCAAATACAACTAGTGGCATGTCTGAACTCGGGTTTGGGTAACAGGTGTGATATTAAGACTCGGGCTCGGGTCTGGCCGGGCCTGAAGATGACGGGCTCAGACCGGGTAGTTTTATGAAATTTCGGCCCGTGCAGACCTCTGATCCAAAAGCACTTCAATAAACAGAATTAAAACACAAGCCCTTTCTTTCTTTGAGTGATATTGCAACGCATGCCGGGTACTCACTAGTTTGTTATAAATATAAGCAATCAATTATTTTTTTATGAGAGATAACTAATTTATATTCAATATTTCATTCTTTGTTAATAAGTTCCATTTTTTATCATTAAAAATATCTTTTTTTGAAATAAACTTTTTGTGTTAAAATCTAGATTGTAAGCGTAAGAAAAAAAAATCAACGAGATTTTCATTATATACAAATATTTAATGTATAAGCTATGGTCATAAATAAACTTCCGTGCGAGCTAAAGAATTGGATGTCACTGAAAACCACGTATTAAAGATAAAACCATCTGCTATTTTCAGTTTACGATAGTTTAATAAACAGACAGAAAGTCTGACGGGCTGAAAGTGTATAAATGCATACAAAGCAGCGGGCGCACCGTATCTTAGCGTCTTTTTGCTGTCCAACAATACGTGGTTAGCAAGGAAACCATCTTCTGCGAATACTTATCACATGAAAAGTTTGAATAATGCATTTCATAACCGCTCGCTTGTTTTAACGATCGATATAATTTAATGAATTGTATTATTTGCTTAGTTAATATTAATCCTAATTCGAGTATTCATATTCAGCTAACCCGTGGTAATAAAAGATAAAGGTTGTACATTAAATGATAGAGGTCATAATATATTACGGATCCGGAGCGTGACGTCAGAGCGTTTTAAATTGAATATTTCATGTAGAGTGGAAGTGTTTTTTCGGTATTAAATTATGTTTTATAGATATTTCGTTCACGGTGCGAAGTTAGACATACTATGGGTTGATTATGAGACATATAAACACAAATTGCAAAAACTGTTGTTTTCGTATGTATATTTATTGTATACTAAGTAATTTAATTATTTAGTTCATTAAAATAATCAACACATCGTCGTGACATGGTTTTATTGTTATTTTTACACGTTTCAGAATATTTTTTTATAAATAATGAAAATAATCCTGGTTAAATATAAATTTTATTTCGCTAAGTAGCTTGACATTATTAAAATAAGTTTTGTTTTGAACGAAACGTGATGATAATTTTGATATACGTTTATATTGTTTGCTTTATTACTAAAACGAATAATTTCGCTTCGCTGGTTATGTCAAAACTCGTTTGACAGTCGGTTCATGTCATCTGGAAACTGTTATAACTATGGATACTCTGCATAAACTTATCGGATAAACAGAGTACAAGAAAACACGTCATCAAGAAAGCAGTTTTGTTTACCGTACATTTTGGAGTGTTATTATAACATCAATAAAATTTATTAAACTTCACTTGACTATTGTAAAATAGATGTGACATAGTAATTAGAACAATGTAAAACTAAAAGCAATTCTACATAAATTAGCTGTGAAAATAAACATAAATTAGAAATGTTATATGAATACACTGAGATTAGATTTAGACCGAGATAAGAGTTCTGTATAAGAAAACTGTTCTTGGCCATTAAATGAAATTTAGAATTTTTTTATTAATGAAATGAAAATATCAGAAAAAAATGATTCCGTGATAATTATTTTTCATAATATTGTGACGAATTGAAACCTAAAACTAATCATTTGCCTCTTTTAATGTATTATCTATCTATTTTGTTTCAGATGTGAACCAAAGTGGAACTATCGAGAAGAAAGACTTTGAGTTGGCAATTGAGGTGAGAACTTTAAGATTTATATATTTTAAACATATATAAAAAATAAAATAGCTCAAAAATGTGTTGTAAATCATGTATGCCTGTGATGAGCGAAACCGGTCCCAATCATTATAAACATGTGGAAGTAACACAAAAAAAATTGTTTAATTTTTAAAATGAAATTATAAAAATATATTTTTATGAATTTTTGCTTCACTATGTATTTTTTAAAAAGGCAAGTACATTGTATATCATATAATGAAAAGACAATTTTTATAAACGTTTTCGTTACACGTAACAATATATATTCATAAAATATATTTCTCAGCATCACGTTATACTATTAAAAAGCTTTCGTGAGCAAAATGAATTCAAGTCGTTGAATCGAAGCAATTGTATGGCAGAAAAATAAATCGCCCCACTTTACTAACCTTGCGAGAGCTTTTGAGAGATTCTTTGATACAAAGGCATTTTTTGCTACTGTAGTCTAGAACAGGTGAAAAAGGAAGCTTGCAGAAAAAAAGCTTTAAGTTCTGGCAGCTTTGAAACCGAACTACTATTCAATATTGTAGGACAACTTTCAAAATATTTCATACGAAATTATGTGTTGATTTATCTTTTGTTTAGTGCTATTATTAAAAATAGCTGTACACTGTATCGCATTACTTTCACGGAAAAATATATTCATTGGAAAAGCTGCGACATTATTTAGTATTTTTTTTATGAACAGTCTAACTAAGCTACTATTAACAAGAATTTTCTTGCCTGGTCTTGTAGCCGAGTGATTTACCATCTTGGTAGTTTTTTCTGTTTGATTCACGAGGATGCCTTTTTGAAGAAACTCATTTTAAAAGTCACCCAAGTTTTCTTTTCGGGAACTGTAATTAAAGAAGAATTGGGTTGTTAAACATGTTAGTAGTAGGTGTATCTTTAGCTTCTAGTGCATCTAGAGCGCATTTGAGGGTTGGATACGGAATGTAAGGAGAACAAGTTGGTTGAAAATATGTGCCACTGTTTCACGGCCGCCTTCCATAACGCAATAACAATCAATAAAAGAAACGAATTTACTCCTCATATTCGTGGCCCTATGTAGAGCTGCACGGGACCGATCTTTTGACCACGCACTATTGTGCTTAAGAAATGAAAGATAGAAAGAAAAAAAGGAAACGTGACTTGCTCAGCCACTTAGTTTAAGCAATATTAAGTATCTTGTGTATCCGTATACTGAGAATCCGCCGTGGCCGTAGAGTTTAATCTACTCCGCTTTGAATCTAAAGAAGAATCGAGAATATCCCGCTCCCCATATGATGTTGCAAATTTATTGAATGCCTCAAAATAAATACGTTAGAGACATTCATGCTTTTGATTAAAAATCAATTGAAAAAGTCTTAAAGTCTCAATTATCCATTCCGAGATTTGAGCCATTGACCCGGTAACCGATTAGGACGAAATCTCAAGAGGAAGACAGCTTCAGATAAAAAATACTTAATAATACATATCTTTCCTCCTCTGAAGCATGAATATACGAATCAAATCGCTACATATTTACAGAAAATATTCATCCTGAATTAAGCCTCGTATTTTGAATATAATTTATAAAATTCATTTTTAGCTTTATGTAATAATTTATACCAGTAATAATGTTGAAGCAAAATAACCTCTTCCTGGCTGTTTTTGGATCTGAATAAAGTAACGTAATTGTTTCAAAATATACGTCCTCGATTAGATATGGGTAAATTTCATTCCATACAATTTATGAAATGATCGATTGTTTCCCGTTGTGTTGAAAGTTAATGCGAAAACAGCTCGCGCAACTTCCCCGCAGATAAAATAAAGCATTTTATAATACTTGGTTTATTACAAATAGGCTTCAGCATAATTATTTTATACAGGTTGACGTAATAAATAACGATTAACAGATAATAAAATAATAAACATTTAGTTATTAAATAATACAACAGTGGAGTAACACAGTTATTAATAATAATTTTATATCACTATTGGGAGCATATTGCCATTACGCGGTTCCTCCAAGCTTCTCTGTCCCCCGCCAGTCTCCTGGCTTCCTCCCAGGTCATCACAGCGTCCCGTAGCTCGGCCAAAAACATCCTATGGATGATCATCAGCAGTCTTCCAGGGCGACGGAATCCATCTGGTTGGTAGAAGAGACAGGCAGGATTCCCCTGTCTCCCCTGCGGCATCCGCAGCACGTGTCCAAGCCAGTTCTATCGTCACTTTTTTATTTTGGACGTAATAAGAGGCTGGTCCGTCCGCTCTCTTACCTCCGAGTTCCTGACAAAATCATACCACCGTACCCCTAGTATTCGCCGCAAGCATCTGTTTTCAAAGCCCAGTATACGGTTTCCCTGTGCCTTGGTGAGGTACCATGACTGGCAACCGTAAAGCAGGACCGTCAGAATGCATGCGTTGAATAAGTGCCACTTGTTTCTGACCGAGCACAACCGTGAGTTCCAGACTTTCCACATTGAGTTGCGAGATTACTGTTATTTAAATATTCTGTATATAATACATAAAATGTTGTATCAGAGTCTGTTATAATTCTGAATATCTAAAATAATATATATCTTGTGAAAAGAATATATTATTATTTCTGTTACCAAAAATAGAAATGGCATGGCTTTCCTTTTTAAAGGAAGTTGTGCCACACCCCTTGAGGGGACAATGAACGTCAAGTGAGATACAGAAAAGAGCTTTTCTTTTGCCTCATTTCAAAAAGAGAAACGTTGATTGATGAGTCAAAAATATTTAAAGTTTACCATATTAATGTTGAGTTACAAAATAAATGTAGCATAAATTATCGTGATCATTTATTTCAGAGACATGGAATACTGTTCTAGGGAACATTTAAATACATATGTAAAACCTGTCAAGCTATATACGTTAATGGGTTGACAGAGTAAACGAGATTATTTGAATGTAGATCAAATATCAATTAGTCTTAACAAAACTCAAAAAGTCTATAAGAATTGGCACAATAGTCGAATTTAGTAAAATTTATTTCGTTCCCGTTTGTTACGTTACAATCGTGAAGTTGAAATGTTTTATTTCATGTTTTTAAATACTAAAATAATTTGCCTTTCATCCAAAACATACAAAGTAATATAAATGTTAGTTACATTCTAAATACATATAAAGAATATGCAATGTTTTGGATTAAACTGGCGACTATTTGAAGTCTAATGGAAGTATTTTTATTGCAGAAAATCTGCAGTTTGCGAGGCTGGACTCCGAATGACGCCAAGTACAAGGAGACATATGATACCATGATCAAAATTTGGGATGGATTGAGGCAGCGAGCTGATGCCAACAAAGACGGACAGGTGAGGATAGTTTGAAACGAATTTACTATAATATTAACCTCTTTTCGCCAATATGTTCTTTGGTTAATGTTCCGCCTGTCTCTTTATCAAATCTGTTGGATTCTCTCGCTCTGAAACGCATGCCAACCAACCATAATACTAACGGGACAGTATTCAAAGATAAAAAAACAACGAGATTGGGAAGCGACGTACGTCCTTGTCAAAAGGTTTGAATATCGCCAAAGTAGATAGAAATTTTGGATTTTAGTTTTATGGAATAGATAAAAACGTCAGAGACATTCTTGCTTACTCTTACTTTAACATTATTATCCAATGACTTTGTTAATTATTGTTTACTTTGCAATAAAATATACTTATAGACGAAACGGTTTTACTTTGATTGAATATCGCATGAAATAAGTAACTTGCCATTCTAAATATATCATCGTAGTTGTGATGTTATTT
This sequence comes from Himalopsyche phryganea, assembly GCA_022494535.1. Taxonomy (NCBI): domain Eukaryota; kingdom Metazoa; phylum Arthropoda; class Insecta; order Trichoptera; family Rhyacophilidae; genus Himalopsyche; species Himalopsyche phryganea. The sequence continues at coordinate 4,861,762 of JAGVSL010000049.1, forward strand.
TTTTATTTAAAAAACCCACGGTCCTCGTAAAATTCTCGCTATCAAAGCGCTTTTCTCCTAAACCACCTTTATTATCGTCATAAAACGTTGAAGGTATTTGAAATAATCACATGATATATGTATATCGTTGTTTCTAATATAAATGAACTGTGGAAAACATTCTTCGTGTTTGGAAAATCAATAGTAGAGTTACTAGATGATGTTTAGTTCTTGAGGGTTAGTATTGAAATGCAATTAATTATAAGTGAATATCAGTTCAAAAACAGCGGCTTAGTTAAATAATGACAAACAATCATCATTAAAATCACATTTACTTAAATAATATATACTTAAATCATAAAATTGTCGGTTTCTGTGATCGAGTGGTAAGAGCTTCGCTCTAGCGATCAGGTCAGTTCTGGTTCAAGCCCCATCAAGGTCAATATGAAATTTGATTTTTTTTCAATTTCAATTTGTGAAAGATCACAAATTGTCCAAGAGGACATGAGTGATTTATAAAAATTCTCACCGAGTTTTTCTCGAACGATTTTCCAATTTTCAAAATATTTGGCACATTGGCTGTCAGCTGTGATACCAGATATTTTCATGACCTTTGAATCCTCTAAGAAGTCTAAGATCACAATCGAAACTCATCTAAGGGTCTTAAGGCCTGGTCATCGTCACCATCGCAACAATGTGATTGTTAAAATAGCTATCTAACCCAGTACGTAATATATCCATAAGCATTTTATACATTCTTTCTGGAGTTATATATGATTTTATTATCTTACTACATATAATGTACCTACTGAAAATATATGAATCCTGCAAAGCTGACTCTCAGTTTCCTGTTTATTATATTTCTAGAGTGGGTATAGACTGGGTCGCTATATCCCTTTCCTGCATGTATTATAGCTATGAAATAAACACTGTGGATGTTCAGTCTTCAGTAAACAAAAGTTTTCATTTCTTATCAGTTTGTAATGTGATATTAAACTCGGAGAGTCAACTTTAGCTTGCCTAGTCCCTAACTAATATTCGATAGTAACTCGAGTGCGATCACATAGATTTTCTACCAGAAGGCTGCGGGCACAATCTATTCAATACTTTCTTAGAAATTGTACTTGTTTAACAACTACAATTAAAATAAAAACACGCTGTTGCGTTTCAAATTTTAAGTTTAAATTAAAAACAAAAGACTATAAAACACGATATGCGAACGGACCATAAATTTTATCTTTTAAGTACGTTTTTGCATTTAGTGCGACTATAAAACTTCGCTTGAGATAAACGCGTAGGTGCTGGCTTCGTTTTCTCGTTCCAAAGACAATAATTCTGAAAGCCGAACATCAAATTAATGACCTGAACTATTTTATTGATCATTACCCAACTAGTGACGATTGAAAGACCCTTACTATTACGCGTTTATTTTGTGAAAAATACAAATCATGAATACAATAAAACTGTAATAATATATAGATATGTGACATGCATGAATACTAAAAAAATTGTTGTAATAAATTTTGTATTTTTCAAATTATTTATTTGTTTTCATAAATAAGTAAGCGTTAGCAAAAAGAAATATAATAAAAATATTAGGCATTGCCAACGCGTCATACATTTTTTATAGTTTGCACTTTATATAGTTTGAAGCAGAATTCCAACAATTTCAATCAATACTAATATGAAGCGAAAAGATATCATACATATTCATAATTAACGACGCAAATGTTCGATTGAAGAAACAAAATATAATATTGACCTTAGCGGTACTCAAAAAAGAGGTTTTATTGTTAATCTAGTGATTAATAGGTGGAATATGTGAAGAACGATAGGTGGAAGAACGAGTAAGATGATAGTATGAGATACTTGTTTATTGTTTTTAAGTATGTTCAACTATTAAATTTAAGCTGTTAGTGCAATACTGTTATAAATCTAAACAAAATAATATTACAAAGAATATATTTGATGTGTGCGTAAGTAAAATAAAATAATGGATTCATAATCAAGATATAAGGAAACGGAAGTAAAAAGAAAAACATTTGTTTTTTAAATAATTAAGGACAAATTGAATCATTCAAATTTTGAACATTTCCACACGTTTTTACACTACAAATTATATAAAATATTTACTAACCGTCAGTTCGATCTCATTCATGTTCTCGAATGCCTGAAGATGTCAAAAGACGATACCCGGGTCGCTAGTGACAAGACGTATGTAAATGTACAAAACTTTCCTGATACAAAATCGATATTGAAATTTTATCAAACTACCTCAGTCGATATTTTAAATTAAATCAAGAACAAAGTAAAAGCAATGAATAAAAATAAGATTTTTTAATTCTATTTAACAGGTTTGACTTGTTCCTGGCGTCATATTTATTACATTTAAGCGGTTTGATGTATTTCTTATGGATGTATAAAATATACTGACAGTAACAACAAAATCTTTTAACTTTGTTGTAAAAATAGTTCTAAAAATGTTACTCACACAGATTATTTTTTTCTCACAAAATAACAGCAATGAAAATTTTGACAATGTAAGTAAATCGTCGTGTTATATTAAAGGATCCCCAAAGGACCGATCAAATAAACTCTTGACATTTTGCCATTTCACGATGAAACATCCTGTATACATTATACTTTCTCGCAAGTTTACTGCCTTCAATAAATCCAACGCCTTAAGCCCGTAGAACAGCACGCATCATTCGTAGAGCATAAAAATTCGGGGCAAAATCGCAAAGTGCGAATTATCCAGCCCCGTAGACCACTTACTGTGAAGGTAACCTCTACGTCTGGTGCCGCCCGTCTCAGGCTACGCCGCTACGGTAGACACTCATCTTGTTTATATACGATACTTCTACTTTAATAACCAACAAGATAGCAATTCGGATTTATGTGTTTTAGATTGCAGGTCAGAAAAAAATAGTTTGAGAAATGTTTTATTTTTGATCAAACATTTCATATTTCAAAAAAAAAAACAAATTAATTTTGTATTAAAACTTATTACAATAGTTTTACGAGCAACTTGTCTCATAACTTCTAAAGCAACTTCTACTCAACTTATAAAATAAAAAATCTTATAAAAAGTGTCACTATTTGGGGATCATTATAAGAAACTGGATATTTAATTTGAAAATAAAAATACGAACATATGAATTTGTCAGTACAGCTATTGATAATATGACAGTAGAATAAGAACCTTTTCCAAAAAATCATGTTAACAACAGTGGTCGACACAGGCTGTGTCACTTGGACTTGGACTAATTGACCGCTTTAAAAGGGTTATTCTGTTTTTAAATATCATATTGTTATCGTTTTACACTTTATTTTGTGTCTAGAGCTTGCAATTTACATATTTTCAGGTAATATATTCGAGATATGGACAACATGAAAAAAGCACGTCACATAAGCTGCAGGCATGTCTCGTATCTACCTTATACAGTCCGTTTCCAATTTAAACTTGACGAGTTGATTAATATTATAACAAACACAAGAAAGCGAGTGATGTGCCGTTCTCTCTTTCTCGCTCAATCCCATGTAAAGTGAAGGGTACGAGTGAGATTCAAGGGCTTGCGGGCGTACGCTCTTGTATCCTACTTGCTCATATACAAGTGAGCCTGTGCGATAGAGATAGTATCTCCACCACATGCCGCTGCATAAAAAATAAATACAAGCGATGATACATCCGGCTCTTTCTCCCTCTAACTAATACCATTTCTCGCTTTGTCTCAACTTAACAATATATATCGTGCGTCACTCTTGCGTATAGAATTTTATATATCGCTATCACTTTCATTGAGTTCTGAATAAAATTGTCACCAGAGTTTTGTAATTTTATTAATTTAATGATGAAAACATTAAATCGAACCACTTGTTTATTTTAATTTTATTACATAACTATTTTATATACAAATATCTAAAATCCTAAATTTATATAAAACCTAATAAGTAAGATATGAATGTTTTCAACTCGTATGGCAACTTGGTGCACCTATGGTAACGGGAAGGTTAAGTAAGCTAATTTTGAGCTTCGGATGTTCTGCAATGGAAATTCTTCAGTGGAAACACTTCGTGACTATAATGAATGTTTCTTTTCCGCATCTGTAATTAATTAAGCCCAGATACAAATAGTTTTGAGGCTATGAAAACAAATTAAATAAATAATGGCGAATAAAGTAAAAATCATGAGGTTGACCAAACTTGTAATAACGTTGCAATATTATATTTATGCGCGTAATAACCACGTCAAATATTCGATCCCGCAGACACATATTACAGCGGCATTTTAATGACGTTGAAAACGGCGATTTCTCAAATTGTTCGCTCGTTAAAAATACCTTTTTTGAGCGGGCAATTTGACCGTTTTAATGTACTTTTGGCTTGTTTTAGAACGAAGCGACGAGGCCGACCAAACATTCGTTGGGATGCGGAAACATTCATTACCGATTCCAAAACAAGTGAAACGCTTTGCGCTGTGCCGTTTGCTAACGAAATAAAGTTCACCTACCCGTTTATCTTTCTTTTACAAAAAAAAAACTGTAGCTACCCGAAATTTGCATTTATTTCAAATGAAAACTGATAAAAATTTCTGAGATTGAAATTATAAGTTATTACATTGAACGTGTAAAAGTTCAACAATTTATGATATTCGTTTTATGAATGATGATATTCTTTTTAAATTTGAATCCATTTTAGCGGATTTCAATCTGTCGCTTGATAAATATAGATCAGTAACTTTTAGCTCGTGTGACTAAATTGTGTGAATCGGCTGTCAGTTTTTATTAAAATATATAATATGCATGCGATATTATTCTCAATGTTTAAATAATTTCAATTTATCTTTAAAGAATGTCTAATTAAATCACAGGTGTTCTGATTTATAAGAGATTGGTTATACGAAATCAGTCAAAATCTTTCCGCTTCAATTAAACTTTACATATTAAGTTTTATATGGTTATAATTCAGACTGTTGAATTAACATTACTGTGAAAATTACATCGTTTCTTTAATGCGTACATACTTCAACAAGTTAAATATTCTGCAGCAAAATGTATTCTAAATATTATGTAGCATTTTGATTTACTTCACTTTAAAAGCAAGTGTCTCTCGTTCGGCAAATAAACCAGTTGCAACTCTGGGTCATAAAGTGAATTTAGCGCTGTACAAACCGTTCGGTAACTAACTGACGCAACGGGAAGCGAACCAAATCAAGCAACTTTAACATAACGTTATTCCACAAGTGAAAAACAAACCTCTTGGTTTTGTAGATACATTCCAGTAGTTATTTTGGATGATAATTCAAAAGAGATGTCGAGGGTTTTTTTCGTTGATTCTAATATCGTTGCACGTAAAAATGTAGTAAATGTTCTTTTTCAAATTTCTGATACTAACAAGATATGATAATTAATTTGTATTGCCGTTTTAAAATGAAAGCAAACATCAGTTGAACAAAATTCGTTTTCTTAGGCCGTGGTATTTCAAAGCAATATGATCAGTGCAAATAGGGAATTTGGTGAAGTAACAAATAATAAATAGTCTGGAGTCAAAAAATATCCATGTCAAAAAAAAAACGAATAATGCTCATCTCTTTCGTAGATGCTATTTAATGATTTAAAAATAAATGAAAGGTTTAAGCGTTTAATTTATTCAGTATAATGGCCATTTCATGTTCGAGTATAAAGTAAAGCAATAGAAATAATAACAGGCTTAAAAAACCTTGGAATAAAACAATACATATACTATAAAACCAGAGGGGTATGGAAATGGCATAATTATTGTGTCATAAAAAATAAAACAGCGCAGAAAAATAAAATATTTATGTCATAGCGCTGGTCACAAATTTAAAAAAGAATCAAGTATCACCGAGTAAAAAAATAATGTGTTTTCACAACGTCATGAAAATAATAAATCCTACAATTGAAGAGATATTTTAGCTATTTTTTTACGTTCCTTTGCTAATGGATATATCAAAGAAATGTTTTGGATACATAACCTGGCATCCTGAATTATTATTTATATCCGTTATGAAGCAATGCAAGGGTTTTAATATAAAACTAAAAAAAATATATTTTTGTGATGCTTGATCAGAAGACTTTCTGGAACCCTGTAAACAAAATTGGATTGTTGTTTTTTTTTTAAGTAGAACTTCATCTTTTTTTCTTGTTGTTTTCCTATTCGTAGGGAAATAAATACCCATATTTGTGAGTTTGTCGATTGACCAACATTTATTTTGTGTCTATATAAAATTGATAACTTTATTATAGCACATATTGATTTATGTTTAAGTGAAAAAACAAGGTTATCAATTTTCATTTTTTATTGAAATAACTACTACCATATTACTATATGCATGAATAATACTGTTTATTTGAGTTATTGAGATTTTGTACACTTCCATGTATTTTGTCACTAATGAACCGGGTTTCGCCTTTCGGCATCTTCAGGCATTCCAGAGCACGAATGAACAAAACTGTTTATAGGGACTCAGTTCTAGTTCATTCGTGCGCTCGAATACCTGAAGATGCCGAAAAGCGAAACCCGGGTCGTTAATGACAAAATACATGGAAGTGTACAAAATCTCAATAACTCAAATTTGATATTGAAATCCCGTCAAGCACCCTCAGTTGATTTCTTAAATTATATTAAATTAAAATACTGTTTGTGTTGGATCTCAAGTTTTTTAAAATATAATTATAACAATTATATGGAACAGGTTTCCCAACCAGTGGGGAATTCCCCCTAGGGCTGAATTTTAGAATTCCAGGGGAGAATTGCTGTCGCTTGTTAAATATTTTCAATATGACATAAATGCATATGTTGAAAAAGAGTAAAATTATTTCGGAAAGTGGGAATTATATTCTGAACATTGATGATAGTGGGAATGGAGCAAAATTTTTAGTAAACCCTGGTATAGATAATATAAGTAAGGACTTTAATATTTTATACCAGTCTGTTTATTGATTTTTATAGTGACATTCAGCACACTACACAACAGTTACAGCTATATATTTTATGGCAACCATTTTAAAAGCTATAATCCAACAATTCGAAATAAAGAGGTACTACTATTATAATATATGGTCGACCCATTATCAATCCAAATAAAAATGTTCACAATAAAAGTCTTGAGATAAAATCGTATATTCTCAGAGTAATCGAAGCTCGCTGCCTTTATTAATGCGCAAATTGACCGCAATTAATCTAATCGCTGCAGCAATATTTCAATGCTACCAAGATTGTCTTTCCGCTATAGCACCTTTCTCCATTTATCGGGTGGTCATCCATCTCTGCGATGAGAGCCTTAACTGACCAGCACCTGCTACCTTAAGAGCTTCTTAAATTTATCATGTAAGGTAGAAATTTTGTGTTCGGGTAAAATGAACAAGACATATTAAAATAATTGTATTATATAACAGATAACAACTAAGCAATAGTGGAATAGTTTATCAATTTCTGGTTGACGTACGGGTCACATTTTTATGATGATTTATATGACATTAAACAGTACTTTAATTCGAACGTTATAACAAGAAGTTATCAGGCATTTTATTATGTATATAATGTTTAAACTACCAAATTTTACATTTGCTTCCTCCATAAAATAATAAATTTATTAAATCTCTAAATAAATTCGATAAAATATTTAATTATATATTTATAAAAAACTGAATTCCGTACACTTGATAAATACTTTTCTATTCCACTGCAAACCTACAATGAATTACAGTATGTAATTTGACGTATTTTATTTTATTTCCAGCCTAAATTAGAAATATAAAAAAACTCCTCTTTCATTCTAAATACTTACTCACACCTTGCAACAAGTAAAATAGTGCCAAGAAGTTATACCAAGTATGCACGCGACAGTTTTGTCCAAGACCCTTTTCATATGAACAAATTTTCGTTTTTAATCTGCAATCTTTTAGAAAAGACACAATAAGCTACAACACAAAATACGGGTACCACATTTTTAGATTTTGATTTGGAATTTGAATTAAACAGTTTTAACAAATTTGTTTCACGTCAATTATTTTGAATGTTTTAAAGCTTACATTTTATTATTAAGGATCAATAATTTTGGATATCTCGATAATTTTTTTTTTAGTTTGTCTAAAGTATGTAACTCAATTGTTGTATAAAAACTGATCGTAAACGATAGATATTATCATTCAGTATTATCGATAGCAATGTTTGCTTAAGTAATTGCCGCATTTATTACTATTGTAATTAATTATTTTAGTTTCAAACAACATACACGGATTTACCTATGCAAATTTTTACTTATATATTTCTGTGAAAAAAGTACTTGATTTAAATTCTATTAAATGCTTTACCTATCTGTGTTTGCGTAGTTAAATACAATATAGTGTGGTAAATTCACAAAATGACACGTACTAAATTTAAATAGAAAATCAATATTTAAAATGAACCAAAATATTTAATATTTGAAAATACTCAAATTTTTTATCCGTAGTTTATTTAAAATCCAATTTACAAAGTGGTTTTCATAAATTTAATATTTTTACTAGAGACATCTCAGAAAAAGAAAGAAGTCTCTATGGTAATGTAATCGAAGTTTTTTCGCTTATCAAACAGCTGAACAGTAGTTTTATAACAATATTTATTTACAAGTCACTGATAGTTTCCATAAGTAGTGTGTCAGAATCTTTTTGCAAGTAATTCTTTTTACAGCAACAGTCAGTACTAATATTCATATTTTACACAGAAATATATATATATATATGTACATATTATGTATATTTTCATCCGTTGATAATGCTCACGATGAACGAAGCCAGTCCTGATTATTATAGAAATGTGGAAGTATCACAAAACAAATTGTGTTTTATTTCTAAAATATAATGAACTGCCACTTCAAAGTGACAATTTTCTAAAAAGTGCATTCTTATTTCTACGAAATTAAGAAAAAATAAAATAATATCAAAGTCACTTTTAAGGTGTTAACTGTCAATTCTTGATGGAAAGACATTATATTTTAAAAAATAAAACACAATTCATTTGTACTACTTCCACATATTTATAATGATCAGGACCGGTTTCGCTCATCACGAGCATTATCAACTGATAAAAACACAAACATAACAGGCTTTTTTTATATAATATCAAAGCTTAGCTATAAGATTTGTTAAGTGTTTGTAACCATATAAATTACAACAATATTAAGAAAGTAATAATCTATTTTTCGAAGCATTTATGTACTAAGTAAAGTGCAAATGTAATTTATTGTAGTGTTTTCAGTGGCTAGTTTTTTTTAATCCAAAATAGATAGAAACCTTCTGCATTATCGTCTCTTTCATCGATTTAGGGGGCAGATTATAAATCTCATATTTAATTTACGTTCTCATGCAATTTTAATCCATCAACACAAGCAAAACATGAGAAATAATCAGTATTCGCAGCAAATGATATAGGTAATGAAATCAAACGAAATGATTTTGTCAATCAATCGACAATTAGGAAATGTTACCTAATATTTCTACGAACATTTCTAGTATAGTCGACGTATCTACAATTATATAATTTTTTTTGAATCTTAATGATGTCATGATTCAGTTGTGATAAGAAATAATAAGCTAATGGCACAGCCACACATTTTCTAGAGCAAGTCGATTCTCACGAGATGTAAACATCAAAGACAACCATGCCTTTTTGTACAAATACATTATATTGTAATAAAAATGTCAATTTAATACAGATAACTATCTAAAGATTGTCTATACTGATTATAAATCAGTAGCAAAAAGCATTTGCATTATTTAATTAACTAAGCCAAAAGAAAGAAAGATAATTAAATCTTACTCAGAAATGCTCTAAAATCTCTGTTTTTACCACATAAATGTGCTATGCGAAATTTGGTTTCAATTTACCGAATGTAAAAGAAACCAGATTTCCTCGATCGCCAATAAATACGAAAATGTGTAGCGTTACACATACCTAATTGGATAAATAAGAAAAAAAATATTTCAACAAAAGAAAACTTACCATTTTTACGTACAATATTGGATCACTACGCAAAGAATATTTGTATATATTATACAAATCTGTAGAGTTGGTTAGCAATGCATATTTTTATGTAAGTATTTTATCCAACACAAAATGGCTGACACCGATGCATTTTTGTACATCAGTATCTATTATAGTCAGCACAGAATGGCGTCTGGTATATTTTCCGCATTTCCGGTGGCGATTATCGGAATCGGTTAATCTGACCGGAAGTTGTTGCAGTTAATATGAAGCAATGAACAAAGGCAATTTCCATAATGTAGAGAATCAATTTAAACGTTACTCGTATCGGTACCAGTGATTTACGGGCTTACGTCAAAAAGTTTGCATATAAAAATTTGTAGCCATTAAATACACACAATCATAAAGCGAAGAAACTTCAGCTATTATAAATAAAGGTCTTGAAAAATAAATAAAGAGAGCTTTTAAGTTTATAGTCGCTTCTATTGAAACTTTTTAAAAGTTTTCACTTTATATTGGCAGTAAATTTGTTAAGACATCTGCAGGAATGATTTTTTTCGTAGTGTTATTATTTTTGATAAATATTTAATTAAATTTTTGGTTGTTTCTTCTCACAAGCGTTCATAAATGAAGTACTAAACCACTATACCCACAACACACCTACAAACCTATTCTTAATTTTATTAAACAATAGACACTAATAAATCCTAGGCAGTAATGCTTAACACCTTTACGCCGAACGTAATATTTTTTGTAATTAACATAACCAACATCGTCATAAAGGAAGGATGTCACTGGTAACATAATTTATCATCACAAAAATTATCATAACAATCACTCTAATATGTGAGTTTACAGGAAATTCGAGGTAATTACTTACCTAATACCGTTGACTACCGCCATTGTTGAAGTTTGACATATTGTCTAAGAACAGCAGTGCACATAGCCCCAATTAATACTGCATACTGCATTTAAATAAAGACCAACATAATAAATATACGGAAAAATACAAAAATTATTACGTTCGGCGTAAAGTTGTTAAATATTACTGCCTAAGCTCTAGAGGGCCTCGTCTCAAATAAATTAGAAAATACTATTCAGAACAACGTATCATGTAATTATGTAGTCAAACTATCTTACTATCAGTATATTTGCTATTAAAATTTATAATTATGAAATCTATTCAATCATATTTTTTAAGCCCGTATACGATTTCTACATGTATCAGATAAAATTGCGTAATAGTTCAACAGAAAGCTTTTAATACGAATTGTTAAGTCAGTCAAGAACTGAAGGATATGATTGAAAATATAAGCATGATATAATTAATAACATCGACTGATGGTGTTTGATGGAAATTAAATATCCGTTTTTTTGTTACTGACGATCATAGTTTCGCCTTCAGGACATCGTATTGTATAATATTAGTCATATAATCGCTCTCCATTATCTGAATCGGATAATATTGATGAGAATGGATATATAAATATATATATATATATATATAAATATAAGATAAATCCATGCCTTTGAATCCCCATAAAATGACCTTTTATTCAGAATTCGATTACTAGGCGACACTAAAAAACCAAAGAGATTTAAGTCAAAAAGCGTTTGTCACTCGCGTGCGCTAAAATTTCATTAATAAATCATAAAAACCTAACAAAAATTTTCTGATTTCAATAATTTATTCATAGACCATTTAGGATAGCACAAAATTAATTTTGCAGAACCGGTAATATTAGAAACAATTAACATATTTCATTCCGAGCTAGTTGAAATAATATCTAAACTACTGGATATTTTAACTGAATCTCATATTATATTACCATAAATCCATAAATATTTGCCAAAATATTACAATGCGTCAAAACAAAATTTGACCTAGTTTGAAGATGTACCAGTAAATCGTAGGCAAAACGTTTATTCAAAGTTTTAGGTTGATCCCGAATACTGCTATAATATAGGTACTAAACATAGTTTAATTGCGTAATTAATTCAAGAAGGTATGAAAGTTCTTGAAGGCGGTTTATAAACAAGTTCAGAGAAATTTATTATATTTAGAGTTTGCCACGTACAACTTTACATTGTTTATTATTAATGCTACAAATTATGATTTTCGTGTAGACTGATCAAGTCTGACAAAATCCAGAGATCAAAAGAAACTTTCCGTTCGCGGCTGGACGCCCTAAGCGAAAATATTGCCGGGAAATTTGTTTTATCGAAGCTCTGTCAACAGTCAAAATTACTTATCGAAATAAACAGTCTATTAAATGACATTTAAATACTTTATTTACTCGACCTTTAAGCAGAAGATTACAAAGTTGGTATTAATCAATGTTTTCTCGTCAGTTAAGCATACACACTTTAATTTAATTCGCAGTATCATTTGAACAATTTCATGTACTGTAATATTTTGTATCAACCTCGCAAGTTTAAGCAATATTAACAATTTATTTTATGTCCATTCAGATATGGTAATAAAGAGAGAATTGTGTTAGTTATTAAACAAGTAACAAATAAATAAATTCCATATTTTGCGTTCATATTGTTTTACAAGATGGAAAAAAAGGTGGCCTATGAGGGATGTTGTCGTAACATTCTCACTCATTCAAGCTTATAATACACATTTATATTCTTTTAAATCTAACATATAGCTAGTCAAAAATCTAGTCGTTCGTTACGTCATGAGACAAATGGTGGTAGTTTTTATCATATAGTAGCCAGTGATAAAAGATAGTGGACCTTGTCTACGACTGGCGTGATATTATACCTTGTCTAAGGTATACAGGTTTTTCCAGAGGTGCGTGACTGACTCGCTACGCTAGGGTTTGCGGGGATGTAACTCGGGTGGCAATATGATGTATTCTTATAGTATTTATGTAATATATTTATGATGTAAAAATTATCCTCGTAGTTCTTTCATTTATTTTTAATAAAAAGCACGCTATGTCGAGTTGTTTATAGACCATTGATTATTTACTTATTTGTACTGACGTAGACGCGGCTATTCATACAAAATTTACAACGTCTGCAATATTTAATTAGTTACCTCTTTCTTTCGCAAACCGTATAAGCAAACATATAATTGTTTTGTGATGAAAGTGTATGCATAAAGAAAAGGATGTTCTCATTTTATCATCACTATGACTGATTGATAACGATACAAGTCGGTTTCGATATCAATGGTTCGATTGTTCGAATTACTATTTTAATATACATATAGGCACACATTTTTAAATTCATTTATGAAATGGTATCTAATGGGAGGAATTTCCATGCATTTACATATAAATAAAAAATATCCCCACAGCGTAAGATAACCACCGTTTTGGATAGGAATTAGAATGACACAATTGATCAAACTGTGATTTAGTTATGTTTAAAATGAGAATTATTACTATGCAATAAAAACTGACGATATAATTAATAAATATATACATTCATTTATGACCATTGAGTTATTCACTATTATACATTTAATTGGCGTCCGTGACGCAGTTGGTAGCGTCGCTGGCTAACGTTACGGATGTCTCGGGTTCAATTTCCGGTGGATTTATGGATTTCTGTTCGTAGTCGGAGTCTTTGTGATGTCTAACAACCCCCTTCTCATCCATCCAATCGTCACGGGGCGAAAGCGATTAGCCAACCACTAGTCCTGTCCTAAGCTTATCCTTCTATCCTTACTCTCTTCGAAAAAAGAGACGTTGAGCAACTCAGTAACAAGAAGTTATCATAGAAAAATTCTGTTAAGATACCTCGATTAGAAGATCATATGCTACACATTGGGAGCGGACATGGAAAAAAAATACATTTAATTTTAATACTATTTTTATACTAACGGAAATCAAAAATTCGCCGTAAATTTAATAAATAAGTCAAAACGACGAAAATTTTCGCTACTTTAATCACCTTTAAGCAATGAATTATTGTAAATATACGTCAAACTTCATAACTATGCAGCAGTTTTCCCTATAGTATAACAAAATGAACGAATATATTTATCATTACAAGATCTAAGTAAGCAATTTACAAAACAATAGGCCATAACGATGGTAAAACTTCCAGAGCTTTCCACTTAAGTATTTTCGGCTGTTTGTTTTTTATGTATGCTGGACACGAATCCTTCTACCTGCTTCTTATGTGTATATATCAACTTTACGCATGGTTTTACTTAACATGGAACCTACTTCAGCGAGTATATTGACCGGGTTGAAGTGCTGGTACAGCTTTACTTAGCCCTACCTTATTAGCCCCGCAAAGTAATATTTTTTCGTGAATACTTATCGGTAAAGTTTACAAGACGCGATAAAAAGATATTTATTAAGTACTTCTGTTATTTTCTCCAAAACAAACCATAATTTATTCCGGAAACTGTTGTGCAACGATGAGAGGATGTGTGGCCGTCAAGTCTACATATATTGAAAGACCCCACCTTCTTTTTGCCGCAGTGGAAAAAATTTAAGCAAAAAGTGGAAACCTTAATTTGTAAATTCCGGAGAAAATCGTTATCAATTACCACGAGTGCGAAGTATAATAGTGAGCGTATGTCGAAATACGTATCTTAATTATTTTGATTTATAATGTTTTATCTTTCATCTCACCAGTAGCATTGCAATATATTGTCTTGATTTATATGTCTGTCTATCTATAATAAAACGCACAGTCCAGAAAATGAGATAGAGATATAGATTATGTTTTTTTGTGGGCGTTGGTGTGATAATTGAGCAATTGTCATCTGGTTTATAATTTTACTGGATATTTATAATATAGCAGAGGTCAATGCTAAATGCTATTTGGACATTGTGTAGTGAAAAGGTTCGGTTAAGTACCCTCTATGCGTAAAGTTGTTTGTTTACGTTTAATTATTGTAATAATAAAAAATTGAATACAGAACTGGTTAATTAAGTGCGTATTTTTTTCAAACATAAATCTCCATTTTAATTTAAAAAAAATCTCAATTCGGAAAGTATTTGCAGCAATGTATAGTTTGAGGCCTAAGAACCATGTCTTCATTCAGAGGTGTCCAAACTGTTTAGTCCAGGGTCACACTTATTGCTTAAAATTCTAAGTCCGGCGGGTACATCTAGTACACTGTACTAATACAAGCATGCCATAACTTTTCTATAGCAAAAACGAACGTATAACACGTACGGCTACTGCCGCAGGTCGTCATTTGGAGAACCCTGTATACTGCCACATTAACGGGCTTTATACGTGGGCATTCATATGTATGTCCAGGAGCGCGCGGTTTTTAGCGAGGTGAAGATGAAAATTTGTCACTAAAATTAATTTAAGACCTTTTTTCAGGTCGCGAAAGCATGTCAGCATACAGGAACATGGGAAAAAATGATCGTCTAAATGACAATCACGCGGAAATAACAAAGCGTAACCATTGCCAGTGTATTGCTTGCATGTTGCACACTTTTTGGCTGGAGTAAGCGTTTCGTGATTATTCTAACCTGAAATGGATGTCAAATAAGAAATATTTTACTAACGGTGACTTGCACTTGTCATGGATATGACTTATATATATTTTTAAAGACAATAATTAGATCAGTGCTCCGCAACCAGTGTGCCGCGGCACACCGGTGCGCCTCGAGATGATTCCAGTTGTGCCGCGGCGCAGTGCATCCAAAATGAAATAATCGAGTATTTTTAAGTTGGAGAAAAATTAAAACAATTCGGATGAAACAAATATTGTATTGGCAAACAGAACGTATAGTGCAACTGCAAGCATGGGGAATAAAATGGGGTGACGTGTGTGTGAATCAAAAAATCTCACCGTAGAAACTACAGATTCCTGGATATACTGCGAAGCATTGATGGTTAAAAATTTCCCAGAGGAATTATAATATTACAAACAAGCGAAATGAAAAGTTATTGACATGCTCTGACAAATAAAACGGGTTCAAACAGAAACTCAAACATTGACAAAGTTATGACTAGGTTTATTGAAAATGTTTCGAAAGACCAACGACACTATTATTGAAAACCGAAAGGTTGTTTTGGATTCGGCTAAACAAAAAATGGGCAATACTTACACACTAAACTAAGCTTCGCCAATTTTAAGTAGTTAAGCTTCGTATTTTTAAATATAATATTGACAAATAATTTTTTATATTTTTTTTTCTTTTGTCCTAATTGTTCCATCACTTTGGAAAGGTAAAAGGGTTTAATTAGCTTTTATTAAAAAATAAATAAATTATTGTTAAAATTCATCAAATAAAACAAATTAATATTTTGTAAGTTGAGTTACATTTTGCCATATAGTGTGTCGCGAAATATTAATCAGCGCTTAGGTGTGCCGAGGGTGAGAAAAGGTTGCGGAGCACTGAATTAGATAATTTTACCACAAACGTATATCCATGTTTTTAGGACAGGTAAATTTTTAGGTTATATTTACATAACACGCAATTCGTAAAGCGCTCATACTATAAAGCGATACGAGTCTGTCATTTTATTTACGCAACACACACGTGACAAAGCGCACTTAGTGTAAAGTGATGAGGTTTGTACGGGATTGCGTACGTGGCTTATCAAACGTATTCCCTTCTCCTTCGACTGTCAGTTACATACACACGCTTTCTCGCTCTACGTTACGTGCACCTACTAATCACGCAGAAAAGCGCCCAATTATAAAATTATCAAGTTCATTTTATTATTTCAATACTTGAAAAAGTAAAGAGTATGTTTGTTAAAAAGACCTCTAGTATTAAATAGGTACCCCATAATTAGCAATAAATTCAAATACTTACATCATGATTTATTTGATAAACATCATTAAACTTCTACTAGATTTGTCAATGACGAGTCTTCAGAGATTTTTACCTCACCTTTGGAATATTAATAGTGTTTGTGTTCTAAGTACCGAAAAAAGAATACAACTTTAAGCGAAATATTTCCAGGAAATCAATTTGTAAAATTGTACTGCTTAAAATAACGTTTTCATCAACTATATTTACTTCAGTCAATGGCCGATTTGTGTTGATTATTTTTAGCACTATACTAATTTTAACATTTTATTTCAAGACTTTCCTTTATCAAAATTTCGTAGATTCTAAATAAAAACTCATTTTTCAATTAATAGTTGAGATGCTGGTAGGTAAATGATTACAAAAAACTTGAAGGGATCTTTTAGTTTCACTTTTCTAGACTGCACAGGCGTAATCATAACACAATACTTGTCTTGTCATCTTCTTTTTATACGCTATTTTGGGTATAAAAACATGAACTAATTCAATCATCCTAAGTAGTGATTGCAATACCGGTATTATGGAAACCGGGATCCCGGTATTGAAAGAACAGCCAAAATACCGGTATCAATAACTTGTACGTCAATACCAATATTGATATATCTGTCCCATATTGGAATATTGGGACAAAGAGGGCAACTGCACGAAAGTTTGTTTATTCGTTTTTGGTTTCATGATTATGCTTATTTAAATTTAGGAAACTGTAATACATCCATCAAATTATTTATATCCTATTTCACATCTGCGAGCACACAGCATAATCCGAGCCTGCACTTAATAGTTATGGACCCAAGGCATTTTTGGACGCTTTGTTTGTTTACCATAAATTGCACAACACAAGCGATAAATCATTTTCAGTTTTTTTACGGATTTTTTCATTAATAAATGATCCTTTCCGAGATATATAACGTCATTAGTCGTAGGTTGTTCTAAGTTGCCCAATCATGGACTCAAATCTCTAAATGTGCATTGGTTTGGGCGTAGTTATGTAGAAATCACAAGATAGTCAATATTTTTCGAATGAACAAGTAATCGTATTTAACAGAATTCAAGATATCGTTTCTACCTTCAACATCAATTAGACAAGATTGTTTATTTCAAAAAGGTTCTATAAATGCGTTACGTAAATTTCAACGATCGCCGAATATGCCACCTCTCCTACAATTGTATATGTAGTGCAGATGCAAGCTTTGTAGTCTAAGCAGCCATTAATTTACTTTCAATTGAGTTTAACTGTCAGAGATAGTACATAAGAATGCACTGACTAAATCTAATTTTTAACATATAAACGTTCATGAGTCGAAATAAATAATAACAAAATACGATTTGAGGAACAGAATTCCTTGAGATTTATAAAAAAATCAGTCAACTTTGTTGAGTTAATTTACAACTTCAAATAACGTAATAAATTTTCCCTAGTATGGGTACGTGATTGAGCCCCGTTATTGAAAAGGCCCTTTAAATTGGGCGAAGAAAAAAACAAAACATTTCATCGAATTCGTTTTTCGAGTATACATAGATTAGTAGATCCTTAACATTTTTGCATGGGGTGCTTTTTTGTAGGTACCCTATTATTGGCTTTTATTCAAAGATCTTTTATTTTAAGAACATTATTATGAAACTTCAATACACAACGTTATTTGAAACTGTGTTGTAAGACGTTTCGACTGTTTTTTTGCCCAATAAAACCTCTTTAACTTTACCTCTTTATCTCGTTAAATATCCGATCGATTCCGTAATATTTATCTTTATAATTTAAGACATCGACTGAGGATACTTGGAATTTCAATATCAATATCAAAATTTGTATCAAATTTGAATTCTTGAGATTTTGTACACTTCAAGTATTTTGTCACTAACGACGCGGGTTTCGAATTTAGGCATCTTCAGGCAATCGAGCATACGAATGAACTCAAATTGACAGACAGTAAACAGAGTCTAATATTTATATACAAGACAAAAATACGACCAAATATTATTTATAAGTCTACGATCCACACTGATACCTGAGTTAAAAATTCCGAGAAGAGCCTTAATCAAGTAGCGAATTGAAGACGGCTAGGATCACCAGTGATATTTACACTTATAATAGCATTGTGGGTTTTAAAATGCAATTCGAAGAAAGGATAAATATATCCAATCGTTCCAAATTTATTGAGTTCTGTTGGGTGATTATGAGATGAATTTATTAATGTGGGAATATCATTTTTTTTAATCTTCTAAATAATATGTGGTCTTATTTGTGTCAAGTATATAAACGTTAGACACTGTTTACTGTCTGTCAATTCGAGTTCATTCGTGTGCTCGAATTCCTGAAGATGCCGAAAGGCGAAACCCAGGTCGTTAGTGACAAAATACATGGGAATGTACAAAATCTCAACAATTCAAATTTATCTATATCACCGAAAACATCACGAAACAAACTAGTCAACAGGCGCATATATCCCTACCCTACAAAAATGGATATTACCTTCTCAATAAGTGTAGTTTTTATACTCTTCACGGATTTGCATCGCATTTCCGACACTTTCATCGACTGATTTAGGGATTTGTGTACAAAATGAGACTTAGCAAGGGCGATGAGCTCACCAAATCTCCTTTTCTAGCTATATGAAAAGAAAAGTGCAACGACTGAGTGACAAGCCGTTGTTATCGTAAAACTTCTGTATAGATAAGCTTCGTTAGGAGTTCAAATGCTCCACATTGAGAGCACACATAAGCATTGTTGGCAACACCTTGCTTATTTTATTTATCATGTCCGCTCCATAGTGAAGCACACTATGAACTCCTAATGGAGCTCTTAAGAGAATTTGTTTTTATTATGTTGCTTAACCTCTCTCATCCGAAAGGGTATTTGTAGAATTAAGGGGCTAAGAAAGACTGTTAGTAGTTACTTAATCGCCCGCTCGAAGTCCCATGTTAGTGGTTCGAGTAGGTTGTATGTAGCTGAATTGGAATAAATATATCACAGATAGCCCTTTCGGATACAAATCTATAAATCGTTTATGTAAACAATGTTTATATTCAGAGAATCGATCATTTGATCATTTTCTGTGCAGGGGTCGACAACCTCTGGCTCGCTCTTTTTTTGCCGAATTCACAATTCACCATTTTTACAAAAGTTTTGCAAAATTGACAATTTTTATTTTTTCACAATTGTTATGTGAATATTAATTTGTAGGCCAGTTGGGTTAGGTTCGTCGTCTCTATTGACTTAGAGAAAGGATCCTTGAATATCTCCAAAAAAGCAATGCTTTCATTAACACTGACTATTTTAAGACAGCAATAATAAATATGAGGCAATATTTTATGCAAAGATTCCAAGATTTTAAAAATAGCAAAGAAATCCAAGCATTTATTCTAAATCTGCTGCTGTTAAACATTCAACAATAATTTTTTTACATTAGTTTTATTCAGCAAATCTTCCTCATACATGCATAAATTAAAAATAGATAATAAAATACAATTCATTAATTTAAATATGTCATCATAAAAATATTTTTTTGGGTCCCCAAAGAATTCTAAACTGTTTCACTACTCACATTTGGGTCTTTTGGTCCAAGAGATTGTCGACCCTTGCCCTAGTGAAACTATGACTAGATCTGTAAAATATTCCCAAATATTCATTTTTTCTCGATATAGCTGCCATTTACCATTTCTGAAACGATGAAAGAATACGTATTTCAAAAACCAATCAATTTAGACTGGGTGTAAAGTGTCATTTTTTTTTTACTTCTGACAGGAAATTTTAAAGTCTAGATTTTTATTTTTTATTTTTATGTGTCAAAATTTGATTGATCTTCTTTTAAGAGCACAAAATATAATAAACCGTATTCTGCGTTATTAGGCATGCCTTTAATATCAGACCACGATGATATTTTATATGTACGACTTGTTGACGACATAAAATACTAAAAAGTAACAAAAAACGTCGTTTCAAAAGAAAAAAAATGTGTGTGTCAAGATGGAGATAAACGAAAAGATAAGTACTAGAAAGTGAGGGTAATGTTACGTCTTTAAATTTTATGCCTCAATCGTTTCGTCTTTAACAGCTCCGGATCAATTTTCAGTCACAGGGGGCGTGAAATGACATAGTCCAATAGATCGGTGACATTAAGTATTTTATCGAGAAGAAAAAATTAGGCAAGGCTTAGAATCCCAAATGCTTACTCGCTAAGTGAAAGGGTTCTATGGAAAATGTATTCTTTAATATAATATGCTAGAAGTGTGAGTATTTTTATATCCATAATTAAGGCAATAAATAATAAGTGCGAAAATAATTAATATCAGCCATCAGCAACATTCAAATTTTTTGAAATTCTTCAGTGAAGATGCCTCTGAGAGTCACACTGTTTCCACGTGGTTTGTGCTTGCGAATAAAGATATTACTAGAAGTAAGTGAAATAAAATATTAAGTAGGTCCTATTCCCAGATTTATTAGTGTCCGGACACTAACAGTAATCAGTCAGTAAGGCTCAACAGTTTTACTTTGAAATTGATCGATCGAAATGTAGCGACTTCGATAGATTAATTTCTAGAGTCTAAAATAAATAAAATTATTTCGCTTTTTAATTAAAAGTTATGTTATCATTGACCTCCTTCCTGTATTGCTATATTAGTTTAGCTGAGCACCAACCTAGCATGTCTAGAGCAAATACAAAAATCATTACGTTATTGGCGTAAAGCTGTTGAGCATTACTTACTGGGCACTGTTAGTGGCCAGACACTAATAAATCTAAGAATAGTTAGTATCAATGGAGGTAAAATTTTGAATATTAATATTAATTATTTTAAATTTACTAACAGAAAAAGCAAGCCAGAAAATATAACGAAATTAAAAATGTATGATTATTTATTAATTTCCTTAAATTACGGCGACTTCTAAAAGACTGGATTGATTACTTAAATTGGAAAAATTAGTATAAATCTATTGATTCGTTTTATGTATTTATTTTATTCTGACAATTTAAACCATTATCCAATGATAAATGAGTATTGTTTTCAAATAATGCAAAATAATCTGATTCTTTCTTTGAATTTTTTTATTTATAAACATAGGCCTTAAACCATAGTAATAAATAAATCTCCATAAATTGTTATGCTGTACATTTAAGCTTATTTTCAAAATATCAGCATTACGAATATAATTGCAAGCAATGAAGTGTTAAATTATAATGCTAGCCATCCTACTAGACCACTGAACTATATCGTATTAAATATATTATTTTCATAGGTTTTTAGCCTTGCATAAACAGCGGGTGGTAATACTTTAAAAATAAAAAAACCTCATCTCATTAGTCTAGTGTGTAAAGCCCAGACACTTTGACAGTCAAACAAACGACCGGGATGAAAAGTGAATACAAACTAGGGATTCACAAAAAGTCTTAATTTTTTCCGACTCACGGGACGCGAAACACAAAATTTCCAACTCCCGGGAATCGAGACCACAGTGCAGAGGTGGAGAACTTGCGACGTTTTAACTGAACCAACATCTAGAATGCTAGATTATTAGAGAATACGTTTTATAACACACTGATAGCATTAGTATGTTTGAATCCAGTGATCTTATATTTATAGAGTTGGAGAGCAAAGTTATAAATCGGTAACTCTACCTGCTTTGGCTTGTTTCAAATAAATCAAATGTAAATATGCATTTAAAAAGCATAAAAATCCTGGTTTGTCTCACCACAAAATCTCTAGTACGATCTGAGAACGTGGACGATTTCCGGAGCTTCTCCACGAGCTTTTTGCAAATTGCTTCATTAACAAGTCATTCATAAAGACAGCCGAGTGGAAAGAAAAAAAAAACTCCAACAGAGGTAGAGTTTAAGTGTTAAAATTAAGATATTAACCACGCGCTTTAAATAATTACCATACAGCACAACACAACACGTCTGCGATGTTTAATTAAAAGTTACTTTAACTTTCCTGTGAAATGCTTGTTAAACAGCAGAAGGTGCAAAATTCTCAACATACGTAGACATGTGTTATTAGCTACACGAGAGTGATATAATATTTTTAATTTCATTTTAAGTTTATGAAGAACGTCTTAGGTAGACACTAACTTAATAATGTGTAAGAATTAAGATTCATTAAAAGCAAAAATGTACTTTATAACACAATTTCTCGGTAAACAAAGTTTTTAGAATGTAAATATTCTCTTGTAGTTATCATAAAGACTATTAACTCACAACTGTGTTCAAACTGACATTCTATCCAATATTTCTAAGTAGAATAAAATAAACATATAAAAATTTTTGAATTATTGAAGTTTTGTACACTCCATGTATTTTGTCACTAACGACCCGGGTTTCGCCTTTCGGCATCTTCAGGCACTCGAGCGCACGAATGGACTCAAATCTTCAATTCAAGTCCATTCGTGCGCTCGAGTGCCTGAAGATGCCGAAAGGCAAAACCCGGGTCGTTAGTGACAAAATACATGGAAGTGTACAAAATCTCAATAATGCAAAATTGATATTGAAATTCCATCAAGCACCCTCAGTCGATGTCTTAAATTAGAAAATATTTAAAGATTTATAAACAATCGCTCTCTATCAAAATTTCAGATTAGTTTAGTTAACCATACGCTTTACTTCACACGTAGCCTTCAGTAATGTTACTTAAAATTGAAGCTACATCTGGATAGAGTTGAAAATCATCAAAGACATCGATGCCGATGGATAAAAACCATCAGACCAATTAAAAAAAATATTTATAAAAATGTCCATTTGAGGATTCGAACCTTTGATCATATGACAGATTAAGACGAAAGTATTCTTAGAGGAAGTTAGTCACTTTTCGGCTAAGAGCATTTTTACGAAATTATAATATCCTAATTATTTGTTTAATAATTGTAGTCACTAGAATAAAACGTCGAGGAACTGAATGAAAAACAGTTCTCGTAGAAGAACTTCCACTAAGATGACTGATAAGGTGTCCATAGACTCCATATTGGATTCATATTACATAATTATTTATTTAGGTGGATAGATGTTATTTTAAATGGACGTGGTATTTATGTTTTTTTGCGAGAACTCTGAAAACGAAATAACCACCAAGAAAAATATTCCACTTACAGAGTAAAATTTCTCGACGAAAAATTGTAAAATCCACCTTGGAGAGTCCTCAGAGGAAATCTCACTTTTCCATTTAGTTTCGATTCCTTTAACCAGACTGCGACTCCCCAAGGACTGTACTCGTTCCCACAATCGATTACGATACTCTGTTCTATTAGATAAATCGACGCCCAATTTAAAGAGGAGGTCGAGTTTATTTTGCCCAATATAGATAAAAGTAAAACTTTGTGTATAAATAATATAATGCCACCTGAGAAAGTAACAATTAATTGGAAATACTAACTTACATTGCGTAGATCTATGTTGAATATGGTATAGTCAAGAACACTCGACTATTAAGCAATGTTTTCTGCACGTGAGTGTATTATCCAAAAGCTATTAGATTCGAATTTTTAAAAGTTTTCAATTCCAATAAAAATGTGTTGTTTTTTGAAATGCGAGTAACAATGAAAGAGAATTTGAAATTGAATACATGTGCGTGCCAAACGATGGAGTTTAAATAACTCACAATAAATCGATGACCTACTGTTTTAATCCCGTAAGTGACTTTTTACAAATTTTATAGCAGACTAAAAGAAACTGAATATTTACGTTAATATGTATATTAGACTTTTTTTTCTTCCAAGTATTAAATAGATAGTTTGTTAGGGTACATGTAAATCATCAAAATTTTTAAATAATTATTATTTTAAATAGCTTAACTAGTATATAATAATTTTCGAAAGATTTGTCAGTAGCTTTGTTCGACTTCGTTTTTAACGTAACATCAAATTGAAGCTGTTTTTCATAGTGACGAAAAACGAGTCCCATCTAGATACACAACCAATCGATTACACAAGTTATCAATTTAAATTTAATATAATAAGAGTAAAAACGTGTCTGTCTTAGTCACTGAATAAAAATGGCAGGTTTCGTGTGTGATATAGTTTATTTATCTAGAGCTATTTAATGAAGAATCTCGAGTGGTGCAATGGATATCTCGTTTCAAATACATATTTAATATTTTCGGTGGATTCGGCGGTAGCTTTGCGGGAATCCATTTTGTAATATTCTGACTGAAGTCTGAAGATGTTTGACAAAGAGCCAAAACACGTTGCATTGAGAAACACAGCCAGTGGAGTAACAAAGTTATCCATTTTATATTACATATTTTATAGGAAATATTAAAAACCAAAACCTGAAAGTTCGCATGGGTTAAGATCATTTCAGCATTGTCAGCGGGGTCCGTTTAAGAACGGAACACCTTGTACTGTGGCAGTGATGTCTTTACTTACGAGTGTAGCGGGAGATTAAACATTTTTTTTATATATTTACAGGTGAATCCAAAATTGATCTATATTTAAATAAAAAATCTTTTCTCATTTTACATCCAAGACAGATTTAAAATTTGTGTACAACCATACTGGGTGAACGCTGTGGCAGTTAAATGTATTGTTTTCTGCGAAGAATTTATTGAACACTAACTATTTAATTGAAAACTTTACGCTTCAGAAATAATTGTGGGTCACATTGAAAATAATATTCAAGCGTCCATCAGTAATCCCTTAACGAGTTTGTGGCTTAGATTTTATATCAGCGTGTAGAGGGGAATACTGTCTACTCTATTTTATAATATTACAACACTGGAAAGTAACAGCTTAGCAAAAATACGATACTGTATTGCATGCAATCTGGAGTCAGACAGTAAATTGAATTCAGGTGTATAAATACATATTATCTTGATGCTGCAGTTTATGACATATTTTATAACTGTTTCTTTATTTGTCCTTGACGAACACCCACAATCTATTGTTATTTTGTTTTTTGAATAAATAATTCATATACAAATAACCTAATCAAGTACCATTTTACCTACTTGTGCTACAGGAAGTCTCAAATATTATTTTATTTTAACTTTCATTATTTTATTACTAACTAATGAAATATTTCAGCTTTATCGTATTACTATCCTGTTTAAATCACTTAGCGGTCTTAAGTGGCTATTAGTATGCTGCTAATATGTTAGATTCGACAGATAAAAAAACCATTTTATAGGGAGGTAAAAAAGATAAAGCTTTGAAAAACGTCAACTTGAAAGAAAAGCGTTTATAGTAAAGTAGAGTTAAGTAACTCTTATTTCATAAAAACTCAAAATATTGTTTGCAATTAAACCTTAAACCTATAAACCTGATAATATCATTAATAGTGGAATAAAGAAAATCTATTAGTTTCCATTGTTTGTCTACTGACCAGAAATTAGGTTGTATTATTTATATTCAATCAACAAAATTCATTACATTTTTCTACAACATTGACTTGTTTAAATATGGTAAAAAATAATCAAAATCAGTCGTGCCTATTGTTATTATTAATGTTATAAAACAATTTATGCGATTCAGCTGTTTTTAACTGCTATACTATCTCTGTTTTATTGAACAGTCAATTTGTTATTTAAATACATTCCCTTTGTATAAATGCAAATAGAGTCATTTCAAATGACATGAAATATTCCAATAAAATATTTTCTAAATTACGCACGCACAGATAAATTTGCTATCTTATGGATAGTTCCAAATAAACACGGAACATTTACCGATATAATATTCTATTTTCATTGTTTCGCAAATATCACAGGAACGGATATCCGGTTTGAATTTGAACCAGCGGAAGCTTTATTATTGACAGGTAATACCAACATTTCATATGTATCAATATTTTGACTGTGACTTTGGGTACATCCGCAAAGTATTACGTATTCACTGAAAAGCCAAAATAAGAACATATAAACTATTGTATCAATTTACTGTGATCATATTTTCGTATTCATATTTCATAAGTTTTTCTATCTTTTCAGTTGATTTTTAGTGAGTTGAAAAAACCTTATTGTAACAAAAAGTTTATATGCCATTTCACCAGAAAAACAGTTAATCCTAAATCCAGATGATTCGAAAATGATTTTCAGATATATTATTTTCAATATTAAATTATAAATAATAAGCTTGTTTTCCCACTTACTGTCTTATTGCAAAGCATCAGATGAAGCGAAACACATTTCAATATATTTTATGGAGTGTGAATAAAAATAACAAGATTTACTATTTATAATTTAGCAGTTCACCCCGTCGAACTTCTTTTTAGATACACATGATATAAGTTCTATTCATAAAATGGAGAATAAACTATTTTCTTGCAATGCTTAACTTTTTGTCATATACTTCAGTGATGCACAACCAACGGCCCAAAACTCCATTTATTGCTGTCCACAGACTAAATACTTACTTTCCCAACTTTCAATATTGGTCACTGAAAAGCATAATTAATTATTTTGATGTCAACTTCTGTTAAAGTTCTTAACAACAAAAAATGTGTTTCATAATTTCTCCGGTGTAGTTTATTCTGAGATAATTGGTTTCATAACACGTATTTTAGTGTTAGTTCTATATCAAAAGCGAGTTAAATGGCTGTGCTTTGTGCGAGTCTATTTGGAAGCAATAACAATCCAATTTGCTTACATAATATAATTTGCGCGTAATGCAGAGTAAATAAGGATTGTATTATCTTGTATATACTTATAAAATTAAAATAATATGATGTAAGTCTAGACTAGGGAGAGATTACAACATAATCCTCAAAACTTTTAGATTAGATAGATGATTGAAAATTGAATTGGATAATTTTTGGGTCCGTGGTGCAGTGGTTAAGATTACGGATGTCTCAGCTTCAAGTGCCGGTGATGTCTAAAACTCCCTTCCACCCATCCGATTCTAAAAACGGGGCGTAGCGAGAACGATTAGCTAACCATTAGTCCTGTCCTAGCCCAATCCTTCTATCCCTATCCTCTTTCGAAAAAGAAAGGTTGAGCAACTCAGCAACAAGCAGCTCACGTAGAAAAAAATCTGTGCAGTACCTCCATCAGGAGTCCATATGATCCACATTGGAAGCGGACATGGTAGAAAAAAATGATTGGATGACAATGATATTAGAGGATTTTTGACGTAAAGTAATTTTTAATAATTTAGAATACTCAATGGAAAAATACAAAGATTACTAAAAGGTTAATAAATAATCTGGCGTTCAAACTCAAAACCTGAAATTTGCTGAAGTACTGAGTAGCTGGTTTGCTTTTAACCCTCTTCAATATATAGCTGTTATATATACCTCACCATATCTAAAAAAATCGTGTAAAGGTTGGAAATGTAAAAAAATTGTCTTGTTGTTACAGCTTCACCACAAATAACGTGTTTTGTTTTTGTCTAGAACATTTTGGAATAAACACGTGAGAAGATAAACACAACATACGACACCCGATTAAGGCACTTTCAAAGGGGGATTCACAAGAATTGATCTAATTAAATTTTGTTTGTTTTGAGGTATTTTTTCATTAGAGGTGATTGATGGTGATACTTGCCTTCATATATAAAGCCTGTTGAAAGCCGTTTCAATAAAAATTGATTGCTTAATTTTAGAGTAGAAAAAGATTCGCAACAAGTAGACTGAGTCATCAATTACACTTTTACCCAGATCAATCTGATCGCTAGGGCAAAGCTACTGTTGTAGATCACAGAGGTTGACTTTTTTAAAAGTAATACTTAAGTTTGAGGGTACTTAGTGTACTTCAAAAACACATTTAAATCGTTTAAATTTTTTAACACTACTATTTAGATCTGGACTTGAATAACAAGGTGCGTAGCTTATAAAACATTTTTTTCAACCATATCTTTCCCAATGTGAAAGCATATGACTTTCTAATGGATTTATTTTTTTGAGAACTGTATTTTTATTGAGTCGCTCAACCACTCTTTTTTTTCTAAGAGGGGTAAGTACGGAGGAATGAATCTAGAAAACGACTAGTAGTTAGCAAATTACACTTGCTACGCCGCCCCTTTTTGAGATCAGTTGAGCGGAAGAGTGTGTAAACATTACATACATCCATGGCCTTCAAAAGAATTTCACGAATCGGTTAAAAAAAATTATTTTAAGTATCCGTACGAGGAAACGCTACCGAATACATGACAATTCGCCTGCAGGAATGGCATATAAGTTGCGCACATATTTAATGTTGACTTTTATATTCTCAAAACTGTGATCGAGACAGTCGTACTCACCTTTTGCACAAAATCGTATTCATGCACCGCCACTGAATAAATTGAGTCGTTATCCAAAAAAGTAATACATCTAAATTTGCAAAAAGAATACTGAGAAGAAAGAGGCGTTTGTGAAATACGGCGCCAAGACGACGCTCTGTCTCTTACTGTTTTAAAATACTAAAAAGTAAACTGTATTATGCAAGCAACTTGCATACAACAGACGTGGAGAGATAATACGAAAAAGATATATTTTACGTCTACCAAGGAATGCATCCAAAGTGTCTACATAATTATGGACCTTAACAAAATATTATATTATGTAGCCGTGTATAATTGAGTAACCGTGAAATGTACAGATTTACGCGATAGATTGGTTGCTCAAAAACGCCGTGCAATTCATACCACGAAGATTGAGACTATTGTAAGTCGCGGTAATACATTTTTATGTTTTTTATACCATAAGTATTATAATCACTTTTAAGGTGTTAACTGTCAATTCTTGGTGGAAAGGATTATATATAAATATATATTACAAAATAAAAGAAGTAAGTATATATATATATATATATATATATATTTATATATAATCCTTATCAATATATAATATAACAGACACATAACAATAAGCCCTAAACCTTTTTAAAATTTAGTGAAGCATTTTTTACTGCCTAATTTTTTTCGTTTCATCAAGAAACATTTTTCATTTTCTTTATAGATTGCAAAGTCATCTTAAATAATAATTAAATAAATAAAATTTAGACACAAATGGAAATATTTGACCTTGTAAAATTGGAACTATGTTCATCAGGTATCGCGTAAGTCGAGGACGAAATATAAATGGATTTTTTCAAAGAAATCAGTTGATGTATTTAATAAATGGTTATCAAAAGTCACACGAAGTTTAGAGAATTTATTTGTTCGAGCATTCAAATAGCCTGTATAATATGAAATCCACAAAAGATTACTTTGTTCAGTAAAAGGTATTGAATTTTAAAACAATGGCCGCTTAAAACGATTTAAATAATCGTACCTACTTGAGTTTTAAAGGCATTACCGCCTCTATTGTTTTGAATTTGTAATTTGAATATGGAAACTTTTCGTTTGAATTTGGAATATTTAGTAAAATTGTTTCTAATAAAAGAACGAAGGCCGATTCGATATAATTCCGAGCTATGAAATTTTAAAATAAGAATGATAGACATTTTCACTATGAAATTCTCGAATCTATTCACCATCAAATAATAAGGAACGACGTTTTACAAAGTGCTTCTACGAAAAAGATGTATGAAAAGTAATCTTCGTCACGAATAGTTTTCTTGAGTTTTGATTTTGTTTCTGTTCTGCATACCGGAATTCAAATATTAGAAAGAGCAATTACCGACAATTGTTTTTCAATCAAAATGCAAATAAATTTGTATGGAATATCATGGGGGTCTGTGATGTTTAAACTTTTGTCATGGGGTGAATTTTGTTGACGAAATGTAACATTGAGACAAGACGATGTTTAGAAATAGACAACATCCCAAAGAATTATTCTTGCTTATTTTTTCAACTGCTTCCGATATTTAAGATATGAATTCGATTTTGAATTAGTTAGTTTATATAAACCATAAACAAAATTGAATTCTTAACCTCTTAAAATGTCAAAAGTAAAAAAAAATCGAATGTGATTTAAAGGATTCGGTGCCAGAAAAGATTTCAGAGGTATCAGTCAACTATTGATTATTGTACTCGTGCAACACAGCTGAGGGACTTGAAAAATGATGCACCACAGTCATAACTAACAACTATATATAATGATCACAATTCGCAGGAAGTAAAACCATTAACTGTCATCATTTATTTAGTGTGATACAATATTAAAGCGACCGAAGCAAACTGTCAAAATAATCATCCGCCGGAAACGTTCTAAATTCAACTTTCTCGTGTCACCGGGTACGCAAAATGGCCGCCGGTACGCGAAGCGCGTATGTACTTACGTCACGACATGTGGACCTGACACACCCGGGTCTGCGGTGATTACAGCCCCTACGCCACTTGGTCGTAATGAGCAGTGTCCTGGACCCTTTTGCCAAGTGGCTGCGTTTAGTTGGCCTTGATGGGGTGGCGTCGATTTTGCGAGACCGTTATGTATGTATAATACATATGTGCCACACTTTTACACCATGTAGATACTTACAAATTAAAGCCGCCAATTAAGTTTGTAAATGATGAATATTTCTTGATCTGCTATATTTAATACATATCTTGAAAAAAACGTATCTAAGTTTGAGAAAAATAAAATACATAATGCGATATCTTTACCGTACATACGTATTTTGCAAGTCCAGTCAACAAAATTGTGACACATACATGATTTAACTGAGATTAATTTGAATTTTAAATGAACGCAAATTTACAATTTTTTTTTCCTTAAATATTTTCATTTTTTAGGGAAAATTTTCGAGTTCCAGACGGGCATTGTTGTCTTATATTAAAATTTTTCAATAATACCTAATTATATTCATATTATTTGGAATGCACCCTTTGAATTGGACTTGGACTATCTTGGGAAGGAGTAATTATATAATAATTTTAAGGTGATAATAAAAAACGTTTCAGAAAAAAATAAATTAAAATCAATATTATATTTTTTAAATGGGCCAAGGAATAACATTTTTATACCTCAAACATGGGCTTACCACATACTAGTATGTGATTTTCTTCGTTAAGTAATGTACGTAAAAGGCTCTTTTTCGTAGACAGTTAGGTTTAGTGTCAAAGGGTAGAAGAAAATCATTTTAGCCCGTAAAGGTTACAGTTTTTTTTTTTGTATAACATTGGCTACAGATTTGAAATTCCTCTCTCGTTTACCTTTTGATTCTATTAACCTTCTCCCTTTGAAGCTTTTTCGGCACAGCCAGTCTATGGACTGGTTTAACAAACACCTGGTGGCCGTAAAAGTTGTAAAGAGAGACCTTTATTTAATAATATAATATATTGTGTTGTATGACAGTTGGGTTACCTTTCATTATCTCGTAATGATCATTTCGGACATCTGATAAAATATAAAAAAATTAACGACCAAATTATAGGCTTACGACGGAAAAAAAACACAGTATTATTTGAGATAATAGTTGTTTTCCATGATGTATCTATTATCTTAGTAATAACAATAAATTTTTAAAACTTTTCTATATAGAGGTGTATGAATATCGGTCTCTGTGGTCTATTGGTATGAGCTGTACTCTAGAAATCAGATGAGTCTGAATTCAAGTCGAGGTCAATAACAATTTTTGATTTTTTCAATCTAACATTTGACATTTTGTGCATAGGTATTTTTGATGTCTCCTCGGGTTGACCACATGTGATTTAAAAATTTCAAAACATCTGGCACCTTGGCTATTAAATGTAGAAACAAATGTATATTTCTTTAAATTATATATTAATACTTAATAAAAAAAACTGCCAATGAAACACATTTTGCTTTTTAACACTATCACAATTTTATAATGATCAAGACCGGTTTCGTTCATTTATTACTAATGAGGTGTTTAATAAATCGGTATCGTGTATGTAAAGCATGATCTGGATGATAATGACTTATACCTCGATAGAGATATTTTGCATACAATTCAAAATATACTTTATTCAAAAGAGTTTTAATTTATTTAACAAAATCTCTTATTCACTGTTCGTATTGTGTATAAAAATCTTGTATAGATATTCAAAACAAAGAGAAGTGCATTTTTTGGTAAATGCATTTCAAATGGGAATGGATATAAATTACAGTAAGAAGATAAGTAAAACATTGTATTGAAAAGACACGTATCCCGTGCTAAATGTAGAATGTGAAACATAGATTAGTGAGAGAACCGAGTGGAACATTTCTAGGAAACTGACAGGTTAATCTGACTTTACCTAAGAATAATTGCAAGTTACGACAGGTTACGTAAAATACGGGAGTGCAAAGAGGTGGTTGAGCAATAAATAGTAGAAGATAACGAAGAAATCGTAACGATATCGCAGTGTTCTTACCTTGCATTTATCCTCTTACTAATTACTTTTAAGGTGTTAAGTGTCAATTATTCTTGGAAGAAAGATATTATATTTATAAAAATAGAACACATTTTTTGTACTAATTTCACAATTCAAATGTATATAATGATTGGAGCCAATTTTATTCATTTTCGACTGATTCTTACGATAATTATATAAAATTGTGGATTTAAAACATTTTTTTATATGCAAAAGCTATTACTAATTGGTTTCAAGAAATTGATATCAATCTTTTTTGTGTTATCTAATGGTCAAAACATAAAAAGGAGCGAGTGTAGTATTATAAAATTAATGTAAATGAATTCAGTTCCACAAGTATTTTCAAATATTTTTGACAGCTATTCTAACATCACTCCAACGTCAGGTGAGTCAAGTCTGTTATTCGCTTGTTATCATAATAAATTAATAATATAAGAAATTTAAATTAAAATCAAATTTGTCTACTTTAATAACTTTTCGTTGGGAGCTTATTTTTTACACATTCACATTTGGCATGATGTATTAATTCTTTTTTCGTATATAAAAAATATTTTAATTTTAATGAATATATAGAGCAGATGTGGGGTATCTGCGGCTTTCTCAGTCATCAAGTACGACCAGCTTAATAAAAAAAACACCATTTAATTATTTTCATTCATTTACAAAATAGTGTGCGTGAATTTTTAAGTAAATATATCTAATTGAAGTGTCGATGCGGCCTTCGGATATAGTGAGAGATAGAACATACTTTATGAAAGATGCACGGTAAATAAGTAAAAGAAAGTTGAACACCGACATTTGATCGCTCGATTTGATTAGTGCGTAGCAATTTGTAGTAATTAGTAATATTGATCTAATTGAACGATATTATTATCTTTGTTTTACAGGTTTCCCCTTAAATTTACGATACGCATTGTGCATGTTGTGATCTTAGATTCCTATTCTATAATAGCAAATCAACATATTTTGAACAGATATCGAAATAAAATAATTGTATATTAGTTTGATATCATTAACGCAAATGCTAGATTATTTTTCAATGCAACGCATCGTTCGTGTGATAAATTGTATGTGTATAATTATGTACTACGTCGTTGTTTTATCAAAAGCATACTTAAAAGCTTCTTTCTTCGAAGTCTTTAATGTCTTTCGGTACACACAACCTGTACGCGATAAATTATTACAATAAATAAAAACAGGAATAAGCTCCCGAGGGTAAACCAACAAGAATGCTTGCTCCATCTAAGAGAGAATATTTACAATGCTTAAGGCACGGTTATTCGGCACACGTCTACCGTGATGTATGTACAGATTATCGGGTCACGTGTGTTTTGCGACATTAATTTTTACCGGGTAATATTTTGAAGTCTTTCCGATATAATATTTATGGGCACTTTTATATCCCGACAACGATACAGGGTGGAATTTAAATGACACAGGTCGGCCTATGAATAGCGAATACATTTTTTTACATGGTGCTTAGAAAGTTTGCGTGCCTTGTGAACTACGTCCGCTCTAACATTATTTTAGTAGAAATAATGTAGCGAAACTGAATGACTGTGTTTTGAATTAAGGTAACTGAATCAATAAAATGAGTCATTTTTTACTACTTATATTAAACTATGCAATTGTAAGAAAATTCATTCATCATAATAATATAATAATATAACTGTCAGTAATATTAGGAAGAAATAATGTCAGTGGTTAACACTATTTTTATGTAAGGGGTATTTCGTGTTGTAATAATATATGGATATTTTTGTCTATTTGACTCGTATTTTTTATGGTATTCCTTTAAAGATGTGACCATTCTTAGATTATTTTAATTCAAATGACAATTTTACGCTCTACTTAGAATGTTTTAAGTTGGTTTGTGATATTTGTTTTATATTATGGTCACCATGGCTTTGAAGAAATTTGCGTTGTTATTTCAACTAGTTAATAAAATGATTTTTAAATTGTTTAAGCACATCGCTTATCGATGTCATCTCCAAGTATTAACTTATGATGAAACACAGACAATAATTTTATCACAATCTGTTTTAATGCGAAAAAATTATTCGTAGAATTCTGAAGAATAAATATACTATATATACTGTTGAATGATAAATAGGAATATCGCTCGATACTAATCAGATAATCTCTGTCACGTTTCTCTTTGAATTGAATCCAAATGGATAATACCAGTCTACAGAATATGAAGATGGCTAGAGAGACAGGCACAATCAAACACGGTTGCAGATAAATACAGATGATGTCCTTCGTGTGATCAGATACAAGTAGATAAAACAAGAATCAAGAATCAGAAATGGCAAGTCTCTTACTAGGCTACATCTGATATCACAAGGGAACAAAAGAAGCCGTTATATATTTCTTATAAAATAGAAACTAGACTCAAAATTATCAAAAAAACTACTTCAAAATTCAATCAATGTTGTTAGTTAAAAACAAAGTATTTGAATAAATAAAACACAATTCAAAACTAAATCATGAATAGAGGAAAATTTGCACCATAACTTTACAAAATTCTCTCATAAATTATTTGAATACTAATACAAAATTATCATACCAAATTTACGATTCAAAAGTAAATAAAATCATTTACTAATGATGTTTGAGAATAACACAATGCCAGATCAAAACAAATTGATATTGTTAGCCGTAGTTTCGTGTTTTGGTTTTGTTCAGGATACCGAAATGTTAATTTTAAATTCCAGTCTTTCAATATGTCATTACGACCGCATTTATTTTCATTATTCGACTAAACCACAATTCACATTTTGAATAGTTAGTTAATTTATCGTCGACGTGGCGGGCGATTTTAATCGGAATTTCGGAACTATGTTTGGTTTTATAATTACTATACATCAAAATTGTCACGTACATTCTCTATATATACCGCGTCCGCTCACAATGACTTGTTTTCATTTGCAAGAGCTGGTTGTTATTTAGTCACTCAAACTTTCTTTTTGGAGAGGGTGAGAAATGAATGATAGCGCTAGGAAAGTACTAATACAATATTTATCTAATCGGTATATTTAATTCGTGTGTTACGGATCTAATATAAGTGATGAGAATGAATTTAAACTCCACACAAATCCATAAATCGATTTAAAAATCATTGTACGAAATAGTTCGTCCAGAGACCCGAGACCATGATCGCATATCCGAATATTCTCAATAGTATTGACCAACATGATCGGAATTCTTAAAGATATTTTATTATGAAGGCTTTACACTTCCATAGTCTACCTTTGTAACTTAGATGTTAAAGAGTTTCGCTGAACGATCATAGAGTGCGGCATTGAGTTCTTAGTAGGAATACTATCAAATGTTTTAAAAATAATATTTAAGATCCTACGGTATGAGTGACCGTGATGTCTTTACCTCTCAAAATCGTCGACTCGTATTGATTTCACTATTAATTTATCCGAGTCCATTTTTGGTGTATTTTAAGCCTGATGATGACGAATATTATCCAACACACAACGCGAGGTCTGTTTTTTTTTTTTTGATTGTTTATTTGAAACGTTTTCATTTCATGTAACGATGAGAGATAAAAAATCCCATTAAAATACTTTTTTAACTTTATGAATCCGGCAACAGAGCTTTTTTAATAGCAAAGTTGTCCATACAATAAAATTCTTCCGTATTGAAATTATCTCGACGAAAAAATATTTTACATTTAAGTAAAAAAAAAACCTTTCACTAAAATTTAATTCAACATATCAAAGGCGAGTTATTCCCGATTAAAATGACTAGTATTTCATTTAATCTTGGTTTCTTTAAAAATAGAAACCCTGCTGAATGCATACTGCATTTAATAATCGTATATATTATCAAATCATAACCAAGTAAATTCGGTTACAAATAGTAGATTTTGAATGTAACATTAAACAAAAGAGTCAAAAAACACTATAAATATATTGTAGTTGATATCACAAAGCATGGTTATTGATTTTCATAAAATAACACATCAAAATTTGCGATAAAAATAAATCGAGTTGTTTTAAAAAGGAATTTTAAATTCAAATTTGTATGTAGAAAAGATAGATGGCTAGTATTTATGACCCAGCTTCGTCCGGGATAGAGGGCTTCGTATTAAGACGACGGCGTTAATTTGGTGCAAGGATATGTTGAAAGTTTGATGTTGAAAGCTGAACATATTACCGTAGATCGTACCCTCATGTTACACCCACAAAATATAATACATCAATTAATAAGAATGCTAATAATTGAATGTGGAAAATAGTACGGTTGTAGTGGAAATGGCAGCCAAAAATAACTTGTGGAAAATTCAGATCGTCGGTAGAAGTTATTGTGACAGACAGACAGATTAAAACATGTATTTTCTGCTATATAGTATTGATTATCCATACAAATTAACTGTCAGTTAGAGAGCCACAGGTAAAATATGATAAGGTTCTTAAGCTTTATGACGCTATTGTTTAAACGAATATATTTCACGCAATGGATATTTCTGAAAAATAAGGGCACATTTTTAATTGACTGACAGTAATGCAGAGGAGCTCGGATATAGTAACGTAAATAAATGAAGTGCCAGTCTCATAAGAATTGACAGAAATAGATGAATGATTGCATAATCTTAATGTGCAATGATTCAATTGCCCACTGAGATTTCAGCAATAAAAATAAACAGAGAAATATTAAGAAACGTTAAGTAACACTGGTGTAGAGTCGATGGAATAACTCTGCCTTTTAAAATATGATCCAGAGTGCGACTTTCTTGATGTAATTTTTCACGCAAACAATTCGTGGATAAAGTTTGGAGCGCGAAGAAACTTCGTTATTTTACGCTTAGGCTCAGCTTTTCCGGCTCGACTTGTTTGATTATAACGCAATTTACAAAAGCTTAACACACTCTGTATGCGAACATAGTTTCACGTAAGTATCACAGCACGCGAATGCCGAGAATAAAAATATATCTGCGTACAATTTGACAAATATATAACAAACGATATAATATTGTAAAATTGCACGAAAAATTATGTCTGATACATCTTTCAAGAACATCTGCTAACATTAATGCATTACTAAATAAAAAAAAGTCTAGACAAATACAGTATTATTTTTATTAAATTAAATTACTACAAACAGTATATTTCATACCTAATATATTAGCAAATGGTATGTAGTTGCTTCTAAAATTACTAGAATAAAGCGCAGTTTTTATCAAACTTTTTGTGGAGAGCTAATACTAAAATGCGTGTTATGAAAACAATAATCTAAGAATAAAGTACACCTGTTGCAGACAGTGTCACACATATGTTTCGTTCTTGAGAACGTTAACGTTAAGAGTTAACATCGAAATAAATATTACGATAATAAACTTACTACTAGCCAATATTCAAAATTAGTATTATAATCAATTTTATTTTGAGCCGCGGGTTATGCATCACTGCTGCAACGCCTATCACAATGTGTGCGTAACATTCTAGTCGCTCTTGTTTATAAAGTTGTGCAAATTTAAATTTTAAAATTGAAAAAAAAAACGAGATTCATAATAAAGCCCGGAGATGAATGGAAGCGACGGTTTTTGTAAAGTTTATATTATATACCCACGCATACAGTTACATCATTCACAATAGAAGTGCTAAGCTTCCGTAAACGTTTCTCAAAAATCGTCGAGAGGATTTACTTACTGTTTTATATGCAAATGCAGATTAATTTCAACTTCAAATTATTTTTCAAGCGCACTGGAGAAAGATATAAATTATTATATTCTTTTCTGTGTTATTCATATGACTGGTTTATAGCTTTCAAATGTACTCAGTCAAATCAAATAAATTTATTGAATATGTTTCATAAATATATTATAGTTTTTAAACGTAAATGGGTTCTTAATAGTGCTTCTAACCAAAAATTGTTAAACGTCAACTGATTTATATCATTCGCTCAAATCATTCTTTGGAGTGGGCTAGAGAAGAAGGATGGGGTAGGATAAAACGTAAAATCAGTTAGTCATGGACACCGGAGCCGTTTTTAATAATATAAAAACACAAATGTCCACTTTTTACATGTTAATTTTATTACATTTCTCAATTACCTATCTATGACTCCATACAAATTTGCAAAGATTTATTTAAAAAAAAATTGAAAGTCTATCAAAACAGCTTTCAAAAATAAACGCTTTTCCAAAAACCGCAATATTCATTGTCGTTTTGTATAAAAACAGGTCTTTTACAACCAATGTATTATGGTTGACCCTCTCCTGAAAAAAATGAGTGACATTTGCTGTTTTTATGCGAAGGTCTTCAAATTATTAAAAACGTAAAGATTTTGGTAAAAGCACATATTTTAAAATTCTGACAAAACGAAATATTCCAGATGCGGGCTCTATGTGTTAATGATACAAACATATTCATAGTAAATTATAGGCGATTATTTTGATAATTCATTATTTATACCAGCGTTTCTTAACCGTTTTGAACATTGGCCTAAATTAGGGTAATAGTTTTAGTTTCGCGACCCAAGATAAAATTATTAAGTTTTGAGAGTTAATCAAATCTAGTAAGCACTGCTTTCTAGTACTGCAGAAAACACGCTCTATATATACTCGACATTTGGACCTCTCACGGTGTTACTTGTTAAACAAAATATATTGAGTATGTGAACGACTAAATATGCCAACTGATCAAATTTGTGTCCGCGACCCATAGACTTAAGACTCACTGATTTAAACTAATGTGAAGATAGCTCCTGAGCATTTATCGTGTGTGACGTATTGATAATGTGCAACCAACTGTAGGACAATATTTCAACATCATTCCTAGATATAATTATATCGGTGTACAGATGCCACATTGTTTAATTATTCAGCATCTAAATTTATTCATAAATTAATTCTCGATTATCATTTTAAAAATGCGTCGTAGCGTTATCACGGCGTTGCCTGACAGCTGTCAAAAAGTTTTGCCTGGATTTACTTAAAATCGGATCGCATATTCATAGATCGCATTGTAAACTTATAATTTACTCGCACGTTCGTTACATTACGTTTCTTGGCGTTAGCAATATATCAAAATTAGCTGAAGCAGTAAAAAATTGAAGTATTTTTAATCAAGTATGGTATACGATTGCTGGTTAATCATAATTAACTTGTTAACTGTGTATCGAATGAAAATTTCCTTATTTATAACGTTATTAGTGAATACCAGGCATGCGTTGCAATGCCACTCAAAGAAAAAAAGGGTTTGTGTTTTAATTCTATTTAGTGCTTTTGGATTAGAGGTCGGCACGGACCGAAATTTCATAAAATTGCCCAATCCGAACCCGTCATCTTCAGCCCCGGCCTGGCCAAAGTCCGAGTCTCAATATCACACTTGTTACCCAAACTCGACCCGAAGTCCAGATTTATTTTTCTCAGTCCGAAAAAAGACCGATTAATTTTTAATATAGTAATTCATTTATACTTTTCAAACGATATATTTTATTGTTTCCATATTTCCAACGATATTCATATCACATGTGAAATAAATTATTTAAACTATGAATACTATCGCCTTATGGCTAACTCATGACCCGAAAATAGTACGAAATATTTTTCTTAAATTTGATTGAAAATTCCTTACCGGGGCCTGGCCCGAGTCCGCCCTGAACCCGAATCTGAATTGTCTTCACCCGCCCGAGCACGTCACGAATAAATCAGAAGGTTTTCCGAGATGTCGCTGTGTGTACGTATTTGATTTTTTTTTTAGATTTTAGATTCAAAATTTTTTTCTTCAGAAACCTTCAAGGGTGTGCACACAAC
The DNA here is from genome assembly GCA_022494535.1 of Himalopsyche phryganea. NCBI lineage: Eukaryota > Metazoa > Arthropoda > Insecta > Trichoptera > Rhyacophilidae > Himalopsyche > Himalopsyche phryganea. The sequence goes on from JAGVSL010000049.1 coordinate 4,902,413, forward strand.
AACTCAAAAAGTTTCATTGAATTCGGATGAATGTTAAAAGAACACATAAACAGATAAACAAACTAACTAAGAGGACTAACAGATAAACAAACTCACAAACAAATGAACATTAATTTATATATATATAGATAACTCGTATCCCTATAAACAAAAAGTCTCTACTTATACAGGTAACGTGTGTAAAGTTTTAATTGATGATCAAACTAAATAATAATTACAATTATATATTATATTTTGGTGTTGAATTAATCATGTTGACATATCAGTAAAGTCGTGTTGGTAGATTTTTGAATAACCCTCAGCTCTGTCAAATACGTGATAATTTGAAAGACATTTTCTTTTCGACAAAATTATTCATATAACCTATACACCTAGCAACACTTAAAAATCTATTGACGAGAGAAATTAATAAATATTTTTTTTAAGAGTAATGATTAAAATGTAGGTTACTATAGTTTTAAAAACGTACTACTTCGGTAAGGTATTCAATATTTAAATATTCCATTAACCGATTACTATATATCGTCGCTGTTCTGAAAGAAAACAGTATTTCGAAAAAATTACATATTGACTTACTTATACCAAAATGTTCCTTATTTCAAATTCTACCGTATGAATGAATACAGTTATTTTTATAAATTATAATTTTTCTTAAAAGCAGTTTTAAACAAACAAAAAATATGGAAAACGTATGGCATTTCAAGCATTTGGCAAACTTCAAAGTTCAATTACTCAAAACTAATGTTTTCTAGTTAGTGTTTTCTTCGAGAACAACGACGATATATTACATAATTGATAGGACGCCTGTGGCGTGCTTAATAATTCACGAATATTTCTTTTAAATAAATAAGTTTATCCCAACTAAAAAGTTATATTTAATTTAAAAAAACATTATTAAATATCAACCTAAAAAAATAGCTTAATGTTACTATACTTTTTACGTTTTTAGATGTCGCTGTGTCAGAATCTGAATCTATTCACTCCCCGTAATAACAATGTAAAGAATACAACTCTCCTCCACCTGCACATTATTCCAACATATTAATAAAATAATATATACTCCGTATTAAGTTTATATGTACATAGCGCATTTCTTACTACAAAGGTGAAGCTTAGTGTAATAAGTTGTTGCTGCTTTTCCGTTTCTCATTAATCATAAACGTACCATAACTAACTCTTATCATCAATTATAATTCTATTATGAAATGCTTTCAATAAGATTTCCTATTTATCATGATATACTCATAAAATTACATAATATAAATACGATTTCTACCAAATATTACTATATGTATTCAAAACACCGGTAGTATTCTTTTATCGCATATAATGTGTTAACTGTCAGTTTTGGTGAAAATGTATTATATTTAAAAAATAAAAAAAGTTTATTTAAAATTGTTCTATATTTACAATTTGTACGATAAGCTGTAAATTCTTGTACCAATTACTTGATACATCTTCTGATAACTCACAAAATTTAACATAAATAGTCCTGTTTAGATTTATTTTTCATCAGTTGATAACGCTCGCGATGAGCGTAATTGGTCCTTGTCTATAACAAGAATTTGGCATATTCTACGCGCAACATTAAATCAGATTGTAAATTAACATGGATATTTACTATTACGTTACTTTACTTTGAAAAGGTTCTAACTGACATTATGTCCTAAAATGACCTTTTGATTGGAAAATGTTGTATTAGCCACATTCTACCATATACGTTGATTTCAGAGTCATATATTGTTGAATAGGGGAGTTAGCAGTATTTTGGAGTTTTATCCACACATTTTTTTTCATAAATTTATTTTATACGATTCTATGAATCGTTATAACTAATTATTATCATCCCACAGAAAAAAAAATACACATCACAGTTTTTTTGAAAAGGTTTTAACCTCATGTCAAACCAAACATTCTTCGCTCGATGGTTGGTGTGTGCACCCTTTACATATATTGCTCTATCGATGTGGTCATTGACGAAAGGTAGCTGAGTTCGTTCAAACATTCAAAGTATATATATATATGTTTTATTACTCTGTTGTATTTTAATATTATTGCTAGCTTATATGATTCAGCATTTCATGATAACAATATAATATTAATAAATACCTCAAAAATCACAACATTTTGTTTGATAAAATTGAAATATCCGATACAGCCATTTCAAACAAACTATTGTTGTCAGTTCTAATTAAAACTTTATATGCTCATTGTTTTCTAATATAAAGGCTTTAGTAAAAATAAATTATATAAAAAACAAGTAAAATATTTATATATATATGATAACTCACTAATTAAAAATACATTTTTTCCTTCAAAATACAAAATATGATCAGTCAAAATTTCAAACGCTCGTATCTCAAAACATGGTCAAGTGCAATTAGAACCATTTCAAAGTAAGGTAATGATTACGTATATCATAAGCTGCTCAGCTTCATTAATGTTTTTAGCTATCTTTTTTTCGATGTGTATCGTAAAATGCCTTTTAACTTCTAATATAATAATATTGTATCGTCGCCGTTCTAGAAGAAAACCCTAAATCGAAGAAATGACATATAGAGTTAGCTATACCAAAATGAAAAACACACTTATTTTTATAAATTATATTTCTATTCAAAAACAGTTTTGTACAAACAAACAAATGAAAGCGGTATACCATTTCAAACATTTGAAAAACATCAAAATTCAATTACTGAAAACCAGTATTTTTCAGTTAGTGTCTTATTTCAGAATAACGACAGTATATAATTATTGAACGATGTGTATATACATATTTATTATATTAAAGTCAAATTCAACATACAGAATAACATTAAATTTAATCTCCGTGAATATCGTTTATAATTCAAATATATCAAATTGCCTTTGCCTTTTGTTCGGAAGATATTATAATATTATGCTACGAAAATTCGTAGCAATTATATTACGTAGCGTAGATGTTGTACAGCTACATCATTCAATGAAAGATATCACCAACCTAGTTCCCTTCAGGCTACAAGCCAAACATGTTGAGTGCTACGCCACAATTATATTGAAGCGTAGCTATCAATCAACGAATGTTAACCGTAAGCACGACATCTTATAAGAGACAATATTTGTTTGTTTTATGATACCCTCGAAGTCACAATAAAACCTTCCATGATTTACTCAGATCTCAAGTTTGAATCCTTTTACTGTTATTATTATTGACTCCGCAGCCATAGATGTCCTTCACTAGAAACGACCTTTCATTCTTGTATACTATACTTGCTTGTCTTGTTTGAATAGCTATTTCATTTCATAGTATCTTTGATGTAAACAACTGCATACATGATACATACAGGCAATGTTACCATAAGCAATAGTTTCAGAACGAAAGGCGTGATATAATGAGATTGATTGTTTACAAACAAAATCATAGAATTTTGTTTACCTGTTCTCTTTCATGCGCCTTAATATGTAATATTTAATAATATAATGTGCTATTTAATAATATAATGACAAAGCAGTATACAATTATTTCACTCTTCACTTACTCTTTTGCAATCGATCTCGTATTTATTTACCATACATCTGTAATTCCAACATTTGGACAAAAGTACATAAATTAAATTTGTTTCCATCATATCTTATATTCCTGTCTGATTAAGGATACATCGAGCCTCTATTGTCCTAAGAGTACTCAACGTTCTACCCAGCACCACACGCTGCGGCTTCGAATTCATACTACACGATATACGGCGTATTGGGAAAAACAGCATCATAAACAGCTTTCAAACTGTAGTTAGGAATGTCTCTGAAGCAATAACCTAAAAAATTAACTGGCTATCCATTCAGTTTTTGATTCATAATTTTAGAGCGTCTGACTTGGTATCATCCATCTTTTTTGTACCTATTCAACTGAATGATTCTTTCGATGTACATAATTTATCCATCCGGTTACATGACTTAACCAACAATCATCGAAGATGTTTGATTTAAACCGTTTTTACTAGAGTCCTCAGTTGTTCTTTTTTCTTCTATGAATTCGAAGATACAACGTAAGATCAACCATTTGAGAGTTTCCAGCAATCAATCACTACTCCTTTTTTGTGACTCCCTCTAACAGTCACCCTTCGCCACATCGAAATGTAATGTTTTTTTGCCATCTATTCGTTTAACAAAAAAAAACTAAGAAAATACAAAACACTAATATGCTACATTTTCGTTATGTTGTAAAATATATAAAGCGTTGTTTTTTTTTTAAATACTTGCTCGCCATTCGAGACCATTCCTGATATTTTAAAATGTTTAATTGGTAGAATATGAACAATACATATTTCTTATATTAAAAGCCAATTGTATAGGTGCCTGGTAACAATTAAATTTAATCAACCAAATTGCCCTGTCATCTTTTTCAAGGGTGAAAAGTTAATCACTTTCACAGTTAGTGTGGGTACTTTTTTCTACGTCAAATAATAAGGTAAGCACTTACCAACGTGAACAGTCAGCTCGACTTGATTACTTACCCGAAAAAGTACAGAGTTTTACACAGTTTTTGTAATTTCCCACGTAATATTTCTCAACAGAAATGCGACAAGAGATCTGTAAATCTGTGTCGTATTTTTCGTGTATTTGTATCGGGTAGAAATTTCGTAATAATAAAAAATTACATGAATTTTAAGACAATTGTTTTCAAAATTTCAGTAAGCAAGATATAATCAATTAGATTAATCTTTGTACAAAACTCTACAAAAATATATAATCAATAGATGCCACTATCTCGAAATCTGAATTACTTCATTTAGTGTTAAGAACTTTGAACCCCTTTTACCAGTAAATAAAGAATTTGCTTAATAAATACATCACACTTTTTTACTTACACTCAAAGAAACAACAGTTTTTTAATATTCTGGTGGAAATGAAAGCAAATTGGACAGTTAAATGATTTATTGCATCGGATAAAAGTGTCGACTTTCTATGAAATATGAACTTAATTGATCTGTTGTCTTTTTACAACACATCAATTAACTAAGAAAGGTGATATTGGTATATGTTTCATTCTTTTTTTTAATATTTCTTCTGTAAAACAAAATGATGCTAAATTCTGACATATCCCGTTGAATTTTCAAATTTGATAGAATGTTTTGATACGGGTATAATTTGTGTAAATTAAGTAACATTTGTATAACTACAATATACCAATCAGATTCTAAATGATTCAAACAGCATTGTAGGAAAGGCATCCAATTATAATTTATGAATAGTCACGAACTAAATGAAACATCGATATATAATTTTTCAACTAACAGTATCACGCAATCAACGGACATGACAAAATAATAATAATTTACGAATGTCAGTCTTGTAGCCGAGTGATCAACACTCTTGGGCATTTTTCTAATTCGGCTGCGTGATATCGAGTTAGAATACCGGAACAGGCAATTTTCATTCAATGATTTTTAAAAAATATATTTATGGACTTACGTCTAAACACATGGGTTTTTGCGATGTTTACATTTATTACCACTCATCTTCTAACCCAACGAGCTCTAAAAGTTAGATGCAATAGTCCTATTCAAACCATATCTTTCGATATTTATTATCACGGAAAAGAGAGTTTTAGCGACTGAAAAATATCAAGTCATCGTAAAATAATTTAAGAGTTCATATTATATACTTAACACTGAGGCTGGATATAGAATAAAAGTTAAATTATTATTATATTTGTCAAGTGTAAATGTTTTGCTACTATTTACTAAGTATTTCTACGGACTTTTCTGTGCTCAGTTTTTCTTTTTTCGTGCTACAAAACAAAGCAGAAATAAAAGAAAAAATGGAAAAATTATTACATAAATGTACGGATTAGCGAAAAATAAAATAAACAGATTGGCGACGGTAATTAATTGAAACAGAAAACAATGGGAGGGTAGACTTAATCGACTTATGAACGATCAGATAACAATAATTACTTATTCTGTTTGGTAATCAGATAAAATAATAACTATCATGTACCCACCATCGTTTTACAATTGTTATTTCGATAATTTAAAACATTTGCGTAAAATAGAATTTGAAAACACTGCACGAACAACCATAATTGATATATTTCATACAAAACGATGAAATTAAATACAATAATTCTTCCTTAGAATTCTTTACCTCTTCTTTCTTATAAATTAATTTTTATTAATTGTTTTTTCATACATTTTTTAAAAATATTCGCTGCCATTGTGGATCATAATATGAACTCTTAATGAAGTAACTCGATAGAATTTGTTTTTAAGTGAACTATTTTGAATTCAGTTACTCCATATCTATTTATGGAGAGGGTATGGATATAAGATCAGGCCAGTACATGACTAGTACTTAGATAAACGATCTCTTCAACGTTGCAGTTTTTAAGTATTTGATAAGAGGTGGGTGAGAAGGAATGTAATCATCCCAGACAAACATGCCTTTGGACATTGAAAGATTGAAACGTTAATGTAATATGAAAACTTTTCACCGGGGTATTCAAACTTGTGACCAGGCGACGGTCGCAACCTAATAGAACGAATACCTTAGAACGTTGTAGGAGCGGTAAACCGGTTAATGATTTGTGTATCATAAAAAAAAAACAATTTAAATATTTTTTTTTTCAACTAACAAAAATAGCAATACGTCAATCACTTTTAATAAAGTGTTCCAACACATATAGATGTTTGGATTATTGAGATTTTGTACACTTCCATGTCCATATATTGATTAAAAAATCAATTAATAAAGATGTACTGCAATTCTATTCTGTATACACCGCAATCGAACAGCACGGAGTAGAAATATCGGTTACATGTCTTTATTATTAATTGAAAATGCGAGTTAGTCAATTCGAGTCCATTCTAGTGCTCGAATGCCTGAAGATTCCGAAAGACGAAACCCGGGGCGTTAGTGACAAAATACATTGAAGTGTACAAAATCTAAATAATCCAAATTTGATATTGAAATTCCATCAAGCACTCTTAGTCGATGTCTTAAATTATACATATAATTGTGTTGATTATCATTATAAGAATAAAAATGTAAGTGGTAAAATTTTTTTCAACAACAAAAAAACTTATTACAGTTTTAAATCCAATAACATCTCAGTCACTAATGATTAAACATGATAAGAGACATTCTACTAGACCCATTTTTACAGAACATTGAGCCAAAACGCTATATAGAAAATAATTTGCTTGGATGACCGTTGATGTTTTATTTCTAGATAACATATCAAATCAAATAATATGGGAACGATACTCTTAGATAGCTTCATAAAAAACCCCGAAAGATAGGTGTGATATAATAAAGCAAATTGAATAACCTACTATTTAATACGTTATTTAAAATCTAAAAAGGCACATAATTATGTTTGGCTTAAGTGTACTGGTTTGAATTATAATGCTCGCTTACGGCATAGGCTCAGTCTAACAAGTGAGGTTACTAGATGTTTGTATTCAGAATATAGGATATGGCAGATTAATAATTTATGAACTTATTTATTTTATTACTTTATCGAAAACTTTATTAGAATGCATACGCTTGTAAAAACTACTCTTATAATATAACTCTGCCCCGATCAAAGAAGAATAATTCAATTTGATATTATTTTGTGTTAATCGTTAGTGGAAAGGTATTATAAGATATTATTAACAATTGTACATATTCAAAAATAGGATATGCTGCAGTATTTTTGAGAAAATTTAGAAGCTTTGTTGTTTGATGCAAACTTAACTGTAGAACTGTGACCAGTGTCAACGTTACGCATAGGCGCAGCAGGAAACTTTATGAATGTAAAGATAAATACAAAAACGCGACGGAAGGCTGTCTGTTTTTAGTCTTCGCGGCTTAATGTGGTGACTGCAAATACTGACAAAAAATCATTCTTAAATGTACGGTGTATAGGTGGCAGATATTTATATCATAATAATATTAATGTCTGAGTCACATGACATCACCTCGCGTAGAAAAGTCATCACAAACACCCATACCCAAGATCTCAAAATTAAGATTTTAAAAAATCTAAATTTGATACTGACCTTGTCGGTACATGAACTAAGACACTTCTGATTGCTAGAGTACAGCTCTTACCACTGGACCACGTAGATCAAGTTGTGTAACTAGGTGAAAAATTGTAATCTTGGTTGGTGGCAAATCATTCGTCGACGGACTTGACTGAGGTTTTTTAGTGTGTGTAGAAAAGTTAATCGTACAAAATATCAGCAAATTAAAAAAAAATGAGGGAAGACTTGTTTCATTTCATTAGGAAACTTTTATATAGCCCCATAACAACGTGACATTTTTTAATTTTCAATTTGATTATTGATTTAGTACATAGAACAAAATTTATTATTTAAATAACCTAGTAAGTCAGGTGATTTTTATTGGAATAATGAATATTAAGCCACTCTACATAGCCGCTACCTTAAGGCGCATCTTTAAGTGTTTATCTGCAGCAGAGCGTCTGCGGTAAGGAATTATTGATGGGTCCAAATGGACGTGCAATGTCACTGAAGCTACCTGACACAGATGTCGCTCGTAAACCGTCTACGAAAATGTTTTATTTTCATTTAATTCTTTTTCAAAATGGTGTCTGCGGATAAATAAAACTAGGCAAAGAAACGAAGCCATAGTAAGCTGTTTTTTAAAACACCTTTCCGTCATATCCGTTCATATAGAAGAGTAATTGGGTCAATGGAGTTCGTTCTTGTTATGACAATGACGTAATGCCAAAATTGCTATGAAGTATGTGGAGAAATCTAGTGAAACTAACTAGTATGCTCATTTTTATCTTGTTCCAAGAGAGTACTACAACATAAGGTATTATAAAGAGGACCGATTGTAGACAGGTTCTTCTTTTCGTGTGGAATAGAGTTTAACATTTAAGGAGTACTGATTCTTAACTAATATATCTATGTGCCGTTTTCAAGATTGATAAGATTAGGAAGGATTGAAAACAACACAGAAAACCATGCATTTCTAATTCAACAATTCTATTTGCTGATTCACACCTTTGTTTTGGAAGCGCTTATATCAAAAATTTAAATGCGTTACCAGCCGGTGTCGGTTTTTATTGTTAATATTCGTGGAAGACATTGAGAATGTTCAGTATTCGCTTCTATCAACAATTTTTGACAATCTTTGGAGAATCAACCGTTTTACTATTCTACAACCTTTCATATAAGAGTCCTACCAATTATATGTCAATTCAATAAGTAAATTTAATGTAGCCGTCACATTTTTAGGTAATATTTTTTGGTATGAAAAATATTTGACAATTCTCGTAGAACATGGAATGTAAATATTCTTATTAGTTGATTAAGTATCCATCCTTTGTTCTTATTAGGATTTGCTATCGGAAAGTTTTTATGCTGCATCTTCATTAGTGGGATATCTGATCAAAGTAAATTGACCGCCTAGCCAACAAAGGCGAAAAACTTTTGTTAAAACTTTTCAAGAATTAATTAAGATAGTGCAGTCGAATTCGATCAATTAGTTGATATGGTTTTCCTAATTAAGAAAGAAGTGGAGAGTTTTTCAACTAAAAAATCTATTATATATAGAAACGTACTGATTGATTGTTGACCCACAGAAGTAAAGATAAATATTCTAACAGGATATTAGATTCAAATGATAAGTTATGATACATCGTTTTATATAATTATGTTTAAATAAAAATGAATATCATTCGAAATTTTAATTATGCATATAAATAAAATATAAATTCACGGCATAAATGATTATTTTTACGTTGTTTGAAAAATACATTATTTAATTTTACTTAATCTTTATACAATTATTCAAAATCTTTATGCACCCCTTCACTTCTATTCCAGGTATTTGTATAGATAGCCGGCTAAAATACCAATGTTTCAGAAAATGCCCTTAGAGAAAGTAAAAGAAGGCGGTGCACGAAGTCTTCTGGTTGGACGTCATACGCTTGACGTCAAGTCAGTTATTCACTGAGGAAGTTAAATTGAACTATTCTAATTTAAGATCACATTATGAACAATTCCTAATGAGAATTGACCACTTCTATACACTTAACACCAACGATCGGTTTTCGTGAGGGCTTTTCACTTTCTAATTCAAACTCTTCATTTGATAGATTAATACATGTGAGATATAAAGCCATAGTAAGTACTTTGTACTCACCCTAGAAATAAAAATGGCCAGGAAACAGAGATTCCACTCCGCAGGCTCCACATAGTTTAGGTTAGGTAAATATTTAGTCGGCGTCCGTGGCGCAGTTGGTTTCGTCGCTGATGTCCCGGGTTCAATTCCCGGTGCGGACGGTCTTCATAGATTGATCTTTCAATCGATTTATGGATTTCTGTTCGTAGTCTGAGTCCTCCCTCCCATCAATCCCATCCTCACGGGGCGTAACGAGAGCGATTAGCTAACCACTAGTCCTGTCATAGCCCTATCCTTCTATCCCTACTCTCTTCGAAAAAGAAAAGAGAGGTTGAGCAACTGAGTGACAAGCAGTTCTCGTAGAAATAATCTGTCAAGATACCTCCATTAGGAGACCATATGATCCACATTGGGAGCGGACATGGAAAAAAAAAAAATATTTAGTAGAAAAATATCATCTTTCTTGAAACATGTATTTCTATATTAATGTTTAATGTATAGCATACAAATTACAGCAAAGAAAAAATATTTTAATGAATGCGGAATCCAAGCATTTAAAAAATATCGGTTTATCAATTCAAAGTACACTAAAACTAAATGCATAACAATACAATAAATTCAAACTGATGGTAAATCGGATTATTTCCGAGACGCTGGTTAATTAGTTTCGAATTCAACTAGCATAATCTTGAAAATCCCCTAGACAACGCTGCACATGCTTAAACTTGGCATAACATTGACAAGACGGAGGCTCTGTTGAAAATTAAAGCCCAACGAACAATATTATCGTAAATAAACTGGTCTGGTCTATGCCGATAAAGATTTTTGAAAAAAAGAAACATTCTAAATGCCGCACATTAAAATTCGGAAAAAATATTGTCAACTTGTTTCTTGCTTTGTCATTTATTGTCATTGCTAGCTGTCATTGAGCTATTGTCAAATTATATTGATTAGTGCATATTTGATGAACGTGAAACTCTAATAAATTAATGAGGAAAAGTGGACAGTTAATGAAATGACAGAATGTTATGCATACAAAACAAGTTATACTTGTAAAACCAAGAAGATGTTTGCGTTGTTGATATTTTGCTACATTTCTCGCAATGATTTCAATTAGAGTAAATTTTAGTAATAATTTAATAGTGATCATACCAATGCAGCTAACTCATATTTAGTAACTTTTTGGCGGACTTATCGTAAAATGTACTTTCACCATATACTTATAATACTGAGACATGTGAATCTGATAAGATATATAATATCATGAAAAAAAATTTCTTGAAAAATATGTACTAGGTACATTTTTACAATTCTGTCATTTACAAATGTTGAATTTAATAAAGGCTTACAATTAAATGCACTTTTGTGTTTAGATTATATTCACTTTCATAAAAATAGTTTTCACATATAACAAATACATTCCACAAAAACAAATTCTTTCGCTACAAATAAAGTGATCCCACGTGATAAAATATATTTTAACACTAAAGAAATATATCACAATCATAACTGAGCATCTTGTGATTGTTCACCAGGCGACAATTTCTTCTTTCTTCATGATTATCCTTAGATCTTCCAGAAACGAAATATTTTATTTTGTCAGTGAATCACAAATCATAACAATTATGTATTTAAGTGTTTATTACATACGGAATTATCTATTCATTTTCAAAAATGTCGCCCCTAAAAAAGTACATTTTGTCAGCGAGTCACAAAGTGCAAAATAGACGGAAGAAGTATGGTGAATGGAATATAACTTGCTTTGACTCTGTTTATATAACAAATTTTATTTGTTTATTATCCACGAAATTTTCTGCTCTTTTTCGAAAATGGTGCCTCTAAAAGTGTGAAAAGGTACACAAATACAGGACAATAAATGTATATTTGAAAAAAAAATTCCCTACATTTCCTCGATTTACACCAAAAGTTTGTAGTTTTAACTAAATTAATGGAAAAAAATGGATAATTCCAGTAAAATTATGTAAAAATCATTTAAAAAACACAATATTTTTCATTTTAATTACAATTCGTCATAAATTAAAAAAACAATATTACATGGAGGAATATGGAGTTTTCAACAGCGGAAAGTATTAAATTATACACTTTTAAAGATGTCGAAGACTGATTGTGATAAGTTTACCTTCTTTAGAGGTAGACAGGGAGAGAATGAATGAGAGAGAAATATATAATTACATAAGCTAATTCATTTATCTCTGTACACACACCGACTCTTTGTCTGCGCATTAATTTAATGTTGACAGGTCACATTGCCGACATGTTAAAAGATCTAGTGCGTTAATCTAAATATTTTTTTAGACGCTAATTATAAAGATAACATGACATATTGAGATGGTTAATAAAACTGGTTGTGAGTCAATATGTATGAAAGAAGAAAGATTAAATGAAGAGGCTACGAAGACTGTTTGGCAGTCCTTCAAATGACATTTATTGTCATAAAACGTCACATATACACAGGAGGTTAAAATACTGGTTGTGAGTCAAATCAATGAAAGTTTATTATCCGTTGCTTTTGAGAGAAGGTAAGGATATAATGCAGACGTATGGAGGACTGGTTGTGGGTCGATTGCATTGCTTGTCTTTTAGGAGAACGTTAAATAGAATGACACGTTTAATAGAAATGATTGATAGACAGCTATCTATCTAAAAAGGTTCAGTAGATTGAGGTTAGGGAAAATGGTTGTAAGTCAATAGCATGACTGTTCATTTTAGAGAATTAGTCTGATAAGTAAACTGGTTGTAAGCCGGTTGCAATTTCTGAAAGAATGAACGATGAGGCCAGGAGGACTTTGAGTCAACAAGTTAGCCTAATAATTGAGAGAATGTAAGATACATTGATCAATGGCATGTTAAAGGAACTGGTTATGCGATAATATTTTTTTAGACACTAATTATAAAGCTAAAAGGTCATATTGAAACGGTTGTAAAGCTGTATGAAAGAAGAAATATTAAATAAAGAGGTCGCGAGGACCATTTGGAAGTCCGTCGCATGGCATTTATTTTTATAGAACGTCACATATAGGGAGAAGGTGCGTTAAAGAACTGCTTGTGAGTCAATCACTCTAAGACTATTATCAATCGCTTTCAAGAGAATCTCTTAATAGTCTTACCATCTGATATAGTCAGTGGCATAGCTAAGAGTTTTGCCCCCCGGGTGATCCATGATTTTGCCCCTGATCCCACCATTTTTTCTCCAAAAATGATGATTTCAACCAGAAATACTCTTTTTTATAGCCATAAAGCACTAATCACATACTTGATAAAATAATACATTTAATTGAAAACGTTCAAATAAAAATTATTAAATTTGTCTCTTGTAGTTATTTCTTCTGCTATTTCTGTAAATATCAGTTTATGTAGCAATAAGAGCTTTATTAACCATCAGAAGTTTACAAGTTTAACTCTTAATTAGGTCAAATGTTGATTTTTTTATAGCTAACTTTCGTTGTGAGGAAATAGGACATGCGCTTGTGTGATATCATTTCTCTTCGATTTCTATCTTGAGTGATTTTATTTAATTCTCATCGCCAAAAAATGCATATTAAACATTAATTAAAGAATATTTTTTTATAATACACTTTAGGTTTGTCGAGAAATCATGATGCAACTGAATTCAGAATCTGATAATGCCTAATAAATTTCTACCTATTAAAGCAACATTCCACACAATAATAAAGTATATCGTCTTTTATTATATTCTGATGATATTGGATAGTATCTTTCTTTTGGTTTCGGCGTCGTTTTAGTAAAACAGTTAATTGGTAAAGTTTGCTTCGTATCGAACGTAGAGATGAAATTTGCCGGCGGGCATGAAGGTACACACTATGGCTTAGCTTGAAAACCCACTTGCCATACGCTTTTTCAATCTAAAAAAGCTTAAAATTTAATATTTTTTGTTTCAGATTTATTCATTTCATTAGATTTTATTTTCAACCAATTACTATTTTCTCTTATAGATGGGATTCTAATCTATAAAGAATGACAATGACAATCATCTTTTCTATTTCTTACAATAGAAAAATTGAACGATAGCGTTAAAACCAGTACTCATGTATTGTAAACCTCCATTAGTAGTATATATACTCTACATAGTCAGCCTCTGTAGCCTAGTAATAAGAGTCCCCGATCAGAAGGATACGAGTTCAAATAAGGGCAATATCAATTTAATTGTAACATTTGAGATCTTGGACTTCATGAATTAATTTATTAAATTCTTTCTGCGCATTGGCCATTAGCTGTTACGCCAAATATTTTTTTGTTTAATAATCTACTTTGGAAACTAAAAAATAAATATGTATAAAAATATATATTTGATTATAAAAATTCGGATGTCTGTTTGGTTTTCAGTCCTCCCCTCACCCCTCCCACTCGCTACACCTCGTATGGTTCTTCCTCAAACGTACATCATATATTTTTTTAAATTTAATTTGAAGGGGTTGGATAGAGATGAATCATGAAAATAATGCTTCACTAAAAAAGTTAATGTTTGGTATAAAACGCCTACAAGTGTAAATGATAATACTTTTTTCAGCATACATATAGAGTAATTATCCTTATGTATACCACATAAAGTAGCGCAATAGATACATACAAGCCCGACGGGCATATACTGTGGTCCCACCTCAAATTCCTGCGCCCATATAAAATGGCTATGTCTCGACTTCGGGATTTAGTTTGCTAGCATCCTCTCGACGTCAAAGTTTTCAGTCTATGGCATAGATAAATAATACAGAATATTATGAGTATAGTACACAGTGGAACGGGCGGAAATAAAGCATTGACAACCTCAATACATAAACTATAAATAATGTTTGTAATACATAATATGAAAAGCCTTCGAGCGGCTTGTGTGGTCGATTAAGGTTTGAGACGCACAGTACCTTTACTTAAATGACTGACCAATGGACATCATCAAATCACAAGGTAATGTAAATTAAGTTCTCAAATAGACTCATATATTTTACCTCATCAAAACTGTACGGCATAGTGTAATAACCATATTCTATTTGAGATGGCCCTATCGCAGAACACTATGAATCTAGAATGGGAAGACGATACATATTACTAGTGAGGAGTAGGAGCGTTTTCAGTACCGGCTTGAGGCCGAAGATAAACGATATTGGCTAGGCCTAAAAAGATGCCGGTGGTTTTTAGTTGACATAAATTCTGAAGTACCACAATTAGCGGTAAAAATCACCGTCTTCTGGATGTGCTTAAACCAAAGATGCTGTAAGAAAACCTTAGAGACAACTATACCACGATGATAATTAAAAAAAACAGCTTTGTGCCATTGAAGTTCAATAATTTAAAGAACAATAACATCTACATGTATTTTTTCAAATCAACGTCAGCAACAAGTAACAAATCACTCAACAACATCAACATCAGAATTACATTTCGAAATTTACAGTTAAAAATTACAACGGGAGGGGGGAGGACATACAGAAATGAAACTGGACCTCACAAAATTACCTCCAAATTTCTTAATTTGAGTACTGTGGGGAACAAGTCGATGAAGGTAGCAACCCAGACGATATGACAATACTATAACAGAAGCATAGATACGGACAGAAGCCGTACTACCTCACACACAGACCGATGACAATATTGCTTCACTGTCTGTCGGCCGCGCGGGTTCACTCGAGTTTCTGGACAAGTCGACGGCCGATCTATTCTTAAATTAAATATCTATAATTATTCAAGTTAGGAACGTGATTCCTAAAAATGGAAAGATCCGTCAGTACATTAAATTTGATGACAACCCATATTGTAATTTTGAAAGGCCGGGTCAGTAGCAGAAGTGATCTCCATTGTTGGTTTCGGTTGCGGCGTACATGAGTTCCCAGTACGGACAGTTTCAAATAATTTATTGTTAAATCAATTTATGGATTTGTGTTCAAATGAATGTATGCGATGTCTAAATTCCCTACCGCCAGGATCAGGTGTCGTACAAACGGTGCGTATCGATAGCGATTATTTTACCATTCAGACAAGTGGCCAAGAGGGCTAACTGCTCGGCTACAGGACCGGCTATTCCTCTTGTACTATGCATTTTTGAACAATTCAACGGGCCTAAAACACTTAATTAAATTAAAGTGAAAATACCAAATCAAAAGAAGATAATGAAGTTAATTAATTTTCCAGAAAGCTTCCAAGTGATTCGGTATAATTAAATAAAATGTAAAACGCATAAGGCCAACCAATCGCAGAGTACTGCTGCGTGATATATTCGGCCCGTTTCAATCCGCGGGGCGCTTAAGAGGTGGAGCAGGTTGGTCCCTGCGGGCCAATTTCCCGAAAAAAATGTTTCGAAATTGGTTCCGTCTGACAAGTTTATTCGAATTCCGGTTCAAGGGATTTGTTTGAAATATTTCCCTCAGTTCAGTCACGGTAAAACACGCCTTGGCATAGATTTCTTTTTTTTTCTCTTTAGTGATTCAATTAAAACCATCCATTTTTTCACATTCATAGTATCAATACATACATTAATTAATCTGCCAACTTGTACCTTCAAATTTGATAAAAATAATTACGAGAGAAACTTAACTACATAAATGTATTTGATTCTAACTTTATTATTTATTACTTACGTCGGTTAGTTATTAGTAGTCAAAATATAATATAATTAATTATTAAAATACATAATTAAATATGTAATCGAAATTAATTAATTAAATTGCATTATTGAATTGACCCGACGAGATCGTTTTTTTTTTTGTTATGTAATGTTTTGTGAGGTCACGTCCTAAAGCTAGAATTCCTATACCATTTCACTATTAAGGGTTCGAGACACACGTTTATATACATTCAATTATCATCAATTTTCGTTTTATTTATCAGCCTTGAAAACAGCGGATAAAGAAAGCAATATGTTAACAACCAATCTTCTCCTAACCCCATTTTTATACCGTTAATATATAATATGAGAGGCTTAGTGATTGATTTACAATCAATAACCCGTTAAATTTCTACTGTTTACGTAGCCCATTAGGCTTCTTATCTATTATATATAATAGCCCAGAGCGGTCTGTAGGCGTAGATGTTTTATTATTATCACATACACATGTAAATAGGTATAACCATTTCTCATGACCTAAGCGTCCTCGGTGTATATAAACAATACACACAGTTCCGAGGTGACGCAAATCCGAGACAAACAAACAACAATCAGTTCGTCAGTATGGAAACTAAAGAACATCTACTTTACACATTCAGTATTTCAATTTCAATACCGTCTGAGAAGACCCGGATCGAAGAGAGGCGCATGGCCGGTTATCGAACGTCCTGGAAGGGCTGTGATCTCAAACAAACACCATTTCAAATTCGGTTCAAAACTTATTTATTTTCCCATCGAAGATGCAGTGGTTTACATTACACAAAATATAATTCCTAACACATAAAATTGATTCTACATTTACATTTACTTAGCAACTGAATTTACTTTAAGTTATAATACAAATGACACGACAAACGATTTTAAATTAAGTCCAACGCAAATCAAACAGAAACAATTTACATCGTCACCTCCGCCGCGACGAAGCCGCAACTCGCCCGGCTCGACAGATCGTAATCCACTGTGTAGACATACAATTCAAAAAACTCCCTGCATCGTCGGAGCTACCCCTTTCCGTCAAAAATAGACTCGTCCAGCGGGCGTGCCCAGCGGTATTGAACGGCTTGGCAACAAGAGTGGGCCGATTCTGCGAATTATTGCTGTTACCGCTGGGTGATTTCAGTTCGAGACACTAATGAAACGTATACTTAGCAAAAACCAGGGTGTGTCACGTCATCTATGACGGGCGTTCCCACTAGTTAGAATATATTGGGGAAGCGGTTAAATAATGTCACCTCTTTTTTTTTACAAAATATTTTGTTGCTTAATTTTATAAGAGGTACTCCAAATTTTACGAGAGAAATTGGTTTCAAAAGGAGTGAACACCAACTCGTGGAGAAAAAACAGCAATACGTCCATACCCTGGATTCCTCATAAAATATAAAATGGATAAATAAAACGGCATGAGATATATTATTATGGTACCTACTGAGTTCTCAGTAAAGTATTTAGAAAAAGGAAATACAAGATGATAATTGTAAATTTTATAATTTTATCGTTATGGAATTTCTATTCTCTAGATTCATTACTATATATCCGAAATAAGGAATGGCCCTGCGTAATTTCTCATCGAGGTCTAAATTTATTACGTCTATCATGAAAAATTCCACGCCAATTATTCCGGCAATCCAGATTAATGCGGATTGATATCGCTCGACGTATTTAATCCCCAAAATCCTCTGTTATAGAATCCATAGAAGTTACTGACATAAAAAAGATCGATCGTCTGGCATAATTTAATCTGAGTAGAATTGTTTGAATAATCATGGCGGGAAAAATTAATAGACGTACTAATTTTTACAAACATCTAATTCATATCTCGCCATAGACAATATACTACAGAATCTTATTTTCATTCGAATCTTTCAAATTCATCCGTTTGACATTTGTGTCACATAGAATAGTAATGGTGTAACTCCAAAATTACGAAAAATGAGTTTATACCTCAAAAACGTTCAAAAGGTTTAGTTTAACAATGGTGCACTTCCATATATACTCCTAATTTAAAAAAAAAAAAAACTGTTTTTTGTTTTTATATTCCCATATTTAACTATATTTTTCAGAATAATAGTGAAGTATCTGCAATTTCAGAATAAGAGTAAAGTGTCCGGACAGACTTCACTACTACACTAACGTTTAAGTTCTTCTGTTGATGGACAAACAGTTATTAATGGTTGTTATTTGATCCTAAGTACATTTTACAAAGCCTTGATTTTCTCACAACTTTAAAACTGGTGTTACACCATTACTATTCTAAGTGACACATTTATAACTCGGGGTTTAGATTGTCTTTAAACCTTTAAGAAATACGGATGGCTTGAAACAAATTATTTCGTTTATTTAAGTATATATATATGTGTGTAATGGAATTCTGTATTTGAGAAAAACAGACAAATTACAATGATAGCAAAAGATTTTTATATTAAGTGAATTACTAGAAATATTCATATCTATCGGAAGAGAATAAAGAATTCGTGAAGCATTTTAAAAAATACAACACAATTTGTTTGTACTACTTCAAAATATTTATATAATGCCTTTCCACAAAGAATTGACCGTTAACACATTAAAAGTGAATTCGTAAAGCTCTCGCAATTGCCGTCTCGTGTGTTTAGGGGCATAAATCAATATAAATAATCAGTAAAAAGTTTTACCAATAAAATCTGAGAATACTTATGAAAAAATATGTAATTTCAATTTGCCACTCTGGTAAGCAGTATTAAAAACATTGTCAAACAATGGTGTGCAAATCATATTCTTTAACATTTTACAACGTCAGCACTTTTGTTTTCTTGTTTTCAATTTTTACACCGATTTGTTCGCTAAGTTCAGATTGTAAATATAAATACATTCAACTACCGCAAAGTAATTAGGTATTTCAAATAAACAGTAAACAAAAACAAGACCGTAAATCATAACTAATAACAAAGGCATGAAATCAAAACAACTAAGAGTAAAAACATCCCATGTCGGTAAATGAAACGAAAAAAATTGATTTCATAAATGAATATTAATTTCTTAACACCTGTTCTGAATATCTTTCAAAATTTTTTAGTATTACTGAATTGTGTTCAATTACTGTTGAAAAATTTGCTTCGACGTTGATTTTCATGTTGTTTCAATATAATATTATATTGTGCCAACCGTGGTGGAATTGTACTTAATTAATTAAAATCGACTTTGTTTAAAAAAAGTATTCTAGAAACTGTATAATGTATGTCGGTTCTCTTGTCAAGTGGTAAGGATTTCTTCTAACTCGGTTATGCAGCCAAGGATTCGAATCCGAGATGGTTATTTCATTTTACTTGAGTTTTCATTTTCGTCTTAAGATCAAAAATATCGAATAGCTATTAAACGTTCGAATCCCCGTATGTATTTAATTTTTCAATCGATTTTTTGATTTGAGATCAAAGGCATGGATGTATGTGGTTTAACATTCCCTTCCACCAATCGAATCTTAAAATCGGTACGAGATAAATCGATTAGCTAGCTGCTAGTCCTTTCCTATTGCCATCCTTACATATACTCACTATCTCCGATAAAAAAATGTAAATTCGCTTGACATTTCTAACAATACTAGATAATTATTATATTTTGTGACATTAGTAACTAACTAACTTTACTGCGGAACTACGATACTCTGTTACCTTTGATGTATCTTTCAGAATCTACTGTTGAATTAATCTACATCGACTTTGTTATGTTATCAAAATATAACATTTACTTTCTCGTATTAAATCATTTTTCAGTTTGAAACGGAGATAAATAACAAACTAAAATAATATATTGGAGACAGTATAAATAAAACAGGTCGTTGAAACATTTTTGCATAAAATGCCTGTAGCTTTTGTATAATGAGATACGAGGATAAACAGGATAGAAAGATTTTCACTGCAGAAATCGTATCTATTTGAATTATTTTTAATAAACTTCGTTTTTCCATAAATATAAATATATATTGTGAAACTGCGATGGGATTTGTCTAAAACAACGGATGATTGTAATACATAATAATATAGTGGTTTACAATTATGTTATAATGTGCATAACTTATAACTCAACGCACTGCCAACCTGCCACAGTCGAAACCCTAACTAAAATTCCTCACTCTCGTTCACTTGCTCGTTCGCCCTTTCGTTAACATTGCTCTGTTAAAGTGCCATCCGCTGAGGGTGAGGGAGAAGCGCTTCACTCTTACCCGATCAGACGGCCAGTCTATTTTAGTTTGCAATTACTTAGCTGCCGTTTTAATTTTATTTCTTGTATGATGTGTGCATTAATTTGTAAATGTAAATAATTGTACATTCTTTCGAACTGTAAACCAACTAACTGCATCTGAAAATAAACAAGATCATATCATCGTCAGACAACCCTGCCAGAATTTTTCGTTATACTAATTATAATACGTCAATAATTTTTAATTTTTGTAAAAATCAAGATTGTACATCAAAAAAATGTATTGGTCTCACGATCTTCACTATAAAGAATTTAACTTGTATAAATACGCCGGGGTTTAATACCTAAACGATGATACGAGTGCAAAGCCCACATGGCGTTAGGACTACGTTGCAAATTGTATACTCATTTTCTTTGTAGGAAGCTTTCGAGGTACAGCACCTTTTCGCGAAGGTACGTTCACACACACATCCGGTAGACTCTTCCCCTTAAAAGAAAGCCTTATTTCCTTCAAGAGTGCTCTTTTAAACGCAAACAAGCTGAAAAGGGCGCTCTTTTTATTATTTATTTCCTTCGACTACGTATCATATTAGAATATATTATTTCTCCACATATTTGCACCTCCGAGAATTTATGGATGGATTATGGAAATTTTAAAAACGATTTATATCACCTCCAAAACGAAACGTATGCTTTTATGAAAATGGTTAATAAACTGTTGAAATAATTTAAAAAATTAATAGCATATTTTATATGCAAATAATTACAAATTATTGATAATTCACTGGATAATTTAAAAGCACTGATGTAGAATTTTAAACAAGACGCTCGACAAAATCCAATATTTCGTCAGCATGTCTTTCCTAGTGGTAAGTTTGACGATCAGAAGGTCCTGGTTCCATTCCTGACATGTCAATAATAAATGCTATTTTTTTTAGATTACACATTTGAGATTGGAGGGTTCTTAAGTGATTTGATGAAATTCAGATTTGAACTGATAAATTCTGGCGCATTTGGCAATTCTCTGTCATGTCAAATATTTAGCTAGTGTCAATTGTTATATTATTATACATCATTTGAAAAAATAAGTGGCTTGACAAATGCTGCAGGTTAAAACAGAGGGTATAGGGTAACCCACTCTTCAAGTAATATCGTAAACTCCATATTTACAACCATATTTTTATCATAAGACACATACTCCCATTTTGACGTTAACAGTGGATTAGAATTGAAAAAGAAAAATTAACTAATATGAAAATTTACGATGTCTTTACAGTATTATTTAAAAATATTTTTTTTTTCTGACGGTAGAATATGTTGATTTAATCAGGGGTATACGTTATTTCCATGAATATAGCAGAGGGTGTATGGTGTATACCCTACATTACTGTACTAGACTTGACAGACTCACTGTATTATCATTAAAATACTTATAATTCTTCATACATTCCATATTGAAAGCGTTATGGTAAGAATTTTTGTTTAAATAATTTTGTATTCTTTTTTAGGTATCCGTCGACGAATGGAGTTCGATGTGGGACGACTACGCACAGAGCCCAGACCGAGCTCTGGAATGGCAGCAGCGCTACATGAACTTTATGTTTGATCTGGAGGATGCCTCTAACGACGGCTCCATCGACGTAGATGAGTTCACTACCGTCTGCTCGTGCTATGGACTCCAGGCCGCCGAATGCAAGACTGCTTTCAACAAAATGGCCCAGGCAAGTTGATATCAAATACACGCATATTGCATTTCAATCGAATCAATTTTTATAATAAAACAAATTTACATTCTAGCACCTCCTGCGCTTCACCATTGAATCCATAGTAAATATAATTGAAATATTGTTACGTTTTTATGGAATACTAGTGAGTACCCGGCATGCGTTGCAATGCCACTCAAAGAAAGAAAGGGATTGTGTTTTAATTCTGTTTATTGAACTGCTTTTGGATTCGAGGTCTGCACAGGCCGAAATTTCATAGACTTACCCGGTTCGAGCCCATCATCTTCAGGTCTGGCCCGACCCGAACCCGAGTTTCAATATCACACTTGTTATAACACAATATTTTTGTTTTTCGTCTGGTGCGTACACGAATGAATCAGAAGGTTTTTCCTAGATGTCGCTGTATGTACGTATTTGATTCTTTTTTTCAATTTTAGATTTTCAATTTTTTTTTCTTTAGAACCCTTCACGGGTGTGTGCACAACAACTCCCCGAAGATTCATCGAAATCGTATGAATGGTAAAGGAACGCGTAAAGGACAAACAAACATTTATTTTATATAATATTTCCCGGCATGATCACAATAAGTCCTTCCTGAAAGTTTCGTCGCGATCGGTTGAGTAGTTTAGGAGCCTATAAGATCCGGACAAACCAACAAACCAACAAACAGACATTCATTTTTATATATATAGATAATATATTATGAACCACTGTTTACTTGAATATTATTGTATGTTATTTGTTATTAGTAATAATTGCTTTTATCAAAATGTAAAAATTCAGAAAACGCAACTGGCAGAGTTCACACATGTTCACAATTGCGTTATGAATCTTTGAAATGCACTCCTGTAAATTCTCATATTTGCAGATACGGGATTATACGTATGAATTGTCAATATAATAGTGACTTACATTATCAAGTGGCCGGGTCAGAATTTTTAAACCTATAACTAATGTAAATTGATGTTTCCCTTCCTTCTGGTCAATTTATTTATACAATTTACATCATTTGGCCGAGACCTGCTCTGTCGTCTTTAAAATGAGATCCAATCATTAACTCATTTTCATATTTTTGAGAGTTACATCAATTGCCCAAAACACCGTCGATATGATTATATCATTATAACACAATTGTATCATTTTTAACCAATTTTATCATTATCATGCAATTGAATCATTTTTAGAATTCCATATTAATATGACCTTATTTATGATTCCAGGGTAAGGATATGGTATCCAGGGATGAATTTCAGGAGCTATGGAAGCAGTTCTTCTCATCTGAAGACCCCTTCACACCAGGAAATTACATTTTCGGCAAAACCAATTTTTAAACCAACCATTTAAAACAATTATTAATTGAATCGTACTATATACATAACTGTCGTAAAAATCAATATGAACCATATATTGTTCATTCAAATAATTATGATAACTCGATTCTTTTAGACAATTCGCTTCGATGTAGTTATTTCCTTTCCTTATTTCTGAGCCATTCATAATATTGTTAAATGTTTAAAATTAATAAAAAATAATTATTATTATCGTGGTATGTTAGTTTTAGATATTATAATATGTTGCAAATATTATGTGAATTAAATGTTTTATTGAAATTATTCCAAAGAATATATAAGATGTATTGAAAAGTCGTGTTTTTTATTCCTTACCATATCTATGCAATTGTACTGGAACCAGATTGTTATACGAAAAAATTATAGGTTTGAGATAATTGAGTCCAAAGCGTTTTTTACCATGTCTGCTCCCAATGTAGAGCATATGGACATCAATAAAGCTTATCTCAACGAAAGTTTTTCTATAAGAATTGCTAGTTACTCTCTTTTTTGAAGAGAGTAGGGATAGAAGGTTGGGGCTAGGCCAGTACTAGTGATTAGCTAATCACTCTCGCTACACCCTGTTTTTAGGACCCGATGGGTGGGAGGGAGTTTTTGACATGACAGATATTCACACCTTCGAACAGAAATCCGTAAATCAATTAATTTATGAATCTGTGTACAGCAGCGAGGTGAAATTTTCACATGTCATTCTAGCTTCCATTTTTAGTTCAACTGAGCTATTTTCAGCTTTCTGCTTTCAACTCTCTACTTTTAACCTTAAGCTGAAAACGCTTTATTTTTGACGTTTACAATGCTGAATAAAAAAAATCAACAAAAGCTGAGGAAGTCGCCTAGACAACGCTCCATACACAAAATATTTCGTGATTGACATGTCACGTTGCTAATCATATATAAATATCTTAAAGTATACACGTCACAAATAATAATTGTTCATACTTGAATCGTAAAATTTGTGAAAATCAAAAGATTTATCCATCATTTAAAATTATAAAACTTAAAACAGTGACATCCTCATTTCGCGTCTTTAACACACCGATAGTAAATGAAGTTGTCATCATCATTGCTGGAAATGAATTTAAGAAACGTGGTATTGTCTTGACAATGCGCAGACTTGAAAAATACTTACGAAACTAACATTTGGTATAACGCCTTATACACAGTATTTCGCTATATTTCGAGCAATGAAGCGGTGCAGCTTATTTAACGATTTCCCATTCACGAACGACATCACACTGTCGTACATCTTGATGTGCATCTGGAAAACGGGCAACATATTTATTTGAGTGAAGACAATTTGCAAGATCGTCTGGCGAATCCACTAAACACAACGTCGAGAGGATTGTTCGAGCTCTGCAAAAATGATAGCTTTGCGAATACATTATTTGAACATTCAAAGTTGACTATAATTAGTAATTGATGGGCTATATTTTGTGGGTGTCACATGAAGTACGTTAATATTTTAAACATTCAGCTTCCAAATTTCAACATTAGCTGAAACCAAAATAATGCCAACATCTAAATATGCAAATATAAGCGTCCTGTATTTCGGACCCTGTATTGTAAGCCGGATAAAAAATACTAATATATTAAAATAGAAAAAATACGATTGATGACACGCCAAGACAGCTAGTTATGCATTGTCCAAATACATATTCTAGATGCCGATGGGCTTTGCGTGAACCATTGTGATGTGAGTTTCTGCAATAATTTTTCAATGATTAACCGAGGACCTGCGCAAGATTCACCATACATTTCAGTAATGGTTTTAGTGGCCTTGCTGGCATTCCAGCCTTGATCAAAATAAAGCATCCGTATACAATGTCTGCTGTGGCCTTCGTCAATTTTAGGGTTGAACATGTTACCCTTCACAATACAATAAAATGTACTGTACAAAAAGTAAAATTGAACAATAGGACTACAAAAAATAAACAAAGGTTCTATCACCACACCTAATCATAAACTGAACATAAGCATGGATTCATAAAATGCGCGATTAATTTTTGGTCCTATTAAAATAATTTGTCATTTCGTTACCTTACTTTGAAAAGGTTCTAACTGCACTTGACCATGTTTTGAGATACGAGCGTTTGAAGTTTTGACTGATCACATTTTGTATTTCGAATTAAAAAATGTATTTTTAATTAGTGAGTTGGCATATATTTATATATATTAATATTTTACTCGTTTTACATATAATTAACTTCAACTGAAGCACTTATATTAGAAAATAATGAGTATCTAAAGCTTTAATTATAACTGACAACAATAGTTTGTTTAAAAGGGTTTTATCGGATATTTCAATTTTATCAAACAACGTGTTCTGATTTTTGAGATATTTATTAATATTATATATTATCATGACTTACTGAACCCTATAAGGCCAAGAAAAATATTTTAATACAACAGAATAATAACACATATATACTTTGAATGCTTGAACGAATTCAGTTAATTTTCGTTAATGACCACATCGATAGAACAATAGAAGTAAAGGGTAAAAAACACACCAACATCGAGCAAAGAGTCTTCAACATGACGTTAAAACCTTTTCAAAAAGACTATGATGTGTATGTTTTCTCTGTGAGATTACAATAATTAGTTATATCGATTCATAGAACCGTATAAAAGAAATTTAAGAAAAAAAATCTACGGATAAAACTCCGAAATACTGCTAACTCTCTCATTGAACAATACATGACTCTGATCAATCAACGCATATGGTAGAATGTGGCTAATACAACATTTTCCAATCAAAAGGTCATTTTAGGCCAAAATGTCAGTTAGAACCTTTTCAAAGTAAGGTAACGATTTAGTAAAATACTGTAAAAGCTGCACTCACTGATCAGAACGATACGTCTTACAGTCCTGGCTAGGTCAATTCTAAACGTTGTCTTTTCAGTGTCACATTTCAGATCTTGCGCATGGGTGCTATTATCTACTAGTGGGAACGGTACTGAAATTGAAATACTGAATGTCTAAAGTAGTTGTTCTTTAGTTTCCATACCGATTGACTGATTTGCATCACGTCGGAATACGCTGCGGACACTTACGTCATGAGAATGTGATTATAATAAAAGTCTACGTCTACGCCTACGCCTAGAGACCGGTCTGGGTGGGTTAATATATATAATATACTCCTCAAGTTGCCCTTGGTGACTGTCAGAAAATTCTCTACTTTATTTCAATCAAAATAAAACTGGCGAATTGGAAATAAATGCTACAAGGACAAAAAAATATTTAATATTTTATGACAACCACTATTTTAAACCTTTCAGTAATATTGCGTTTTAGTGGAATTATTATTATTTCTTCAGATATGGATACTATGCAAATCTGTCAGTGATTTTAGTCATCATATTATTTTTATTATTATTTGCTACAAATGCAAAAAAATATTTGTAAAAACGTTAATATTTGGAAATAAATCTGTCGTCATATAATATTGAGCATAAAAATACATTTGTTTGACGTCTTTCCTGGAATCACTATCGATGGAGAACCACATGCTCACAGATGAATCCATGAAAGATCTAGTGCAGAACTGGAAGTAATAGCTTCTTGACAATTTTTTTTTAAAGTAGTAATTTATTATTTTATTAGATTTTTCTTTTTCTTTTTTAAATTGTAATGTTCTCTCAAATAATAAGTCATACTATTATCAGATTGCCCCATAATAAAAATTTTTTTTAAATTTTTGTGTGTAACAATAGAAAAAATATTCAACAAAAAAACCTAGTATAATAAAAAAACAACTCGCTCGTCAAAGGGTTAATAATAAAACGTTTTAGAATGATATTCGTTATATAATATTTTTTAAAGTATATATATAATTTAAGAGGACAAAATAATTTATTTTCTATAATACATGTCGGTGTCCTTGCGCAGTTGATAGCGTTGATGGCTATAGTTACGGCTGTCTCAGGTTCAATTCCTGGTGTGAACGGTTTTCATAAATTGATCTTTCAACCGATTTATGGATTTCTGTTCGTAGTCTGAGTGTTTGTGATGTCTAAAACTCTCTCCCATCCATCCGATCCTCACCGGGCGTAGCGAGAGGGATTAGCTTAACCACAGGTCCTGTTCTAAGATACCTCCAATAGAAGATCATATGCTCCGCATTGGGAGCGGACATGGAAAAAAAAATATACATTTATTTAACTATCGAAAATTAAGACACGGACACGTACAAATATAGACCATAATTAAATTTTTTTGATTGACACATTTATTACAATACTGTGGCAAATACAAATGGAGTTTCTGTCAAATATATATATTTTTTGAGTTACATATTTTATATTTAGTTTATTACATCTTCAAAGCATGTAAATATTTAGCAAAGGATATAGATAAAAACGTTTGATCAAGTAAAGAAGTTTATTTTCACAATTAAATTTAATGGTTTATTGGTTGTGGTTTGTTGTTACATATGAAAATATTTTTTATACCCTTTGAGTAGATAGTGAAATATTTTCTTTAGAATAAGATTTATTAAATATATTGCTAGTACACTCCTTTTTTGACTATCAGTCAATATGGAAAGAACAATCTTTCTCATTTCAAATAATATAAATATGTTATATATCTTCAATAAATATATAAGTATGGCAGACTTTAAAAATTAGTCTTTAAAGTACATTTTTGTATGATATTTTTCATAACACTCCCCAATATGAAGTCCTGGCTTACGGACGCAGGTGTCGCAATAGTATCTTGATTCCCTCCTTCCACCTGGAATTTTCCTATTAGAGCAAACTGCACAGTCTTTCTTTGTCCCTGAACGAAGTATATGCAGCTTGTCGTTAAGCCGATCTTCTGCAGGCAGAGTAAAAATGCGCCCACAGGAATCAGCACCTTGCCGAATATCACCTAACACTTGAAAAATTACAAGAGGGTCATTGGAGTTTCATTTTTTTGTCACTTTGTTGTCTTATGGAGTATAAAGGAGTTAATTACGCATAGCATCATACAAAAAATAATTTCTTTCACCACTTGAGGGAGTCTTGCAAAAAACAAGAGATAGATGCATAGTGAAATAAGTTTAATTTCCAAACTTATGAGAGCACTAATGACAGCACCTTGAAAGTGGATCATGGGAGCACTTGAAACCAACACCGATTCCCAACAAATAAATAAGCTGCTTGGTGACACTATTGTGTTTACGGACAGCAGGGGCAGCGATTCAAATTTCAAAAAAATTTCCTAATAATGGCAATGAAACTTTCATTCCCATATTAATTATTCACTTATTAACCTTTCCCTTACTATGTAAAATAAATCCGTGCGCTACGGTGGAGTGTATTCATTACACATCATGCATTTATGACTGATTATAAGTGATTGATAGCTGGAAAAATAAGAATATTTACACACATCGTTTAAATTTATTAAAGTTGAAGACGACATAGTCGATATGAAGTAATAATTAAAATTGTATCCCTGAAAACATGAAAAAACATCGGCTGACGATAAACGGCTTAGCAGACTACCTCAAATGTAGAATCGAAAGCTACTGGCTTGCGTTCGACACTTATCGTCTCGGACAATCTTGAAAGAAACGACGCGACTGGGCCTCTCTATCTCGCGCGTTGTCATTCATATGAGCTAATGTAAAAAATTTTCGGTGTTCCCCGCTGGCCGTTGTATCAACTTTCACAACTCAGAATATGTACATAACACACTCGCACACGTATGATTGTATTGGTAAACTTATCCCGGATTTTCGACAAAATATCCCCGCTGTGCAAAATGGCATGTTATTCTTATTACCATTACTATGTTATTGAATGCGTAAATGTAAAACGGAGGAATACCTAAAATCTATATGCAGTATTTATTATATGTATAGAGATATTTTAATTATTAGAAGCTATGTGCACTAAATACACATCGTAGAAAAGGAAAAGTCAATATGGATTAGAGTTAATATCATTTGTGTGAATAAAATATAATGGAAAATCAAAGATTTAAAATATTCAATAAAAGTATAAATGACAACAAAGTAATATGCCACTGTAGCGGAAGTACTCAAGTAATAGAGCAAACTCCAACACCGCCACTATGGCATTGGAGTAACAGTTACTGCTGACGCTAGCACAAAAAAACAAATTCTTAAATCTTAATATTAAGTGTTTATTTATGACAAAAATCCGGACATTGATAAAAAAATATCAAACAAAAATAAAAAATACAATCTCAGGTTCGTCAGATTACAGTTTTTTTATGACAAGTGATTAAAATTTAGATATTTATATTTTATCAGTTTATAATGCTCGTGATGAGCGAAACGGTTCTGATCATTATAAACATGCAGACGTAGTACAAACAAATTGTGTTTTATTTTTAAAATATTTATAATAACTTCATTAATTTTATGCAATTTAAAATGCACATTTAAAATATCTGCAGCACAGAAAAGGTTAACCCTTGCACTGCAAACAAATTCTTGAGTAACAAACTATTTTCATACTATTTAATTACAAGTATTATAAAAAATACTAAAACAATATGCCTGGGATTTCAGTGCAAGAGGTTAAGCAACTATTACAAATTACATTTTTATAAAACAGCAAATTTATTTCATCTTTAATTTCCCCCGGATAATCTGTCAGCGGTTCACCAAATTGTGAGAATGCCCTTCGACTGTTTTATAAACACTGACATATTCACTCACATTGCTATGAAGCAAATATATTCCGGACGTACAAGGCTTATCTCTTTTTTTTATTAAGTTACAACGGTAATATACTTTCGCTCCGTCTTTTGTATTATTTTTATAATGAAAGCTCCAAAATCCTTCACTTTTCAATGCTTCTTCGGCTTCAGCTTTGTTATCAAATGTAGCGATCATTCTCCAATTTCGTTCCCTTTTCTTTCTCCGATTTTTTCTCACAACTTGTATCGTCTTTTCAGCTGGTTGATCCGGAATAATCAGTTGTAAGCATGGTTCCACTTTTATTTCGGTAGAAACTGTAATAAAATATTAAATATTATTATCAATTATCGTCGCCTTGGTGGTGAACTGACTTATTCACACAAATTTCAAAAACGTTTTTTTTTGACCCCACCATTTTATAAAATACTAAAGTTTATTGCGGTGAAAAGATTTGTGATAATTTAAATGTAAAAATTTTATTTAAATATCTGTTCAAGGACTTAAAACATTGGTAAAAGTTATATAAGACTGTGAGGTGTTTGTTGAGTTAAATAGCATACATCAAACGTCAATATAATTGAAAATACATTTCAATGATTTTTATAGGTTTGAATAAAAAAATCATTTGGAAATAAAGAGTAGTTAAGAAGATCCTGCAATTTATACAACTTGTTGTTTTTATAAGTGTGATCTAGTATTCTTGCCTGATACCTGTCAAGGTAGAAAACATAAAAACCATCATATAATAATAAATTAACATCACAAAATACTGGGTACTTTTTTTATACAGTATATGTTCCATACTGAAAAAGTACTACATATAATAAGTAAAATCTAATGACACTTACCAAATTCAGCATCTCACTTTAAAGATTCCTAACATAGTCAAGAATTACTTTTTCTTTCCCTGCTACAGTAATCAGAACATGGTTTGTTAAAAAAAATACAAATAGCGTATAAAAAAGTTGTCAACTTGTATCTTCTGCTGTGTTAATATATTAATAATTTACCGTTGTAAATGATAATTCTGTAGAGAAAGAACATGTATCAGTCTTTCCCAACCAAACCTAACGCATTCTTAGCTTCGCTGTGATGCCTTTAAAGAATATTGTTAATGGGAAATACATAATAATATAATCTTGCAGACATCACAATGTGACAACATCCCAATTCTGTCAAAGTCCAGTCAAAGTGAGCGCTGTTAACATGTTCAATGCTGGAAACCCACCAAGTGCGCTTTCTACTATATAGATTATATACTGGGTGTGCATATCGCCTTATCATGTCTGTTGCAATTGATGCTTTACAAGATATTTGAGCATTGTGTTCCCATGTCCTTTCATCCCTGAACACAGAACTATTAACCAATGTACTCTTGCTTCAATTAACAGTGTCCTAACAGCTGTACATAATAGGAACAAAATTCTCAAATCAAATTTGCACTATGGTATATAGTGATATTATTAATTTGATAATTCTTATGGTTTTGTGGAAAAAAATATGCAGAAAAGCAGAAAAGAATTGAGGTGTGAACAAATTCAAAAAATTATAGGTAATGATTATTTTCACACTAAATTATTTCTTTTGCCTAACAACAATAGTCCATATAGCCACAGTATTTTATTTTGAAATTTTTACTCACAGTGAGTCTATGACCAAGAGGATGACGACTTTGATTAAAAGAATAACCATTCTCACATCAGTGTTAATTTGAATAAAAAAGCTTATGAAATAAAACACTGTTTATGTTAAATAATTGAGTCATTTTATTTTGTATTTGTATTATTCATTATTGTAGACATAGTACAAACGGTATGCAGAATATGCCCAAGTTTGGGGGTTATTTTTTTACATAATATATCATTGATTCTAAGATATATGCTACAAATATAGATTTATATTTCTTTTCGGTAAATATGCTTTACAACATGCTGCCCTTTTTCTCGAAGAAAATTTACTAAATGTCGGTAGAAACAATGCAGTTTCGAATGAAATTTGATTACGAATAAGAAAATACCAAATCATTACACATGGAATTCAGAGAAACCGATAATTTAGGTGAAATATGAATATAGTATCAGAATGAAAATGTCACCATACAATGTCAAATGTAACTTTTTACAAAACATATAGCAAATAATTTAAGATATCGACTGAGGGAATGTAAATTCGGTAAATATTCGTATTGATACATGTGATCTAAAAATGCATTATTTACACCAAAAAGCGGGCGAAATGTTATGTTTTAGGGTAGAATAGTCTTTCATCAAGATAAATATATTCAATAACGACCAAAGGAAAAACTAATACAGTGGTTTATTGCATAATAGTTGTGTATGTCACAAACTTTATTTTTGACAGTCATATAATAATATAAGGATAAAATATCAAAGTATTCAGTTCTACAGAGTTTTATTAGTTAGTTGATGGCTACTTCGGCACCACGCCGCGCGCGTTTGATATTTTATCCTATTATATTTGAGTTCTACCACATAAATGCCTTACATATAATAAAGATAGTTGAATTCGGAGGAATCTTCATTTAGACTCTTATTTGTTTGATGCAAACATGAATATGTTTGGTTTTTAGGTTGGCACTCCTGAGTTTATTGCAATATGGTGACGAAATAAAGTCCGTGGCATACACAATTACTATGCGATATGTCATCAATAAACCACTATTCCAACGTTTCCTTTCATCATTATTGAATATTTTCTATATATTTAGCTCAATAAAAGTCTGTTCTAGCA
This sequence comes from Himalopsyche phryganea, assembly GCA_022494535.1. NCBI lineage: Eukaryota > Metazoa > Arthropoda > Insecta > Trichoptera > Rhyacophilidae > Himalopsyche > Himalopsyche phryganea. Next base: position 4,935,815 of record JAGVSL010000049.1, read on the forward strand.
TAAAACAATTTATTTCGCATGCTTTTGATAAACAAAATGCTTTTTTAAACAACGTCCACCAATACGATCATTTACCGGAATTTCAACATCATTTTTGAATTGTTGAGATTTTGTACAGTTCCATGTAGTTCGTCACTAACGACCCGGGATTCACCTTTCGGCATATTCAGGCATTCGAGCACACGAATGAACTCGAACTGACCAATGGAAATAGCAAATTCCATATTGCAAATAATTTATCGCTTTCGTTAATTCCATTTTTTTGGGTCATTATCCTATTTCCTATCCGCATTTTAGTATCCCTAGTAATTTAGTTTAATTTAGCATGTTGTAAAGCATATTTACCCAATATTGCAACATACTAAAAGTCTCATTAAAACTATTTTTCTTGCATACATTATTATAAAATAAGTACACATACCAATTGTTCACATTGAGTAAGATTACAACTTCAAACGAAAATACATATTGATGCACATTAATGGACATTTCAATATAAAATTGCACAAATTTTACCCCGATCACACAAGTAATCAGTATTACCAGCGTAACCAAACATTTGACAGAAGTAATAGAGTGCTGCCAGTTATGTTATACAATATTAAAAATGAACAAATAAATGAAAAATTATCCTTTTATCTTTTTTTCACAAAATACTTCAAAACAGATTTACTTGCTTCCACTTATCGGAATAATTATGCATGTTGATATTTTAATATATTAGAAACATAATATAACTCTTTGTAAGTACCTACATATAGGTTTAGACAATGGATCTACTAATTCTTCGATTTGAATGTTATAATTATTATGAATTACTTACATTAAAAGCGAAGTGTTTAATTTCACTTGACATGATAAATAACCTTATGAATACAAATTTACTGATAATAATAGTTTCATCGTTGTGACAACATTGTTCAAACGTCAACAAAACTGTGTGCTTATTTTATTTTATTTGACAGTAACTATACCGCTAAATCATAGATAATATACTATACGCTAAATGTAGTATATTATCTATGTGTACAGCGTTATGCCAGTTGGGAGGTTGGTTCCGGAAGTTCCGAAACAAAGAATAAATTACCACATACAAACCGTTATAAATTAATATTTTATCAATAAAAAATGTGGTTTGCGAAGTGTTTCTAAATGACATTCTAGTTTTTCTAATGTATATTTAATATATTACCGTTATTAAACGTGTTTTTTAAGAATCGTATTTATGTAGATGTCAAATTATAAATAAATGCATAATTTACCTAAACGTCATATGAAAACAACACTCGTAAGACACTGTGAATTTACCATTTTCAAAATTTTTGCTACCAATTGTTTCCAAATTAAAAATATACCTAACCGTAAATAATGTGCATTTTACAAAGTTTATGGAAATAGAATAAATAGTATGCTCGTATAGTATTATTGGTATTATTTAACAAAGAGTGTCATTTAATAAATCTCTTTGACTTAATAAATTACTGAATTCCAGTCTAGGTTTGAAAGTATGTATATTTGTCTTATTGTTCTGTTTTGAAGATTCTTTTTGGGATTTTGATAAGGTTCTTCTGTATATACATAATTATTTAGGTTAGTATTTATTTTTATGTGATATTTTTATTGACAATGTCTATTTGGTAAAAGAGCAATCTGTGTTTAAGTAAATTGTTTTGAATATTTTATGACGAACCATCATGTGGCTCTTTACTGTTATCTCGTAGAGTGTAAACTTTTATTCTTGTAATAACAGTGTTTCTAAGGAAATCAACTTACTATTAACAAATCGAACACAATTTGACACACATACACACCTAAATTTGACTGATCATTTATATAGGTACATGTAAGTATTGGAATGTATTTACTATAACAATCCTAATCTCTGCCATATAATTTGTAACCTAGTTTTGCCGTTTGAAGTATGATTAAATACATTAGCATTAATAATTTAAATGCACCAGCAGTTACTTAACTTCAGTTATATTCAACATAAAATTTGTATCATTATTTATTCTTCTTACTGTGGCACAATTTGGCAATCTACAGCCCTAGTTTCAATTTCCTAGTTGACTGTATCTTGTATATTTTCAAAAAAATTGTAATAAATGATGAAAAATATTCCATTTGTTTTTAATATCCTCTTATAACTCGTATTGTCTTAAGGTTACTACATGGAAAATTGTGAATAGAGGACATTGTGGTAGATTTAGAAGAAAAGAATAGTTAATGAAGTCAATCCTTTCCCTAAGAAGCTATGAATTATTAAGCTATTAAATAAATCGAGCTCCGTAGTGCAGTGGTTAACGTCATTTAGTAGTAACAGATGTCTCGGGCTCAAGTTCTGGTGTCGACATTTTCATCAATTGATTTATGGATCTCTGTTCGTAGGCATGAATCTCTGTGATGTCTAAAATTTACTCCTCCCACACATTGTATCCTAAAAACGGGGCATAACGAGAGTGATTAGTTAACCACTAGTCCTGTCCTAGCCCTATCCTTCTATCTCTAATCTCTTTGAAAAAGAGAAGTTGAGCAACTGAGTAACAAACAGTTCCCGTAGAAAACTTCTGTTGAGATACCTGCATTAGTAAACCATATGCTGCACACCGGGAGCGGACATAGTAAAAAAACATTAAATATATATGAACTTATTTTACTTTAATGTGACAAATAATAAAAACATTCACAATTTTATTACAATCAAAACGAAAATATAATCTTGATGAGAAAGTGACAAGGTAAAATAGTAAACCGATTAACCAAATTGTTTGAACATTTTAATCGATTGACTTACTTGCCAATTGTGAATATTTACTAATAATTAATAGTATTGGCATATGATGACTATATTTTCGTTTTGAATTGAATAAATTAAATAATTCAATGATTATTTATGTTTCAGCAATATATATCCAGTCGGGATCGACAGTGCTTCTAATGCTGAATAAGTACACTTATCATAAAGGAAAGCCGTCTAAAGGTGGAATGCGTTGGCACTGTTCATCATACAATGTGAAACGTTGCCAAGCCTCGATTTTAGTATTAGACGATCAAGTATTATCGTTGAGGCACAGGCATAACCACCCTCCACCAGAATATTATCAAGATGGCAATAAGAAATTCGTGAAAATTTAAACTTTACAAATAACCAGGGTTATGGAGTCATTTCAAAATCTATCGATGTCGAGATTACCTTACACATGAACAATGTTAAAAGTAAGAAGAGTGTGTAACACAACCCCTTGTTTCTTTATAAGGTTAGTTATAAAAATTGATTGCGGTGTGACTTTTGGTTGCGTATTAGCATGAAGTGAGTGGCGAGCATTGGTAGATCAAACGACAAAGTCAGTGTTAAAACGTTTATTTGAAAGTAGCAGAATATGCAGGTTAAGTCTTTTACGCCATGGAAGAAAAAAAATAACAATTGACGACGGTGCCTGGCATGATATCTGGACGAGGCTTGCAACAATGAGCATTGCGAGATGGCCAGCATATAACCGATGCACGCCCTATGAGTGTCATATATTTAAAAATAGTTTTGACAATGGCGTGAAGCCGAAATAGCTACCCACAATATCTTATAATTCTTGAGGAACTAAATACTTTCCTATATTTACCAAATTACAATGAAGTTCTACCATGTAAATGTCAATTCAATCAATAAAACAATGATCAGTCAAATAGTTTTCAAGAGATATATTTTTGGCCACATATGATATAAAATTTAATAAAACCAAGTTTAAATAAAATCACAATTATCCTATTGCTGTTACACACTGGTTGGTTTGATAATTTGGTATTTTAAATATAGCACTAATTTCATTGCTTACAATAATAGAATAAATTTAGAAGTCGGAAGATGATGACATGTTACATAATTAACAGAACCTGAATGATAACTTGTTTCTTTGTACTGTGCGGCGCCAGTTGCCTTCAATATTAATATATTCCTGTATTTAAAATCGCTTTAATCTATGTAATATAGATAACTGACAAGTGGCGGATGAGATGTATTATTGAGGTATGTATATAATCATTTGGCTTTAAAACACCTCGTTCAACATGTGCTTTCTATTTTGTTAACACGTTTCGTGCCATGCCGGGCACCGGTGACCGGCATCAACATTGACCAGTATGGCGTGTCAGTCACCGGTGCCCGGTAAAAACCAGATTCCATAAAGTGTCGTCGGGCGCCGCCGGGCACTTCTACCATGATATTTATCATCAGATGTGACTCACATGGCGTCACCCAACCAGATGCACATATAAACATCGACAAATTTTGTTTCAAAGTTAAAAACAAACGTAAAACATATGAAATCATGAAATATGATTTGGATATGATTGTACACATATATGATCGATAATACGAAAGATTATCATGGAGAAGAACATCGAATACTAGTTCAGAAGAGTAACTACATGGTAAAAATTTTAGATTGTCATAAAACTAGAAAACAAAAAATACCAATAAGGTCGAAATATGATGAAAAAATAATAACAGAAGAAGTAATAATTATTTATTTTATATTCAAAAAACATTGTATTTACATGGATACATTTCTATGTTCCGTATTGAAACATGGTAAGCAATAAAAGGGGTTTCCATCACAACCGCCACAATATGTCACAACCTGTTTAGTTTTATTTTTCGCGATTTTTCGTCCAAATTTTATGTTCGATTTATAACACCTGATACAATAACGGCGAACCTTTCGTGCTTGACCTTCTTTTTTTAAAAGTTCATGGCGTGCTCTTCTTTGGATTGGTGTTGATGTTGATGGTTGGTTAGAATCTACGCAGCTGGTAAGATATAATGCTAATTGTTTTCGAAATTCCCAATAGTAATGTTTTTTTTGTCACTTCTTTATATATCACTCTGGCATTCACCACTGCCGTATTCAAAAGTAGTTTCATTGCTTCATCTTCATCTTCAGATAATTCTTCAATTGACAAATCATCATCTGATAAACTTCTTGCCATATTTTTATGGGATAAAACTGAAAAATAAAATTGTTAAAAAACAATAAATTGAATGAGATAATATAATTATATATGTGTAAAAATACAAACCTGCTCTAGGACCCGAAATCAAAATATATCTTCGAATGTTATACATAACAAGTTGATGATAAAATATAATGACATATTTTGAAACGCATCTCCTTATATATTGCGAACAAGTTTCCCCCATAAAGGGATTATTTTGAACTAATTACAATTGTAATAGTTCCCGATTGGATTGTATTCGAAAAATGGTAACGCCTCTCGGTTCCTGGGCGTGAACATTATACTACTTGGAATTCACATGAAACCAGGAAACAAATAGCTTGCATGATTTTGTATAGAATAAAGAATTTCATTGTCTAAATACAAATTCGTCATGTCTACCATATATGTATCTAACTTTTATTGCTTTTTCACAAAAGAGTTTTGAGGGAAGCTGTTTTATGAAAAAATAAGTGAAGATCTTTATTGTGTTCGAGTACACATCAATCACAATGTTACTAAATTGGTTCTGGGTAGTTTGTCATGAATGTAAAACTGTCCTAACTAGTTTATCCCATGAAGTATTTTATGCTTTCTCAAGAAAGTTTTTATTGCCCTTTTTATTTTGAAGAAAGGATTGACATAAAATATTAAAATAATACATATTTATTGAATGGAAGCATTTTTACAAGCTGGCAGGAGACACTCAATAGAGTTGATTTATGATGGTCACCCAAGCAAGTACTCATATTTTTTTTTATTCGTCGGAATTTTGTTATGCAATTAGTGAGTAGTAACAGTTAGTTTGAGATAAAATAAATCTTTTTCCATGTTTAGAAATTTATTGTTTTGTATCTTTTCCTTTGCTCTTTATTACAGCCTCCACCCTTCTCAGAAGGGATACATACAAAGAATTGAGATATTAGCCATCAATCTCATTGTCTCAAACCAGCCAAATATTTTTTTGAGCTCTTCAATCAATGCTCGCTGGTTTTTTTTTTGCCATCTGCTACTTGATTGCAGTCTAGCCCACAGATTTTGAGGTCAGGGGTGTTTCCTGACCGGAACAATGAAAATTATGAGATGGCGAGAAAAATATGCTCAAAAAAGTACTCAATCATGCCGTGGAGGTCACCGGTGACCGGCAATCCAAAAAAAGGTTATAAAAGGCTTTAAAAAAATCTCGACTATTAAGCCCTTATTAGGATATATATATAATATAAAACTAAAATTTGCAAATGGCACAAATGTGTTTTTAATAAAAATAGGGTGGCACGAAACGTGTTAAATGTTGAATTCTTCAAAAAAACATTACCTTTCTTTATGCATTGTCTTGATGCTTGCACAATGTTCAATTCATCTAATTCAGTGACTGTTGTTAACTGCAAACTTTATCTTATAAAACTGTTGTATTTAAAGAATATTTTTGAACAACTATAGATCCAAATTCATTATTTCTTTATTTATCTTTTCATCTATTTCATAAGGTAGACATGACACTATTTTTCTTAAAAAAACCAAAATTAACTTAATATTACATTTATATTTGAATTTTATGATGAACCATTTTTTTATAGAAATTTTATATCAGCATTCCTTAACTTGGTGTTTACCATACTGTAATACATGTACTCCTGACTATTAGTGAAAGATTTGAATGGCAATGCAAGCTGACGCCTCTATCTCCAAGAAATCTAAAACACGTCTGCAAGATTTTTGCTGCTTCTGCTTGACAATTATCCATAAATAAATGACAAATGAAGAAAATATTTGTTTCAGTGGTGTAACTAGAAATTTTGGGCCCTCATGCAAAAATTACTAAAGCCCCTCCACCAGATTTGTTTTTTGATTTCATTAAAATATACAAAATGGACATTATGAAAACTGATGGACATATGGCCACGAAGCGGCGACTCCAAGATTCCCTGTCATCCATCAATCGGTTAACTTTCTCCTATGAAGTACCAGCATCCTTCAGTTCTGCACGGATTGTAACTAACAGTCGTCCAGGATATCGTAATCCCACCAGTTGGAAGAAGAAGCAAGCACTCTCCTGACTCATCCGCAGCATGTTACTCAGCCAATTCCGATGTCACTCAAAGACAGGGCAGGGCGCTCTCTGGTCCATTTTATATACATTACTATATCTTACCGTAATTTATTTTAAACCTTTATTATTTCCGCAGGAGTAACTATTAAATTTCTGTTTTTTTTTTTTTGCAGTGTCATTTACTGTATCTCGCTCATCAGGAAAGCCAGTAATGTTAATTGACAATTATGTTTTTTACGCACAGTGTCATAGAGATAACGGAAAGACAAGGTGGAGATGTTCAGGGCATACCAGAAACAGTTGTAAAGCCGTTGTGCACACAATTGAAGGTCACATTATTTCAATTAAAAATGAACACACTCATAATCCACCCAATAAATTTGAATAGATTTTAAGTGTCACTCACGGCTTAAGTGACATACATCCCATCAAAATATGCTTCAAAGTGAAAATAGAACCTTTTGAAAAATCACACTTCTATTCTTTTTGCGTATTTCACTTCTGTGTCTAATGTCCCATCAAATCAAAGAATTGTTAAAAGAAGAAATAATACTATTAGATTAAATGCAGAGAATCATATGTAGGTAGTAAGGTCTTGTTATTATCCGTATTGTGCAAATCAGATATTATTTTAGATATTGGTACTATGTAAAAAACCTGATTTGTATGGCCCCATACAATTTTGTATTGCCTCTATCGAAAAATCAAGAGCCATGGTATTGAATTAACATGTTGGCTGCTGACAGAATCATTTTGTGTGTTACTATGACACATGTGGCCTGCAGTCAGCCAATATGCATAATATATTACCAAATTTACATAGTCACATTTACAAGCTTCCTCTTCATGCTTCACTAAAATTTTAAATGACACTTATAATTAATTGTCTGTCTATCTTGCGATCCAAATACCAAAATATGTTTTTTCCATGTACTTTTATAACAAAACCATGAGAAAGGATGGCTGTATTTTACGGTCTTTTTACAATGTGTAATTTTACTATTTCATAAAATATATAATACATTATTATTTAATGTAAGAAATTATTTTTCGTAATTAAATTTTACTTTGAATTTGATTCATGTTGCATTTTTATTTGAAACTATAAAAAACTTAAATCTCGTGTTTTATACTAAAAGCAGCTTGTATATAATTTATTTATTATCATTTACAGAGATTCAATACCACATATGAAGTAGAAAAATTGGAAGGACTACTTTATTTTACACCTTGGGGTGGGGATGGTGATTATTGAATAATTTTCACAATGGCGTAACTAGAATTTAAATTCCTAACACTCCTTATTTTCGGTTAATCCCTTTAAAATACATATGTTATATGGAGTTTAAGTTTCGATTTATGCCGATTTTTATTTTCTGGAGCCTAGTGTGTACAATTTTTGCAATGAAGGTAATGCAGGGAGTTGGAATTCGCTGATTGAAATCCTGACAATCCTGCTTGAACCGATATGTCTGACAGCCCCGGTTGTAGGCTCCACCACCTGTTAACGGATCCACAGCCTGTTATCTTTATGTTTGATTACATTTTTCAAATTGATATAATTTTTATTAAATTTTGTTTTATTTTTATTTTCCAGTTTTATTCACTCAATCTAAGAGAACAGGGAAGCCAGTAATTCTAATTGACAATTATGTTTTTCACGCACAGTGGCAAAGAGAAAACGGAAAGACAAGATGGAGATGTTCATGTCATACCAGAAATAGTTGTAAAGCCTCCGTTCATACCGTGGATGGAAATATTATCGCAATGAAAACTGACCACACTCACAATCCACCACATAAATTCTAATATTTATTTCTCTCTTTCTGGCTCTCGTAAGATGGAAATTATTGTGTTCACCTCTTCACTCCATTTATTTGCAGGGATATTCAGACCTCAATTGTCAGCAGTTTGTGTCACAAATGATTACTTATTTTTTTTGTAGCTTCAAGATTTACAAAACTCTGTTTCACCAAATGTTACTAACCCTTTAAACTAGCTATGTCCAACTGAAAAACGAATTACTGGTCTTTGGTGGGCTGAATACAATAAATGTATTTTTTTAAATATTTTTTCACACCTAGTGGTACTTTCACCGACCCGCCAATTGGGCCATCAATTTTAATATAATACCACATAACAACAGATGAGCTCTAGACCCAAAAAAATGGGAGTAAAAGCCAATAATAACTTTGAAAATAATAATGAAAATCAATGTATAACAAAATTTACATTTTGTTACTGCTTTTTTAATTAAAAAGTTTTACACATTGCATTAGATAATAAGTGTTCTTCCCAGATTGATGGATAAGGGGCCGTCCATAAATGACATCACGCTCTATGGGGGAAGGGTCTGGTATAATATGACGATTGGTGATTTTTTGGATAAAATTCTATATAAAGAAATGTGACGGTGGAGGGGTGGCTAAAAAATAGTCAAAATCGTGTCTTCATATATGGGCACCCCCTAACAAAAAAATATTCAGTAATTTAAAAAAAATATTTTCAATAAACGTAATTTTATAGACAATAACTCAAAATTCAAAGGATTAATATGTTGTTAATTTGAATAAATGAAACTGACATGTGTGAAACCAAAATTGCTAATTATACTGCCAATAATATGTTCATGAATTATAAAATTAAGAAGTTAATTAATTTGAAAAATTTCAAGTAATGAGTAATGTAATAGTTATTTTTTTCTACTATGTGGACCCTGCATAGGCTCTTAAGTTTTCTGGCTAATTTTTATTTCTAGGTTGAGTTCCGATTTCAGACTAAATCTGTGTAACACTTTCTTGCATGGAATTATGTCAGCTGAAGATTTTGAATGTGGAAAACAGTTAAGCAAAACACCTTACCAATACTAATTGTGGGTGTTCAATTTTTATCAGGAATTGTTCGTGATGCGATTCAAACTTTAAAAAAAAAGACGAGTATACTTTTACTTAATGTTTCTTGGCTTTATTAGTTTACGATAACGAAAGTATTTTTGTTGGTCTGTCTGACGTTATTTTGTATGTAAGTATTACATATTAATCAATTTAATTTGCTCGAACACCTACGAAGAGCGAAGAACATAATGATTACAAGCAATGAAACAGATTGTCAAATGATGAATGACAACATAAGTCACCTGGTGTTGCCACTTGTAAAAACTTGTATTTGTAAAGACACAATTACTAAAGAGTGTTTGAAATATTATGTGCTTATACAATTGAGTTAAATCACATCTAAATGTGAAATTTTCTTTATTGTTACTTAACAAACTTATCAAAAAATAAAAACTGCATGTAATAAAGGTAAATTAATACTATGTTTTTTGTTAAGAATAGCACTAATAGCTATTAATGCTCATGCTTCTTGTTAATTAGTTAAGTGTTGATCATGGGCATTTTACGTTTTATGGGTTCAGTTAGGTTAGTCATTGTGTTAGAAGGTTATTTAGGTTCACATGTGGCTATGTGATAACAATGCAAATAAAAATTATAACTACAAAAGCACAGGTACAAAATCAAGAAGGAAACATTTATAATGTAAATCACTTTTAAGGAAACACGAAAATTAATTAATACAAAGTACTACTTTAAAGATTTCCATATATTTTTATAGTGAATAAAGACACTTCAAGGGTCCAAACAAAAATTAAAAAAATTTTCACTTTTTTAGTTTCTTTGGAACTAATTGTTCATTGATTTATATTTGTAATATTGATAAGTGCGTTAGAAATTTAATTACTATGCTATTAAATAAAAGATTTAAAATTTCCATTCTCAAAATCGGCAAACTAGTCAAGTAAGCTTGCAGGATATTTCGTCAGATAAAATGAGTGTGTTGATTGGTTTTATGACCTGCATCCTAATTGTCACGTCATGGCAGCACTCTTTCTCCCCACTAGAGTACGACATTACCTATGCATGGCTCCTGACAACTATAATTATTAAATATTTTATCTTAGTTGTGTTTATATCAATAAAAATATATATGATTGACATAAAGCTGTTTATTTTTTGCAATTTATTTGCTTAAATTTTTCAGAAAACTTCCACTCCCTGTTTTGTCAAATATACAATGATTTCCCAACCAATCACCTTATCTTTTTTTCCAACAAATAATAAAAACATACTTGTCAAATTCAGATAGTAGTGGTGGCGATTCAAGTCTTCCATTCAACATGGCTAAGAAACCGACATCTGTCCGATAGACGAAAAATAAAGAAAACATGAAAATACACAAATTTTGTGTTTTCATTTTAATATCATCTAAAATAATTAGTAAAAATACCGTGGTTCTCTTGTGACCGAGACAATGAGATCTCAAGATATCTAGAGGAGTGTTGATCCTGCTGACTGATACGTCGGCTGCGTTCAGAAATATTACAGAAGAAAATTGGCAAGCGTCGGTGTGAAGCAGTCTTAAATCTAGAGGTGTCGTTGTCGTGCAACGTGCAGTTATTCTTACATCCTAGGTCATTGGTCATCAATGTGGTCTGTACCGCCCACTAGTTGGCGGTTAACGTTTCCATGGTGGGCGGTGGGTAATTTAGCTTTTTTAGTCTGCTTCCATCGAAACCATTTGTTAACTTCGATTCGTGGCTTTGAAGTTTAATTGAAAACATTTTGAAGACAATGCTTCGCTAACCCGACGGCCGAGAGTAGGGGTGCACAGGGATGGGGTATTTTAGTTCTTTTCTCTACCTTTCTCGCCTTTACCTATCCGAATAAAACAAAATATTTGTCTTGTTCTGGCCTAGCGGTCGACTTTCAAATTGTTTTTTTTGAAAACACAGTACCTTCATAGATTTGTGGAAGTAAACGTCACTCGTGACATTGTGTTCATGAATCATGTATTAAATAAATTGTTTAAAATTAGTGTATTCATGTCTCAAAAGAAGAAATACGCTCGTGGATATTCACCCGAATACATACAGATGTTAATATACATACTATTTCTATAATATAAATAAAAAGTTAGATTTTGAAAGTTTTTTTTTTTAAATCTTTCATCCTCTAGAAATTATTGCATTCGTACACTGGATTGAATTACTGCTTGATGGGGCGGCAAGGAAATTTTATTATGAAAAATATGCAAAAATGGGCGGTATGTACAAAAAGGTTGACGGCCACTGTCCTGGGTGCAACATTATTTTTATAATTTGTTTCAAGTGAACAAAAGAATTTTGTAAGAAGGTTAATATTTGGAATCGAATCTGTAGGCACGTAATATTCATTTCATTTTGACACCTTTCCTGGAATCAATGTTCATAGAGAACTGCATGCCCACAGATGAACGCAAAAAAGAGCTAGGGCCGAATTGTAAGTAAAAGCTTCTAAATAATTATTTGAAAGTAATAATGAATTATTTCATGTATTTTAAAAATCAGAAAAATTATTCACTTCCTGAAATAATAAGTAATATTGTTCCCAGATTGACCCATTATATTTTTAATATTTATATATAACATAATATTTTTGTGTGTATGTAGTTATTAATAGTAAAAATAGTTTTCTAATAAAACGGTTTGCCGTTAAAATTTTGTGATTACAAAATAGGATAATATTAACCCCTCTTAAACCTCTGCTCAATGGATTATTGTTTGTATAGTATGGTCATGTAATATCTTCTTTGCCAGTTTCGGTAGTTTGATAGTAATTTCAATTAATGAAAGAGAACAAAACATTCTTTTCAGATTCAATTAAGATTATTAAATTCCCTTTCATTGTTTTCTTGTTTATCTATATTAAAGTTAGTAACAAATCAAACACGACTTATCCCACAATTCAATCAGAATACTACTAGATTCTGTAGACCAGTGCTCCGCAACCGGTGTGCCGCGAGACGATCCCAGGTGCCGCGGCGCGGTGCGTCCAAAATAAGAAAAAATCGAGTATTTTTATTATATGTATCAGAAAAAAATTGAAACACTCAATTGCTAAAATCTACGTTTAAATTATTTTCGTATTTATGTACAATATATTTATATCTATTTAAGTACTGTACATAAATAGTTTAGTGTTTCTATATTAATATTAGATATAAAATTTGTCAGGATTGTTAAAATATAGTACATATTTTTGAAGAAATTATATTTATATATAAAAATTTTCTGCCTGTGATGTAATATTTTTCATTGTGATGGCAAAAAAAAGTTTGGAGGAAAAGTGGGGGTAAAGCAGCAAATTCAAGAACTGCCCCGGGCGACAAAACGGAAAGATTATTTTGGATTTGGCCCAACAGCATATTAAAAAAATATTTCAAATAAACACAAATTAAATTTGGATTATTGAGATTTTGTACACTTCCATGTATTTTGTCACTAACGACCCGGGTTTCGCCTTTCGGCATCTTCAGGCATTCGAGCGCACGAATGGACTCGAACTGACAGACAGTAAACAGTGTCTAACGTTTATATAGAAGATAAAAATATGACAAATATTATTTACGAGATAAAATATTATACGTCTGTAAATAATATTTGTCCTGAAGATGCCGAAAGGCGAAACCCGGTAGTTAGTGACAAAATACATGGAAGTGTACAAAATCTCAATAATCCAAATTTGATATTGAAATTCCATCAAGCACTCTCAGTCGATGTCTTAAATTAAACATAAATTAATAAATTGTTGGTTTTATTTATGAAATTTACATATTTTGGCTTGTAGTGTGCCGCAAAATGTTTGTGAGTACTTTGGTGTGCCGTGGGTGAGAAAAGGTTGCGGAACACCGCCGTATACTACACTTATTTCTAAAACCATTGATCGTTTGTATTCTCATCATCAGTATTTTACACTTTTGCATAAAAGTGAATCTTCTTTTAAGCCTTTGCCAAAATTATATCTTACTCATCCTTGGATATATTATAACTGCAATCATAATACTTAAACGTGCATATTTTTTTTATTTTTTCAAACTCTTCGCGGAACTAATTTGTTAAGAACCGCCTTAGCCGGACGAAGCCGGTCCCTAATTGACTAGTTTTATGAAAAAATCTAGCCCCCTGTTTATGATTGACTTTTAGTGGTTGTGACCTGCTTCATTCTCGTAAACAATTGTCCGGTCCACAGTGGGAAGTCTGGCTTTACACGCTTTATTTTGAAACGTGCAACGCCAGAAAATCTTCCCTTGCTTTGAACACCTATCAATGCCAAAGGTGTATTGTTACGATTTCGTCGCAACATGACAATCGTCACCTATTGGCGACACGCACCTCGCTGCGTCGTTGGTAGGAGACGAAGGGGAAGCCTCGCCAAGAATTGCGTTAAAACTTTTGCTTACGCGCCAGGATGTGGAACGAGTAGGACGTGCCAGTAACGCGCTGGAGATTGACCTCGGGCAGCCGAGTTCGCCGCCGAGATGGTTTATCATCCAAGGTCGTAGTATTATATTTATATATTATGATAGTTTTTCTGTTTTAGTGTAACCATCTGTTCATAAATATTGTTCCGTCGTATAATTTCAATTTTATTTGTTGATAATGTAAATTCTGTGCATGTACGGTTTCCGCATCTCTAATTAAATGTGTTTTTAACGGTAACCGTATTTTTTTTATTATTATGTTTTCATTCGGCGTGTACCTTCACGCCTGGCGCCCAAAATTTAATTACCCCATGTATTTCTACTTACAGAACAAAGTAAAGTGTACCGAGATTGGCAAACCTTATCCACTTCCCTGTGAAAACTTAATCCTAGTTCTCCGCTGAGCTTTCCATTTTTCTATATTTTGTGATTCCTCCCCTTCCCGCAGATAAGTCGCATCTTTTCATTTCAATACATTGCATTACACATTTTAATTATTTTAATTATTTTTATTTTTTAAAAATCACAACAGTATTTATCCATTCTTAATATTTTCTTTCTTTTCTTGCTCGTTAGAAATATTCCTGAAAACAAAGATTTATTTAATACAAATTCAAAGCACTGATATAGGGTACTTCGAATTCAAAGAAATATCCATTTCGGTAACCTACCTGAATTTATTGTATATGAAAAAATAATTTTAATCAATTTTCAATAAAAAATCATATTTTTTTATAAAAAAAAACATTTGTGAATTTTAACTATGTATATTTAGGTATACATATAATGTATTTTTGTCACTGTTAAAAGTCTTCGAATGGACCCCCAGCAGGAGACACCAGTGGGAAAGACACAGCTCCGATGAGAGAACTGCATGGTGATAGATGCCGGTAAATATCTTCAATAGGTAAGGAGATACTGAGAACCGAGACGGATAGAGGACTTGAACTGTAGCACTGTCAAATAACAATAATTTATTTTTGGTGGTTTATGAACGAAAACAAAAAAACATGTGCATAATTTAAATTCTGTGTCAAGTTCAAGCTGATAGGGCTCAATTTAAATCACCATTTGAATAATTGGTATTCTGATGAGAATGATTATGAACATCGCTAAGGATGGCTATAATGGAATCATTGAATGTATGTAGCCGGGCATGACATCCATTCGTGTAATGTTTGGAACATTTCCATGACACTTTTCCAGACTTTGAAATGTTGTGCCGGTTGTATGTGTATTGCTTATATAGAATAAGCTTCCCACCTCGAATAGATTTTACATAGACGGCTAGAAAGAAAGAAAAATTATTAGAATTGTTGAATTCATACATATTTAACTTTGATGCAAAACATGGTTATGTACATAATGAAATTACACATTTCACAAATTAAATTTATTCTATACTTTTGTAACCACGTCCGCTACCACTGTGGAGTATATGGACTCATAATGGAGCTTATCTCAACTTAAGTTGTTCTACGAGAACTGTTTGTTACTCAATTTCTCAACCGCTCTTTTACAGAGAGACTGAAAATAGGTCTAGGACAGAACTAGTTATTATCTAATCGCTCTCGCTACGACCTCTTTTATGAATCAGATGAGTGGGAGGGAATTGACATCCATGCATTTGAACACAAATCGATAAAGCAATTAAAAAATCTTATAAAACTGTCCGTAGAGGGATTTGAACCTATCAAAACTGCAGCTGAAGCCAATGCCGTTGATGAACAATAATTTATATCAAATAAGTTTTGGGAATTCCAATTACAGGAAGGGAATAGACTTATTCCGACAATATTGGCGTATTCCATCAAGCACCCTCAGTCGATGTCTTAAATATTGGCGTATATTCAAAATATCATCCAGTTATGCTGCCGGCAAGTATGTGCAATACGGAAATGTTGTGGCTATAGTACCTTGTGTTGATGTTTTATACACTATCACTCATGGTCAGCAGCAAATTGCCGTAAAAAGTTGGCCGTTTAGAAGCCGCTTAATTGACGCATTTGATCGGAAAAATAATCAGTAAGTTTAAAGGAAAATGATGCATATTATATATATCAGTAAATCCCTTATTTTCCAATATTCTCTGATGTTTTGTGTCTCTGGCTGGAATTCTTCTGTAAGTTGAATATGGTAGGTTTATCGATTTAGTGTCAGACAGAATTAATGTAATTCTTGGTTTTATTGATGAGTTATTCAGTGTTTACTTAATTTGGAATTACTAAGCAAACATATGTCAATACTTATATCTAATTAATAGCTAGAAAAGTACTTTTGTGTATCTAGTAAAAAGAAATCAATTTGAAGTCATTATTTTGATGTTATTTTAATTAATACTACGTTGTATAATTGTATGTGATGAGCGGAAAATATTAAACAACGATTTACTCAAAACCAGTATTTCCGACGAATTTTGCCAGAACCTCAATGATAATATTTGTGTATACAAGTATAATATCTGGCCTTTAGCCACGTGGTCAACGTCGTTGGCTTCGGTTACACGGTGCTCACGGGTTCGAATCTCAGTATGGACAGTTTCATAAATTGATTTTTCAAACGATTTATGGATTTGTGTTTGGAGGCTTGGATGTCTGCGGTGTCCGAAAAATCCCCGCAGCCCATCCAATCCTAAAATGCAGAGTAGCAGGGGTGATTAGCTCACCATTTGTCCTATCTAACTATCCTTCCTTAGTCTCTTCAAAGAAAGAAAAGTTCAGCAAATTAGTAATAAGTAGTTCTCGTAGGAAAACTTCTGTTCAGATAAACTCCATTAGGGGTTCATATGTTCCACATTGGGAGCGGACAAGGATAAAACAATTTGAGATCATTTACTCAAATGCGTAATGTTTCCATTTCTAAATGACATTAGAAACCTAATTGAATCAAAATGCGAGAAATGTGAGAATGTATTTATCATTTACTAAATTTTATCGTATCAGGTTCCACCATCTTTCAGTCAGCTACTGTGGACGACCATAAGATGAACTCGGCGGAAGAATTGCTGGCATGATGTATGAAAGAGAAATGTGGTTGACGAGTAATAGAGAATTTTTGAGGTGCCGTATACTCAACTTAAGGATCTTTATGCATTATTTAGGCTTTTTCTGGCACCGTAACAATGGTGCTCCGTTATTGCCCCGCCGACAAACCTGCGAAAGTCAAACCTACGCTACCTGGAAGACTGCCTCAGTGTTACTTTAGTAATTTTAATTCGAGCTGAACAGAAAACTGATAACCGAGAACCGAAACTGAACCGATATATTTTTTTTACCGAACAGGAACGAAAAAAATAACAGTTCGGGTCCCTACTTAAAATCTTGTAGTTCTCAGATAGAGTCTCTATATAATAAGTGATAAGTGAGTGATCTAATAAGTGATTAAAATTATTATTTTATTTTGGTCCTGGAATAAACGAAATCACAGATGCACAAGAATCATTGTTTTCTTGGAGGATATCGGCTTCGCAGAGACAAGACTTTAGCTAATGGAGGAGCATCATGGAGATGTCTAAGAAAATATTGTTCTGGACGTGTGAAGGTAAGCTGTTGATACTGTTGTCTCCGAACATAATGCGCCAGATCCTAATAAAATCAAATCTATCAGAAATTCGACAACGGGCAATAACAACTGCCGAAACATCTCGCCAGATCATCCAGCAAGCTACAGTAGGAGTTTCTTTGGAAATATCATGCAATCTTTCAGAATATACAGCTTCTCAAAGTATGATTCATCGATAACGAAAGAAATAGGATGTTTCATATTATGCTCCATTGAATTAGCTGGCTAATTAGCAAACAAACATTAAAACATGAAGACTGGTGCTGATAACTTGAGAAGAATTCTGATGTTTGGTACCTCTTCGAACATTGATCTTCTTCAAGAGCATGATCAGTACTTTATAAACGGAACATTTAAAGTGACGCCAACTATCTTCCAGCATGTTTTTACGATTCATCAGCTGTTCATTGTATCTGCTGTGCCGCCCGTGTATGTCCTTCTTCCTGATAAATTTGAAGATAGTTATAATATAAGAATACTGTTTGAACTGAAGGAATTGAGGCCAATGCTAAACCCGACTAGTATTATGTCAGACTTAGAAAGGCAAGTCAAAATGATCTTCAATAGACATTCCTGGATCAAGATTGTTTTAATGTTTATTCCATCTTGGGCACAACCTCTGGCAGAAAATTCAAAAGTTGAGTCAGACAACAGCATATTGTAATGGTGAAAATCTTCAAACACATGCCAAAATGATGCTTTCACTTAGTTTCGTACCTGTGTCTGATGTTCATGTTGCATTTTAATGATGCCCTTAATGACTGGACGACAGAAAAGAGACTCCGACGTTTGCAATAGATATAATGAACATAAGTGATAGAGCAATTCATCCTGTACCGTGCACTAATAATTCCGTAGAAAAGTGGCATTGTTCATTCCAAGAACGATGAATAGTGTTCATCCTTCACTGTATAAATGATTTGCTGAAATTAAAATAGAAAAATACGAGACAGGCTTCAGGCGACCAAATGCTTCAAAATGTAAATATATTCAATTAAATGAAAGAGTGCAAGCATTAATTAGATTATTATTTAAGAAGGCTGCACATAATATTGATTTATAATCTTAAATAATTTCTGTTTTTTATGTGTATTTGAATGTTTATTTTACCTTTAAATATAATATTTCTTAACGAGAAAATTATGAAAATTTAAACAGTTTTTGTATTTTTCCCAAAAGCAATGTTTTATTGTTTCGTATCACCATATGTCCCTGAATCATTATGTGAACATATTTACAAATGCAGGTACACATTGTAAATGCTGAATACAGTTCGCTTAGAGTTTGAAAATATTAATCTTTGTTTATAATTAAGGAAAATGAAACAACATATTTTTCGCAAAAACTTTATTTTCAACCAACTAAAACTAACTGTATCATATGTCATCAAAAACATACACTTCAAAAGTATTCATTCATTTAAAAAATGGGCTTCAGAAAAAACAAAAGAAACTTAAAAATTTCTTAGAAACTAAAACATTAGTTTAATACATGTATCTATGAAACATGTAGTTACATTCATACATAATTTATATTAGAAGACATAAAAAATTGAAACACATGAAGTATTCGAATTGAAGAAAAAAGAATGCATTCTATGTAATATATATTTAAAATGAAATAAACTGTTTGACTAACAATATTTTTTCCAGAATAAGATTAGGAAATTCATGTAAATTTAGATCAGTGTTATTCAACCTGTGGTCCGCGGACCTGCATCGGTCCGTGAGAATATATTATCGCTCCGTGAAAACTTTCACACGGCTACACCGCTATACAATTCAGGAAATTCCTACTGTTGAGCCTAACTCCATATAAAAAAACACAGGACGGTCTCTGGCAGCACTTATTTATTAACATGTGCACGGACACCGAATGCTAGTATTGCGTCAGTTCGCCTATCGACGACACTTATTTTATCGCGCTCGTGCGTATTAAATTTTTTAATATATTGTTGTTAAAATGAAGATCCACGTAGAAGTAAGATCTGGATTAAAAATCTGTTTATGGAACATATAAAATCATGCGCGCTTGGAACGTGTAAAAGAAAACCTGATCGAATTCTCTTCGAATGTCACTCTGGTGTCCAGACATAAAACGCAAGCATTATTCCAATTTCGGGCATCTCTCGATGAAGACACATACTATTTTGACGTGTCACCTGCAGTCAAATATTATACTATAAAATATTTGACAGAAACTGAAATATTTTTTTTTTACAAATTTAAACTTGTCGTAAGTCGAGAACTGACTGTATGTATGTATGTGTGGTTGACACCGGTCGGCGAAATATTTTTCCCATTTGCACCGGGCTGTGGACGTTAAAAGCTTGAAGAACACTGATCTAGATAACTTATTATTCTCATTCTATATTCATTATTCATTTTTATGTGGGATAGAAGCAGTATTTTAGTGCTTTTAGTAACATACTCACAACTATACCTATGATATCTTTCTTTTAGCAAATTTCATTCCGTCACGATCTGGAAGAAAAATGTTGCTTTTAAACGAGTACACGTTCAGTTATCATAGAACATCAATGCATGGTAAACAGAGATGGCAGTGCTCAAATGGCAGAGGCTGCAAAGCACACGTTATGATTTTTGAGGAAACCATTATAAGCACTAACCTGCTACATAATCACTAAGTCTTCAAGCCTACATGGACGACCACAGCACGTAGACCAATTGATGTGTTTTAAGATATACGCTACAATTTTTTCTGCATGCGTGTATTGATATACTTGTCTCTGCAGTTTCAAGTGGCCTCTATTGCAATATAAAACTATGTTGCTGTCAATGATAAATGCACCATTGTACATTGCATCTTTCATTGTTACAAATTAATTACCATTTAATTATATACAGTAGAAATCGTTAATGGTGATCGATTAGCACAAACCAATATTTGGGTCCAGACAAATTACTATGTATTTCCTACATATCTTCTTTTTAAATGAATGAATTTTTTGCCGTGAATTTAACATAAAAAATTATGTTGGTCCCCATAGATTCATGTTAAACGATTTCCACCTTTTATATGTATAACAGAACTTAGTCACTAGCTGCATAAATTGTAAAATACCATTCAAATATTTAATAAACATTTTCAATTTTTGAAATATTATTATGATCTTGTTGATTTTTATTTTTAGCTGGTGATGAAAATCAGCATTTCGCAAACCTTCTTCAAAATTCTTAGTAAACATACAGTCAAATCATTCTATGCAGTTCATATATACGTTCCACAGAAAACAATACGTATATTTAAAAAAATCAAACTAAAAAAACTTTCAACTTTCTACGTAAAGGTGTGGATACCTTACATAATTTTCTAAAACCCGATACAAACAAATCAATGTTTTAAGTAAAAACTCAAAATTGCATTAGGGAGTTTATTAAATTTCAAGAAAATGACAATGACTATAAACCCAATATTTGAAAATCCAAATAAAATTTAAGACATCGACTGAAAGTGCTTGATGGAATTTCAATATCAAAATCTCAACAATTCAAATTTAAATTAACTAAATAAAATTGTTAGAAAACTTTATCAAGACTGTATTCATTAATTTAAAAAAAGTAACATCTTAGTATAGCTATAATTTCGAATGCACACTGTATACAAATCAACTAAGTCTATCGAAAAGCAACGTATTGTTCATATATATGTATGAATATACAATGGGAAACCTCCGAAACCCACCATATGTAGATAGTGTAAATAAAAAGTAACATTTTCCACTATTATCGTAAGAATATAGTCACTTCATTCAGATTCCACTATTTTTCACACGGCATGGTGATTGTCATTTTAACTTACACACTATTGCTTGATGTTTTTGAGGCGAAATGATAGTAGCTGAATGCAGTATGAACCATTATTTTGTAACAAAGTGACCTTATGACACAAATTAGTAGGCCAGTGGAAATGTCTTTATTGGCACGGCTCTTTCACTATCCGAGTATTTATTATCTATTTTTGTTAATATAAAAACCTGCGCAATAATGCAGTCATCAGCTGTCACTTTAAATCCCACACGCTGATACTCATTGCGCTTTATATTATATGTCTCGCTCATCCACTCCTTTCTCCATTCCCCCATTACTTTTTCTCTATTTACTAAATAATGTTGGTCTTCGATTTAAATACATTCGCTTACAAAAATATTTCTTCGATTTCAAGCACCCTAGATAGTGAGGTCCTCGTAAACATTAAAATAATGCAATCAGTAGTTTAAAAATAAATTAGAATCGCTCCACACGGAGTTGGTAAACTCGTCGTGATCATGGCTGTTCTTGACAAAAATAATTCTGTTTCCACGGGTGTGTATTCTGGCCTTGCAGCATTTGGAGTGATGAGTGGAACAGCGCCAGGCAATTTTCCCATTAGGTCCAACCAAATGTCTTGAAAATGTGAACTCGCCTATACGAATCAGCATATTTCCTTTCGATGACTTTTCGTAAGAAACTGAAAGAACAAACAAATCTTGTCAAAACATCTGCTCTCAAATAGTTGATAAAGTTCCTTCATTACAATGAGAGTAAGAGTTGTCTTAATTATTACATTGCAATTTGGTTTATTGGTAGTGAAAGAAACAAATAATAGTTTTGTATGAGGCTTCAATATAAGAAAAATTACACACTACGTAATGAAATTTATGAGAATACGAGTGATTGTTTTAGATTAGCGGTCCCCTAGGGGACTATATGGTTTCGTTAGAACCGCGAAAAACGAATGCAGATTTTCACTATTTTTTTTATATTATTATGGCATGTAACATTTCTTGGGTTTTGGATTTGGATTTATCCCAGGTAGAGAAAGTTAGTGACTGTACTCCGTCGTTACCCCCAAGTGGTGTAGTACCAAGATTCGACCACTCTCTCTTTCTCGCACGATAATACATAACATGTAATATTTTCTTTTTTTGATATTTTTATTTGAAAAAATAAGTATTTTACAATGTTAAACAACAAAAAATTAATCGTAATAATAAATTTTATTAGAAAAAAACTTCATTAAAATGGAGATATTTCATTAGTATTCTGAATAAAATAAAAATCCTTTTGGAGAAAAGAATATTATTTAAGTAGTATACTAAATAGCAATGACACCTTATGCAATGTTGTTGTGCAAATTGCAATTACAAAAATGACAGTTTTTGCATATTCATAGTTTAAAAATGATAAATTTTGTAAGATATCACCTTTCGTTTTTGTGTGTGATATATTAAAAATTATCATAAAAGGTATATTAAACGAATCTTAACTTTTATTCTGGTATTAGGAGGAGAAGAATGGAAGTGTTAAAACAGAATACTTTTTTTGTAAAGAATAAGTGGTATCTATGGAAACAAACCAATATTAAACTGATACATAAACAAATTTTTAATGCTTCTGAGGTATAAATCGATGTCTGAGATAGAGTCACATCACTATTATTCTAAGTGACACATTTATACTTTGATGTCAACAGATAAAAGGGTATTAGAGGGCATCGATAATGATTTTAATGTCCGTTTATTTGCCAATATAATTAAATTATGTCTTATACATCAGCGGTCGCCAACCTTCCAGACTTCACAGACAACTGAACTCATAATTTTGAAACTCGCGGACCACTAACATGACTTTTACTCAATTAAAGTATAAAATATTAATTATAAAGCATTTATTTTTTATGAGATGGTGTTTACAGTTGTTTAACTATGACAAATTAATTATAGCGATATTTTTTGCTACATATTTGAAATAAATTTATAGATTTTTGACTCCAATCACATTTTAAAAAATAAAACGCAATTCATTTGTAATACTTCCACATGTTTATAATGATCAGGACCGAAAGGAGCGAAACCGGTCCTAATCATTATAAACATATGGAAGTAGTACAAACGAATGGTGTTTCATTTTTTAAAATATAATGCCTTTCCACCAAGAATTGACAGTTAACACCTTATAAAAAATCCAATTACATTACTGCAATAACTTTACGGACCAAAGGTTGGCCACTGCTGTTCTATACCACATGACTTACGACCAATACCCTCTATCATTAATGCCACAGCGTACATAAGATAACACAACCTTTATTGTTAATACCAATTAACAGCCTCAAAGAAATAACTTATGGGACATATTTTATATTGTGATAAATTAATGATTTCTACGGCATTAAAGTCACCCACACCCTTTATCAATAATTGAAAATATCTAATGAAACATTTACTTTATTTAGAACACTAGTCGCTCATTTATCATATTTGAATTGACAATTCGATATTGCTTGATCTTCGTATCATGATGACTTTAAAAAACATAATTTTGCTCTTGTGTGGTATAGTAACGTATAAAATTATTGGAAATAGAGTCTGTCAAAATAAAAGTATTTGGTTTAGATGTTACAGAGTTATATTAATTTTTTTTTCAGCTTTTGTTTATTTTGTATTGTATCATGATTTTTTAAAAACCTCTGCAATATTAACCAGAAGTACAACGGCAACTCATATGACGATAGCTGCAAGCCGAGTTACATTGTTTGTTTCAACATTAATTTTAGAACTGACTTCAAATGTAAAATTGCAAGTCAAACTTCTAACGAATAAATTGCGTATCGATACTTTAGAATTTTTGCCACACGAAGATAAATCTTTAATAAATAAATCGGAAAATTTTCTAATGGCAACGGTTACAATAATAATTTTATATAATATATCATACTTGTATTAATTTATTATCGAATGTTTTTTCGCTATTCATTGGATACAATAATGTATTGATGGTGGTACAGTTTTTCAAGACAGCAATGGAGACATGTTTTCAAATTACAAATCTGAACACAAAAATGTGCGAATGCTTTTCGTACCCTGAGAAAGAATACTCATTTTTTAATCTAATAATAATTTTTAAATCCAACTCCTTTACAACTATTAATAACATAGATGCAAATAATGGTCAATTGATAAGGTATTACAACAAGGATACAGGTGACAAATTGGATAAAATTATTCGTATATACGATATAATTTGCCAAAATGTGGATATTATAAATTGTATTTATTGGAATCAGGTAAGACCCCATAATATTTAAATTCTTTTTTAATCAAATCATTATTGAAGTTGAAAATAAAAAAATTGTAATAAATTTATAAAAAAATGGATAATGAATGTGGAGTATGAGTGTTAGGACTAGGTATTCTAATTGAATAATCGAACTATTCGAGTATGTGGCTAGTTTTTGATTATTAAGAGTCCGTATGCTCCATATGGGGAGCAGATATGCTTAGGATGAAATGAATACATACACGAATAAGTTTGGTTTAAATTTTAGCTGCTGTTGACTTCCTTTCATACATTTTTGGCTGCAGTGGCTTCGGTTAACATGGTAAACTATAGTATGACACACACACACTCACATCCCCAAAGAATAAATGTGAGTTTCATGTAAAAATGATAGCAACTTTAGGCAACTTTAGGCAGTCCAAGGGCCGCATCCAGAATAATAAATACAGTACATAAATTAAATTACTTGGAGTCTCACTACGAGCTAATTAAAATCTCGTATGAAAGAAAAGTTATAGAATAAAAAACAGTAAAAAGTATTTTTATTAGACTTTGCAAGTAAAACATTTCATTAATTTAACTTTAAAGAAATTTCTTGGTGATAATATATGTTATATCGCTATTTTTAATTTGAATTAAATTATCACAAATAAACCCTTGTAGATCTGAATATATTACTATATTTTACTCGAGTATGATGGAGTTCTAAGAAATTAATGACAAACAAGATACGGAATAATTTTAATTTAAATAATAATGTTATAATTCGCAATATTTTTTTCAGAATTATTTTGCCTTACTGGGAATCATTTTGTGGATTTCAATGGATACAATATTTTTTTCTATACTGTTCATTATTGGTGAATATTTGCAAACTGTGAATAAATTTACCAAAGTGATTGTCAGTAAATTGATGATAAACGAAAACCTAGGTAGGAATTTACAATTCCCTTATTATACCAGTAAATGTAGAAAAATGTAAAAAATAGATGATTGATTGTTAGTAGACAAAATAATGTCAAAAGTTCTGCCAACTCCCAGGCACACCTGTACAAATATTATGACTGGCTTACACTACTCAAGTAACGAAAAAGTTACTATATTTTTGACAGCTTGGACCTCTGCAACATACATTCAGTGCTGCAGTCGGAAATTTCTCAGAGGCAATTATGGAAATGTAATTTTTGCGCACCCATATTTATACTATATAACATATTCCCGTAATGCGTTTCACCATATCGTGGATTAGAAAAATGAAATTTAAATTACTAATTGAGAGTAAATTTATTTTTATAAGAATTTTATTTTTTGTCTGATATTGGAATATTTTAATGTAACCTGAGGGTGCACGCTATTTCTACGAATACAGCTGATGATTTAAGTTGTATACTCCTGTATGCCCTCCACAATTGTTCAGCACACATGTCATTAGCTAGTAATTAGAGTATCTACATGACTGGCTGACTATGTTGCATTGATTACAACGATAAATAAGAATCGTATATCACTATCTTCAGGAAATCTATACAAAAATTGTCATGCATAGTATCTGACATGTCGATTGCAACTAGGGCTGTCAACGTTTTTTGAGAAAAAGTCCTGACCCAAAACTGAAATTAGCCCTTTGCGGCAAGTCTATTAAAGTTAATTGTGTGTATAGTGGCAATGTCGTGTGCAAATGCTGCAATATATTTATTATAAATGTGAAGAGTTCGCTCAGAAAAAAGTATTACAATTTTGTTTATTCTCCTACTTACTTTTGAAATCCCGGGTATGTCGATATTATTTAACCGGTATTGTAGGTTGCGGACAGTTACCAACCCTAATTGGAATGGGTGTACATTTTATTTGTCCAATTTACTAAATAGCGTTCCGATATATATATTGTTTTTGGATAAAGTTTTTTGTTTTTTTATGAAAATGAATGGATTTTTCTATTTCATACCCAAAAATAATATTCCTATTTATTTCATTCCAGATGCACACAGCCATTCGAGGTTACTAAAGTTTTCGAAACAATTGTCTGAGAGAAAACTTGTTATAAGAGCAATGAACATGTTCGATTTAAATTTTTCATTTTTCTATGCTTTTTTGGGCGCTTTTGCGTCGTATACTATACTCCTCGTACAGCTATCAGACCAGAATATATAAAAAAACAAACTATGTTAATTTTGAAACAATTAATTACAATAATTCTGAAATTACTGAGTTGAGTCGACTAATTATTATTCTATAATAAATGGCATTTATAACACAGTGACATAATTTTGTTTCTGATTGTTAATAATATTTATGCTCAGTTTATATAATAACTAATATTTATAACCCAACTTCGCCAGGGGTAAATTGTAAAACTGTTATTGTCAAACAAATGTTGGAAGTTGAAAACATGCCAACAGCCAGAATGACATGTGCAGAATTCAGACATAAAGATTGATGCATGTATCTTCTGCTATACAGTTAAGACAATAGTAAGTGACCAAGTTTTCAATTTTTATGAATTAAAAGTGTGATAATAAATGTTATGGGAAATCTAACGTATTTTTTTTTAAAATTAGCCATTTACTTTTTTAATTATTGTTGACAAAATAAAATCGTAGTGCCTTATTCTTGTCATTATTTTTGCAAGCATTCAAAATGATATTTCTTTCTGTAGATTTATATCATGATTGGTGGTGGAATTGGGCAATTCCACAGCACATCTTCCTATGTTTGAAGTATCACCGGGTCTTGAGAATGACACTTTTCAAGAAACGCCGTGAGAAGATTGGGGCTTATTGTAGGTTATCGAGATTTGATGAGACAAAATCGTAGAACAAAGTATTTTTAAGAAAGTGATGCGAACGAAAATTTTCAATTTACTGAATATAACGATTCTATAAAGATTTTTGAAATGTACCAAAGAGTTCGTTTTCTCGCATTTTTTCTGACTGATATTTAAAGTAGAATTATACTAAATATATATTTAAAAAATAATAAAACAACAAGCAATTCTATTATCTACGACTTATAACAAGAATATAAAAATTTGATATTGGGTCATACACATTCAACCTAGAAACCAAAAAACAGTAACAAAAGTTTAACAGTTCAAACGATCCAATCTTATAATGAATTTATATCATTAGTTTTGATATTGAAAGTGTCAAATGATGTTTTCTTTCACAGGTCTAATTATGTACATAATATTTTTAATGACTTATTTCTACAAGTCAACACAAGGTATGTAAAAGTGATTTAGGTATTTACATTAATAATATATCACTCGAAAGGGAATATTTTTTGTTCAATTTGTACATGTATTACTGGCTAATAATTTAAGTCAATATCAAAAATTTACCGAATAAAAGAATTTAACCAACACTATTGTTTAAAAAATGTGTATTTCTGTATTGAATTCAATAATTATTGTAGCTTAGCAATCAGAATAACCTATATTCAATTCCCCAATAAGAGAATGTTAATTAATACAAATGTCGGCGTCCATGGCGCAGTTGGCAGCGTCGCTGGCTACGGTTACGGATGTCTCGGGTTCAATTCCCGGTGCGGACGGTTTTCATAGATTGATCTTTCAATCGATTTATGGATTTCTTTTCGTAGTCTGAGTCGTCCCTCCCACCCATCCCATCCTCACGAGGCGTAGCGAGAGCGATTAGCTAACTAGTCCTCTCATAGCCCTATCCTTCTATCCCTACTCTCTTCGAAAAAGAGAGGTTGAGACACTAAGTAACAAGCAGTTTTCGTAGAAAAATTCTGTTAAGATACCTCCATTAGGAGACCATATGTTCCACATTGGGAGCGGACATGGAAAAAAAATAATACAATAACATAATTATTTCATTAGATATCTATGATATGGGTGATTATTTTCAATTTAGTTGCTAGGAAATTCAAATAAGTATTCTATTTTAAATTTGGATTATTGAGATTTTGGATTTGTTTCTATTTTAAGTGAATTGAAAAAAAAGTATATCTGACATTAAAGCTAACAATGGGCTAGATATTGTGAAATTTTCACATGAGGTGATAATTTTCGTAAAGTCACTCAAAATCAACTCGACAAGAAAAGACGTCACAAACACCAAGTCCTAGAATAAACTAAATCACAGATGCACAAGAATCATTGTTATCATGGAGGATATCGGCTTCGCAGGCGCAAGGCTTTAGCTAATGGAGGATCTTAATGAAGATGTCCAAAAAATATTGTTCTGAATTATGACGTTTGCGACCTCTTCGAACTTTGACATTCTTCAAGAACATGATCAGTACTTCATAGACGGAACATCAACTATTTTTCCACATGTTTTTACGATTTATCAGCTGTTCATTGCATCTGCTGTGCAGCTCGTGTATGTCCTTCTTCTTGATAAATTTGAAGAAAGTTATACAAGAATACTGCTCAAACTGAAGAAATTGACGCCAATGCTAAACGGGACTAGTATTATGTCAGACTAAGAAAGGCAAGTCAAAATGCATCTTGAATAGTCTTTCCTGGATCAAGATTGTTTGTATGTTTACTTAATATCGAACAGAGAATTCAAAAACTGAATCAGGCAACAGCATATTGTGATGGTGAAAATCTTTCACATCAACACATCCCAAAATGATGCTCTCACTTAGTTTCGTACCTGTGTCTAATGTTCATGCCGTATTTGAAGATTTGGCGACGGCTGTCCACCTTTGATGATGCCCTTAATAGAATACATAAATAAGGTTAAGAAATTCATATCACTCATTGTATCTTCATTATTCATTAGTCAGTCTCTGTGGTCTAGTTAGTGGTAAGAGCTTTGCCCTAGCGATCAGGTGGGTTCTGGTTCAAATCCCAACAAGGTCAACATCAAATTTAGATTTTTTCAATTTAAATTTGTGACCTTGGGCATGAGAGACTTATAAAAATTCTCACCGAGTTTATTTCGTAAGATATAAAATTTTCAAAATATTTGGCGCATTAGCTGTTAGCTGTGTTACCAGATACTTTTTATTGACAAAAAACGATCCTAATTCCATGTTTAAAAGTCTTTTTTTTTGAAAAATAAGTATTTTACAATGTTAAACAACAAAAATTAAATCGTTATAATAAATTTTATTAGAAAAAAAACTTCATTAAAAAGCAGTGATGTGCTGCTAAAATTTTATCAACCGGCTCGCACCTTGGTAAAAATCAGCCTCCATTTTTGAACCTACATTTTTTTTTCAAATTAAAAAGGAAAAAATTAGACATTACCAACTTTATACATTACATAAATTCATTCCAAATTGTGTTTTGATTTTCATTCGAATTTTTTACCGTGACAGGTCTTATTCGTCTATCATCTGACTTCTAAGCCACGGTTTAACGAATAGTATGGAATCCCATGAAGCCAGTGGCAAACCTATCAAACTAATTGTCATTAAGCCTGATATATGTCGAATACTTTATACTTTAAGAACCAGCTTTTTGAACCAAAATTATTTTAGTAACCGGCTCGAAAGAGGGGGTACGAACCCATAGCATCACATCACTGCATAAAAGGTATAGTAAACGAATCTTCACTTTTTTCATTACTAGGAGGAGAAAAATGAAAGTGTAGAAACAAAATTCTTTTTTGTGAGGAATAAGCAGTTTCTATGGAAACGAACTGATCCATAAACAAATTTTGAAGGCGCTGAGGTCTGAGGTATAAATCGATATCTCCAGAGTTTGAGTTATTTCACTATTATTCTAAGTGACACATTTACACTTTGATGCCAACAGATCAATAGGAATTATAGGGAATTATATAATAATCATGATTTTAATGTCCGTTTATTTGTCAATATAATTAAATTATGTCTTCTACATCAGCGGTCGCCAACCTTTCAGACTTCACAGACAACTGAACTCATAATTTTTAATCTCACGGACCACTAACATGACTTTTACTCAATTAAAATATACAATATTAATTATAGAAGTATTTGTTTATTATGGAATGGTGTTTACAGTTGTTTATCTGTGATAAATTAATTAGAGCTATATTTTTTGCTCCGATTACATTACTGCAATAACTTTACGGACCATCGGTTGACCACTGCTGTACTATACCACATTACTTACAATCAAAACCGTCTGTCATTAATGCCACAGCGGACATAAAATAACACAAACTTTATTATTAATACCAATTAACAGCCTTAAAAAATGACTTTGGGACATATTTTATATTGTGATAAATTAATAATTACTACGCCATTAAAGCCACCCACACCATGTATCAATAATTGAAAATATCTAATGAAACATTTACTTTATTTAGAACACTAGTCGCTTATTATTTTATAATTGAAAATTCAATATTGCTTGGTCTTCGTATCATGATGACTTTAAAAAACATAATTTTGCTCTTGTGTGGTATAGTAACGTATAGAATTATTGGAAATAGAGTCTGTCAAAATAAAAGTATTTGGTTTAGATGCTACAGAGTTATATTGTTTTTTCTTTCAATTTTTGCTTATTTTGTAACGTTTCATAATTTTTTAAAAGGCACCGCAGCATTAACTGGAAGTATGACGGCAACTCATATGATAATCATCGCAAGTCGTGTTACATTGTTTGCTTCAACATTAATTTTAGAATTGACTTTAAACGTAAAATTGCACGTCAAACTTCTAACAAATAAATTTCACATCGACGCTTTGGAATTGTTGCCACACGAAGATAAATCTTTAATAAATAAATCGGAAAACTTTCTCATGGCTACGGCTTCAATAATAATTTTATATAATATATCATGCTTTTATTATTCGTCTACTCATATGTTTACGCTACTCATTGCGTACAATAATGTTTTGATGGTGATACGATTTTTCAAAGGAACAATGGAGACATGTTTTCAGATAATAAATCTCAACACAAAAATGTGCGAATGCTTCTCTTACCCTCAGAAGGAATATTCATTTTTTAATCTACTAATATTATTTAAATCCAACCCCATAATAAATATTAATAACATAGATACAAATAATAGTCACTTGATAAGTAATATAGGTAAAAAACTCAACAATATTATTCGTACTTACGATATAATTTGTCAAAATGTGGATATTATAAACAGTATCTATTGCAATCAGGTAATCCTTCTTAAGACGAATAAGTAGGTTTTTCTTTCATTTCGCGAAAATCGTTAATCGTTTTCCGTCGCCAAAAAAATATGAAACGTCGGAATATTTTTTTCTTCTTTTAATAATTGCACTCTCAGAGTATTTGTTTAAACTATTGCACTTTTATTTAAAGGAAATAGTAAAGATTCAAGCCTGTCTAACAAAGAGTTGACACCTGTTTTTCAGATATGCTTTTATTTGCTTTACTCCGTGACTAGATTAGGATTTATTGTAGGTTACCGAGATTTGATATCTGAGACGAAATCGTAGAACAAAGTATTTTTAAGACGGTGATCGTTATAGAATTTGCAATTTATTAAATATAACGATTCTAAAAAAGATTTTGAAATGTACCAAAGAGTTCGTTTTCTCCCATTTTTTTGACTGATATTTAAAGTAGAATTATACTGAATATATTTTTTTTAAAAAATGCAGCAAACAAGAAATTTTATTATACACGTCTTTTAACAAAAAATCTCAAAAAAATTAATAAAAGTAAATCTCTCGGGGTAATGTTTGTATTACCTTCCATTATGATTAAGCCGGTGTCTGTCATCTGCCTTGACACTTCGCTCAATGGTACATTTAAAAAATCGTTATATTTAATAAATTGTAAATTCCGTTCGCATCACTTTCTTAAAAATACTATGTTTTACGACTTTGTCTCAGACATCAAATATCGGTAACCTACAATAAATCTTAATCTAGTCACAGCGTTAAGTAAATAAAAGCATATCTGAAAAAAGGTGTCAACTCTTCGTAAGACAAGCTTGAAAACTTTACTTTTTCCATTTAAAAGTCCAATGATGTAAAGAAATACTCTGGAGGAAAATTATTAAAAGAAAATTTTTCTATTTCGACGG
Organism: Himalopsyche phryganea; assembly: GCA_022494535.1. Classification (NCBI taxonomy): domain Eukaryota; kingdom Metazoa; phylum Arthropoda; class Insecta; order Trichoptera; family Rhyacophilidae; genus Himalopsyche; species Himalopsyche phryganea. The sequence goes on from JAGVSL010000049.1 coordinate 4,968,757, forward strand.
AAAACGATTAACGATTTTCGCGACATGAGAATAAAACTTACTAATTCATCTTAAGATTTAAATTTTTTTTTAATCAAATCGTTAGGTACACTGTTTACTGTCTGTCAGTTCGAGTCCATTCGTGTGCTCGAATGCCTGAAGATGCCGAAAGGCGAAACCCGGGTCGTTAGTGACAAAATGCATGGAAGTGTACAAAATCTAAATAATCTAAATTTGATATTGAAATTCCATCAAGCACCCTCAGTCGATGTCTTAAATTATATCGTTATTAATTGTTATCAAAAAAGGTTTATAATTTATACCTACGTATATATATTTTTTTTGATAATAAGTGTGAAGTTGAGTATTAGGAGTGGAACTCCAATTAAATAATCGAACCATTCGAATACATGGCTTTTTTTTGATTATGTATTAAGAGTCCATATGCTCCATATAGAGAGCAAACATGGTTAGGATGAAATAAATACATGTAAGAATAGGTTTGGTTTAAATTTTAGCTGCTGTTGACTTCCTTTCATACATTCTTGGCTACAGTGACTACAGTTGACATGGTAAACTATAATCTGACACACACAAATCCCGAAATAATATATGTAAGTTTCATGTTAAAATAATAGTACTATATTCAATATAGATCAGGGTTGGCCAACTTTAGATAGTCCGAGGGCCGCATCCATAATAATATATACAGTACATAAATTAAATTACTTAAAGTCTCACCGCGAGCTTATTTAAATTTTGTAAGAAAGAAAAGTCATAGAATAAAAAACAGTAAAAAGTATTTTGATTAGACTTTGCAAGTAAAACATTTCATTAATTTAACTTTAACGAAAATTCTTGGCGATAATATATGTTGTATCGCTATTTTTTTATTTGAATTAAATTATCACAAATAAAACCTTGTAATTCTGAATACATTACTATATGTTACCCGAGTATGAAGGGGTTCTAAGAAATAAATGCTAATCAAGATAGGAAATAATTTTACATATTTAAATAATTATGTCATAATTTGCAATATTTTTTCAGAATTTTTTCGCCGTACTGGGAGTCGTTTTATGGATTTTAATGGATGCATTATTTTTTTCTATTCTGTTCATTATTGGAGAATATTTGCAAACTTTGAATAAATTTACCAACGTGATTGTCAGTAAATTGATGATCAACGAATACCCAGGTAGGAATTTACAATCCTCTTATCATACCGTAAACATAGAAAAATATTAAAATGCAAAAAAAAATTGAAATTAATTGTCAGCCTGCACAAATACTATGACTGGTTTACAGTTAACTACTCAAGCAACAAAAAAGTCACTATAATATATTTTTGACAGCTTGACCTGTGTAACATACATTTAGTGCCGTTGTCGTAAATGTATGAATTTCATATCACTGTCCTTAGGAAACCGATAAAATAGAAAAAAACTGAACGTGTATTGAGCTCTGCATACGTCGACTGTGGAAAGGGAAAAGGACGTAACCCACACCAAAAAATATTGTGTATAGCTCACATAAAACTTGCTAATTCATTATATTTATATACAAATATATAATATATCGATTGTAGAAAGGCAAAAGGACTTATCCCTCCGTCTTTTTAGAATATTTATCTTTCAATAATCACAATGTATACAATTAAATATACGTTTTGGTTGGGCTATACCTAATATTTTTTGTGTGTGTGTTACGTCCTTTTTCCTTTCCACAGTTGATATGATTATACAGCCATTCATTAAAAATACAGTAGTATCCGACATGTCGATTGAAACTAGGGTTGTCAACGTATTTTGAGAAAAACTCAAAACTGAAATTAGCAGTGTGCATTGCAGCAAGTCAACAAAATTTCATTTCTAAACAAATTTTCATTCAATATTGTGAAAGCGCCACTTTCATGTGCAAAGTGTGAAAAATATTTACTATGAATGAGTTTGCCCAGAAAAAAGCATTCCGATTTCATTTATTCTGTTGCTTTCTTTTGATATCCCGGGAATGTTGATATTATTTAACCGGTGATCTGGGTTTCGGACAGTTGCCAACCCTAATTGGAATGGGTGCATATTTTATATCTCCAATTTACTAAATAGCGTTCCGATATATATTTTGCTTTTGGATAATGTTATTTATTTTTTTATGAAGGTTAATGGATTTGTCTATTTCATTCCAGATGCATACAGCCATTCGAGGTTACTAAAGTTTTCGAAACAATTGTCTGAGAGAAAACTTGTTATAAGAGCAATGAACATGTTCGATTTAAATTTTTCATTTTTCTTTGCTTTTTTGGGCGCTTTTGCGTCGTATACTATACTCCTCATACAGTTATCAGACCAAAATATATAAAAATACAAACTATGTTTTAAAACAATTAATAACAATAATTCTAAGATTACTGAGTTGAGTCTACTAATTATTATTCTATAATAAAATGGCATTTATAACAGTGACATAATTTTGTTTCTGATTCTTAATATTTAAGCTCTGTTTATATAATAACTAGTATTTATTGTCTTATATTTACTGTCGGCGTCCGTGGCGCAGTTGGTTTCGTCGCTGGCTACGGTTACGGATGTCTCGGGTTCAATTCCCGGTGCGGACGGTTTTCATAGATTGATCTTTCAATCGATTTATGGATTTCTGTTCGTAGTCTGAGTCCTCCCTCCCACCAATCCCATCCTCACGGGGCGTAACGAGAGCGATTAACTAACCACTAGTCCTGTCATAGCCCTATCATTCTATCCCTACTCTCTTCGAAAAAGAAAAGAGAGGTTGAGCAACTGAGTGACAAGCAGTTCTCGTAGAAAAAAAAATTCTGTCAAGATACCTCCATTAGGAGACCATATGCTCCACATTGGGAGCGGACATGGAAAAAAAAAAAAAAGTATTTATTACCCAATTTCGCCAGGGATAAATTATTAAACTGTTATTTTCAAACAAATGTTGGAAGTTGAAAACATGCCAACAGCCAGAATGACATGTACAGAATTCACGACGCCACTGTAGAGAGTTTGGAAGGTTTTCTTGTGACAGACAGACATAAAGATTGATGCATGTATCTTCCGACAGTTAAGACAACAGAAAATTTCGAGGAATCGATGAGATATCATTGAAGTGACTAAGTTTTCAATTCTTATGAATTAAAAGTGTGTTAATGAAATTTGATGATAAATGTTATGGGAAATCTAACGTATTGTTGACAAAATAAAATCGTAGTGCCTTATTTTTGTCATTATTTCTGCAAGCATTCAAAATGATATTTATTTCAGTAGATTTATGTCACGATTGGTAGTGGGTTTGGGCAATTCCGCAATACATGTTCCTATTCTTGAAGTATCACCACTTGTCTTGAGATTGACACTTTTCAAGAAACACCAAATCGAGAATTAGAAATGTTTTGAAATGCTATGAATATTATCGACATAATCAATGATTTTATATGTACTATACTAGTGAATTACTCAATTTGTTTTAAGAGATGTTAAGAAAGATGTCTAAGTCAATAACACTTTGATTCGTGCTTAAATGAGGGTTAGGATAGTAAATGTTATTTAGATGCTAGGATATAATTAGAAAAAGTTTTTTACTTTCGGTAACTTAGAGTTCGCGGTGTTGGACATTGTTATAATGGTCCCGATAATCTGAAGGAGTACGTGTACATTCATTCCTGTATCTGCAAAAATGAGATTTTCATAACGTAATTGCAAAATAACGATTGCATGTATCTTCTTCAAAATTGGAACAGTGCTACTATTTTTAATGTAATTTTCCCTGTTGTTTGATGTCTACCCATAGAACTGAGTGGGTAGAAAACGAAAATGCAAAAGACATATTTTCACATATTTAGCACTTACGTTATTATGCGAAGGGAATGTCGGTATGATAATTTGAATATAAAAATAAATAATATACAAGTATGCTTATAATATCTTATAAACTAAACATACCAGAGAAATTATAGCATACCAAATTACTTAAGTGAACCGACGGTTCTCCATTAAAGTTTATGTTGGTTCAAGAATTAAATGAACGTGAATTCCTAGTATTGTATTTTCCATTTAGCTACGTTGTAATCGTAATGTGTTAATATGTTTGAAACGCTATGAAATAATCAATTATTTAATACTACTCAACCAATATTTCATTCCAACCATTGCATGTTTTTTTTACTATTATTAATGATTCAAATAATCAATAGAATTTTAACGTTATTTAAACGAAACTCATTCAGTTAAAGGTAAATTACCTCAGCTTTTCGCATTAAGCCCATATTGACAGTTTCACTGCGTATTATTGAGGTTTATATTCCGTATAGTACCGAACAACTCATTCAAAACATTTCCGGCGATTATAGTCCATACTAAATACATAAAAATGGCAATTTAAAACACGTTGGACACATTTAGGGACAAATAAAGCGATACGTGTACGACGTACTCATAGCCACAATTGATGGACCAACGTAGCAGTTGTATTTTACGCATAATTGTCATATTTCTGTAATATCGGCCGTGGGAAAGAGTGAGATAGAAATTTACTAACTATGCATAGGTTTATTCTACAACTGTTCGGTATTGTGACATTCAAAAAATCTGAATTTAAAATCAGTGAAGAAAAAACCAAATTTATAATATTTTGTAAATATTTCTGGATTTCAATGTCAATTTTCATGTGTATATTTAATTCTTTCATTTTAATAAGCAAACATAAAAAACAATTAACACAAAGTATGACGGTTACATATTTGTTGATATATGTTATAAGGTCTATAACAATTGTTTTGACTATGGTAATGAATATTAAAATTAATTCAAAAGACTTTATTCAACTTTTGAAAAACCTTAATTTTGTAAGAAACGCTTTAATGTTAGTTAAAAACAAACAAATACAAATTCTCCATATTTGTTTGTATACTATAGCAACTATTTCTGTTATATACTTAGTATGCTTCTATATGAAATTAAACCATTTTTTTACTCTGCTTCTTTCATATGCAAATATCTTGCATATAATTCAGTTTACTTCAAAAATACTCATAACGATACAACAAATACACCAGCTGAATATACTATTGAGTGAATTCTATTGGATCCCAGAATTTGACCACGCACCGTGGACTATTAACGTACTGATAAGAGAAAAAGACAAAAGGAATTTAGAAGAAAACAAAACTAAAAATAAGAATACAATTAAAATAAAAAGATTAATTATTATCCATGAAAAAATATCAAATAATATTGATATCTTGAATTCTATATATTGCATTCAGGTATGATTTCGACATACTCATTTATTATAATATAAAATTTCTTTCTGTCTGACCGATATATTTGGCTCGTCAGTTTAGACACAACAATTCATAAATGCTTCTATTATTAATAATTTAACTATGCAAGATTGTTTTACTTTTATTGATGTTGTAACAGATCAGCATAAAAATTGTTGTTGGTGCTCAACTACTTTATGAATTCAGTAAATTAAATCATATTAGATGACCATTAAAATGAGGTATTTTTATTAAGTATTTAAATGAGTTATTTTCTAACATTAGTTGTTTCTAACATATATTAAATTTCGAAATAATAAATGTATTTTAAAAATGATTACACTTGCAGTTACTTTTGACACCACTATCAACAATTTTGGCGATAAGCACTACCATCAATTTTATTCATTTCTATTTGACGATTGGCCAAGGCGTAGTCCTCGTAAGTAAAAAATTATTGTTATATAGTCACTATACAACTAATGTAATAGCCATCAGCTTTATATAAAAAAGTCACCTTTCGATGATAAATTAAATTTGAAATTGGAATATACACATCCAATTTAGAAAACAAAAAAACAGTAACAAAAGTTTGACAGTTAGAATGACAAAACGAATCCAATCTTGAATTTATACCATTAGTTTTGACATTGAAAGTGTCAAATGATAATTGATGATAATAATAATTATTTATGTATACTTATTATTGCTACACGTCAACACAAGGTATGTAAAATGATTGAGGTATTTACATGTATTCTATACACTCAAAAGGGAATATTTTTGTTCAATTCGTACTTACATGTTGTATTACTGGCTAATAATTTCAATCAATTTCAAAAATTTACTGAATGGACGAATTTAACGAAAATTATTTTATGTATTGAATTCAATAATCATGGTAGCTTAGCAATCAAAATAACCTAGGTTCAATTCCTGGCTAAATAAGTGAATGTTAATTAATACAATAATATAATTATTTGATTCAATATCTATGACATGGGTGATTATTTTCAATTCAGTCGTTAGAAAATTCAAATATCTATTCTATTTTAAATGAATTGAAGAAAAAGTATATCTGACATTACAGCTAACAATGCGCCAAATATTGTGAAATTTTCACATGAGGTGATAATTTTCGTAAAGTCACTCAAAATCAACTCGACAAGAAAAGACATCACAAACACCCATTTCCAAGATCTCAGATTTTAATTGTAAATTTGATATTGACCTTGCCGAGATTTGAACCCAGACCCACCTGATCATTAGGGTAAATCTCTTACCACTAGATCACAGAGTACGACCACTATTGTTTTACGAAACATAAAATATTGACAATATAAAAAAAAATCTTTTATTCATGAGAATGAACACCATTTTCTTTTTCAATGATAAAACTAATTATTCAATTTGCGATACAATTGCATATAAATTTAATATATTTACAAATAAAGTATTACATTTTCAGGGCGCTGCAAGTATAGCTGCAACAGGTATATGGGCTTTATTTGATTGTTCATATTTCGCTATCTTGTTTATTACTGGGGAAATTTTGAATACAGTTACCAGAACTACAAAGATTATCACTAGTAAATTAGTAATCAATCGAAATCTGGGTAAGTACTATAATCTTTGTCCGCTCTTCTTCATCCATGTCCACCTTCCACGCTTAGCGTATGGCCGCCGAGTGTAACTTTAGAAACCCATGTCCCTCATCCCTCACGAAGTTATGCCAGCACGCCGAAGGTCCACGATATAGACGCATCTGCAGAGCTACTATTTAGAGGAGACACCATTTCCTTTACGATGCATAAAAAATATTCGTTGGGTACTGTTAGGGACATTGTTAACAGTTTTTCTTTACCTGATACGCTCCCAATGTGGTGAATATGGACGCCTAATGGAAGTATCTCAACAGAAATTTTTCTACGAGAACTGCTTGTTACTTAGTTGATCAACCTTTTTTTTTCGAAGAGAGTAGGGATATAAAGATAGTAATAGGGATAGGACTAGTGGTAAGCTAATCATTCCATATTTAGGATCATATGGGTGGGAGGGAGTTGTAGACATCACAACTCATCAATGCCAACAAACCAAAATTAATAAATCGTTAGAAAAATCAATTGGTATGAAACTGTCCATACCGGGACTTGAACCCGAGACATCCGTAATCGTATCGAACGACGTTGACCACTGCACTACGAACCCAAGAAAATACCAACATTAAATGATATCTTTATTTACAATAAAGAATATTTGTGTTGATTTATTAGTGTTTCCGTCCGTACAGTGTGTTGACAGAGAGAGAGAGAGTATGTATGAGCGCTAGTGTTGAGTAAATGTTGATATATAGTCTGGCTATCTGGTGTATAACATGCCTAATTTTATATTATATTGTTCAATATCAGCTCGCTTAATAATATTACTATCAACCTGGTCTGACTTCCTATTGAAGAAGATATTACTTGGAATGGGACACTATTTGGTATTAAAAAGGAAAAAAAACCTGTAAATCGGTCACCTATTAGTGCGTATCGATCAAATAGGACATACATATTTGAGTCACATAATCAATGTTCATATGTTTTACGTTATCAACATTTTTCTCTGCATCAAATTAGTATGTGACGCAGTTGTAAAGATGACGACGACTATTTTCTATATCAGGATAAACATGGAAAATGAGCTCAATTCTCACTGAGAAAGCTCAAAAAAGGGATGTGACATAGCCATTGAGATTTTAATATATTACGCATATATAAGCTCAATCCTGCTTGCATTTTCTTCCGACCGGTGTGATTCCGGCGTCCTGGACGACCGTCGGGTACTATCTACAGGATGCACTCGGCGGAGTTGAGGTATTCTGGCTTGTCATGGGAGGAAACAAGGCGACTGGTGGGTGACGGAATCCTGGAAGCGCCGTGTGGTGGGCATATGCTCCTAGTAGGGAACGAATATGGTAAAAAAAGAAGAAGAATGCTTATAAAAACACACTTTGTCAGTACTTTAACTTTCTTAACAGTTGCGACAGCAAACAGACGATGTCTAGCTGTGGACATCTTTTCTAAATGGCAGCGGTTGCACTTGACAGACGGTTTTCAGTATTCTACAATGGAATCCAATTGATTTGAAGAAAAAATTTTACTTTACGACTCTATCGGTCAACCTTGATTTTCAATATGTATCTTTCTTGTTGTTGTAACGAGAAGTTGCAAATGTTCATTCCTGTACCCGAAAGTTTCTGGCAGTAAACTAGAGCGACAAATTTCTGCATTTTTTTAAATTTACTATATATATCCAAGGATTATCAGATAATGAATAATTGTTATCTTGGGATCCATAACAAGAAATATAGCAATTAATTTGATGAATTAAACATACGATTTTATTATTTTTTACAGATGAACAAAGCCGGTCTTGTTTGAAGAAATTTCTCAATCGAATAACATACAATAAAATAAACTTACGCGCAATGAATGTATTTAATTTAGACTTTTCATTCTGTTTAGCATTTGTGAGTGTACTGGCTTCGAATACTATAATTTTGCTACAGCTATCACAAAGCAATGTATAAATATAGATTTTGATATTATTATATGAAACGCCCCTATCTTTTTGGGTGAAGCATAAGTTTTTGGAAGCATCCAAAAACGGCCATCGGACATCTTTACATTGCAATTCTTTTATATATTATATATATATCTTGATTTATAATCACTTAAGAGAAAGCGGCCACTATCCTGATGGTTAATTATCCCCACTGGGTACCAACAGTCATGAAGCCATCCACAACGAGAGGGGGGAGGGCCACATAACATATTTTCTCAATTTTTAATTTTGATATTTTTAGTCTGTCCTGAGTCTCAGCGGCCGACGTCAGTAGCGACGGCCGCCGCGCTGCTTCGCTCGTGGCTCGTTGCTTTAAATTCATTTGTTTGTTTTGATACTTTGAAATTGTATTTCATGTTAAATCTGAATTCATTTGTTGGTGTCAATCGTTTAAGTAATAGTTGTGTGTCAATTAAAATGTAAATTCATGTGTTTATTTTAAATAATATTACTAAAGTTTAAATGTAATCACAATGTAATAATATTTTTTTAAACCACTGCATCTAAATAAAAGACATTAACCGGACCGAAGTGGCGTTTGTATTGAGACCTTCCATTTTATCCTGGATGCCGATAAGTAATCATTCCCCCCTTTCGACCTGGCTTCCTCATACAATGTATTAATAATATGTATTAGAATCAACATTACTTATAGGTGTCAAACTTTCCTCTCTTCGAGACTGGAGAAAAAAAAATAAGCCAATTGATAAAACATTCTTTAGTTCATCGATTTCGTCTTCAATTAAAATTGTCATTAAACCGAAACTTGCTAGTGGTGCGGCACTGGTGGTTTTGATGTGAGTTTGTAGTAGGTACATATTGTATTTCATTGACTGTACGAGTTGTCTATAAGAAGAATACTTTCATTAGTCGCTGGTTTATTTTGGCTCAAAATTATATAATTCTTCAGAGTCGATCCGAAAAACTTAACATGATCATTAAGAAATTTTATCCTATGATATTGCAGCGATGCTTTCAATCCATAAGGCATGCGCGATAATCATAAGACGACGAAATAAAGAGGTCATGCAGGGTTGAATACAGGTAGTTCTCTACTTGTGTAAATATGTAATAAGTTTCACAATTTGCAAATGGAACTTGAATGTACGAAAGCAGAGCAACTCAAAAGAGTTGATTTTTATTTTACAATGCAAACAAAGTTTTAATTCTCGTTGTATAATTACCACAAAGAAGCAACACTGTTTGTTCCACGGGCAGTATTAACAGGAAATTATTATTTTTTATAATATTATAATATACAATCATATAATAAACAACACACTTACTTTTTACATAACAAAATTAAATATGTCTTGAGAGTTATTTCATTTGTGGAAGTATAGATAGATGGGTTGTGTATTTATGAAATATACTTAGTCATTATGAAGAAAACAGAGGAAGATATATGAAAATATCATTTACTTATATTTATTTTTAAAAAGTCACATTATAAAACAGTGCAGTACCAGTGGGACTTATTAATTATTTATACACCGTTGCCAAACTCTACGACACGGCAGGAAGTTAAGTAGAACTCTTTCATTGGATGCATATTACTATATTTTAATAAATTTTCCAGTGGGACTCAATATATAGTTAGGAGTTGGATGGTTGTGTTTGTCATTGACAACTTCGTGTATCTTATCATCGAGAGTTTTAACTGTCGCTGGACATTTCTTTGACAAGTACGAGGAGCATTGCCAAGTGCACTGATTATTAGACTTCGAAAAACGATTTAGAGAAAATGTAAACCCTTTAAACATGAGCAGTTTTCCTTTTTTTCCTGAAGGTATGTAAGTTGCTGAAAGAAAAAATAAATAATTAATACCATTGTATTATGAGAATACTTAATGAATATTTTTTTAAATTGCAATTTAAACAACAATATCTTGCGACAACAAAGACCCAAAGGGAAAAAATCTTTGTTAGGCATTGTTTGTTATATGACGGATCTAAAACAAAAAACCGATACTTTGCAATGTAAGTAAGTAGTCAGCAAAGTTTATGTATTTCACACTAAAATTAAAATATATTTTTTTCATAGTATTTAATTTCCAATTAAGTACAGAACGTCTATTTTTAGTAAGCCAGACAAACGGTGAATACAATAAACATAAGCGAAATAAAGTTGACCATATCGCGATTTGCTTGTAACTATTGAAGTCATCGGTTTCTGCGGGTTATTAAGAGTTTAAACATTTTTGTTTGTATGCATTTGTCGGGTTTCGCAAGTCATTTATGATAACATAACGTACATGTACGTATTTTGGTTCGATTTTTACAGAGTGTACGCTTATCGGTTTTTTCTTTTAGATGCCTCATAGTTTACATCGAGTGACATGTAAATAGATTAAGATTTGATCAATATCTATCTATCTCCTGCCATTTCGTTCAATATTTTTTAGCAGATTAACCACTTCATACCTGAATTTTTTTTTCAGAAGTGTCAAAAAAATGATATTATTTTATGTTCTCTTTTTCAAAGCGAATAATAAAAGTATAAAATAAAAATAAAACTTTTTTTTTTTAACATTTACTCTGAAAAAACATAGTTTTATAATAATTATGCAATTTAACCAATACAAATTTTATCAATAGAGATGAGTCCAAATGGCTGCTTTGTTTCTCCGTTCCTTTGTGCTAAGTTGAGTGCAACGAGCACAATAGAGAATCGACAAAAATTGGGATAAAGCCATATGTTTCAAGGTTTTCAAACCATAGAACCGGACCTGCTTTTGTGACTCAGCCATACTCAGTCTTTCTTGTCTTCGGACCGCATACGTATGTTTGCTGAGTTACGCGGGGCGCAACATTATACTGATATGACGCTTAACATAAAAGCTCGCTGGGCCGCAGGTTGAGTATGGCTGCTTGTTAATAAAAACATTAATATATTGTTAATCAAAACAAAAATATTTATTTAAATTATTGTCACATAGAATATTCTTACCGGCTATATGGCTTATACATGGATTATAAGTAAATACCTCAACGCGTATTAACTTGTATTAACTGTGTATTCTTAACATAATGGCATTATCAGTGCTGGTGTTATGGATAGGCGCAAGAGCCGACCTTATGCACTGGAAAATTTAAAAAGGCGACCGTATGCAGCCCTCAGTGAGGGATAAAGGGGTCATCAATCAGTCTCCTCCACTTCACTCGAACCTCTGTCATCCTACGCCAATCGTTGACCCCAGCAATCGCAAGTTGTGTCATCAATTTTAATTATATATCATTCAGTGAAATTTATTCACCTTACCAGATATAACACATTTTTTTCTTGCTTTCATACGTTGATAAGGCAATCAGATCCGTTTTGAGGTATAGTTGAAATATGACATAATTACGCTATTACATTTCATTTATTTTACTTTTTCAAATTTGTTTAACATAAAATATAGAAATTAATGACAATGACAATTGAACACTTTTATAATTTCATCATCGACTGTGTGCATGTATGCTTTGCATCCTTTGCTGTGATGAGTAGAGCACTTCCATCGTTTTTTGTGACCAGGTTTGTCTAAACAAAACGTATACGGACCATACTTTATATTTTGTGCACCTTTCTGTGAGCGGATGTACATCGCTAAAAATATCAATAACATATATTATATTTACAGAAATTATCCATTATAAGTATTGTAAAATAGTCTTGGGTTATTTCGTAAAACAAACAAGCGACGCTAACAAACAGAGGTTCAGGAACAGATTGGGCCGTGACATTTACATTGAGATTCTTTCAACCATGTCCACTCTCAATTTGGAGCATATAGACTTAATAAAACTTCTCAACTGAAGAGGTTTCACGAGAACTGGTCGTTATTAAGTTGTTCTACCTCTCTTTTTTGGAGACAGTAATGACAGAAGGACTGGATAAGGAAAAGATTAGTAGTTGAGAGGGAGTGGAAATATCATATACATCCATGCCTTTGAACGCAAATATATAAACCGAATGAAAGATTAATTTATGATAGTGTCCGTTTGGGGATTTGAAGCGTTGAACATTGTACTTGATGGATTCGGCGGTTACATTGTGGTTAATTATTTTCAAAATAAAATTAAAATATTAATAACTTTGTTATTTCACGATGTGTAACTAGGTGCAACACGGGTTTTGCCTGGTTCAGAAGCATCTTTAGAAAATTATACTGTAAGGCATTTAACTATAATGATATAATGATTCTAATTCTTTAAATATCAGAAATTAGTTGTTGGAGGGGTAGGATTTTTCTTTTATATCAAATTCTTTCTTATATAGTTAATCAAAAGTTTTATCAGATTGCCGTGGCCAAGTAATAACAGCTTTCTGAATTTTTGACTTCAGCTTCTGAATCAATTCAATCGTGAAATGGTTTAAATGAAAGCATTGTTTATTTTCTACATAAATAGTAGCCGGTTTATTATTTCATATTTAAAGTTTTACAAAATGCAACAAAATATCTGACACAACATAAGCTAAATTAACAACTTAATATAGATTAGAAAGGGAAACGGATTAAATATGACAATAATAAAATATCACTATATAGGTAGGAAAACATCACCAAAACCAGATAATCATCATAATAATTAATAATAAAACCAGATTAGGTTATTCAATATACGCAGACTAATTGTAAATAAGAAAACCTGTTATTTTAATATTTTTTTTATGGCTAATATTAAAATACAATAGTTCTTAAAATGTATATTCATTTGAAACTAATCGAAATACAGTACAAACTAGACTATTACATTTATTTAAAGTATGTAACGTTGAGCCCTAACGGTGTCAATTTGACGAAAATGTCAAATGCTGCCCTGTTCATTATAATAATTAAAAATATTATTAATACTCTTTTTATTTCCTCAAAAAATCAACGAAAATTCATTATTTGTATACTTAAACTTACATAATTAAAATTAACACATTTCTAAATTTCTAACACATTTCTTAAATGTCAAAACTGACAGTATTACTATTTTTTAAATATGATATAATGATTTTTGCGTATAATTAGCAATTATAACGCGTGCCGGCCGATGACTTGTTGTGTGCGTGAAAAACGTCGTAAAAAGTATTGTATAATCAAAAGTCATATAAAAGCTTGAGTAGAGAGTGTTTGTGTTTCGTATATGTTGAGTAATATGGCAAAAAATACTGTAATATATAGTCTGTTATATCAAGGCCTTCCTGTAATGAAATTTTTTTTTTCTTATGGTGTCACTTTTTGGAATTTTGTTGTGCTCACAGATACGACATACGTCATTGTTTCAGTTCATGTTCCAAAACAAATTAAATTCAAACAGAAGCTTATTAAAACTATTAAAAGTAAATATAAATTGTGCCCAATCAAATAAAGGGACTTCAATTTATCGACAACTGATAAGAAGTCCGTCATCTTTTTGAATACCTATTAGGCCGGATTATGGTTGTGTTCACCCGTCACTTTGATTATCTGATCATAAATAGTATGCAGGTAGATTCTGCATCCTTTGCTGTAATGCGTAGAGCAAGTCCATCTCTTTTTCAAACCATTTCGGGAACGTAAACAAAATGTGTAATCGCGATACTTTATGAGACATCCACCTTTTCTCGACGGCACGAAAATTGCTGAAATCAAAAAGACAAAATATGGTCATAATTGTTGTCAAAAAAATGTAACCAGAGAAACCTTTAAATTTGTCACAAGCCCATTTGTAAATGCCTCCTAACGAATATAGAACCAATTTCACATTTGACCGAAAATTTTCATCTTTTATATACGATGTCCGTTATATCGAAGTTTTACTGTAAAACGTATTTGAAAAGCATTTTTATTAAGAGACATCGGAATCTATTGCGTCTAGGTCAGTGGTTCTCATGTGCGGCCACCAACGGTTCTACAGTAATAAATATTATTAAAAAAATGAGTAACATAATACAACATTTGTTTATCCGTATTGCGTACGTATGCGGCTCGAAAACACTTTTTTTCGATAAAAATTCATCGGCATCAGTATGGTAACCCCATCGGGTTAATTTGTGCTACAGTGCACTAAGTATTTCGGACTGTTTTACGATAACAAACGCTGTTCATCTTGCAATCGTGTAATTATCATCGACGAAAGATTTTCCAAATAAATAAAGTATAACAGTGATTATCTTCTGATTTTTTTTTTGTAAATATGGAAGCATCTGTATATTATGTTATTCGTCATTTTTCTAATTTTGAAGGGAATTTGATACAATCCCCGAGTTAAAATGGATATAAGAAATCATTTATAAACAATCATTCGGAAGGATGAAAGTGTAAAAATCTAATGACTAATATATTTTTAGACATATTTGAAAAACAAACCTGCAGGACTATATAATATTCAAATTGAATATAACATTTGTAAATGACAGGATTTTAAAAATATAGTACATATTTTTAAAGTAATTATATTGATACATAAAAAATTTCTGCCTGCGGCGCAACCTTCTGCGTCTTAATAATTTCTGGTTAAAAATAATTCAACTAGTTAATGAGTCCCTTTTTTTAATCAATACATTGACCTAATATTTTAAATCACGATTGAAAAATTTGGTGCGGCCACGAGACATTTCCATAAAACCACTGTTGTTCATTATGCGGCCACGGAGAAATTTTCTGTGAGCACCACTGGTCTAGGTTAAACGAGGTCGTATCACTGCGAACGTTAAATCTGCTTCATATTTTACATTGTATACATATCGTAACATTTAGTAGATATATTCAATATCAACGAAATTATTTTTTGATAATTTTGAACGGTTATTTTGACCAGGGTTTCCCTATCTTGCGCCACGGCACTCTATTAGACTTTTTTACTTCTCATCATAATACACAAATGGTAGAAAAATCTCCATCACATATTCTCCAATATAGCCTCCAACCTTTCAAGTCAACAGACGTCAAGCAACGGAGTATATCTTCGAATATCGTAACTTTCATCATTCTTAAGATTAGTATTAAAAAACCGTAAAATATTTTGAATAAGTATATTTAGTATTTTTCTATGAGTATAATTTTACATATTTTTCTTCTTATTAATTTTCAAACGAATAAATAATATACTTTACAGACACGTAAATGGTTCTCGTCGGCGTCCGTGGCGCAGTTGTTAGCGTCGCTGACTACGGTAACGGATGTCTCGGATTTAATTCCCGGTGCGGACAGTTTTCATAAATTGATTTTTCAATCGATTTATGGATTTCTGTTCGTAGTCTGAGTCCTCCCTCCCACCCATCCTATCCTCACGGGGCGTAGCGAGAGCGATTAGCTAAGCACTGGTCCTGTCGTAGCCCTATCTTTCTATCCCTACTCTCTTCGAAAAAAGAGAGGTTGAGTAACAAGCATTTCTCATAGAAATATTCAAAAAACATATGGTCTCCTAATGGAGGTACCATTAGGAGACCATATGTTCCAAATTGGGAGCGGACATGGAAAAAATTAATACAATAACATAATTATCTGATTCTATATCTATGACATGGGTGATTATTTTCAGCTAGGAAATTCAAATAACTATTCTATTTTAATTGAATTGAAAAAAAAGTATATCTGACATTACAGCTAACAAGGCGCCAGATATTTTGAAATTTTCACATAAGATGATAATTTTTTTAAAGTCACACAAAATCAACTCATGGAAGGCGGACATGAAAGAAAAAAAAAATGGTTCTCAAAGATTACTATCATTCAACATACCACATCTGAAACACACATTTAGTCTATATTGTACAAAAAGCGATGAAAACAATCCAGTAATAATCAAGGCTGCGGAGTCAAAGTCGAGAAATCATAATATGTGGAGATCTTTTCTCAATTCTTTAAATTATCCGGATAGTTTGGTTGAACACCTTCATTCCGAACGTAAGAAATGTATTCGCTCTACAAATGTATATAAAATTTGGATTATTGAGATTTTGTACACTTCCATGTATTTTGTCACTAACGACCCGGGTTTCGCCTTTCGGCATATTCAGGCATTCGAGCACACGAATGGACTCGAACTGACAGACAGTAAACAGTGTCTACCGTTTATATAGAAGATACAAATCAGTTCGAGTCCATTCGTGTGCTCGAATGCCTGAAGATGCCGAAAGGCGAAACCCGAGTCGTTAGTGACAAAACACATGGAAGTGTACAAAATCTCAATAATCCAAATTTGATATTGAAATTCCATCAACCACCCTCAGTCGATGTCTTAAATTTAAAAAAAATGTATATAATGTTGTAGTATTGTGTACGGTAAAAGGATGTAAATAAAAAAATATGTAAGGTGTTTCGACTCTTACAATATAAAAGCTTCCTGTGACTTAATACAATTCAACGTTTTTTTTAACAACTCCACAGCACTGAATAATATAAAATAAATCATTAATTTTTACTGCACTACAAATGTCATTTTCACTGTCCAAAACGTTTTTTTTTTTATTATTTGGTAAAACAGATCACCTAAATATTGCAGTCATTTTTCCTTACAGCACAATGGCTGTGTTTATTTGATACCCTTATTATTTCTTCGTCGATTGTGTACATAAAAGCCCTGCAACCTTTGGAGTAGTGAGTTGAGCATGACCACCTTTTTTTTAGACCGCTCACAGAATGGAAACAAAATGTATAGTCGCCGTACTTGATGAGGGTTCCACCCTTCTGAGACACTACAAAGCTTGCTGAAAAAAATAAAAAATCACAACGTTATGAAGGTACAAGTCAACTGCTAAATGTAATAATATTTGTATTTATATCACAGCGGCATTGTTAATACAATCCAAAATATATGATCTGCATCCTTCGTCATTGAACCACGTTATCCATGGAGATCTATCAACCATCAAGCCTAGATAAAAGCGCGAAACCATCGTGTATAGCAGTGATGTACAGCCCATTTAACAGAAATGCCAATTCATTAATTTTCCAATTCTGACAGATACTTATTTTTTCAATTATTTTAATATTTTTTCTGCCTCCATATAATGTTGTTAAAACATATCTATCAAAATATCATCAGCACAGAAGAAGAAGTAGTTTTACAATTTTTATGTAAAAACAATCTTCTTTGAGCTGCAGACAAAGCAATGCATTGTCATTAAGGCATCCAATCCCGGGCCCCGTTTCTGATCCGGGATTTGCATGTTTAAAAATTGTCAATTTTTTATATATAATATGCACCACGATAAACTGTGTAAATGAAGCCATGGAAAAAATATAGAAACGCTCATACAAAATAAAAATAAAATCCCATGAAAAGGCATTTACAGTTCACACAAAATAGGATAGATAGATATGTTCCTGAAAACGCATAGAAAAATAACATAATACCGAGGTATACGATGATTTTATTTATTTACTATCAGAATATAAAATATTACAAAATAATAATAATTATGATTACGTGGTATCTTCATAATTATGAAAAAACTATTCGTATTTAATTGCGCGTTTATTTTCTTCGATGTTTTTGTATTTTTATTAGTAATTGAAGACATGTTACATTTAGATGACAAAAACTTCACACGTGCGCTTCACTAATTTTTGTCATTTGTTTTTTGTAGATAATGATGCAAAAAACAATAAATTGTCTGTCCCTGTCTACAGCAGGCACAAAATATGATGTAAAGAGGGAGCACTATACATTTATTATTATAATGAATCGAAAATAGTTACTCGGCCGCCGGAAACTTATAGTTCATTGGAAAATAATTTGCATTTTATATTTTATAGTTCATTGGATAAAATTTTGCATTTTAATATAAATTGTTTTTTTACTATTTTTAAGCGAATCCTGAAATCCCGATATCGGTATAGAGTCAATCCCGGGATTGACTAATTGCTCGGGATCTCAGGATTGGAAGCCCTGATTGTCATCGATGTAGCAATGATATGACAAAAAAAAAAGAAAATGAGACACAGGTAGTGAGTTAGATTTGGTTCGGTTAACAGGATATGTTTTTATAACGAGGCTCTCAGACTGCATTAAAAAGGTAGACTATAGGCTAAAGTGGCATCATAATTACAATGTTTAAAGGTTAAAACACACACTGAAATAATTATTTCAGAAATTAAGGTTTTCAATATAAATTATATAGAATTTGGTTTTTGCTTTAGGAAGTTTTACATCGACTTACATTGTTTTACGCACAGTTATTTTATACTTTCGCCAATAACATATCAATGGTTATGTTCACTTAATGCTTTAATTATTTTATCATCAACGGTAAACAGATGGGCTCTGCAACCTTTGGTATGATGGGAAGAGCACCTCCATCTTTTTTTGAAACTATTTTGATAATGCAAAACAAACATGCAGCTGTCATACTTGATTAGAGTTCCACCCCTCCGTGACGGTACAAAAATTGCTGAAAAAAAATCAAACCCAAATGTTACGTTCAAATAATGAATTATGTGACTATAAAAAAACAAAAGTGACCATAAAAAGGAGCTAACATTTTTGAAATTTTGAGTTAGACTTGATAAATACTTAATTGCGAAACTTTACTATAAAATTTATAGCATTTGAATGACAAAATTTGAAACACATCCACGAGCAAGATACAAGATCCGAATGAAGTGATTAAAGTCGCAAGCTGAAAAATTTAATACAAATAATTTTATTAAAAGAAATACATAAAAACTTTTCACCTTTTTGAATTGTGCTTTTGTTAGATATTCCTATCCAATTTATTATCTAAATACCAACTGTTTGAAACGGAGCTTTTAAATATACATAGAAAAAAGAGACGGTGGCTGAAAGCTATCTTTTTTCATAAATATTATACTTAATTTACTTTACACAATAAAGATTTGTGTTTTAGTTGAGATTAACTAATTGTATTAAAAAAAAGTTTACTGTTTCCTTCTCTCCCTATCGAGTAGACGGGTAGTGGAAAAGTAATATAAGGAATAACTTTATCAATTGAAATGTTTTTAAATAATGAAAGCTTTAATTTATAAATTAAATGAATATTTGAAAAAAAATAATTTACGAATTTGTTAGACGTCACTGTCGCAGAAACTGAAGCTATGCTCTCACACTAAAAGATCGTCCTGCGTGTTGGGGTCCAAACCTGTGACAATACCGATGGCCGTGTATGAGGATACTCCTCCACCAACCGCACGCAAACCATACGCTTAGAAATTTGGATGGTTAGAATTGTTCACAAAAATTAAGTCCACGCCAATGCATCAATAAAAATGCATTTTTTTACATTATGTATTACTAAATTTATTTCGTCATCACCACAACACAAATATCATGTTAAAAAACATTCTGTTCCAATTATGAAAATTTATTAACTTCTATTACATTATAATAAATACATTGAGGAAATGTATTACGCACCAACATCCCAAGCGTGTCGTCAGGACATCTTATAATAAAATCTGGGCATTGTGGAAATGTTATATTTTTGTTAATTTTATATGAGACTAGTGAGTACCCGGCATGCGTTGCAATGCCACTCAAAGAAAGAAAGGGTTTGTGTTTTAATTCTGTTTATTGAACTGCTTTTGGATTAGAGGTCTGCACAGGCCTAAATTTCATAGACTTACCCGGTTCGAGCCCATCATCTTCAGGTCTGGCCCGACCCGAACCCGAGTTTCAATATCACACTTGTTATAACACAATATTTTTGTTTTTCGTCTGCTGCGTACACGAATAAATCAGAAGGTTTTTCCTAGATGTCGCTGTATGTACGTATTTGATTCTTTTTTTCAATTTTAGATTTTTAATTTTTTTTCTTCAGAACCCTTCACGGGTGTGTGCACAACAACTCACCGAAGTTTCATCGAAATCGTATGAATGGTAAAGGAACGCGTAAAGGAAAAACAAACATTTATTTTATATAATATTTCCCGGCATGATCACAATAAGTCCTTCCTGAAAATTTCGTCGCGATCGGTTGAGTAGTTTAGGAGCCTATAAGATCCGGACAAACCAACAAACCAACAAACAGACATTCATTTTTATATATATATAAAGATGAATTTGGTATTGTGATTTGAAATTTTAATTCCGCATGATTGAGATATTTAAATAATTTGATTGCAACATAGCATCTAATAGATAAGTCCCATTATTTTGCATGATTTCACAGATGATGAGACATGCAGTCTTGTTCTCAGATTTCTTAGTGTCCGGACACTAAGAAATCTGCAAATAGGACTAATGGTGTGTTTATTACAACCGTTTGACAATTATTAAGCAGTCGTAACTGCTGATAACATGCAGACCACTGAGGGAAACAACTTGAGATAAAATGTTCCTATAGGGCATACACCATCGTCCATGAATATTAACAAAACGGATGCCACAACGTGCTAAACAGTTTAAAGAGAGTATACGGAGTCCTTATTGAATTGAGCTCTGAAAAGTGTTCCAATTTAAATCAGTTTTAACTCCATAATGCTTGTATTTTTTTTATAACTGTTAAATATCGAATGTAAATAACATCCAAATAACATATTTTTATCAAATTTGGATTATTGAGATTTTGTACACTTCCATGAATTTTGTCACTAACGACCCGGATTTCGCCTTTCGGCATCTTCAGGCATTCGAGCAAATAAAAGCATATCTGAAAAACAGGTGTCAACTCTTCGTTGGACAGGCTTGAAAACTTTACTTTTTCCATTTAAAAGTCCAATGATGTAAAGAAATACTCTGAGAGGAAAATTATTAAAAGAAAATTTTTCTATTTCGACGGAAAACGATTAACGATTTTCGCGAAATGAGAATAAAACTTACTAATTCATTTTAAGATTTAATTTTTTTTTTAATCAAATCGTTGGGTACACTGTTAACTGTCTGTCAGTTCGAGTCCATTCGTGTGCTCGAATGCCTGAAGATGCCGAAAGGCGAAACCCGGGTCGTTAGTGACAAAATACATGGCAGTGTACAAAATCTCAATAATCCAAATTTTATATTAAAATTCCATCAAGCACCCTCAGTCGATGTCTTAAATTATATTTTTATCATATTCTACTGAAAAAAGAATATATTTTTTTTCCAATAGCAATGCAGACTTTCATCTTTGGGATCGATTTTCAATGGTTCTACAGAGTCAGCATCATAGACAAAAAGGATCTATAGTCACTTCTAAGCAGGTCGTAAGTCAAAAAAAGTCAAGTTTCATACAAAAAAATAGACATACTTTTACAACAAAGCTACGTAAATAATTTTTATTAAGTCAATAATTACATACAAAATATATTAAAAACATTACTCTGGAGCAGCTGTCACCAACCTGTCGTAGCTCAAGGACTACTAAACTGTCAATTTCGAATACCATGGTCCAAAAATATCATTTTTCTTAACAAAACATAATGATCATAAAAGTTACATGTTTTTATTGTGCAGTGATATTTACAATTGTTCAATTATTACTTAAATAATTAAATGGGTTTTTGGCTTCAATTACGTTACTGCTATGGAGCATTTTCATCAATCGTGCTAATGATTTGCATCGCAGTCTCTTGAGAATTATCATTAGTACTCTTGTCAGAGTACTTTTTTTTTCGTCATATGTGTAAATGGTCGCATGTTGAGATCTGACTTATTATTATTTTAGTATTTTTTATTCTATTTTCTTGATTCTAAATATTTTTTTATTATTTTTATGTTTTGTTATATGTACCACCTACTGTGTTCATATTTTTCAAATGCATGGCACATTGGCGACAGCTGAAATACCATTTATTGCCATTTTAATTTACAAATAAATAAATATGTTTCAGGTTTGTAAGTGATAATTCTATCAATATTATTATGTCGCAATTTATATATCTTCAAATACTTGGAAAGTGAATAAAACAATATTATCGAGAGGAAAAAATGGCATATATTTGAATTACTATATTACGAACATCTTGAACCATGATTCTGTTGCTACGTTGCTTCTTGAAACTCGAATTAAGTTTACAAATTAGCATCATTTTTCAGTTTCTTCTGGAGGGTTCGTGGTTATGGATGTTTGAGCCGTTGACTATTTTATTGTTAATTGTGTATAAAACCGCCTTGCATCCTTTACCACAATGCGTGGAGCATATCCAACGGTGCTTAGGGCCATTCTTAGTTTGAATACAAAATTTATATTTTTCATATAATATCAAATTTGCGCCTCTTTGTGACCGAACAAACGTTACTGAAAAGTGAAATTAAAAAATGTGTATTAGAAATGATAATTTTGTCGATAACAAGTAGAGTAACATGGAACAAATTGAAAGACCACAAACTCCAATTACTGAAAGTTGTACCCGATCCAAATTTAAGCAGCCAAATAGCGTATCGTGTAATATAACACTTTTAAGAGCGTTGAAATAATTGACACTAGTGTCCTAGGAGCACTTACGCAAGACTTGGTTGATTTTACTACGGTGCTGTGATATTTGCGGTGTGAAACATAAACATTTTGAAAAGCAACGACCTGATCCAAAATTATTGTCAGTAAAGATTTTGAAAAAAAATGACAGAGGTTGGAAGGAAGGGAGATTCAGAGCAGCGGCCGGCAACCCACGGATTATTTATTACTAGAGTTTTTCACCCGGCTTCGTCCAAGATAGGGGTCGCTTATATTAGTAAATTTAAAACAATTCTCTTACTTTTGGGCATCCTTCTTGTAAAACCCTCGAAATGAGGATTTCACTGTTTTAAGTTTAATAATTTTACATGGTGGACAATCTTCCGCTCAATCTTTTGATTTTTTTACAAATTTTACGATTCGCAGGAAAAGCTATTATGTGACATTTATATTATAACAAATTTATCGCCGCTACGCAAATTCAACACAGGTTGAGTTGTTATAACGACATGACGGACTATTTTAGTATGGAGAAGTAAATGAGGCACTATTTGCTATTATTTTTTCTTGGCAAATTTGTTGAAAGGCCGGATTGTACTTGTGGACACAATCATCAGGACGCTAATCACATTCTGTGGGACTGTCCCAAGATGAATGCCGAACGAGCAGAGCTGTTTGCTGTGGTCCGTCCTCATATGGGCCCAATAGGCCACGCCGACTTGATCTCAAGCAAGGCCAACTTTCAGGCATTCGATAAATTTGCAACATCGTATGGGGAGCGGGATATTCTCGATTCCTGTTTAGATTTAGCGCGGAGTAGACTAAGCTCTAGTGCTACGACGGATTCTCAGTATACGGATACACACGGATACTTAATATCGCTTAAACTAAGTGGCTGAGTAAGTCACATTTTCTTTCTTTTTCTTTCTATCTTTTCTTTTCTTTATCACAATGGTGCGTGGTTAAAAGATCGGTCCCGTGCAGCTCTGCATAGGGCCAAGAATATGAGGAGTAAATTCGTTTTTTCTTCTTGATCGTTATTGCGGTATGGAAGGCGGCCGTGAAACAGTGGCTGCATACACATAACGGATGGAGGTGGGGCAACCAACTTGTATTATTTTTTCTGTTTTTTTTAATTGAGTCGTCAAATATAGCGTTTTTAGTTTAAGGTTAAAATTTGTGAGTTTAAAGTTGAAAATAACACAGTTGACCGAGAAATGGCAACCAGAATGACATGTGAAAATTTCACGTCGCTGCTTAACACCGTTTGGGAGGAGTTTTTGTGACCGACAGACATACATACATATTTCTAAATGTATTTTGAGCTATATAGTAAAGATGATGATGTTAATGTTTGGGAATTGCGGGACGTCTAAATAAGTTTTAATTTAACTCTACTCTTTTCCATTTTCTCAATTCTAAAAAATGTTTTTTTATTATTATTTTTGTTATATTTATGTACCTTCTGTTCTCATTACATTTGTTAAATGCATGGCACATTGGCATCAGCTGAAATGCCATATTTTTTCATTTACAAATAAATAAATATGTCTCAGGTTTTGCAGTGATAAATTTATCAATAATATTATAACCTATTTTAGAAAATTATCTACAAATACTTGAAAATTGAATAAAACAATATTATCGAGAGGAAAAAAATGCGTTTATTTGAATTATTGTTTTATTAAGATCATCTCGAACTATAATTCTGTAACGCTGATCCTTGAAACTCGAATTAAGTTTATCAATTAATATATTTTTTCAGTTTCTTCCGGATGGTACGTGATTATGGATATTTGAGACGTCCACTATTTTATTGTTAATTGTGAATATAACCGCCTTGCATCCTTTCCCACAGTGCGTGGAGCATATCCAACGGTGCTTCGAGCCATTCTTAGTTTTAAAACAAAATTTATATTTGTCGTACAATATCAAAGTTGCGCCTCTTTGAGACCGAACAAACGTTACTGAAAAGTGAAATTAAAAAAATACGTATTAGAAATCATAACTTAATTTTGATGACAAGTAACGTAACATAGGACACATTGAAAGACCAAAAACTCCAAAGTTATAATGTCAATAAGACTTAAGGTATTTTTATATGAAAAACGTACTTACCAAACCTCTCCAAAACTATTCCCAGTTAAGTTATACCCGATACAGATTTAAACAACCATCTGGCGTATCGAGTAATGTAACACTTTTCAGCGCGTTCAAATGATTGACACGAGTGCCTTAGGAGTAGTTACCCGAGACTTGGTTGCTTTTACTATGGTGCCGTGATTATTTTTGCGGTGTGAAACATAAACTTTTTGAAAACCCGAAACTATTTATCAGTGAAAATTTTGAAAAAGTAATGACAGTGGTTGTAAGGTAAGGAGATTTAGATCAGCGGCCGCCAGCCTACGGCTAACGGTTTTTTATTATGATGTTAGTATTTGGGAATTGCGGGGTGTCTAAATAAGTGCGTTTTAATTTAACCAACTCCCTCATCTATAAAAAATAAAATATAGCACCTCTTATTACAAAACAAGCCATTAGGGTTGCCCGTCTTAGTAAAAAGGTTGGAGGCCACTGCTTTAGAGACTCTGAGCTGTAGAGTATTATTTCATCAAATATTGCAGGATTAAAATGAAATAGTATGAACATATTATTATGAAGTTTATTTCCCTAAGGTTAAATATAAAATCATAAAGACATTACTATAATATTATCGTCAGTTTTCAATTCAAGTCTCTTATATGTATCGGCGTGCAGTGGATGTACCTCTAACTCTATCAAACAACCTCACTTGTGTATAAGCAAATAGGATAAAAGAGCAAACGCCGGCATGACCTTATATATTATCTCGCTTGCACCTGTGACTTAATATGTGATTGAGCGAGAAAGAGAAAAATTCACTGCACGCACCTGATATCTGCATAATAATATATGTCGTAAAACAAAAGTAATTTTCGTAAACTATAAAAATAAATATTAAGATATTTCAGTAATTTTTGCGAGGCTCGTGAGAATGATTGTTGGAAATTCTGACAATTTGCGAGTCGATTGTTTGCAAAAACGCTTTACATCCCTTATAAGAATGAGTGGAGCATGTCCATCTCTGTTTTTGTCTATACGTTGAATGAAAACCAAATGTATATTTTCCAATCATAATTAGATTTCCACCTCTTTGTGATCGTACGAAAGTTGCTAAAAAATGGAAAAAAAGTAAAATCAGAAAACAATTCAACGAATACTGGAATCATGTAACTTGTCCAAGTTGTATTGGTTTGATAATCGTGTATATTAATACCAGATGACATTATCTTCAACTTCATACTTCGGAGGCCAATGCCATTCGATCGCGGTATAGCTGCTGCTCCCTATCAAACCTTTAATATGCCGGCGATGTTGTCATATTCGACAAATTTATTAAGGGCGTCCAGGAGACTGATTAAAAGAGTTTAATCAAGACATTTCATTGAGCAACACATTTTAAATAACAAGAACACAAAAATATTACTGTTACATTCATTTAGAGTAGGATAACTTTTTTAATAAATTTAATTGAAATCATTTTAAATAATATTAACACAAATATTGCTGTTTCCATTTAAGATTCCCCTCAAGATTAAAGTCACCCCACATTACAGTATACATTATTATTAATTAACATACATTTCGTTGCTTTGGAAGAAGGCACGTACTGAAAAATAACAATTTTGAGTAATTGGACTATGAAGTTTTTCAATTTTTTTGAAATTCTATAACTTTTTCACTTATTTTTTTTGTACAAAACTGTTTTTAAGTAATTTATAATAATAAGTCTGTTCTTTTATATGGTAGAGTTCGAAATAATAACATGTTGTTATAGCTAATTCAGTATGTCATTTTTTCGATTTCGTGTTTTCTTCCCAGAACAAGGACGATATAATTAATGATTTAAAAATTCTCATATATTTGAATTCACGTGACTATGCACATTTGACACTTTAACAATCTCATCATCAATGGTATGTAAAAACGCTCGGCAACCTTTCGATATATGTGTAGAACATCTCCATCTTATTTTCACTTCATTCTGATAACGGAAACAAAATTTATAATCTCCATACTTCACTAAAGTTGCACCTCTCCGGGAGAGAACAAAATTTGCTGAAACACCACAAACAAAACATTAGAAGCGATGAATTTCGTATGCTGCTAGTGGCAGAGGGATAGTAAGCATAATCTAGACTCAAAAAAATGGTGTCACACTGAAAACGTATAGCAATGTAATATATATATATATAAAAATGAAGATTAGTTTGTTTGTTGGTCCTCTATGCATTCCTTTACCATTTATCTAATTTCGATCAAAACTTGGTGAGTTCTTCTGTGCACACCCGTGAAGATTCCTGAAGAAAAACATTTTAAATCTAAAATCTAAAAAAAGAATTAGAATACGTACAACTAGCGACATCTCTGAATCAGACGAAAAACAAATTTATGAAAAATATTTCGTACTATGTTTGGGACATGAGCCAACCATAAGGCAATAGTTTTCATAACTTTAATAATTTATTTCACATGTGCTATGAATATATTGGTCTAAAAGTATAAATGAATTACTATATTAAAAAATAAATCAGGCTTTTTTCGGGCTGAGAAAAATATATCTGGGCTTCGAGTCGGATTCGGGTAACAAGTGTGATATTGAGACTCGGACTTGGGCAGCGCCGGGCTTGAAGACCGACGGGCTCGGACCATGTAGTTTTATAAAATTTCGGCACGTGCAGATCTCTAATCCAAAAACACTTCAATAAACAGAATTAAAACACAAACTCTTTCTTTCTTTGAGTGGCATTGGAACGCATGCCGGGTACTCACTAGTAATAAATAATTTGACGCTTTTTCGTTATGTTCTTCGCATCTTGTGGTCTCAGATTTTTTAGTGCCAGGTCAGTAAGTTAATGTAATGCAATACAATTGTAATGTATGTGCCATCAGATGCTACAGATAACTTAACTGATAAAAGCGCTGCTTGTATTCTTAATCAGTGGTCACTAAAATTTCGGACCTCACTGACCACTAAACTCACAATTTTGAATCCCACGATTCAGTAACACGATTTTTTCTAAAGTACGAAAACACATAAAATAATGATCATCCAAGTTATATTGATTTTTTTTTATTATGAAATAGTAATTCATTAGTCGGATAGTTGTTGCTGCATGTTTGAAATAAGTTGATGGATTCTTTTTTCCAATGAAAATAGAAACAACTCAATGAACAACCAAAATTGTATCGGAGGCCGTCACAACGTCCGCAGATGATGATGATGATGACTTTCTATTAACTTTTTCAAGCTCACATATGAGAAGTGCTTTGTGATATTTATGTAAATTCATTACAGAAAAAAATCTAAATACCTCATTGATAACTCTCTTAGTGCTACGTTTGGCTATATTAGCGATATAATAGCTATTGCAAGCATAAAATCATTTTCATATTTAATAAAACGTAAAAACATTCGATTTTTAAATAAATGCATAAAATAAAAGAGCAGTTTGCAAAGTGTGCTTTTATTTAAACAAAAAGTAATTTGGTTGCAATATAAAAAACTTATTTTTTTTAATAAAAAATAGTGTTTTGTTTGTTTCAGTAAGTGTGTGAGGTACCCAAATCCTCAACATTTAACCTTCCCAAGTTTTTAGATGTCAATACACAACCACATGTGATATTTGAAGTATATTTGCCGACATTCCATCCAATAATATTTGTAAAAAATTTTCACAGAAATCAGAATAACATCCAGAGGGTAGTTAATTGTCTAATCTCTGATTCCCAGAAGTTTGCTTAATCGGGACACATCGGGACTGGGCCATTTCAGTTGAATTAAGCGGTTGTCTCAGATAAGCAAATTCCACATTAAATACAATAAATATTTTTACTTGATTTGTTTCTATTCAATAGAAAATATAATTATAAGTTTTAAAATAAAATAATATGTCGGTAGTACAATTTAATTCTGTAACATCGAGTGTAATCTGTCTTTTGTTTTTGTTGCACTTCTACAAAATCAGTACAGGTATTCAGTTCAGATGTACGGCATCGAACTTATTTATGTAACAACCCAATAACAACAGTGTGACACACTCTGTTTTTTTTGGTTAAGTTTAAGTTTTATTAGGGTTCGTAACTGACGGCGCCCAGCTTTAATGGCAATGATTCTTGGTATTCCAACCAATTGTTGTCGTTAAAAGCGATCGGTTGCTAACCGCCGTCCAAAAATGGACAAAATGGGTCCATTTTTAACAAAAACGAGAGAACCTACAGTGGTTGAAGTTTAATTTTATTTTTGGCGACAGTCAGTTGTCGGAGTCCTTCGGTTAAAGAGCCGGCCGGCTTCGCAAGTTATCATAAATTGTTTATGTCTGTTTTGAAAGTGGACTTAATTTAAAATCGTTGTTGTGTCAATTGCATTATAACTTAAATGTAAATTCATGTATTAAGTAAATGTAAATGTAGACTCAATTTTATGTGTTAGTAGTATTTTTGTGTAATAAACCACTGCATCTTCGTTTAAATAAATAAGAGATGAACCGGATTTGAAATGGTGTTTTCTTGAGATCCCAGACCTTCCAGGACGTTGATAACCAGCCATTCGCCTCTCTTCGATACGGGTCTTTTCAAGTGATTGTATGTTAAAAACTTAAAAAATATTTTTCTTTTTTGAAAATGAAAGTGCTACCAAAACCCAAATAATTTTTCAACCAAATTAAGGTAATTAAAAATAAATAAATGAATATGCAGAGAGTTGTTACTCTTCTCAAAAATATTTGACTAATCTAAGTGCAGAATGAGGCATATGCTGGCTATCGTAGCGCTATGTGTTAACAGCGTACAGGTTTCGTTGATGGAGATATGCAGTATGCGACGTCGTTTCTTTTTTGCGAACAGTAAAATCTCGATACAACGGACGTACATCATAAGAGTCAACACTGTTTAAAACTGCACATAATTAGCAGGTGCCCACACATACGACAGTTTTAACGAGAGTCGGGTATGGTGTACTAAGCCACGTGCTGTCATTTGCATTTTATTAGTTTACTAACTTTAACACACCATGAGAATTTTACCTGTAAAAATATCGACATACGAAAAAGAATTGAGTCAAAGTCCATATATATGTCAATAAAATATGAAAATACATAAAATAGGTGGAGTGGGGGTGTCTGTGTCTTATATCTTATGAATATAAACCTCTTATATTGCAATATAAATATAATACTGCCATTCCCCACGATGAGCAAAAGTGTTGACAGGAAGAGGTCACTGCCATCTGATATATACTCTTACTAGTTATTAATGCTTTTCAAAAATCATTTTTTCCATATTGGGCTGAGTATGATTGTGGATTTCCTTTAATTTGACAATTCTTTCCAAGAGAGTATGTAGATTTGCTTTACATCCTTTGTGAGTGGAGCAGCACCAATACTTCATATGCTCTTGTGATTTCAAGATGGATTTAAAACGGTATGTAAATCCATTATACAGTAATATTCTGGTCCCCTTGTGTGATCTGACGTAAACAGCTGAAAAAAACCCAAAATTAATGGAAGTTCTATCTAAAATTGTATATCTACAAAATCTCAATTTTTCAAGGAGCATAAAACAGTTTAAACTTTATCGAGTTAAAACAAAAATAAAAAACACGTAAAATATATCGTCGGCGTCGGCTGAAAATCGGCTGTTTTGAGTTATGGAAACAGTAAGATAGATTTTAAGACGTTCATTCTGAAAAAACAATCTCAGCCATATTCCATGTATTTTTTACATAGTTTGAAGAAATCTTAAAAGTTACTTATCTCAAGACCAGATTTTTTGACTTAACGTCTTCTACCAATATACCGAAGATTATAATATATATAACCATAATTTTGTCAGTTGTGTTATTTCGCATGTACTTAAGAGCGAATTTTGCATTATTAATATTACAAAAAAGTGGAAAACGGATCTGCAGATATACAATTTTGAAATAGAAACGAAGATATAAATATATATATATATATATCTTCGATCCCATATATCAAATCTGTTGATTAGGAAAAAAGATCTGTTTAGTAGATAAATTAATTAAAATGGATTTGCTTTTAAATTATTTAAAAATATTGTATATGTTTATTCCTTGAAAAATTTAAGCTGAAGTTATTACATACATTAAATAGATTATATTTAAATTTAAATTAAGACGTTAAAGTAAGTAAGGATAACATAGTGTTTTTCTCTTCTAAGTTAGTATATATTATTATATAGACAAACGAAGAACTGTCGATGGCGTGACGCCGGAACAAGTATAAATCTTATAATTCTTGTGGAGCTAAATACTTTGCTATGTTAACCTTATTATAATAGAGTTCTAACACGTAAATGCCAAATCAATCAATGGCTAGTAGTTGGAGGATCGCTATCACCACACCGTATTTTCAGTATCACATAGGAATGGCAAGTGATGAAAACACTGCATGTCCTTCGGTGCAAATTTATACATTGATTAATAAATCTGTAAAAGGAAGTAGGGTTTGAATTTTTGACAACATAACCGAGTACTCGGCTACGATGTAAATGAAACTGTTATATGATTGATTGCTTTATTTCAATATTAACAATAATACCATTTTCCAAACCAATACTTAATTATAAAATATTACTAGGTTTCCTTGAAACCAACGATAAACTTTCAAGGCTGACAAAACAAAACTTACAAAAACACAAAACTTACAAAAAACACAAAACTTAATTTTATTGAAACCAACACCCAAAAAAATATAATATCATACAATAATAACTGCTTGCCATTTTTGACTTATTTCAAATATCCATGATTTAAATCTATATATATAAAAATGAATGTCTGTTTGTTGGTTTGTTGGTTTGTCCGGATCTTATAGGCTCCTAAACTACTCAACCGATCGCGACGAAACTTTCAGGTAGGACTTATTGTGATCATGCCGGGAATATAAAAATGAATGTCTGTTTGTTGGTTTGTTGCTTTGTCCGGATCTTATAGGCGCCTAAACTACTCAACCGATCGTGACGAAACTTTCAGGAAGGACTTATTGTGATCATGCCGGGAAATCTATATATATATATAAATGAATGTCTGTTTGTTGGTTTGTCCGGATCTTATTGGCTCCTGAACTACTCAACCGACAAATATTATATAAAATAAATGTTTGTTTGTCCTTTACGCGTTTCTTTACCATTCATACGATTTCGATGAAACTTCGGTGAGTTGTTGTGCACACACCCATGAAGGGTTCCGAAGAAAAAAATTGAAAATCTAAAATTGAAAAAAAGAATCAAATACGTACATACAGCGGCATCTAGGAAAAACCTTCTGATTTATTCGTGTACGCACCAGACGAAAAACAAAAATATTGTGTTATAACAAGTGTGATATTGAAACTCGGGTTCGGGTCGGGCCAGACCTGAAGATGATGGGCTCGAACCGGGTAAGTCTATGAAATTTAGGCCTGTGCAGACCTCCAATCCAAAAGCAGTTCAATAAACAGAATTAAAACACAAACCCTTTCTTTCTTTGAGTGGCATTGCAACACATGCCAGGTACTCACTAGTGCTTTATAAAAAAACGTGGAATTTGTTCAAGAAAACTGTTTTTTTTTTTTTTTTTTTTTTTCATTTTAATCCAGTGCTGTGTATTGAGAGTAGAGATTTATAAGGAAGAGTCAGAGTCGGAGTGATAAAATATCGAGCGACTCGGTTTGTGTGTAATGTATAAATCAGGGCCAAACTAATTGTGAACCTAAGATTTTAAAAAGTAGTGCCGGACGAGAGTAGGATTTAAAAAAATAAACAAACTCAAGTATACTGTATTACATTCATTATACAATTATTAATTTGTTATAAATCGTTATATTATACTTTTATAACCCTGGACGCCATTTATATATCTTGTTTTGAAGAAATTCCTCACAATGTACTTGTTTCATTATTATTTAAGTAAGCCTATCACTCTATATTTGTCAATACATTTACGTCATAGTTGTTAAAATCATGAATTGTAAAAACAATATCTGTCATTATCGTTGTTGAATCGGAGTAGCATTGTGTCATGTTTCTTTAAAAAACTCAGCAGCCCTGCTATAATCTTAAAACAGTTTTCAAAAAACAATGTGTACTAAAAATATGTGATTGAACAAAATTATGCGCTTCAATGCTTCACTTACAAATATTAAATATTAATAACTTAAAAAAATATATGACAGCTGATGCCATTAATTAATAAATAAAAAGATCATATCCTCGCTGCACAACTATTACCTCCACAAGACCTAATTTTATATAAGTATATATGCAAGGTGTTCCTGAGACACTCCCGACTAATGGGGATTTTTTACTTGTGTTTTAAGGTAATTGCAATATATTCCATGTTCTGTCAACAAAATTACGATGAAAATGTCACTCGAGTTGGTTATGTCGATATTTCCAATTAATAATGGCCCTATCGTCTGGCAAAAACTAAGTAAAAATTATACATTATAATATGTATAAAACCCGTCATTTAAATATGACGCGTGTTTTTGGGTGTGCATTTTTGGTCAACATTAATTATTTTGAAAATATTTCAACAATATTTATATTGTTAAAATGCAATGATTAGGTACAGAAATATTCAATAACGATTTACTCAAAAGAAGTATTTGCGACATACTTTTTTCTGCCACGACGAGATGACAAAATAATAAATAGTTGGTAACAAACATAAAAAATAATTAATTTATCTAAAACCCTATATGGCTGAACAATATTAAAAATAGCTGTAAGTCCAAAAACTTCCAAAAAGTAACATTTTTGAATTACAGATGAAATTATCAATTCATGATTATCCCCACAATAGCATGGTCAATAGGTGCCTTGTTAATATATCGAAAACACTTTAAAACACAAAAAAATTACCTTACTTTATAAATACCAACTCGAAAAAATGTCACGTTACAAATTGGAGATACAGTGGGACATCTTATGATGAAGTTTTCGTACAAAGAACCTGACCACTCATTCGATTTAGAATCTGATATATAATATCTGATAGAAGAATTGGAGATCAAAAGACTTTTTTTTATGTCTCAATACTACACCTATAATTCAGTCAATGGATCATAATCTCATAGCAAACTTCAAGAAACTCTAGATCAAAGCACTTTTCATCAGAAGCGTAATTTAGTTAAAATT
Organism: Himalopsyche phryganea; assembly: GCA_022494535.1. Taxonomy (NCBI): domain Eukaryota; kingdom Metazoa; phylum Arthropoda; class Insecta; order Trichoptera; family Rhyacophilidae; genus Himalopsyche; species Himalopsyche phryganea. The sequence continues at coordinate 5,003,136 of JAGVSL010000049.1, forward strand.
GAACATTGTGCACAGTAACAGATTAAAGATTGGAGCGAATTATCAGTCAAGAATCTGAACTCTGCAAGGAGAAATCTAAGGCATACTGTGTTCGAGAAGACAAACATGATAGTTGAGCTAAATTTTTGAAGAACATTGTGACAGCAGCTAAAGATCTAAATATGCACCTGCAAGAAGATGTTGAAGAGTTAATATAGAAGCACGCGGTGCAGCTTACTACAGAAGACCTGAAGAAGATGCATTGACATCCTTCTTCAGAGAAGGAGGAAAATATTGTCAAAGATATTTCGATTTCTTCTGAATTGACAGAGATTTTACAAGAATGGAAGAAGCTTCATGGCAGAGTGATGAAGAGGCACACTGACACAGTTGAAGTGTAGGTAATTCTAATAACTCGTGTGTCATAATATCTCAAATAACACAGCGTTGATCAGCTCCAGAGCGTATTGTATTTACGCAGATGTTCTTGGACCCTGACCGTTGAATATAAACATTTTTTCAAATAACGCAACACAAATTTCCCGTGCTATTGGGGAGTGTTGTACTGGATTTATAATTTACGCAAATTCATCGTGTGTTGTTCCTTTCGGGTACCGTTTCCCACAAATATGAACATCATTGATAAATATAATCGCATCCTGTTGTGTGTGAAGTCTTCCTTTGCAGTTCTTATTCCTTGAGCAAACCCAGTAGGCTTTGTCCTTCATCAACTTGTAATATCTGTACTTGTAAAACTGATACTCCAGCATTCGGCCACCGTATTTCGAAGTCGTATACACAGGTTCATTACCTGAAACTAATATGCATACATGTATATTAGTACACTTGAAATTATTTATAAATTAGTGTGGAATTTGGATCCCTAGACACCCCACAGCCCGACATCTCATCAAACTGTTGGTGATTTTTTTAATATTACCTAGGGATCTCAACCTTCTACCCACCACCACCCACTAAGGCTTCAAATTCTTTCTACATGATGTATTTCTGTATTGTAACTAAATATGTTAGAGCAGTTAAAGTAATGTAACATTAAATGTAACATATCAATCAATAAAACTCGTTTTTTTATTTTAAAAATTAAAATTTATTACTCATACAAACACAACTTCTTTAAATCATTTTAATAAATATTTCAACATTGTTTTATTCTTAAACAGATAACTGTTTGTTTTTAATAATTATAATATTATAATAACACATAGCAGCGTGTCTGTTTTGAACATTTAACATGACTGCTAGAATAATTCTGCAAGAAATGATAATGTTCTTAAGTTAAATAGGTATCATAAAATAAATATCAATAATAAACAAACATTTTGTTTTTAACTAAGCAAAAAATTAAATACTTACCAAATATGCAAATAATCAATAAGGGTAAGGGGAGGTATTTATGTGATATAAGTAACTTGGTGACAAAACTTTGAAAGAGTCTCACTCTGTTACCTTTTGAAAATATTGTATGAAACATGGCGAACGGGTAGCAATTAGTATGAAAGAGAGGCCAAGTTTTTCCAAACCTTCTATTAGCGACTGCTGCATGGCTAGCAATAGTAACCGTTGGCCATTTGCTTTTTTGTTGGTAGTGGTCTCACGGATTATTTTTTTGCCATTTTTCCTAAATTAATGACGACATATTGTTTATGGCTCAAGTTAGCCAAAAGGTTGGACACCCATGCAAACTCAGTAAGGGTTACAGACTTGTGTGGGGTATGCAAAAAAAACTGTTCTGACGATGTCCAAGCCAGGCTCGTTCTGCATTGTGCCATATTACTATGCATGCTTATCTTCGTTAAGAATTGGCGTGGAAAAAAAAGAAGAATTGTATTTTTGATGACGATTTTGTTGGTAAGTATAATTGTACTACATCACCAAATTACCTAACCGTATCACAAACTTAACTTACCCTATCACACACTTAGCTTGGTCGAAAAAGTTAACGATACAATTAAAGGATTCTCCACTAAGTTGGACATTAACCATGCAACTTAGATACCAACAAGATTAAAATATGAATAACAGATACATAGAATTTTTTTGAAAATTTTCATGGAAAAAAATATCACCAACATACCTCCCCATACCATATTGATCATTCAACGAAAATTTCTTTTTTACATTTAAAATTTTTTTTTTACATTTAAAATAATTTTATATAATTGTTTTTTTTACAATGTAACAATGTAATGTTTTTCTATCTAACCTAACCTAAACTATTTTTAAAAAGATATTTAATATCAGAAACTTCATCTTCATCTTTGAAGTTAGCCAAAACCATTCTTCAACTTAGTTATATATACGTAGAAAAGTATATACTTTATTATCATGTTTCATTCAATTGAATTAATTTGCATGATGTAAGAAAGCATATCAGCAACGCCACCAACAATGTTCAATACAATTGAAAAAATGCAATTTTATAAAACACAATTAAAAGCTCGTCTAATTATTAAACAAGATTCATTACTTTTTGATTCCTCACTCAACCCCTAAATAATTTTTTCAAACCTTGCAATAAAGTAATGTTTTAGTGTGACGTCAAACAATAAATAGTTGTTTCATAAGCGATATAAATATACTTTAGACCAGCAGTCACTGCCGGACAACTAATCTCACAATTTTGAATCTTGCGGATCATTTGCATGTATGTTTTTTGAAAGAACGGTACAAAAATATACAAAAAAACGAAGTTGCATTGTTCACTATGGAATAGCACAAACGCTTGTTTGATTATAACAATGTAATTAGCGTGATATTTTATGGATTTTTAAAATAAGTTTATGGATTCTCAGCTCCATTGATTTCACTGTAACAACTCACAGGAGATTAACGGTTGTCGACCCCTGCTATAGACGGCAATTAAACAAGATTGATTTGGTTAAGGGCTTCGGCGTTTTACTTGATTTTTACTGGTATACTAGATGGAATTTTTTTCTTGCATATGTGATTATCGTTAAGAAATATAATGGTGTTATTTCTCGTATGTAGTTTTCCTCTACAATTTTTTTCCCTAGAGCAGACCCAATAAGATTTACCATTCACTTCCTTGGTAAATCTGTAGCAGTAATACTGAAACTCGAGCAATCTTCCACCATATACTGAGGTTTTATACACTGGTACTGAAATAAAAATAAAATGTATATATTAATTTGAGAAAATTAACACAAATTGGTACACTCAGATGTGTGCTACCAGTTTAACCAAGGATGCCCAACCAGTCGATCTCAAAGCAAAATTTGGTCGATCCCGAATTTCGTGAATTTTGAAAAAAAATATTATTTTATATAAATGAAATGTTATATATTATATACAATAAAAATAATAATAAATACTTTGTTAAAAATATACGAAAATACTAAGTTTAAAGAAGGAAAAAACCTAAAATAAAAAATTAATATAAGAATCATATTAGAAGTCGATCCCGAGAAAATTTCGAATTGGAAAGTCGATCCCGAGGCAAAAAAGGTTGGGGACCCTTGATATAAACGTTCTTTTAGTATAAGATGATTCTATTAGACCAGTGGTCTCCAAACTCAATAAGGATGTTAGCTACTTTCAGAAATTGGAATTGTCTGGTGAACTACTTATACATATTACTTCTTTATAATTTTTATCATCGTCCTTTATCGTAAATAATATTATTATATTACCTAAAATAAATTAGAACATTGGAATTCCGATAAAACTTAAAATGCATACTTTAATCGTTTATTTATAAACAAAATAATAATTGAAAAATATGTTGAAATGAGTGTGAGTAAAAGTAAAAATAATTAGTGAAAAGATTGACATTCATTTTCTTCCACAGTTTTTTCAATTCTTGGTGAGTACCTTGTCACTCCCATCCGACTGAAAGTATATGTACATCCGTGACTCTGTTTCTATATTTGTTTTTAAGCACTTTCATATTGGAAAACGTTGATTTACATAAGTAGGTAGAATAAAGCAATGCCTTTATTTTGGGCGCAATTCGAATAAAAATTGGATGCTTTTCTGTTGGGGCGAATGGCCATACAGATTCTACACTTGAGGCAACACTCTCAAGCGACAAATTACATTGAAATTCTATCAATTTCATTGCTGATGAAGGGCCATATTCTTAAAAATTTTCGACGATACAGTTGAATAGTTTTTTAATGTCAAAATTTATATTTGCCATTTTTAAGTCACAAAATCGTAGATCAAACTGTTTTCGCAAGCTTGAAAGAATCTAGATATGATTTTCTCCTTTTCGTGATTTATTTCTTTTTCCAGCAATTTTATTTTGAAATTTATTTCGAGAAATATTTCATTTCGGAGATCAATAATAAAATTGGAGAGGCAAATAAATATGATATAATACCCTACTCGAGCTACCGGTAGCTCGCGAAAGATCATTTTGCGATCACTATATTAGACCTACTATTATTTTGCAGTTATTTCAATGTATGAAAGTAGAGCAATGTAACAATGTGAAAATTAAATGTATGCTTAAACATTAAAATATTTTTTTATCAATGTAACCATGACGTTTTTTCATAAACTTGTCAAAGGGTTCTTGAATACCATGATACTTGAAGTCCATGTACACTTCATGCATTAAGTTAATTATTTCTGTTGACACTCATCATTTGTGAGAACAGTTGTCTAAATTTGAATAAATGTACGAAATAGCAAATTGTACGAACGACGAACGTACGAAAGTCGAGGACAACCTGTATAAAAAGTATTGCTCACATATATATAAAAACGTCACCGTTCACATAAATGTAATATAACATCGGCGTGCGGTGGACTTATCACTATCTCTATCGCACAACCTAATTTAGGAATGAGCAAGAAGGATACAAGAACATGCGCCGCATGCCCTTGCATCTCGCTTGCACCTTCATTTTTCATGTGATTGAGCGAGAAAGAGATAAAACCAACGCACGCGCCTGATATACAAATATGTATTTTTGCAAATATTAGTAGTAAGACTATTAAGTCGGTCGCACATCCTCCCTCTGTAGAGAGTAAGGAAATAATAATACGAGCTGATACAAGGGTTAGCAAAAAAAACGTTTACTTTCAAAAATAGTTTATTTTTTTATAAAATTCAAAACATTATTATTCAATTATTTAAAAGACCATGGCCGGTTCCACTCAGCCCGTGATTATTTTGAAACTTGACTTAAATATGACGTGTTGGTTTAGATCCGGGCTAAGTGGAATAGGGAATGCATCAATCAACTGCGATGTTTATAAAAAAATATGCAACAATTAATAAATAGATGTTGCTTTATTGAAATCTGTACCTTTACATTCACCGTTAAAGCAGATAGTGATCGTATAGGTTTTACAACAGTCTTTTGAAAGAACTAAATTATAACTACAAATCTCAAAACCAAAAATAAACACATGCTAGGTTTTGAAACTATTTTTGAAAAAAATGTGTGAATATTAATTAAAACAAAATACAAATTAGTATTTAAGTGTCATAAAACATGCAAAGTTTTTCAAAGCCAAATTGTTTTTGGTGTAACGTAGGACATAAATGAACAAGTTGTTTGCTTTTCATGAACATTCTGGGTCGAAACATTTTCTAGGTTTTTCAATTGAACAGTCGAGCAATGTGAGAGTGCTCTTTACTGATCCTAACGATAACATCGTCAATAGTGTAAACCATTGCGAAACAACTTTTACTATTGTGTGAAGTACACAACCATCTTTTTTTGCCGGTCTTCGACACAGTCTGCAAGCCGTATCGATAGCCGTCAATCATGATCATTGGTTTGCCTTGTTTTGACAAAATGTAATGCGCTAAAAAAAAATATGTTATTAGTTTAGTAAATAGTTTTTTTTAATTGAGGCAACAAATAATAATTTATAGGCTTCTCGAAATGTAAACTTTCACGAATAAGAACGCTCTAAATTTAAATAAAAATCGATTTATTTTCCAACAATTAATTTTTCTCAGTTTTAATTAAATGTGACACCTGGAAACAAAATGGTGCAAGGACAGTGAGGTAACTTATCAGCGGAAAATCGTTTCACTGGAGGGTGTATCTATTGAATGTCTAATTTACAGCGACATTGCTGACATGAATAACAATCCTAGACTATCTTTTTATATCTGAAACTGTCCATAAGCTTCAGTGTAACGATTTTCCGTTTGGTTACAAGTTGCAACCTTTTTCAGATGAAAAATTCAATTATTGAATATATGTAATTTATTTCATCAATTTTATATGACATGCACATAATATCTGAGTCATTGAGCCGCTAAACACGCTTCAAGCGATTTTTCAATAACAATAAGTTTTTAATGTACTTACGTGCTCTATCGATGGATTGATCAATTTTTCCAGTTGCATGTCTAAAATTTCTTCCTATTTCGTCCCCTGTTCGAAATTAAAAAAAAAAACACTCTACCCGGGTGCCGCGGTTCGAAACAACGACAGAGTAAAAGAATATTACACTTTTCTTTTTACATCGGAAGTCATAAAATAACTTAAAAATACTAAAAATTATCATCGGCATCTTCAGGCATTCGAGCACACGAATGACCACGAACTTTTAAATTATAAAACTATCATACTATCCATAACAGTTTTTCGTGTTTTACTCAACACTCGTAGCGCTCTTACCGACTCACGACTCATATGATCATGTATACCCACCAAGTAATAATTAAAAAGGCCATTCAACATTTTTTTAAATAAACTCAACAAATAGAAAATACATAATTCGTCAAAATTTTGACTTCTACTTACAGTAAAAAGTTGATAAATGTAATAAAAATCATGTATATTGTATATTTGAGAATATTTGACATTGATTTCGTTCAGCGAAGGAACATTTACAATTGAATTTTATAAAAAATATTTATGACTTATCGGAACGATAAATTGCCGTGAAGTTGTTTATAACAGTAAATCCCATGATTATTATCTATACCAGCGGTCACCAAATTATCGCACGCCAAATATTTTCATCTGGCCCTGCAAAGATTCCCGATTTTTGTACATAAATTATTCAAATAGGAAATATTAATTTTATAAAATTGCATGATTTGGTTGAATTCACGGCAACTTTTTATTTCAATTCATCAATTAGGATAAGACTAGTGGACCCAAAGTAAAAGAAGTTAGGTATAAAATGTATCGTTAGAGGTGACATGATATTTGCTTACGCAAACATTTCTCGGATATTCTCATTTAAACGTCAAAAATCTTTCTTCCTTTTTGATTAGATGTACAGTAGACCTACATATAAACAGAAATCCATACATTATAATAAAAAAGTTTCAATATAAACTACATTTGTTTACATTATATAAGCACACATAAATTAATATTCTAATTTGATTCAAATACGAATTTAGTTGTCTTCTCGTCGCACATCTTTTAAAAAAATCAATCTGGCCCGTTTCTCAAAAAGTCTTTGCGTGCGTATGGGAACCTCTTAATGCCACGATTGTATCGTCGATCGTATGAGCTCTTGCGCGACACATTTTACGCCCAGCGAGTGAGCAGACCCAAAAACTTTTTCCGCTTGCCACCGTTTGTTTTCGTTTGCATGTGAACTTAAATCCATCAACAATTAGCATTTTATTGCCTTGACTCGATATGACATATTGAGCTAAAATAGTGAAAAAAAAGAAATATTTGTAAGCCTTGAAATGAGTATAGATTAATTTAAGATATCGACTGTGGAGCTTGATGAAATTTCAATATCAAATGAGAATCGTTTAAACTGTCTACAATGTTTGCCACTAACAACTCGGGATTTGCCTTTCGGCATCTTCAGACATTCAAACGCATGCATGAACTCTAGATGACAGTAAACAGATTGTATCGTTTATATCAATATTATAAAACAGAAAACACATGTGTATGTCTGTCTGTCACTAGAACTCCTCCCAAACGGTTAATTTCTAAGTCAACTGTGATATTTTGAGTTTTTAACATTACTATTAACAGACAGACTTTATTTCGTGGGTGCTACATGAGATACGGTCCACGTTGAAATTTTCAACTTTCAACATAGCTGACATAAAAAATGAGTTTGAATCTATCCTGGGCGAAGTCGGGTAATAAATACTAGTATAATATAAAAAAGAATTAACGAAATTAGTTAATCATCAATTTCAATTTTTCAATCATCAAACAATTTTTAATTTAATTTTATATTGAAATTAGGTAACATTATAAATACCACTCAGTCACAATATTATTGATCTGAGTGATAAAACATTTTCCGTATGTTCAATATGTGTAAGCAATTTTAACGATTCAAATTGGAGTAAAGACTAGTTTTTTACCATATCCGCTCCGGAATTGAAGCATATGGAATCCTACAAAACATCTCAACATAATTTATTTTTACCAGCCACTCAACCTCTCATATCAGATAGGGTATGGATATAAGGACGAGGCTATAAAAGAACTTGTCAGAGAATACGCCACGATTATAGGATCAGATAGGAGGTGGGTCGGAAAGAATGTTTATGCCACAGACATCCACGCCTTTGAAATCGATTGAAAAATCAATTAATGAAGGTTTACGTTCGAGGATTCGAAACAATGAAGTCAAACAATGAACAGAAAAAATAAGGCAGCACTGCCTTCGGGAAGTTTCTATCTAGCAAAAAACGATTTCATTTGAGTGATAAAAGATTAAATAATAATAAATCATTTATTTCATTATCTGCTTTATTAGGACAATCAATGTAAATTAGTTTACAATCATAATCAAGAAAAAAATATCGTTTACTCTAAAATTTACAAAAAGTCACCTCAGGTAAACAAGGTTCCATCTGCCATTTTTTTTACAAAATTACTTTTTAATGCATTTTTATTTGCATTAGAAATATGGTCCGATCTACATTTAAAAATCCTTACAATTTTTCCGTCAATTTATAAAAATTGAAATTATAAAAATGTTCTATCTGAGATACATACAAATGTTACAGTGCGTCAAGGTTCAATCTGAATATATAATTAGAAATACCGAGTGTAGAAAATAACAGTCTCAAAAGCGGCCGTCTCTTTCATTCGCGTATTTGAACGCAAAAGTATATATCATTCAAATTTCTGAAATTTTAAATTGCTTCTCAAGAACAGTTTTAGTTTTTGCAGATAGAACCTTGTTTACTCAAGGCGACGAAATATCGTACGAATACGTGAATAATAACATATAAACAGACAAAAACTTAGATAAATATTTTATTATTTACGAATTACATATGTGTACTTAACCAACAATTATAATTAATTAATTACAACAAGAATTAATGACAATCAATAGTTTGACATGAATCGAAACGTTAATTCACTCTTAACTTATAATACAGAAAATATTCATATGCGTCTGTTACAAACAAACTTTCAAACAGTGAAATCCTGGTGTCATAAAATTTACACAATTCATGGTGCTTGACATATTCAAATGGATATGACTGTTCGTTCTTCCGCTTCCGAGTTTTTATGAAATTTACACATTTAATTTTGATTGACAAACCTGAAGTGATGTGACTACTTTTAGCTCGTTACGCCTTTCCCATCCCGAATAATAATTTAGCTAGATTTATTTGGTTAGAAAATAGGTTTAACGGAACATGTCTACGATTAAAACATTAATTTTCTCATAGTTTATTTTGCTTGATACATCCGGATGAAGGTGAATATTTTCGAGAGTTATTAGGCATCCAGCTTTGCTATGAAATATAATTACGTGAAAAGCCAGGTAGTGAAGTAAACGCGTTACTATAAAATACTCGTATTGATCCGTCACGCAAAAACTTTAAAACGATGAGCTTTAGTGTCGCGAACTTTACACAATGCATTTTAATAACTGACAAATCCGAATAGATATGAGCTGTTTTCAGCTCGCTACGTCCTTCCTTTCGCAAGATATGGGTTAACTAACTTTATTTTGTGAATATAAATTCCAGACAAAGTCGGTCAGTAAAGCTAGTCAAGCGAAAATTTAAAAAATAAAACACAATATAATTTGTACTGCTCCACACTTTTCAGAACGATTAGAAGTTATTTATTTGCAAGAGTTCTTTAATATGTATCTGTAAATTCTTCCCAAATTTCTGGTACCAATTGTTGTATATACCTGGTAATTATTCACACTCAATCACTTGGTAATGCTCTTGGTGAAAGAAACCGGTACTGATTGTTATTAAAAAGTGGAAATAGCACAAATTTTGTTTAATTTTTTTAAATATAATACTTTTTCCCCCATTATCAACAGTTTACACCTTAAAAGTGGGTAAAATAATGTTAATAAATAGTAGTTTTAAATGAAATCACAATAATTATTATCCAAATCTTTCTTGAGGCTTTGGATGGGAGTGTTTGTTTTTCAAACCCACGATGATGTCGTCGATGGTGTAAGCTTTTGCGTTGCACTTTTTTCTGGTGAGAGAACAAACCCAAGAAGATTTGCCGGAGGTTGTAGCGGATTTGAATGTAAAATTAAATCCATTTACAACGAGCATTCTATTACCATACTTTGAAATGATGAATTCAACTAGAAAATAAAAATATCTATTTTAGGAGCGTATAGGAAGATTTATAATAATTTATTACGACTGATAATGAAACGTTGGGAGTTCTAAAACAAGGTTACTCAAACTGCAGTCAGCCGGCCGATTTCATATGACCTACTTATAAATGTTTAAAAAATATTGGAAACCATTGATGCTCAGTTTCAAACAGTTTTGATTCAAATAATTAAATAAAGGTGTAAATCGTAATGAAATTATTGAATTGGAATTTACTTTACATAACTCCATTAAAAATGCAGTAAATAATAGCAGAGTATTTATTTACTTCCAAAAGTGTTCTTATTGGAGAAAATATCTTTTTTTGAATAATTAAATACTATTGTGCCACCTATTCAACGAATGCATTCTGACAGTGTTGATTTACGGCCGTGAGTCATGGCACCTTACTAAAGCACAAGGTAACCGTATACTGTGCTTCGAAAACAGATGCTTGCGGTGAATACTAGGGGTAAGGTGGTTTGGCTCTGTCAAGTACTCGGGTGTAATAGAGCGGAAAGACAAAGAAAAAAACGACGATGGACCTGGTTTGGGCATGTGCAGCGGATACCCAGAGGAGTTTGAAACCTGCATGTCTCTTATACCAACCGGATGGAAGGCCGCTGATGACCATCCATAGGAATCATAGGGTGTACTCGGCGGAACTACGGATGCTGGAATGATCTGGAAGTAAGCAAGAAGGCTGGCGGGGGACAGAGAATCTTGGAGGCATCGTGTGGTCGCCATATTCTCTGAATAGGAATCGGATATAGCAAAAATACCATTTTCACTTCAAAATTGTAACATCACCAATCTTCCTCATATCAGGAATTTTAAAACAAAGATCATCAAAGTTTTTATGGTACGGACCGTATCGATTTTTTTAATATGAGGCGGGTCTGCTGGTAATTTTTTTGTTGGAATCATACTAGAATCATGCACACGTGCGTTTGTGAACAGATATAGTGTATAGCTGAATATAGAATTAGATACAGGTATATTATTACAATGTACATGCTTACATAAATATGTAGATTTGTGAGGTCAAATTCTAATTAAATAAATAGATGGTAATAATAAAAAATTGTATATTCGAATCGTTACATTTATTTGATTAATATTTTTTACAAATAGGTATTATTGAATATATCTATAAATTCATATTTGAAAATTAAGATATTACAGTAAATACATAAATTTTATATATATTTGTATCAGTGGTGAGTAAGACCTTGTTTATATAAACTGTTTTAATAGGTGTTCCCTAAATGAATGTCGTTTTATTTATTAAAGTTTTAAACAGTCAGTCATATCTGGACTTCACATTTCAATATTTTTTTTTTAAATTTGGCCCCAAAATTTACTAATTGACTTAAAGATGGGAGAAGGTTATACCTTCAGAAAGAAATCATATTTTGAATCATTAAAATAAAAGTAAATGTTTAAAAGTGTTTTTTTTTGTTTTATCAAAAAAAAATTATATTAATTTTTTTTCCATGTCCGCTCCCAATGTGGAGCATATGGTCTCCTAATGGAGGTATCTTGACAGAATTTTTTCTACGAGAACTGCTTGTCACTCAGTTGCTCAACCTCTCTTTTCTTTTTCGAAGAGAGTAGGGATAGAAGGATAGGGCTATGACAAGACTAGTGGTTAGCTAATCGCTCTCGTTACGCCCCGTGAGGATGGGATTGGTGGGAGGGAGGACTCAGACTACGAAAGAAATCCATAAATCGATTGAAAGATCAATCTATGAAAACCGTCCGCACCGGGAATTGAACCCGAGACATCCGTAACGGTAACCAGCGACGAAACCAACTGCGCCACATTAATTTAGAGAACACCTATTATATTTTCTATGGATTCGGCGGTAACTTTGTGGAAGTTCATTTTTAATATAAAATTAAATTAAAAATTGATAACTTAGTTATTCCACTTGGTTTATCACTGACGCGTTTCGCCTCTTTAAGAAGCATGTTTAGACTAACCGTATTGTAAGGTTATTTACTTCTAAGGTAAACGATGATTTTATTCATAAAAGGGATTTTTTTTGATTTTATTCTAAAAGAATAAAATCATCGTTTATCTTAGAAGTAAATAACTATACGATACGGTTAGTCTGAAGATGCTTCTTAAAGAGGCGAAACGCGTCACGTTAGTGATAAACCAAGTGGAATAACTAAGTTATCATTTTTTAATTTAATTTTATATTAACACCTATTATATTTGGTTTAAAAATAATTCTGTAGGTTCGAGTCAATTACACGCAATTGTTTTCGTATTTTTTAGCGAAGAGAATTTTTTCTCCCATATACTACAAAAATAAGTCTACGCTCCTTGCATGTTTTGGGTATCTAATTAAGTATTTTAATCTTTTGAATATTTATTTGAAAGAAATATCAGGTTGCCTCAAAGAATAAATTTATTTGTACTTGAATTCTCGTTCATTAAAGAAACGCTTGTGCAGTGTCGTAAATTTACAATGAAACAATGTTAATTATCTAAAATTAAAATTTCGTGTAAATTAAGATTGAAAAATTCAGAAACCTGTTAAAAAATCACAATCGGTTTGAGTGTCACGGTTTGGTGAACTCTGTTCTATTTGATGTGCGTAAATTTTAAAATTAAATTATAGAGACAAATTTTCAAGTAAATCTTATGACGATTAGAAATATATATTTTATTGTACACCGAATATTCGACTGGTATCTCTAATGACCACCCATTCACGCATCGTGAGTTACCCCCGAGACTATTTTTTTGTTTTTCTTTGCAACGACTGTGGTTACAAACATCTGTGTTTCATCTAACACTTTCATAAAACATCCTCGGCATACTTTAATTCTCTTTCCAAACACTTCAAAATAAAATACATTACTAATTTTTCTTTCTTTCTTGGGATTAATATTTCTTCTCCTAGATCGAACAGTATCCACCGTATCGATTAGACTTGCCACGTACGCTACTCTCTTTGAATAGTCTCCGAGATTCCAATATTCCGTAAAAATCGTAGTTCTATTGTTTTCAGAGATTCGATCATTACATTTCATGCGACAAGATGGTAACGGTTGCATTATTCTTTCTCTTATCCTTTTCCCCTTTAGAGTTATGTATGATTGACCCGTATTCCTTTTCACATTCCTTTCTCTTCTATTCTTTCTCGAGTTATTAACGGTGATATTTTGATTATCAGTTTCGCATATACTAGTTGAGGCAACTTGCGCATAATGTATATCAACTTTATTTTTTTCCTCATTTGGGTAGTAATAAGGATATTTAACGTCGGCATCATTTCTGTAACCGCCATCATTGTGGCAGTACATCTGTAGATTGGTAGCATCAGCAACATACATCGATGCAGTTTCGTAGGGCGTATGCGTTAATTTAGCATCGCAAAGCTCAGCAATATTTTGACGCCAAGATTCTGGAAAATTTAAATTCTTTAAGCAATTGTCCTCAAGCCTACTCAGAATTTCAACCTTGTCGTAAATTATATAAAATTTTTATGCTCAATTCGTATATTAAAGATTTTTAATATTACATATTATTATGAATGCACCTTTTTTCGTTGGACTACGCCTATGTTGGAAAGGTGGGACTTATATTCTGAACAATGGTGAATTTGAAAATGGATCATATGTTGGTTACCCCTGTAGTAACATAAAAAGATTTTTTTTCGAAAAACACATTCGCACCGGGGTAAATATGACCAAAATAAGCGCAGCGGCGGGGGCGGTAAAGAAATGAGTCCATCATTAAAGCATGGCTTGTAAATAATTAGTGTAAAAACAATAAAAAAACAACAGTACATTCAATGAGTTATGAGCAATTAATGTCGACTATATCAAAGGATGAGGAATACCCCGCCACTCCACAAAAACCTCCGCGACGCGGATTCCACGTTCCAAGGTGCTAACGAGTTAATATAAAAAATATAGTATAAGTTGTAATTGTTTGTCAAATAAAAAACAATTAAGATGGTATAATATCAAATAAAACAAATTAGCTTCATAGAAACAAATCTTATTTTTCAACCACTTCCGCTCTCAATGTTGAGCATATGGACTCCTAATGGAGGTATCTCAAGAAAAGTTTTTCTAAAGAAGAGAGTAAGGAGGGATTGAAGGATAGTGCTAGGACACGCTATTAATTAGATAAGCTCTCTCGCTTTCGCCCCCTTTTTAGGACCGGATGGGTGAGAGAATTTTTCAACATTACGAAAATTCATGACTTCGAACAGATATAATTATAAAGATCGATTGAAAAATCAATTTATGAAACTGTCCCTACTGAAACTCGAGCCCGTGAGTACTGTAACCAAAGCCAACGACGTTAACCACTGCACCACGGACCCGGCTAACACTACAGTAATATAATATATATATAAAGTATAAGTTAAATTATTTGTCAGATAAAAATTAATTAAAGGCATAATATCAATGACAACCAATTAGCTGCATAAAATTAAATATTAAGTCTTTAAGTATAATATTTATTGTTTTTGTAAGATATAAAAATTATTATCATATAATAATTATACATACTTGTTTATTTTCATGTTTTGAAAGTTAGCATTTCCGTAATTAAATATAACTTAAATAAAATAAAAAAGATACATGAGGACTCACATCAAAATGTAACGTAACGTAAAATGCAATATCACCTCTCACTCGCCTGAGAGGTGTGTGCAAGTGAAAACTACGCTGGTCGCGCCAGCAATGAAGTCAGAGAGAAAATAGGTATAAATGAAAAACGGGAATCGTTTTTTTTTAATACAGGCTATCCCAAAATATAATATCTAATAAATCATATAATTTTCATCAAGTTTCCATCGCATTTTAAAGCGCTGAGCATTTCAAGTTACACAACAATAAGAATCCATGATTCCAATGAAAACGATTTTGCATGTATTACTCGTAAAGTTGTAAGGAGTATAGACAGTTTCCAATAAATATTATGTACATCAATGTAGCTATAATATTTAAATTATATGGCTCAGTCATTAACCGTCACAATTACACTTACTGTTGACATGTCAATCCACTTATTATAGAAACATTATGTTTATTTACGATTAGGCACGAATGCCGACCGAAATGATTCTTGATGTTTTCGACTACATTGCTCCGCGTTTCCAGTAGATCCCGGACGAGAACATAGCCAAATAAAATATGTAATTTCAGTGTTCAATGTAATTTAAAAAATGAAATACAATATTTAAATAAAAACTGACTTAATAATCTTTCAAATTGTGTATACATATTCTTAGGACAACCTGTGTTTTTAGTAAGTAACAGAGCAGATATACAATATCAAATAGACGTAATTACATTCATATTCACTGGAGCATTCACTAAGTTAGCAGATTGTTAACGTTGTTGAGGACCTAGGAAAATCGCGTGTTCCCGGCCTCTCATTTTCTTTAAGCGGTTCTGATTGTAACTATCAACAGTAAAAGTGGTATGTCCTATGAAATATATGTAATAAATTATTTCATTACTAGACGACCGTTTGGTTTCAAAACGTATTTAAATTTTTCATGCGTGTGGTCATTCTGGATTTTGAGAACCACATCGCCTATTGTCCACACTCTGGCACGGCATTTTTTGTTCTGTCGAGATGCCAACGAACAAGCCCACGAAATTGTTCCGTTCACAGAAGTCGATTGATATGTGAATGAAAACCCGTCCGCCATGAGTATTCTTGTCCCATAGTTTGAAATAGCAAATTGCACTGAAAATAAATTAGTAAATAATTAATGGAAACATAAGACTTTGTTACAGACTTACCAAGATACAGAAACTTCGATAGAGCTCATTGCCGTCGGGTCGGACGCCAAGAACCATATTTTGAAAATACATTATTTTAAGTTGATTTTTTTGATATATTCAAATTCTTGAGTCGTAAAAAATGTCTGACAAAAAAAATCATTCACCATTTTTTCCAATTAATAATACACACTCAATGCCACAGAAGCTGAATATTTTCCCTCGCTCTCAACACGGTATTCAAACGAACTGGGGTAGTGATAAAATCGTTAATGAAACACTGTAATGCATATGTAATAATATCAATTTTATTATTATTATCTATTTCCACAGATTGAATTTGCTGTGAGACATAGCTACAAAAAATCCAAAATCAGTTTACTTTCTGTTACTTGGATAGTCACGCAAATAATTGACATAGAATTGTGTACCTTATTTTTAGGAGATGTTTAAAATGGTTTAAAAAAACATTGTTATTTAGGAAAATAATTTTATTATTATAATTTTAAAAATTTTAACATAAAGCAAAATAAATAGTATTTTATTTTCATAGATTTTTTAAATAAATAATAGTAGAGAGAGCAAAATTGATTTATAAAGGCAAATCTCATTCCTAGAACGTCACTCAAACCTAGGACTGAAGATATACAAAAGTAATACCTTAAACAACTGAGACGGTGCCAACATTCTTTTGAACTATTAGTGTCGTATTACGATAAGTTTAAATTATTTATTTTTATTATTATATAGATGCCAATATTTTCACCACGAAGCCAACAAAGAAAAAATATAGGCTTTGTAATAAACGTTCTCGACAATTTTCTTGATGACAAACATATTATAACATGATGAAACATGTTTTTTACGACATTGTTATAAAATATAACTTTGTATGCGTCATGGAGAATCAAAGAAAACCTACATACTGTGATTCTCCCCCACCAGTCGTATTCTAGTTAAAGCAAAACCTGTCGAGCGCGTTTGGGTAAAATAATCAGTGGATAAAGGTATTCTTTAAACGTATATATTAAACAGAGATCTATTATTTTTGTTCAACAAATTCATTCTTCACAACCAAAATGCCATATTTATTTTTTTATTAGTATATTTAACATTGTCAAATAGAAAAGGATTAATACTACCGTATATTTTTTTATTTTATTTAATCTTTAGTTTTTTTTTCGAACATTGTTATATTTATATAAAAGATCTAGTGAAGATAATCTACTTCTGTTTGTTAGTATTTAATATATTTTTCAACATAAAACAGGTCGTTTTGGTGGGGATGAATAAATTTACTGAAAAAATAATAGGTCACTGCTTAAGCACGCCATTGGTACCCTATCCAAACTATATAGTAAGCGATTAGTGGAATAGTTGTTAAACGAAACGCCTTAATCAACTGAGATAATTTAACAATTTTATTCAGTTAGATTTTATGAATTACATTGATTACATATTTATTCCCATACATCTCACTCTAAACACTCGCCTTTAACGTGGCAAGTTTTAACACTTCATATATGATGCAGCGGGGAAAACGTTGATAAAAATTGGGCAAACTCAATGATTATGAACATTGTTCACTGATATTATACTATCATTATAAGTATATGCATAAGCTTTGCAACCCCTATTGTTATGCGTTGAACAGCGCCATCTTACTTTTCCCGAAGTCGCCCTACGTTCTAAACAATATGTATATCCTTGTATTCCTAGTAGACGGTTCCCCCTTTTCGACACCAGCAATTCGGCTAAATAAACAGAAAAATAAATCCTTAGAATAGATGTCATAAAAAAAAAGGAATGAAAAAGATTCATTTAACATCAATATGTTTAAAAAAAATCATCATTTAAAATTTGAATTTTCCAGGGATCAATCACTTCGTATTGCTCAGCAGAGTTTACACTCACTAATATGCCACATGATCCAGCATGCACATATTATTCGCCGTTCACATATAATACCGCGAACTCTACTTATAACTTTAAATATTAGCAGGGATGTATGGATCAGTGAGAGGCTGAATCTCAGGGGGGAGTTATCGTATGCCTGTCGTGATTATGCGTGATTTTTGACGAAAGGATAAGGTTATTTCCAGATATGTGTACCTATACCTTTTACACTATTCGTCGAGCATCTCCATCCTGATTTACCCTTCCTCCCGACGTCTTGCATAAAAAATGTATACCCATCAATCAACAATAATCGTTTTCTCCTTCTTGAAGCAATAAATTGAAATGAAAAATTAAAATAAAACACAAATAATATATCGGTAAGGAATAGTGTTATCAAATATATTATTTGTTCTTACGAACACTACCAATGTAGGGCATGTGAACTCCTAATGGATCTTATCTCAACAGAAGTTGTTCTACGAAAACTGCTTGTTATTCATTAGCTTAATTTTTTTTTCGGACAGAAAAAGACACGATAAGTGGTGAGCTATTCGCTCTCGCTACGCTTCGCTCCATTTTTAGGATCAGAGGGGTGGAAACGAATTTTGACATCACAGACATTTATGTCTTCGAACACAAATTCATAATAATTCATGAAACTGCCGTATTGAGATTTGAAACCGTGAGCACCGCAACTGGAAACAACGACGATAACCACTCGATCAAAGGTCCAGCAAGAGGCTTAGGTACTTTGATAAATAAAATATTATACAATTTAAGACATCGACTGAGGGTGCTTGATGGAATTTCAATATCAAATTTGAGTTATTGAGATTTTGTACACTTCCATTATTTTGTCACTAACGACCCGGGTTTCGACTTTCGGCATCTTCAGGCATTCGTGCGCTCGAATGCCTGATGTTAATTAACCAACTAGCAAAATTCTTTGAAAAATAATGTTAAACAATATCATAATA
Organism: Himalopsyche phryganea; assembly: GCA_022494535.1. Taxonomy (NCBI): domain Eukaryota; kingdom Metazoa; phylum Arthropoda; class Insecta; order Trichoptera; family Rhyacophilidae; genus Himalopsyche; species Himalopsyche phryganea. The sequence goes on from JAGVSL010000049.1 coordinate 5,022,294, forward strand.
AATTTTTTGATTTAAAAATCCATCTCCGCTCCCAATGTGGAGCATATGGTTTCCTAACGGAGGTATCTTAACAGAATTTTTCTACGAGAACTGCTTGTTAATCAGTTGCTCAACCTTTCCTTGTTTTTGAAGAGAGTAGGGATAGAAGGATAGGACTAGTGGTAAGCTAATCGCTCTCGCTACGCCCCGTGAGGATGGGATGGGTGGGAGGGAGGACTCAGACTACGAACAGAAATCCATAAATCCGTAAAAACCCGAGACATCCGTAACCGTAGCAAGCGACGCTACCAACTGCGCCATGGACGCCGACAAAATTTGTTGATTAGCCTATTCAAAATATAAATTGATGATGATAAATGGAACCGTATTAAATTTAGTTGTAACGCGTAAAAAATAAATTAATGTGTAAAAAAATTAATAACCTCAATTATTTTTTATTGTATTAATTTATTTCCTATTTTAAGCACAAAGAAATTGAAAACGTGTATTAAAGGAAAGGAAATACATTGGTATATAATAGTAAAATTTAGCATACACGATATTTTTTACATTTCCAAAAACAAATGCACACATGCATTCTAACCATATTTATGAAATCTTAATTGAAATATAAGACTATAATTATGTAATTTAATCAAAATATGTGACTTATTTGAAGTTTTTAACAAATTAGTTTTATGTTTGTAAAATAACATAACTAGTTTAATTGTCTTCAAAAAAAATCTTTGACCATAATTTACTCAAAAGCTTGATCGTGTAACGTAGCTCCTTCATTTTCTTGTAACAGAATGCTGAAATTTGCCGCGGTAAGATTTGACGAATGAATTTCTTTTCGATGCTTTAGAAGAACTCTCGAAAGAGAGGATTTTTTCGGCATATAAACAAGCGCCTCGGTGCTCACCTCGGACAGGATACTCCCTATTACATTCCGAGGATTAGCGCCGATTACACTCATGGCTTGGTGCATTTTTATCCTGGCAATATTTGCTTCTGTTTTCTGAGGGCAGGAATCGTGGCAATGATTGGTAGGTTGTTGTGTGATGTTGTCATCTTTTGTTTTCATATAGGAATGACATTTCGCAGATCGATTTTCCCTACATCTCCATGTTGTCACTCCATTTGTGGATCGAGATAAGATGTATTCAAAGCCCAAGTAAATTAAGACTCGCTTACCTCTCTTGGTGCTTGAATATTTCATTGTTAATTCTGAAAAAAAGATATGCTATGAGTGCGATGTTGTAAAAATAATATTCATAGTCTTATCAATACTTTTAATGCCTGAAATATATGTGCATATTGAAATATAATACATAACAAGAATGGAGAACTATACGAGTAGTTCATAACGATGTTGTGAAAGTTTTGATGATATTGATTGCAGAATGCACAATTTGATAGCTGCTTTCTTTTGAGATAAATATTTTGAATTTAATTTATCGTAGTTATCATTTTTTTTTATACTAAAATCGAATATTTTCTTTTTTTTCTCGTCATGATTTACCTAGCAAAAATAACCAAACAAAATACGCGCACGTACTTCAGAAACACTACACAGTTCGCGGTGGTTGACTAACTCAACTCGACGCGAACATAAATATGCGCATGAACATGCGCGTTTGCAACGCTTAAAAATTATAATTCGACAGTGGATAGTATTTGGTAATTGTAGGGCAATCAGTACGGCATTAATATCTAGGTAATTAGTGCAGCAGTGAATGAATTAATTGATATTTCAATATTATTACATAGATTTATTATTATTTTTTAAATTTACTCGCATTCACGCGGAATATATCGATACCCGAAGCAATTTAAGCTGTAAAAAATACTATACAATTATAGGATAAAATATACATTATAAAGTTTATATTGTTTGTCTATTAATTGAAACATTTGATAATTTTGAAATTGATTATAATTATATTATCATAAAAATACATTTATTTGTAATACAATTATTGATGAAAGGGCAATTTGATTGAATTTAGTATTTATGATCTGAAAACAGATATTTGGAACTATCATTCTCACGGTAAAAGCGGACAGTTAGGGTAAAAGGTACCATGTATTTTGAATCATTCGTTCCTCTCCGTCACAGCATGCTCTATTTTGTCTCGGTCATTTTCCGTGAGTTTGCTATCACGGTCCAGGGTATAGCATTAGATTTAAGTCACTTAATACCCTGTAATGGATGGTTGTGGTTATTGTTTATTTTCACAAGCGTATCATCTATAGACATCGCCATGGCTCTGCATCCTTTAACACTGTGAGTTGAACATTTCCATCGCAATTTGGGAGCATCCGGTTTGTCTTGGGAATAGAATGTGAATCCGTCAACCATCAGCAATCTCTTCCCCTTTCTTGATAGAACATACGACACTAAAAGTAAGAATTTCAATATTAATAAACTTACGATTTCCAGGGTCAATCTGGAGGTTTTGGGACGGTCAATAAGCAAAGATATTTTATAGCGATTATCAAACAAATGAATTAAGGGAAACTCTTCATGATATCGGAAAATATATAGGAAAATTGAACACTTTTGTTCAGTGAAAACTCACAAGCAGTATTGGCAAGTTTTTCTTGATTGGTTTTTCTATTCAAAGCTCCTTGAGCTGAAAGAATATTTATTTATAGGTACAGTACTGAGCTAGAATAAATGCGGGAAAGGTATATAATGTCTTTACTCACCCTAAAACAAAAAATATCTAAGAAAGTGAGCGCCCGCTTTACAGGAATCAGTAGGTTGATATAGGTAAGAAAAAATGTATACATCGATCACATTTTACACAACGATAAATACGCATAATGTAGGAAAAAGTTTTGAGAAAGAGATGCTTATCTAATGGTGTCCCAATAAGAGCGCCAGATTTAAATTGGGTGCCATTTTTTTCCGTATGATTGACAACTTTAAAAATGCGTCATTTATATTTTTGTTCAATTATTAAATATGGAACGCCACACGAAGAACATCACTCTATTGTTATTAAAAGTAATTCTTAAAACTGGGAAAGTTTTACTGAAACCGTTCGTGGAATTTTCGGTCGAAATAGTTGTCCAAATAATTCGTCATGTCGAAGCTCCCGACAATACAGCCGCAGTGACCGAAAGTGTTACTGAAACCCCATTAACATCAAGTACCTAATCATCGTTGACAAGAATTAGAAGTTTCTAGAAGCACATTCGAAAGTTGCATGCTGACAAAATCCGGCGTTCTTATTGGGACACCCTAAAGAAAGATATATCTTGTCTACACAAACTCAGTAAGTGACTTACTGTCCAAGAAATCGTGTACAGAAAACTGCAGAATATTTCTCAAGAAAAATCGTATACGGTAAACTGCAGAAAATTGATCACGCAAAACTGCCCACGCAAACAACAAACTGTGTAGAAAAATAATTTGTATTGCTCCATAAAGCCGACTTTGTTTTATATGTTCAAATATACACATAGAGACAAAAAATCGAGAGATTTCCGATAGAGTTCAATTAAATATGAGGGGTTGCTGAAACAAAAACTGAAAATAAATGACAGACCAAGTATATATAAATATACTAAAAAGGTAAATATTTTACACAAATAAAACAGTTAGCGATTGCATACAATCTTTATTGGTTTGAAGACACTACAATAAGAAGTATTATATTGGATAATCCAACAACGAGCTTTACAAACATTATGTAATTTAACTACAATCAAAATACCAACTAATAATAATCCTAAACAAAACACATGTTAATAATAGAAATAGATGAAAGTATTTTATTTTAAAATGTATCAACTTTTGCATGGTAAATTCGAGTATTTAAAAACTATGCCCTCTCATAGTATATGCACACCGCACATCTTAACAGAAGTTGTAAATTTAAAAGTTTTCAAGTCAGTCACAAAACCTTTCTTCTAGAGAGTATAGATATAATGATGGGAGTTATAAAAGCAGTTGAAGTTAATTTATTGCCTAGTCGGATAAGGGTATTGTGGGAATGAATAACACTTAAAAGAAATGTCGACGATTTTTGATGAAGATGTCTTCAAATTCAAATTTCAATATATCAAAGTGTCCATTCGAGGAATCGAACCCATGATTTAACTACTGTTAATAGTGGTAATGCTAACGAAAGCCCACTCGACTGCGATGACCAAAAAATATGTATTACAAAATCGTTTCCTATAATATTGTGACAATTCTTATATTAAACGTGAAACAAACACGGTCAAATTCATAATGCATAAATAAATGTCTTCGAAATGTGTGTTGAACATGTTTAATAAACGTTTATAAATAGTAACTCAATTGTTGAATGAATATTTACTAATATTAATTATTATTGTGTAATCACATACATTAAATCGAACTAAGCTAACATACTACTAATGTTAGGAGAATATTACATATAATATTGTTTATTGTAGGTTTGTTCGTTTACAGCAAACGTCCAACCCAAATTTCAGCCGCTTGTAGCCAAAAGTTGGCTTCAAACAGTTTGATCCACTGATTGAGTCCACTGGAGTGCCATATTTTTTTATATTGACTTGTCACTTTTCCGTATTTTTTTAAAAACCTATGCAAATATTGATACTAAAAATATTATTTACACTACTTCGTATAACATCAATTTGTATGGTAATTAATATTATATATTAAATATAGTTCGTGTGCATTTAAATAATTGTAACGGTCACGCGTGTTTTTTGATGGTATCTCTTTGAGTTTTTAACGGTTTTTGGTTTATTTTTTTTCAATTTAAATGAAACAGATATTTCTGTTCAAACTTTTAAGTCAAGGAACACATTAATTTCATGCGAAAATATTGATGAAATTTAAACAATATACTTTGGGTCAACGTAGAACAACAATAAGCCTTCGACATAGTTTAATACATATGTTACATTAAGTGATTTTAGAGCATGTGCATTGGAATACAGCTACAGGAAATACAAATGATACCCATCGTAGTTTTCCTCATTTCAATCAGTCTCCAGACACCTTACAATTATCTTCAAGTCTAGTTCCCAGTTTGACTTGATTGGCATATGAGATATGAGGTGATTTGAGGTGGCCTCGTAGGTAGCAAGCAGTACCGAGCAGATATTATTAAATGACATGGATTCTTTTAACAAAGTAAGTTGTAGAAGATTATGTTGGATTGGTCTGGTTTGTGTAATGCATTCTAATGCGTGAAGCAAGGACAATATAGGCGGCCTAATATAAGGTAGAAGAATAAGTGACATTTCATTGCAGCGTCGTGCAATTATCGATTTCAAAGTGTGAGTATTTATATTGAGTGAAAACTATTTTACCTATGTGAAAATATATTTGATTATGTGGGATCATTTTATTTTTTGTGAAAGAATTTGTTTTTTGTGGAATGTATTTTTTTTAAGTGAAAACTATTTTTATGAAAGTGAATATGATCTAAACAAAAGTGCATTTAATTGTGAGCCCTATTTAATTATATGCCGTTTTTTTAATCTCGTGATTGTGTTGGTTACTTTCAGATACAAGTTGGTTTTCGTATGTGCAGACACTGGCTTTGCAGCCTTTCACCTGATGATACGCACACGTCCATCGTGTTTTTCCGGTCACTCTTTTTGCGTTAAAGTAATACGTTTGCCCTAAGTAAATAAGAATCTTGGTTCCTCGCTTAGACCAAGCAAATTTGACTGAAACAAAAAAGAAAAAATATACGTTACATAATATCAATCAAAATACTGACCGTTTAGTTTAGTAACTGACCATTTACAGTCCAGGCATTTAAACAGGCGGCGCGCATGCGGCTCTCCGACAAAAAGTTTGCCACCGACCGAGACTTCTATCGGAATTTTTTTTTTTTTAATGTAAAACTACATCAATTAGTTATTTAATTAATTAAAAGGTCTTTTAAAAAATTGCGGCGTCACTAGGGGAGCGAGTGGACCTCAACTCTTAGAAGCTTTTCGTTTATCAAGAAAGATTGATTTTCTGCACTTGAGTGTACGCCACTAAGTGCAAGCAGTCGCACATAAGATACCCCCAGTTAAGTAAAAAACTGTAGATACGCATTACGTTTGCTACGCCACTGAATACTGCCATATAAAAATAAGGAATGGGAAAGCAGTGATGGGTGGAGGAATCAAGTCAGTAATTTATGTATAAATAAAGTTACCTTTATTTGCTCACAATAAAGTTATAATTGTGCATACAAATAACTAAAAATATGGCAGCACTTATCGTGTGATTAGCAGGTCAAGATTAAAATTAGAACAGCTCAAAATATTCAATCAAATCGTGATGATTTTCATTGCTAAAAGTCTTCAAAAAATAATAAACAAGTTTTTTGTTACATATAATAAATATAATTTAAATATTTGAAGTAACGTCAGTTTGACCCATTTTTTAATATTGTTAACATATTGCGGACCTCCACTTAATGTAAATTATATTACAAATATAATATATAATAGTCGGCGGTGTAAATCGAATATAACATGCTTACATACTGGCTATTTTGACATATATTACTGAAAACTAATTTAATTTAATGATATGAAAAGGTATCAATACAAAAAATACGTATTTATGATCCAATTACGTTTATTTTATTGCATTGAACAATTTTTAATTTCTAAGTTTTTATTCTTTAATTATTGTAATGTCATATTATAACAAAATACATTTTGTGAGAAGAATGATAAAAATGACTGATAAAAAAAGTTATGTGGAATTAATATAAAGTGGATTATTGAGATTTTGTACACTTCCATGTATTTTGTCACTAACGACCCGGGTTTGCCTTTCGGCATCTTCAGGCATTGATAAAACGAATGGTCGAACTGAGAGACAGTAAACAGTCGTTAGTGACAAAATACATGGAATATAAAAGTGAAATTCCATCAAGCACCCTCAGTCGATGTCTTAAATTATATAATATAAAAGTGTTTAAATAATCACATCACAAAATAATGATTTTCATTTTGTTCCAAAGAATTCCATCTTTTTAAAAAAAACACAGTATAAACATAGTAGTTAATTTTTTAACGAGACCAGGACCAGTTTCGTCTATCTAGTAAACATTTTCATCTGATTTAAAATACAATTGAACATGACGATCTATAAATCATTCATGTTTTATTTTTATAAACACATTTATATTTGTACTAATTCCACAATTGTATGAAATTTATGAATGATCAGAATCGGTTTCACTCACCAGAAATTTTGAAAGAGTACAAAAAATGTGTTTTTTTTTTATAAAATATAAATAATGCCTTTCCTCCAAGAATTGACAGTGTTAACAACATAGCAGTAATTGGATCATTTAATATTACCAAATTTTTTTTTACAGTTAATATTGTTTGATGAACTAATTTCATTTATCTATATTATAGTTCGTTTAATAATCTGTAACTGAATTTCGTAATCATGAATCATTTTTTATATAACTTTTGGCAAGCCATACTTTGTACAATTAGCAATATTCAATTGTTTTTTTTTCATCAAGTAAAAATGCTCGTTCGCTAAACATTTTTACCACAAACAATGTCATTTTTGTAGAAAATCTTTTACCCCTGAGAATTGACCTTAAAAACCATCAAATTGAGAATCACGTGTTCTTTGATTACGTTATTTACAACAATTTTCTACTAACGATTAGGGATTCCTAATATTCGTGAAATATTTTATTCGAATATCGAATACTAAAATTTTAAAATATTCGAATACTTTTGTATGTTTTAAAATCATGAATTAGAATCCGACAATAAGGGCATATTGTATAAAAAAACTTATATTTTATAAAAAAATAAACGTCTCATACTGTAAATACAAAAATCTAATTACCAGTACAGATTCGAGTGAGCATTTTTAAAATAAATTATACCAAAATAATTTTTTTATCAATTTAACATTAATGCATGGAAATGTTAACCAATAAATAGTATTCGAATAATTTATCAAATATTCGAACATCCGAATATCGGAATAGTGTCGAATATATTCGAATATTCGATTGGAATCCCTGCTAACGATTGACAAGAAACGTTTTTTAAATTAATTTATTGTTTTTTATATATTACAGTATTTGATTATTAATTCTAATTATATCGAGGGGGGTGATTATGAATATTAATAATTTTAACAAGGGTGTTGTCGTAGGTGTATGCAGTTGCCTTGCACTGTTTCTTACTGTGCGTAGAACAAACCCATCTTGATTTTCCGAGTTTACCCGTTCTGTATCGAGACAATGTGTAGCCCTCGCACACGAGCAACTTATTTCCCATCCTTGTCATGATGAATTCAACTAAAAAACAGTATTTATTATTAGAATAGTATATATTATTAGAATATTATTTATAAGATTACAAGCATTAGGCTTTATAGCGAATGTTTGATACGACGAGATGAGGCTAACCAAGGGTTGCCAAACGACTGGCGACCGCTGCCCAAACGAATACACTACGAACAAGACTTGAAAATTTAAAAATAAAACTGATCCTGAAAAGAGTTTCCCACTACCACTGTGTATTTAAGACGGCAAAGCATTCCGACACTGTTCTTATTATAACACGCTGAAAATTAGTAAGCCGTACAAGGTTGTATTTCTTCCGGTGTAAGTAAAATGTTGTTAAAAGATAGTCAAAAATTATTTAATTAGTATAGAAATATGAAAAAATCTAAATAAAAACACTTTTTGAAAATATACTCGTATATTTATATTTTTTTATGATGTAACATTTTGTAGATTTTGTAACACAACATTTTATATCAATAAATCACTGGTGTTAATGTTTTTAAATCAATTTCTCATAGTAAACATACACAATACTTACAGGATTATGTCCTAAATATTTAGATAAAATAGGTAATAAAATCATGATCATTTAATTTTAATTCATGCACAAAATTTAGCTCTTATTTAATTTAAACCAATGTATTTTTATGAGGGATATTTTTTCACATTTGAGAAGGGCTGCTGAAATTTTAGAGACGAGTGCATCGTTGCACATTGTGATTTGTGATGATGAAATCAATCTATGTGATACGGACGCGTACATTTCGAAAAATCTTTAAAAGTTGCAAGTGCGCATTGTAACGGAATTCCGACAAGCTTTAGGGATTCCAATGGAATATTCGAATATTACAAAGTTTTAATATTCGACATTCGAATATTTGGAATCATTATATGAAGTAATTCGCAGACTTTTATCACGGATATGCCTAGGATGGTTATGATTATTATTCAGTTTGATAATAGTGATCCCAACAGTGTGTGCAAGAGCTCTGCAATTTTTACTCGACTGTGATGAACATTTCCATCTTGTTTTCCCGGTGAAATTTTTGTTTTTCAGTGTGAATTTAAATCCATGTATCGTCAAAACGAATCTCCCATTTTTCTTAACGTGGAACTCGGCTGAAACATAACGTAAGGTAAATAATTGTAAGCTGGAATTTGAACTTTATATTAAAACATTACCTTCTGTAAAATAGCTGTCCAAACTAGGGATTTCAAATATTCGTTGAAATAAATATTCAAATATGTTTAATAAAACCTCATAGTATTCGAATATTCAAATAATATAATGTGTGAATTTCATCAATTATTATATTTTGCATTGTTTTTTTTTTCATATTTTTGGCGAGATGTATTAGTCGTCAACACATACTAGTTCCAACGCTTGACTTGAGTGAGTATGTTTTAATAAATAAATTAGAATATATCAAGATACAATTCGAATGACATTTTTAGTAAACCCAGTGGTTTGATATATATTAAAAACCACGAACAAATAATATTCGAAAAGTTTATCAAATATTCGAATTTTCAATTGGACTCCCTACTAGTCTAGACTTTACATCAGTGGTTCTCGTGTGCGGCCAAGGAAGGATTTTTCTATGGCCACCAACGGTTCTATAATAATAAATATTCATATAAAAAAATTATGGTAGTATAAAATAAATACGACATTTGTTTATTCATATTGCGTACGTATACGTTATAAATATTTGTAATGAATGAATATTTTTACTAAAATAAGGATCCTTTTTTAGATATAAATTTATCGAGATCAGTACAGTAACCCTCATTGGGTTAATTTGGGCTGCAGTGTAGTAAGTAGTTAGGTCTGTTGTACGATAACGAACGATTTTCATCTTGCAATCGTGCAATTATCATTGACAAGAGATCATCCAAATACATGTTTATCAGTGATTGTCTTCTAATTTTTTTTTATAAATATGGAAGCATATATATACTATATCTGTAAATAACAGGATTGTAAAAATGTAGTACATATTTTTAAATAAAGTAAATGTAAACATAAAAATGTTCAGCCTACGGCGGAATTTTTTTTGTGTCATATGGTTAAACAATACAAGTTTGTAATATTAAAAATACTCACAACGCAACACTATTGTAAATATAAAATCATCATCTTTGGAGGAAAATTGGCGGAAGGGGGTGGCAAACTGAAGGACCGCCCCTAAAATAGCCCCTAGTTACGCCACTGCCAACATGTTTAAATGAATTTTATTGAATAAACTTATATATTGATCCCTTTTTTAGTAAATGCATCGGCCTAGTATTTTAAATCACGATTGAAAAATTTGGTGCGGCCACGAGACATTTCCATAAGACCATAGAAATTTTCCGTGAGAACCACTGCTCTACAGTCTACACTATGACTTGTAAACCTCACCCTCCTCTTTACCGCTTTTACCCTTCCCTGGCAGTATACAGTATGAGTAAAGAAATATCACATATTTTTTAAGGTTTTCTTTGTAGGATAAAGTCGGATATTTAAAACTTTGATGATATATCAAATTTGACCACAATGATAAGGGGGGCTGACAGGACCTCTATAAAGTAGAACAGATTTCCCTGCCAAGAATCAACATTCAGTTACCAGACGACCGTGAGCTGCAGTTCAAGGTTTCAATGCGGCATTTTCCGGTACGAACGGTGACTCGTCTCAATTGCAGTCAACAAATATACAGAAAAGGATTTTTTTCAGTGCCTATGATCTTCTATGTTTACAAATGTGCAGCTGTATGAGACATTTGACGAAAAATTAATAATTCCCATCTATTGGATTTACTATATTACTTTATTATTTAATCATTTGTTGATAATATTATACAATAAATAAAATTCATTTTAAGCAATCACAACGTTAGTAGAGAAATTCTCTAATTCGCACTGACTTTGTTAACTTTCCTGTAAGCTTTATTTAAGTTCATGTAGTCTTCTAGTGTAGTTTCCTTTTTTATCCATGTAGTAAACGGGAGGCGGATGATTGTGAACATCCCTAATACGAACAAGTACACCCTCTACTGTGTGCGCTACGGCTAAACATTGCTTGAAAGAATCCGTGCACCTCCATCTTGTCGATGAATTTCGCTCTATTTGCGCTGAATAATAGTAGTTATTGAATACAAGCATTTTTCTTCCTGTCACATTCACCACAAATCGACCTGGGGAGTAATGGGAACATGATTAATATATATTTATTAAATTTTTAAATATACTAACATAACGATGAAGTGATCAAACCAAATTATAAAATAGTAAAACACAGATAAATTGCTACTAGAACGAGTGTACAAGATTTTTTCGGTGCTAATATTGAAAAATATATTTAAGTATTTGAGAATTATCCAAATAAATTTGTTCTGGGAATGTTATCGTTCCATTTTCTTAAATCTGGTGGATAATTTTCAAACCGTAAAACAATTTCTTTTACGGCATAAAGCTTAAAATTCGACCGCCACCTTTTATTCTCAAAAATAAATTGGTCTTCGATTTGATCAAGTGATACGCCAGTTGCTATATTGATATAAAACTGCTAGAAGAATTTATGTTGATTGAACGTATCGCTAATAGAGCTAAGAACATATCAAACAATCCTCCATCGTAATAGTTTTTTAATAGTATTACAGTAGTGTGATAGTAATAATATTTATTTTTAATTTGATTTGTAATTTTGCTATTTTGTCATCAAAATTTGCTTTCGAAAATCAAATTTTCCGACATGGCTTCTTCTATTCGAATGCATACCACAACTAAGTAGCGAATTTCATTTTAATTTTAATTGGCTTATTATTTTTTAATTCACTCTTCCGAGTGCAGCTCCAACGCCCTGGTCTAGAAGAAAGTAAGTTATATTACCAATCGTTCAAGGCTTGAAATGGAAAAACGATGAAAAATCAATTATTTTTTATAATATCTATAAGTTGTATGTAGTTATTCTAATCGAATATTCAAAAATATTCGGCTTTTATTTTGATATTTGAATATTTCATAATTTTTCGAATATTATTCGTGCATATAATTAATACGGAAATGTGGAAAGGAAAAAGGACGTAACTCACACACAAAAAATATTAGGTAAAGCCCAACCAAAACGTATATTGAATTGTATTAATTGTGATTACTGAAAGACAAATATTCTAAAAAGACGGAGGGATAAGTCCTTTTGCCTTTCTAGAATCGATATATTATATATGTGTATATAAATATAATGTATTAGCAAGTTTTATGTGAGCTATACACAATATTTTTTGGTGTGGGTTACGTCTTTTTTCCTTTCCACAGTCGATATAATAAACCAATGAGTCAATAAAAAGTCATTCGGCGTAGCATTATATTATATCTTGATATATCTAACTGATTTTGTTTATTTAAACGCCATTATTACACCCAAGACATGTGCTGGCAAATAGTATAGGATTATGTCACTAAAAATATATTGATATGTTTCAAGTTATAACATTTCGATTAAAACACTTCTCTAAAAAATAAAATGTTTAAATGTTAATAATGTTGAAGATTCATGATAGTTTAAACAGAAAAGCAATTGAATCAAACAATCAATATTCGTATTAATTTTTATTAAAAATCATGATATAAGTAACATAAAATTTTTAAAAATCATATGGTTTTTATTACAGATTGAATTGAAAATTTAATTATGTATAAAAGATGAAAAATAGAAAGGAAAGAAGGGTAAATTTATTACCATTTTATGTGGGCACATCTTATGTTTATAGTAAATTTATTAATAAAAAAAATTAAATTGTTTTAATTAATCGATAATGTATTTTAAACAGCATAACAAAATATATAATATTGGTCGAATTGGCAGCGTAATAAGGTAAAAATTTCAAAGTATTTGGTTGTAAAAGAATAATAGGAGTAGTTTAGACGATGACGTGAAACCGAAATAACTATCAAACTGTATCTTATAACTCTTGCAGAACATTATACTTCGATAATTTTTCCTTATGATCATATATAATTTAAAATTTAAATTTTGAATTTCTGTCACTGTCACAACAGCTTAGATATTCGCTCTGAAGATCATTTAGAGGTAACAACACAGTTTCACATGTATGAAAAAGTGCATCAAGTCACGCTCTGTGGAAAAACTACCTCTTTCCAGATAAAGTTAATAAGACACAGGCACTTTTAAGCGCGATCAGATGATTTGTGTGTTTTAAACGATAAACAGTTTGTGCGATAAAGCTGACTATTCACACTTTTAGGAGGCCGTCCACAAATGACGTCACAAGATTTAAGCCATTTATAAACACCCCTCCCCCATCGTTATATTTCGTCACGAAATCTTTAACCCCACAGTCTAAATGACGTTACATTTTAAGCCCTCCAGCTAAAAAATGTGTTTGAAAATTGGGTCATGCAAAATGATATCTTGTTGCATACATTGTTGTATAATATTATATTTATTCTCAATATAATGTTTTTTATTACGCTGGTTCTATGATGTTTGGTGAGTATGCCGTCATATATGAACGACCCCTAGCGTCAAATTTGGTGTAGGAGAGAACAAGTTAAAATATGGATCGATATTTTTACACGGCGATGAAGTTAATGATTGTGTTCATTTTTCATCTTGAGTATAGTGTTTTCTAGGATGTGTATCTTCGCCCTACACCCTTTTTTTTGGTGAGTCGAACACACCCAAAATTCCACCCCTGACTTATTAACGCTTGTTCTGTAAAAGGTATGTGCCCCTATACGAATAAGAGATCTTCCTTTCTGTGATACTTCAAATGAAACTGAAAAAACAAAATAAAATGAGTGAGTGGAAGCAATTACACATTAGCTGAAGGGCCAAATTTTTGTTGACCATGTCCACGAAATAGAGCCTATCTCAACAGGAGTTTCACTTATTCAACCTCTTGTTTTTCGAAAAGAATAATAATGGAATGACAGGGCTATGACATGACTAGTGTTGTGGCCTATCGCTCTCACTTCGGCATATTTTTTAGATCGGGTGAGCGGAAGCGATTTTTTACAATAGACACCCATGCCTTCGAACACAAATTGATTGAAAAAATGAAATTTATAAAGCTGTCAGTACTAGGATTCGAGCACGTGGTCACCGTAACCAAAGCAAACGACGTTGACCACAGCTCCATCATAAAACTTATCTTTAAAAATACAAAGAAACAGCTAAAAATATAATCGCATAACTGGTTGAAACATACAAGGTTTTAACTGAAAATAAAACGACATGGTTTTAATACCAAGATAATTTATATTTCAAATAAATAAACGGGGTATGTATTCATATAGTATAACTCAAAATAAATTAAATCCAATCTAAACATACGGTCGCATTCTCAAAGTGTCCGGACATTACGTTGATACTAAACATGCCAATATCTTAATACAGGAAAGGGATCAGCGTTCACATAACTTTTAATCACAAGAGAAAATTTTTGTCGCGAAATATACATTTACACACTTAACATTAATCGATCAAAATCATTATGTTCAGCGTGAAGGTGTTGAACTTTACTGACCGGGCCCTGTAAGCTTCCGGACTTTAGTAAATCTGAGAATAGGACTGACGGTACATTATAATATATTTTCTTCATTTATTCAAATTTAAACAATCCATAAAAAATCGATGATTCGCATGCATGCGATGAAACCAGCACATTATGATAATATTGTCAATGCTCTGACTCAGCCACGTATCAACAAGTTCAATTCTCAACCGTTGGTTAACAACTGAATATGGGAGTGTATGACAAGGTGTGGTGAAGATTGAAATGTGAAGGTGCCCTGCCCAATACATTGTACTTTTATAATTTCTACTACCTATATTATGAACACATTTTGAAAGCGTGTATATTTTAGGTTGTTTCAGAGTCTAACTCACTTTCCGAAATTAGTATTCTTTTCGCTTTCTGAGATTTGTACATATAATATATTACATTTTTTCAATAATATTTATGCAAAAATAATAGCAAAAGCTAGAAACCACTATGATTCTTCAATAATGTCGAAACTGTGTTTCTTTAACACGATTGTACACAGCATTTAGAAAAATGCATTTGGTTTGGATGCATTCCAATATATATTATGCTTTTCTTTGTTTATATGTTTAGTATAAAACCGTGAAATATGAATATCTCTTTTGCTAAATTATTTTCATAACTTTTAATTAGTCTACTTATACCGTTTTATATTTCATAGTGTAAAATTGTGAGTCAATATAAACGTATCATAAACAAGATGTCAGTATCGAAGATTTTAAAACTATAGTGTTTTTTTATATAATTTAAGACGTCGACTGAGGGTGCTTGATGGAATTTCAATATCAAATTTGAATTATTGAGATTTTGTACACTTCCATGTATTTTATCACTAAAGACCCGGGTTTCGCCCTTCGGCATCTTCAGGCATTCGAGCGCACGAATGGACTCATGTCAATTCAAGTCCATTCGTGCGCTCGAATGCCTGAAGATGCCGAAGAGCGAAACCCGAGTCTTTAGTGACAAAACACATTTAAGTGTACAAAGTTCTCAATAATTCAAATTTGATATAGTGTTTTTATTATCTATCGTCAAATTAAATAAAAATATTGATTTATGAAGTCTAAATTTGATTTTAAATCAACATAATTTCTTCTGAGGAACTTAATCCTATCGCCGAATTTGGAACTAGAATTGTCAGTCTAGAATAAATTTCCCCAATTGCCATTAAATATCTTTCAAAAATCCATGTCTAGTTTTTTACTACCATGTTTTGGAATTTATTCAATTCTGGTTGAGCATGGTAACATTCCTAACCCAACGGTTGCGCCCTCACTAGCAGCCAAGTTAAATTGGTACATCTATAGATGATCAAAATCAAGTCTTGACATCATCTAAATAAGGGGGGAAATATTGTACAAAGATGGGTTAAAACAATGGCGATATATAAAAAAACATAAATATATTTGTAATTAAATTATACATAAAATACCATTCCACCAACGATTAAGGTCCGCATCACACTGAATAAGTCTTAACACCGTGTAAAGTAAGATTGCTTTATGTTTTCCTACGACCATAGTGGATCAGTTTATTGCATTTATGGCTCTTATGCTGTTTGCATGTAAAAACACGCAACATACGTGCCTCTTTTTACTCGACGTCGGATTCGTCTAGTGTGTCATGGACGTAATAGTTAACAATATTAAATTTAAACATGAAAATGGTCATTGTTACTTTTAAAAATTGTGTTTTCAATAACATGCAATCGAGCTTTGCATCCTCTTGCATGGTGGGTCGAACAAATCCAAATTTGTTTGCCTATTTTGTTTGTTCTTTTTAGAAAAAATGTAAACTTCCCGATGCGAATCAAAGACCGGCCGTTTCTTGAACTTTCAAATTTGATGCTTGAATCGCAAATCTGTGGAGCTTCACTTTTCAACATGTCCGCGCCTTCAATAACGATACATTCGAAATCATTTAATGGTTCAACTTTAACTGCAAATTCAAAAAAAACATTGGTAAATACTGCATCATTTTAAAAACTGACTACGAAAAATAATAAAACAAAGTCACTTACATTATGGTAATATATATACTTTAATGATGATTGTGTCCACTTTCGAATTGGCGTTAGTGGCACCAGTAAGCTTTGTAAACCTATTTGGAGAACTCATTACACGCATGTGGCTCTTTGGGCAGGCGCGTGCAACTTTTCAATAAAAATGAATGTTACAATTCGAAGACACTGCGAAGTTATGAAACTGTTAACTTAGATGAGTATTACTATACCAACCAAAGTGCTTGACCATCGTCAATTTCAAGAGTTCCGTAATAAAATGTATGGCGAATATCAAAACCTTTCGTGTAAAAAAGTGCAAAGACGTTTTAAAGCGTTGCAAAAAAATGTTACATGGCTGACAGCACATCTCAGCTCAAATAGGTCGTAAATTACACTGAAAAGGAAACTGCGCAATCAATGCTTCAGGTAATAAGTTCAACAATAGCAAGAAATATGTAAATATATTTATAAAAATAAAATACAATTTTTTTATTAACTCTACAATTTAATCAAATGATCAGGGTCGGGTTCGCTCATCGGTATTATTTATCAACTGTTGAAAAATATAAACAAATACTTTATTTATATAAAATTATTTATTACTAATAATGTATACAATACAATTAGTTTGTGATTATCGCAGCTATTTTTATTTGTAGTCTGTATGTCCTGCTGCTTAAGATATATTTTTTTACTACCAATTCGTCTTTTGATGTGACTACGGCAACGCGTCGCTCATCATTTCATGCTGTGACATTTTTTGTTACAAACGTTACGCTAGTAAAATTCTATTATTTTAATGATCATGGTGATTTTTCATACTAGCTATGGAATTCTCAATGACGTGAAGTCTGGCCTTACATCCCTTAGTGTGATGCGATGAACAAACCCATATCTCTTTGCCGTGTGAACTTGTTTTTTGTTTGGTAAACGTATACACCCCAATACGTATGCGCGGATGACCTCTTTTTGATTCTTCATAAACAACTGCAAAAAAACAAAACCAAGGTCATAAACAGAATTTTAAGACTTTTAAGGTGTTAACTGTCAATTCTTGGTGGAAAGGCATTATATTTTAAAAAATAAAACACAATTTGTTTTACTACTTCCACATAGTACAGAGAAAGTGCCATTTCAACTGATGATAATCTTCAGTTGATAATGCTCGTGTGTGTTGTGTTTTATTTTGTATTTACGTAAGTGCCATTTCAATTATTTTAATTATTGTATGTGTTATTGTATTTACGTAATACTATTATGCTACGCAAGCGATTCAGTGGCTTAATTTTGTATCCTATTCGCGCTCATAGCACTAATACATTACTCATTATGACGATTCTTGAGACTTGCCAAGTGTCAAATACAAGCGAATCCGCACTCACCGGCGCCGCGATGCACAACGGATACCTGTACACGTAAATCAAAGTGGCAAACACTTGAAATAAGCTACAAATATCCTAGTATTTAGTTCCATAAGAATTTTATTTTGATAGGTTTGCTTATTAAAATGGCGTTAATGTTACCCATCTAACGAAACCACTTCAAACAGAAAACACTTGGCGGCAAACGAGAATTAAATTAAAAACAAAAATACAATATTATATTGGCGACACAAATACTTATTTAGTATATTATGGTTACCATAACGTAACAACCTCAGATATATTCCATGTATTTTTAACGTAATTTGAATTAATCAAGATGAATTAAATCAATTTAATTCACAACTATTAGTGGAAAAAAGCTATAATTAATATTACTATAAAAATGAATTACTAATTATTAAATCAAATTAGTAAATGATTAACGGATCTCCAGCAATAATTCGCCCAATTATGTTGTACGCTACTCCAGTATGGGCTTATGCTCACCACAAGCATCTGAAGACTCTTCAGAATTATTCAAAATAAATCATTGCGACAAATATGTAACGCCCCGTGGTACGTACGTAACTCGCTACTACACAGAGACTTAAAAGTGCCTACAATTCGAGAGTTCGTTCGCGAAATGTCTCAAAAGTTTCACAGTGATTTAGGCAAACACGATATATTGTATATTTCAATGAAATAATTCTAAATAATTGAGAAGAACAGTTTTTATTTTAACGATATTTGAACATAGTTTAATTGTATTTGTGAGACAAAAATATTTGAAAATAGTATTTGCGTCTTAAGAGAATATAGTAGAATTTTTTCCCATTTCACGAAAATCATTAATGGTTTACCTTCACCAAAATCGCTGGAAAACGATTTAGAAATGGGGGGGGATCTAAAAAACAATACTATATCCTCTTTAAGTGTTTTGCCAGAACGGTGACGATACTATGAATGAAAATAAATTCAAGATTAAAAAAATATTTTACATCAGAAATCATAGGTATTATATTTTAACTATTATTTATTCATTTAAGACATCGACTGAGGGTGTAACGTGAGCTCGAATGCCTGAAGATGCCGAAAGGAAACCCGGGTCGATGACAAAATACAACTTTCAATAATCCAAATTTATTATTTATTCATTATTTTGCAGCAATTTAGCCGGCAGTATGATTGTGAACATTATTGATATTTAAAATAACCCCCTCCAAAACATGTAATTTCGCCCTGCAACCCTTACGATGGTGAGTTGAACAGGCCCAATACTCCTTGCCATTTGCTTGCAGTGACTTTTTATAAAATGTGTTGTTCCCAATGCGAATTAGAGATTTCCCGGTTTGAGAAATCTCAAACGAAGCTGCGAAAAATATGAATAAATTAAATTAGTATCTTTTCGATTGATTCGTCAGTAACTTAGTGGAAATTGATAGTAGTTAGGCGATGCTCTTCAAAGAGACGAAATATTTTCAGCTCAATGGCTATTTCGACTTCACGCCAGTGTCAGAACTAGTAAGTAAAAATAAAAAGACAAATAAAATCCAAAAAACTTTCATTTTTATTATTATTACAAATAATATTTCTCAAAGGTACGTATATCATACAGTTTTTTTAAACGTTGTTTGAAACGATAGATTAATTAATAAATTTCTTTCCAGTAGATTCATCGATAAAATAACTTGCGACATTAGCTTTATCAATGACCAAATAGACCAGTGCTTCGCAAACTATGAGTAACGTAAATTTGATGCGGGGACTCTGCGAAATTATTAAATGCATGTTTTTTCCTTTTACATATTATAACATGTTAACAATAAATTGTCATGCGAGAAATTTTTATATATGTTTCTATAAGGAAAATGTCTTTACCGCGAATTTCGTTAATCGACTTCTATCATTGAACCTGATATTGATTTGTTATGTTAAAACATGCTTAGTATTATTCTTCTTATTATAGTTTTAAAAGATACTTAGATGTAAGTTCTTTGTCTGTATAGTTAGAATTAATGCAAAATAAAGCATTTCGTAACCGAATTTTAATTTTCGCGAGAGGAGGCCGTCGGTTATTTTTCACATTTTATGGGCCATAGGTATGAAATAGTTTGAGAAGCACTGCAATGGGTACTCTAAACTCATGGCAGTGTATAGTTGCACTCACAATTGTTTTGATTTTATATTGAGCTCATCCAGCAAAATTAAGATATCGTACCCATCTATCAAAAGCAAGCAATTCGGGAAGTCCGTCTTAGTGTAAAGATCGCCAACGATTGAGAAAGGGTTTATCCTATTTTAATGTATGTTCCGCTATTTGTGACGTGATACTTTGGCGCCTTATGATTGTGGTTGTTGTTCATAGACTCAACAACACCATCGCGCGTGAAAGCAAAAGCTCTACACTTCTTGCTGCTGTGCGTCGAACAGAACCACCTGGTTTTAGCCTTGGTGGATGTTGTCTGCATGGAGAAGGTGAATTCGTCAATCATCAGTAGTCCTTTTCCACGGCCAGTAATGATCATTTTAACTAAAAAAAGTTATATTATTGAATACAAGTAGTCATGTCTATGTGATAGTATGACTAATAAGTACAAGCCCATGTTCGATCATTTCACGGTAAGTGTGTTTAAATTTTCTAAATACACGCTTCGGTGACACTCACAGTATAGAGTGCAGAAGTTCTGAAAAAATAATGCACTCTTTAACTGGAAAAGTTGTTATGAGCTTACGAGTATAACTGAAATTGTATTTAAAATTTCAGTAGTCAAATATCAACACTATGCCCATCTTTTGTTTTTTTTTATTACAACTTTTCACAGTATTTGAACGCTTTAACTTCGCCCACTTCACTTGAGTCTTTGATTTGCGTACGCACACCATTTTTCACAGTTTTTGCTGTATTGTTTAGTTGCGTTTTTGTACTATACTATATCATAGATGCTCTTTCACACTAGTCAAGCTATACCAATGTCTTACTTGAGAAGAAAAATCGACAAATGAGTGCATTGGTAGCTCGCAACTCATGGCAGTGTATAGGTGACCTCAAAATTGATTAAATTGACTTGAGTTTAATTATATATTATTTTTAATGTATCAGAGAGACGTTACATTACTATGGTACGTATTGGGTAGGTGAATAAAACAATAATTCGATACAGAAATATAGTTATTTACTTCTAGATCGCACTGTATAATATTATAAGAAATAGAAACATTACAATCGCATAAAGTATATTATTACAGATAAGAGGTCTTATAGCACTAATGACTTCAACGTGTCGGCAGAATATTTTTTTTTTTGTATTGCAAGACGTTTTTGTGGAACCATATGATTCCGTGTTACACGAGGCCCAAGTGTATGGATATTTCAAGATGTGACACGGCACCCGAGTTAAGCTAAGTTGTTTCAGAAAAAAAAAACAAATTTTATTAAATAATGAATGAAATGTTGAGAGAATTGTAATGAAAACAACGTAAGAATGGGGAGTTCTTATTTGTGCAATTTTTATTGGGGTTTTAAAATACAGTGAAACAATTTAAATCAGTTGATGAACTGGTGGTATTCTAATTGTACATATTGTAATGTAATGATGCAATCAGTCGCCTCTGTCAATTTTTGTAAGACAGCTGCGTTCGTATGTTTGGGTTAGTTTATCCGAGTTTGTCTGCATTAAATCAGTTGCCTTTATTTTAGGGAACGCATATAATCAGTAGTAAACACTATAGAATTGAAAATTAATTTTACTTAGGTGGGGCGTTGAATAATTGTATTGAGGTATAAAGGGCGATAGGTTCAAAAAGGTTGAGAAATACTGCCCTAAAAGGGGTATTTACATGGTTTTTGGACATTTTAAATTGCTTAAATCGACTCAACTACTTTTATAAGGCTTCCATTGACAGTGTCGAACACCTTTGGAGGGTTATGATTGTGGTGGTTCTTCATTTCAATTATTCTGTCATCGATAGTAAAAACAACAGCAGTGCACTTATGTCTGCCGCTGGACGAGGAGCAGATCCATCTCACTTTCCCAGTGGCGGATTGCCATTGCCAGCAGAACGTGAAATCCTTCAGCATCAGGCGAGGTTTCTTACCAAATCGCGATTGGATAATGATGTCTGGAAAAAAGAAAAACATATCGATAAATCAGTTCAATAGGGAAATAGCTCAAAGATGTAAGATTTTTAGCTAGTGATTTAATTGTCTGCAGAAAGAGATTAGAAAGAGATTCAAAGAGAAAATATAACTCATTTGACATGGTTAAAAAGGATCAAAAAAATGCAAGTAACTTGTTATAGAATTCTTCTCGATATTTCATTTTTTTAATTCAATAATAAAACAAGTCTCTTCTAGTAAACATGTTGATATTGTTATTGAATCAATTGAAATATATTGAATTTGTTAAATTAGCATCGTAAGAATGTACTGGAGAGAAATTTTCTATTTACACATTTAGTACCTACATTTGTTTACGCAGGTTTCCAATTATGCATGCATGTTCGTCGAGCGTTTGTTTGAATGTTTGAAAACAAAAATATTATAGTAATAAATGTCGGTCTATAGAAATATGAACCATTTCACTCAACCATAAATATCAATCTAAGGAAATAATAAAGTAAATAATACAATAAAACAAATAATGTATATTTTAAAATGTCTACAATACGATTTATTACAACAGCATTGTTAACAACCAAATTTATAATTACAATTATAATGTCTTTGTCATTATACATTCATTTGTAACAAAATTATTACTGAATTGTACCTATTATCAGCAAATTTATCAGCAAACAATGGAGATAAAATAAAGAATCAATGAATGTTAACACCAAATTATTAACATAGAGTACAATTAAATATTTTTCAAGAATAGTAAGCAAGAATTCTTGATTTTTTTATTGGTAGGTATTTATATAAATTAATATTTCTCCATATTCGTCACATTTTGTTTATTTCGGACCCCTCCTTTTTGTTAGATTTTTGTAACAAAATCCATTGCAACCATAACGATTTTATGCAGTTTTGAGCCCCCACATAAATTAATGTACGTAGGTAGTAATTTTCAAATGAAATAATTTATTTACCCATAATATTTTCGAAGATAATAATTGTGACACGTAGAATAGCAATGGTGTAACTCCAGTTTTGAAGTTTTGAGAAAATCAAGCTTTTTTTTTTAAATGTTCGTAGGATCAAATAACAACCATTACTAACTGTTTGTCAATCAACTGAATAACTTAAATGTTAGTGTAGTAGTGAAGTCTGTCAGGATACTTTACTCCTAATCTGATATTGGAGATTCTTCACTGTTATTCTGAAAAATATCGTTTAATATGGGAATATAAAAACAAACAACAGGTTTTTAAAGAAATTAGGTGTATATATGGAGGTGTACCATTATTAAACTAATAGATCTTTACTTTTAAGGTGTTAACTGTAAATTCTTGGTGGAAAGACATTATATTTTAAAAAATAAAACACAATTTGTTTGTACTACTTCCACATATTTATAATGATCAGGACCGGTTTCGCTCATCACGAGCATTATCAACTGATAAAAATACAAACATAACAGGCGTATTTATATAAAATTGAGTGAAAAAATGAAGGTATATAAAACTGATGGTTCATGAACAATATTTTCTTGTCTCAGTTCATGAACCATCAGTTTTATATACCTTCATTTTTTCACTCAATTTTATATAAATACGCATGTTATGTTTGTATTTTTATCAGTTGATAATGCTCGTGATGAGCGATACCGGTCCTGATCATTATAAATATGTGGAAGTAGTACAAACAAATTGTGTTTTATTTTTTAAAATATAATAGATCTTTTGAACGTGTTTGAGATATAAACTCATTGTTCGTAATTTTGGAGTTACACCATTACTATTCTAAGTGACACAATTATTGAACACAATTTACAACAGAAAAAACTGGAAACGAAAGTTTGACGTTTTACGATTCGGTGCGCTACTCTCAGTAGATTTTCAGGAACTGTCGTACTGCGCTATCGTGTTCTGTCCAAATTTAAACCCTGCAAAATCAATGATGGTCGAACCATATATATATAGTGAACATCATGAACATGAATATCATTAAATTTTTAAATAAACTCCGCTTGACGTAACATGGTAATTTTTAGGGGAATGATTGTGGGTATTATTGGCGAAAACCACATGATCGTTATCCGTGTGTGCGAAAGCTCTGCACTTCCTGCTAACAGAGCACTGCCATCGCATTTTTCCTGATGTCATTTTTTTGTGGTAGCTCATTGTGTACCCGTCTATCATTAGCAGGCGCTTGTTCCCATTGCAAATCCGAATATATTGAACTGAAATTCATTACAAACGTTCAGTTATATTAATTGGATATCTGTTCACAGCAATGAAATAAAACTCATTGATTGAATTGGCATTTACTGGGTAGAACTCTATTATAATAGGATAAAATAACAAAGTATTTAGTTCTACAAATTTTTTATCAGGTAGTTGATAGCGTAACGATGGCGTTAAGCCGAAATAGCTATCAGCCACCTGATAATAAATTTGTAGAAATAAATACTTTGTTTTTTTATAATATTGAAATAAAACTCGTTTAAACATTTAAATGTAACCTTGGGCCAACTTTCGAGACTGACAAAATCAATAAATTGTATACCTAAGCCAAAGCTTCCAAAGGGATCACTAAGGCGATGTCAATCTCCCTTTCTATTCCCGGCATTTCTCGCATGGCGCAGATTGCCGACCACAAAAATAATTAAGGCCGTACATGTGCGGTCAAGTATTGGGTCATCTATTATCAATTGCTGTACCCCTTTTTTTATTGAATTATTATTATTTTTTCAGATATGGATACTACACATGTCTATCAGTGATTTTTGGTAGTCGAATTATTTTTATTATTTGTTTCAAATGAAAAAAGAAATTTGGAACAGGGTTAATATTTGGAAATAAATTTTTAGTCTGTAGGAATAAAAATTTTAAAACACCTCTAAGGTGTTCAACCATGCCCACCACCAATGTGAAGGCTATGAACTCAAAACAGAAGTATCTCAACAAAAGAATTTTCTCCGAGAACGGCTTGTTTCTCAGTTGCTTAACGATTTTATTTCGAAAAAAGGAAGGGATTCAAGAACAGGGTTAGGGCAGTACTAGTGGTAAGTGTGCAGTAGGTTATGTTTAGACGGGTGGGAGGGAAACCAAAACAAACAATTTATATATTAATATTCCTCCCGTTATGCCACTTTGACATAGCAACACCGATATGACTCTTAAAACCATGCCGGTGTTACGATTTCGTCGCAACATTACAATCGTCACCTATCGGCGATACGCACCTCGCTGCGTCGTTGGTAGGAGACGAAGGGGATGCTGAATGGTTACGTAAGAATTGCGTAAAAACTTCTGCTTACGTGCCAGGATGTGGAACGAGTGGGACGTGTCGGTAACGCGCTGGAGATTGGCCTCGGACATCCGAGTTCGCCGCCGAGATGGTTTATCATCCAAGGTCGTAATTTTATATCTATATATTATACTAGTTTTCCTGTTGAAGTGGAACCATCTGTTCATAAATATTGTTTCGTCGTGTAATTTCTGCTTTATTTGTTCGTAATGTAAATTCTGTGCATCTACGGTTTCCGCATCTCTATTAAATGTGTTTTTAACGGTAACCGTATTTTAATTATTATTTTTTTTTCATATGGCGTGTATTATTTACGAGATAAAATATTATAAGTCTAGGATCCACACTGATACCTGAGTTAAAATTTCGAGAATCGCCTTAATCCTTATTTTGTAAACAACACATTAACAGAGTGGCGAATTGCCGCTTTCCAACTAATATTATATTTGTCGTATTTGTATCTTCTATGTAAACGTCAGACACTGTTTACTGTCTGTCAGTTCGAGTCCATTCGTGCGCTCGAATGCCTGGAGATGCCGAAAGGCGAAACCCGGGTCGTTAGTGACAAAATACATGGAAGTGTACAAAATCTCAATAATTCTAATTTGATATTGAAATTCCATCAAGCACCCTCAGTCGATGTCTTAAATTATATAAAATTTAGTTGAAAAAAGTACACGTTCTGGTTACTTGATACTTTTTTATTTCTTATTTGTATTTTTGACATGTGCGTAAAAGTGTTAAATAACTAAGATTAAATAACTAGCATCTCCTAAAATAATGAATTAAAAAGCAAATCATCTTCATCTTGGATCAAATCCGTTTATTGACTTCCTCTAACGTCAAATGGTAATTCTTAGGCAAATGACTGTGAACATTATTCAAGGCGATGATTCGGTCGTCAAGAGTGTGAGCGGTCGCCTTGCAGGACCTCCTGAAGCACTGCCATCGTATCTTTCCGGTGGGATATCTTTTATGGACGTTCATTGTGAACCCGTCTACCAACAGACGACGTCGATTTCCGTGCTTGCCAACGTGAATAAATGTTGCTGAAACGTAATAAGCAATTTATTAGTCACAAATGAGCTTTTGTATTATGGTGGTTATAATTTAAATTTGTTTGTCATTGAGGGACTTTTTGAAAGGGAAACATCATTTTACATCGGTTTTAGGTTTAAAAATTCTGACCCAGCCACTTCATGTAAGCCACTATTATATCGAAACTACCTACGTATAATCTTGTATCTGCAAACATGATAATTTACAGGAGTGCACTTCGAAGATTCATAACGCAACTCACTATATAATGTTTTCGATAAAAGCAGTTTTTACTCCCTCCTGAACAATATCAATTTTGAGGGTTACATCAATTGGCCAAAACACCGTCAATATATAAGGATAAGTTTAAAAAACATACAATGTGACACCGCCCAAACTTATTGGGCGGACCTAGGCCTTTAAAAATTCCAAAATTTTCAGCAACCGTCCCTTAGATTGCAGAAATCATGTTAAGTGTTAAGTCTTTTTACAAAGCAATTGGTAAATTCAGTCATTAATCGCAGAAATTATCCAAGGTTCCAACGCCGTCATCCACTTAAATTTTAAATTTGAAAAATCCATTTTAAAATTTTCCCGCCTATTTGTTACGAAGCAATAATATTAGTAATAAAGTAAACTAGGGGCAAAACGAATTATTCAGTAAGGTAGCTCTACACGACACAGCCTAGAGCAGTGGTTTTTAACCAGTGCACCACGGTGCATTTGGTGCACGGTGAGCTTGTTGCAAGTGCACCGCGGAAATATTGTAAAAGACTAAAAAATTCACGATATACTGAAAACGGAAATTTTTTTTTGAGAAATTATGATAGCCGACGAATCGATTTTATCTAATCGATCACATGTGTTGCCTCGCGTCGAATGGTATTTGAATAATAGGAAAAAATATTTGAAAGAAAAGATTGTATATTACTTTCCTTCCTTAAGTATAGAAAATTATAACTGCATACGAAATCCATTTGCCACGATTGATACATCGAGTTGTAAATTTTCATACGAAGAAGAAGAAGAATTAGTCACCTTGTCAACGAATCTTAATCTAAAAATTAAATTTTCTGAGGTTAGTATGAAGAAATTTTGGATTTCTCTCGAAGACGAATATTCAGCTCTCTGCATGAAGGCACTGAAAATCTTGTTACAGTTTTCAAAATAATATTTGTGTGGACTTGGTATCTTAATAATAACTAATATGAAAACTAAAAAACGAAAAACACTTACGAATTTAGACGAAGAATTGAGGAATATCAAATATTCGACCTGATATTTCTAAAGTCTGCAAAAGCCGACAAGCTTAGGTTACACATTAACTGATTTTCACATCAAATAATCTCCATTTTATTAGGGTTCATTTTAGTTTCTTTCATATATATACTATACATATTTTCTATAATTATTTTTTATTGTATTACTGTTGTATAATCTGTTAAATTTTTAATAAAGTTTATGTTTGCATATTTTTCTTCGTTTTTCACCCGTTTAATTTTGGTGCACCGCCATTTTTTCTTCTGAAAAAAGTGCACCGTGACATTAAAAAGGCTAAGAACCACTGGCCTAGAGCAATGATGGCGAACCTTTTTCAGTACGCGCGCCAAAAACTCATCAATATAATTTCCGTCTTGCCTAGGAAAAGGATTCTCTATTCGCATTCTTTTGTTTTATTGGATAATCGGTGATTTTAAATTATTTCCATGTTATTTCACAATTCGACAAGCATATTTAAATATATATAGATTGCTGCTCCGGCTATGAGAGAAAATGGAGTGTGTCCTCTTTGCCTCTCTACCCCAGCCTCTTCTGGGAGTATCAAATCGTTGAAAATTGTAATAAAGCAATTAAATAAAACAGATTTATAATAATTTTGTCCAGCAGGAAATATTTAATTTATCTTTAATTTCACTATAACAGGGTCAAATAAACATTGTACTATAACAAATTAATTGATTTCAATCAAATCTTGATATAGATTCCAGCCGATGTGACGTGGTAGTTTGGAGGTGGGTGATGATGGACGTTATTCATGGAGACGATATGGTCGCCCTGTGTGTAGGCACTTGCCTTGCAGGCTCTCGTGGAGCACTGCCAACGGATCCTCCCTGATGGAAATTTCGCATGGGTGCTCATTGTGAATCGGCCAATCATCAGCAAACGAATGGAGCTTTTTCCAGTGTGAATATATTTTACTGAAATTTAACACAAAGGGTTAGTTCTTTTATTAAATGTAATTACTGTTCATAATATAACCTATTTCACATGCAACAACACGGCACACTGGCGGTTTTATGTCATATAAGTATGGTTAAATTTTAGCTGTTAGATATTTCACTCTCACAGCACCATATTACATTACAGTCATATCTGTGTAAATAATTGTACGTTTAATCGGTATTGTTAATTTTAATTCTGTCATATTGCATAATCCGTCAAAAATATATGAGCATACAAAAAATATTATGAACATATAAAAACAACATATATCATACTACTTTTTCCGTGCTTGAATATCCAATAGGAGATACCCAATACTGACTTCAAGGTCATATATTGCATCTAATTGCGACGATAAGTTCGATTTTATAATTTATTTCAAGTATTTCAAACCATTTTGTATTAAAAAAAATGCTGATTGACAAAATGAAAAATGTCACCTAGTTTTAAGAATTACCTCTGACGCTAGCGCAAGGATGCCCCGATGCGATAAGACGTTGTTGGATGTTTTGTTTACAATATTGGACAGTAATTTAGTACTAGTGTAGTAGATATATTATAATCTTACATAGCAGGGCAGTGAAGCTTTTTCTTAGGATTATGTATTTATTTGTGACCCAGAACGTATTTAAAAAAATTCTTTGTTAACAATACCTACCTACTAGACACGTTTTTTTTACTTTTATTATCTTAGGTAAGTCAGATTACAGTGTTGTGTGGGTGGTGGTAAAACATATTATTATCAAATATTTGCAGCACAGAAACTGTTTAATCATATTTACTTTAACCAGAAACCCAAATTATCATATTATAATAGGTGTCAAGTTTACTGAATTAAACTTTCATATTCATGTTTCATCAAAAACACATAACATTAATATTGCAATAATATTCCTTAGTAGATTTACCAATACCATATTTATATTCATAAAGGTATTTACTAATACCATTGATTATTAAATTGAAAAAAATTTAAATTTTTAGATTGCAGTTGAACTTAAGCACGGACCCATCTCTTCGCTTGGGTAAAACTCTTACCACTAGACCACAAAGGCCGATCCAACTTATTTCATGTGTGATACAGCTGATTGTCATTCTTTGAAATACAATGAGTAATAATTTAAATTTATAGCACCGAAATTTGAATAGGAATCGACAAAAATCGTTGTTTTGCATGCAATTAGGTAAATGCAATGCTAAAAGTATTCAATAAAGCAAATGAATTCTCTAATCTTTTATATATTTAATCATGCATGTTTTATTTCATTCAATTTATATTATTTCTATGTAAAAGATCAAATAAAGTAGGAGAAACCACATGTAAAAACATATACATTGGAACTCCAAAGGGTCCTTCTAAAAAAGATATATGCGGGAATGTCTCAAAACCATAATTTTATTTTTTTATGAAAAAACTTATTATAATAAATTATTATTTTTATGAATTTGTTCAAGCTCATTAGACTCAGAACATTCTTTTATTATTATTATTATTATTATTATTACGATAAACTAGCAGATCGCATTAATTTTAGCAACAATGGAGTTAAGAGTAGATGGTACTAGTCCCAAACGTTTTGTTATCAACATTTTTTTCTTCTTGATTTCTTTCAACTCCTTGAATTACGCTCAATCTCTGTTAGAATCCTAATTCTTCATGCGAGGCATTTTAGTTGCAAGTTAAACTAATTCACGGTGCTTGTGATGCGACCAGTCAGTAGTGTTCTGAGTGGGTGGTTCAGTGGCGGACACATGCAGGCATCTAAACTGCAAGACGGTTCGTACAGACTTGCAGTCTTGGT
This sequence comes from Himalopsyche phryganea, assembly GCA_022494535.1. Lineage (NCBI taxonomy): Eukaryota > Metazoa > Arthropoda > Insecta > Trichoptera > Rhyacophilidae > Himalopsyche > Himalopsyche phryganea. The sequence continues at coordinate 5,052,955 of JAGVSL010000049.1, forward strand.
TATTGTGTGAATAGAATAGCTATATCGCAGATGCTTCTGAGCGGTAAAATTTGATATGGGACCATAATATTTAAACGATTGATAGAAGAATGATAAATGCAGAATTTAATATTTTTCTTATGGGTATTTGGAACATAAAAAAATAGCGATAAATGCGAGAACGATATATTGGGCATTCACTGTATATTCTATACAGCAAATTTACAAGCTCTTTATCATAAATCAAATCTTCACATAGATTCCAGTCGATGAGAGGTGGTATTTTGGAGGCGGGTGACTATGGACGTTATTGATGGAGACGACATGGTCGTGCATAGTGCAAGCTCTTGCTTTGCAAGATCTTGTGGAGCACTGCCATCGAGTCTTCCCTGACGGAAGTCTTGTATTAATATTCATTGTAAATCCATTTATCATCAGCAGTCGTTTGGAGCCATCACCGATGCGAATGTATTTAACTGAAATATCATACGAATACATATGTAATATTAGAAAGAATATTATTATATTATTTTCGTTTCACATATTGGAATGTAAAAACAATATTTACAATCATATTGATACGATAAGAATGAAAAAAATACATTTAGTATTACAGTAAATAAACCAATGCGCCAGATATATTTAATTCTCAAAATAATTGAAACAATCTCAATGAGAACACTTTTATTTGACCTTACCAAGAATTGAACCATTACATTTCTGATCTCTAAACTGTCTAGCCATGATAACTTTCTGAAAGCTTTTTTATATTATGCCATCTAAATAGTTATTATAAAGTAACTTGCAAATATTTCCACTGCGAGGGTGTGATCAGGATTGACATTGTCTAAAAATATATGAATTTAGTAATAAGATAATGTGAGTGCGACTTTGTTTATCTACGTGATGTCGCAAAAAATGTATCCACAATTTTATATTTTAAATTGTTGATACATTTTTTATGAAAGCCTATATATAATATATTATGTGGATAAAACGTTAAAATATCAGTAGAGTTTTGATATTTGTATATAGCTAGCATATACAATAAAAAATACAAAATGCATAGTCATCCACATTTATTTGTATGTAACATAAGATAGTTTTAACAAATTTAGAACATACACATTAAAATAAAATAGTTTAATTACATTTTTATAATACAGCAGTTTGTTTATTTTGATTATAAAAAAATTCATCCCACAAACGTTCAAATGTAATTATTATAAATAATAATAAAATAGAAGTAATAGTTCTTTGTTGAGCAATTACACAGATTTTAAACCTTGACATAGATGCCTTCTAATGTGATATGGTAATTTGCAGGAGGATGACTGTGGATGTTATTCATGGAAATAACCTGATCATTCTGCGTGTACGCGGATGCTTTGCAACATTTCCTGCCAGTGGAGCACTTCCATCGTGTCTTTCCCAAAGCATTTTTCACCTGCATTGTCATTGTGAAACCGTCTATCATCAGCATTCGTTTTCCGCCTTTGTTGGTGCGAATATATTTCACTGAAACTTTAAATAAAAAATACTCTAATTAAATCAGATACCTTCAATTAATTATGAGATAAAAAAATCTGAATCTACGCCTGCAAAGTGGGCTCTCAGTTTCAAGTATTTGTTGGAATCTGTATACGTTTGTAAGATTCCAGATAATATAATAATAATAATAGCGTCATAAAGGATCACTTTAAATATTTAGCAAAGACTTTCGTAATATAATCAATCTTTAGATATTATCAGCCTGTATTCTCAACAAGCAAGAATATTCGTTCATAGGAGGTGAATTTTTTTCATGTTGTTATTGTGTTCTTGTGGATCAATTTGCGCAGTCAACAATTAAAATGCTTAATTCTGTAAACTGCATATCAACAAAGTGATATCTGTATTTCAGTATTGATACTTGCTACTCCAATTCAGATTTTTAATTGTCTAAATTTCGGTGTGGCACGGAATTTCGGTGCTGGATGATTATGTGCGTTCTTAAATGACTCTATATCAATATGCAATATAGTCGATGAGCAATACCAGCGGATGCTGCCTTTTAGATTCAGTTTTTAATATAAAATCTATGGCTTATAGAAACCATTTTAATAACACTCAAAAATGGGTAATTAATAAATTTTTGACTACTTAGACCACGTATGGGTAATTTTTCCATAGTCAATAATTTCTGAATAAAAAAAAATGATACAATGAGCTTGCTTGTTAACAAACAAGGTGTTGTTTGTCTGTTCTCTCTCATTTGTTTAGGTTTGTATTCTATTATAAAACATGAGATAGCATATCCACACCCTATGTGTAACATACGGCCACCCCACGACACCTCTAAAATGTTCCCTGCACAAACGCTTTGTTACATCTCATGATCTGCCAGCATCCTTTAGTTTGGCCGGGTACGCCTTATGGATAGTACCTGACGGTCATCCAGGATACCGGAATCCCACCGGTTAGAAGAAGGGACAAGCAAAATTGAAGCTCTCTGGAGGCGTTCGCAGCACACGCCTTAATTTCCGAGATCCACGAGAAGCCAACACCCCGAATATCATTCTCGAAGCTCAGTATACAAGACGAATGTATTAAAATAGTACACATTTTCAAACCATGTGCCTTAAATACTTGTTATTATTTTGTTGTTTCGCAGAGGATGTGAACACGAGCCTATTATTGAAAACAGAAAGATTATTTTGTATTTGGCCAAACCAAAAAAAAATGTGCAATACTTTTATTCACTCAAGATAGCTTAAATATTTTTTAGTAATGATGCTTATTTAATTTTTTTCAATTAAAACTTTCTAAAAAAGAACACTTTGAAAAGGTTAAAGAGTTTAATTGTCTTTTATCAAAAAATATACATATAAAAACAAAATAATAAATTGGAAGTTATGCTTATTAAATTTACATATTTTATCTTGTAGTGTGTCACGAAATATTTATGAGTGCTTAGGTGTGCCGTGGGTGAGAAAAGGTTGCGGAGCACTGCTCTAAAGCAGCACTAGTCAATAATAATAAATAATATGCATACATATTTTTTTAATTATTCATATTTTTTAAATAAATATTACACACGTTATTCGTAGTCAATATTGTTCACATAATTCTACAGCAATTAATTCATAAGTCTTTTTACATTGCATTTAATGTAATTTTATGGAAAGTGAAAAGCCAAAGCTTCTCTAATGGAGAGAGAGAGACATTGATGACAATAATTACATTTAAAATGTACATAGTACATAATGGAAATATCTCAGTTAATTTACATTTCATGTCCGCTCTCAATGTGGAGCATATGGTCTCCTAATGAATGTATCTTAACAGAATTTTTCTACGAGAACTGCTTGTTACTCAGTTGCTCGACCTCAATTTTTTTTTTCGAAGAGAGTAGTGATAGAAGGATAGCGCTATGACAGGACTAGTGGTTAGCTAATCGCTCTCGCTACGCCCCGTGAGGATGAGATGGGTAGGATGGGTGGAAGGGAGGACTCAGACTACGAACAGTAATCCATAAATCGATCGAAAGATCAATCTATGAAAACCGTCCGCACCGGAAATTGAACCCGAGCCGACATACATTTCACATACTAGACAGCCATAAAGCATAACTACGGTTCTATTCTCAGATTTATCAGACAGAGTACAGTCAGTAAGGGTCGTCGACACCTTTACGCCGAAGATAATGATTTTGATTGATACATTTCTCTCATGATTAAAATTTATATGACTACTAACCTCATTCCTGTATTACGATATTGGCTATGTGTAGTACCAACCTAATAAACATGTGGAGAGCAAATACAAAAATCATTGCCTTCGGCGTAAAGGTCTTGAGCCTTACTGTCTGGGCACTGTTAGTGACCGGAAACTAATACATCTGAAAAATAGGGCCGATGATGTCCCTACTCACCATAAATGCAATAAGTACTTCGTTCGGAAAACGATTTCAAAAATTAGAAGAAAAAAATATTAGTCAACAATTAATTTCAACAAGATCACTGAAATCAACTCGAGGAGAAAAGATATCAAGAATATCAATGCCCGAAATCTTGCCAAAGATGCCACATCCAATTCACAAGTTCAAAAATTATTTTTATGTTAATAATTTAGAAGGGGTCACGGTGCAGAATCTTTGATCTGTTTAGTTTTGTTTATTGTGTAAAACCGAGCTGTATGTGTAATATGTGCAAATGTATTTAACCATAATACAAACTTTGTTTTGTTAAATATAAAAATTGCCAATTGATTGCCGATTAGGAGCGGACATGGTAAAAAAATAAAAAAATATTTACAATCTACATTAGGCCTGTCAGGACTTAAGACCCAAATATTCTGATCTCTGAACGGAGAATTTGGATAATTTTAAGTGCTTTATGCTGCTGTGCTACCCTCTGTCGATCTCTATAGCCTAGTGCAGGGATGGCGAACCTATGACACGCGAGACGATGTTTTATTATGAAGAGAAAAAATAAAAGCGACATTTGATGGATTTTTTATTCCCATGGCACGCGACATATTATTTTATTGAAGAAAAAATTTTTGGCACTCAGGCTCAAAAAGGTTCGCCACCACTGGTCTAGTGGTTAAAGCTGCACCATTTCGATCAGATGGGTTTGGGTTGAAATCCTAGCGAGCTCAATATGTAATTTTGATTTTTTTAATTCAATATTTGACATGGGTGTCTGTGGTGTCTTTTCTCCTAGAGTTGCCTTCGAATGGCTTTAAAAAAATCACATCGAGATAATCATATGTGATATAAAAATTTCTAAATATAAGGCGGCTTGTCTGTAGTCCCAAATATTTACTTAAATTTGTATTATTAAAAATTATTTGGTGGTGATGGCCACAATGAAGAGATTCATCAAATATTATATTTTCATAAGTAATCCTTCATTTGTTATGTGATATTTCGGAGCAGCATGATTATGATTGGTATTCTTTGAAATTATAGTGTTATCTTGAAACGTGTACACGAATGCTCGACATTTTTTGGTGCTATGTTGCGAGCAACACCACCGGGTCCTTCCATTGAGTGATGTATTATGCGTACAGAACGAGTAATTATCTAACATAAGTACTGGAAGCTTGCCCCGAGGAGTCATGAAAAATGAAGCTGAAAATTAAACACATTATTAGTTCAGCAAAATAGGTAAACTACGACAAATATTGCTAACCCTTAGTAGTCCATAGCTCTTTAATGCATTATGAGGGCATGGTGTGTTTAGTCACACATGAATTGAACTAAATAAGATTTCACTGACGGCTCATCATCTATGATCCATTTAAAAAACTAAAAATGTGAAAGACCACGACTTCGCTGGATAAACGGAGTGTAGCAGGACTAACGAGTGCTGGTGGTCAGTGATTGGCATAGAAAGGCGGAGGACGAGTGAAGTGGAGGAGACCAATTGAGACAGCGAAAGTTCACCCCAAATTGTAGCGCCAGAAAATTCATACAAATTGAATACCCAGAGTTCTGAGTATTCATAGGGTTTTTTTTTTCATTTTTGTTCCCCATTTAAAGCCTTCAGCTGACAGAATATTGAATAATATAGTGCTTACATACCAGGGATGGCAACACTTTTTTCCAGTTGATAAAATTATTGATGGCGATCGACTGATATTGCTTGATTATATTATTAGAGAACAATAAAAACCTAACTTTTATAATTCAAATATGTATTTTGAAAACAGATATTATATTATATACAGAGGACAAAAAAATCGAATTAACGACAGCAATATAATTATGTATTTCACTTAATTATGAAAAAAAATTTAGTAACTGTGGTCCGCGATTGACCAAAAATACCTTCGCGATCGACGCACTGGTCACCCTTGTTATATACAACACAATACATGCGGGAAACGAATATAAAGGCTTAATCTGTAAACACCCTCGAAATAAAAATAGCTAGGAAACTAAGAGCTCACTTCAAAAGTTTCATATGTTTTCAGTAGGTAAATATGGTGGAAAATATACTTGTTTGATCTATCTACCATATCGTTAAAAAAATACAAAAATCATAACGTCATGAAGGCATAAAAAAATTGGTGAGTTTGGGGGCACTGCCAAATCTTTGTTGACTTTGCCAAATGTCTGTTTTTTAGATTTCACAGGAATTGTCACAAAAGAAAACACAATAATTTCAGACGTGTGGTACAAATAATCCTGGACACCTTTTACGCTCCCGGGATTTCGGGATTCAGAATTCCTCAATCCCGGGATCTCGGGATTGGTCATTGTACATTTTAAATTTGATCTGTGTCTATTATTACTTCAATTGGAATGTATATTACGATTAAACATTTTTTGGGCATTATAATGGTTGAAAAAAAGAGAAATATGAAAAAAAATCAAAATAATTTTATATTTTATTTTATTTATTGCATTATTAGGTAGATTTTACCAAATGGTATCCAAAAAGAGGACATGTCCTTCAATTTGACTTTAAAATAATGTCTTCAATTCATTTAAAAAGCGGTCTTAATTTGTCCTTCATTTCAAATTGAGACGCAATATGAGAAGGAGGTAGCTACAATAAGTATATATTATTTGAGAAGACTCGAATCGAAGAGAGGCGAATGGTCTGTTATCGACGACCTGTAAGGTCTGGTATCTCAAACAAACACCACTTCAAATCCGGTTCAACTCTTATTTATTTTAATCGAAGATGCAGTGGTTTAAAATACACAAAAATAATTCCTAACGCATAAAATTGAGTCTACGTTTACATTTACTTAACACATGCATTTACTTTTAAGTTATAATGCAAGTGACACGACAAACGATTTTAAATTAAGTCCAATTTCAAAACAATCCACAACTTCAACGGTGCCGGCCACGGGGGCCGGCGGCTCTCCTGGCTCGAAGGCTGGCAATCGACTCCCCGCAAAAATCAAAAGTCGGACTCGCCGCACCGTCGGAGCCACCCCTTTCCGTCAAAAATGGATTCTTCCAGCGAACGTGTCCGCCGGCGATTGGCCGACTGCCAGGAATCATTGCCATTAACGCTGGAGTTACGGAGCCTAATAAAACTTAAAACTTAAACTTACTAAAACCAGGGTGTGTCATATTTTTATAGGTATTATAAAAACTATGTACATGAACAAACCGAGGTACACGTTGTAGTTAATCAAGAAGTTTTAATTTGATATATGAATTATTTTTAGCATTTACAGTGAATCCCAAAATACCGAGATTGTCTGAATGTCAATCCCGGGATTACGGGATTACGGGATTGAATAATTGACCGGGATCCCGGGATTCGAAGGCCTAGTACAAATCATTCAAAAAATCATTCGGTGTGAGCGGTGAAAACATACCTTTCATAGTTCAATATAGTTTTCTACTTCGTGTCCGAACATTTTTTAGGGATGGAATAAATAAATCGACCAATAGTGATAATTGTACCCCACATAGTAAATTATGTAATTGAGTAATCACTAAACACTGTTTCTTATGCAACCACCTCATCTCGCCGTTGGCTGATGACTATGAATATTATTTAAGTAGACAACGACATCGTCGTGTGTAAAAACAACTGCTTTGCATTGATGCGTATTGTGGGAAGAACAGTACCATCTAATCTTCCCATTGCCTGCAGTCCTATGCTTGTAAAAGATAAATTGATCCACAGTCAGCATCGTGGAGTAAGTATGTTTACCCTTTTTCCGACACTTGACGAACCGAACTAAAAATAAAAGCAAATATATCAACTAAATTACGTTTTCTTTGATACATTTTATATAATTTGCAGTCGCTTTGTTGAAAGACATTTTAAAATAACATGAATCAAATATTGTCTCCAAGCAAGAGAAAATGACCAAGTGCATTTGTATACAATTTACGTACGATGACTTAAAAATGAAAGTGGAATCAGTAGTCCTCAGTGATCTCACATTTAAATATGTATAGTATAAAGTTTAAAAACATATTAAGTAAAACACATTTATTATAGGAACTGTTTTAATCATAAAGAAAATTGTGCGGTTTTTTTGATAATGCAGCATGATTGTGAATAATATTCGCCGATATGATGATGTTATGATGTTTTAACGTTTACAATGTTTTGAAACAAGTGGTCCTTTTGATAAACATAAGAAACGTTTTATTCATAATATCAGATAAGATTTTAGTGGTATTTCGCTAACACATGATGATTGTGGTTGCTATTGTGAAAAGTGTAGATAGAAGCTCTACACCAGTGGTTTCCAAACTTATTATGCCCATGCCCATAAAACCTGACCATGAACCCCCAAGTAAAATAACTCTACATAACAGAAAAATTATAACATTAATTTTGATGTCTCGAATGTGATGTAAAAATAAAATATAAATAAAATATTTTGATATTCAAAGTATGGTGAGGTTCATAACTGCACTAAATCCACGTTCCACAAAATAGAAAGACGGGAAATCAATCAACAGCCTCTGTACAGTGATCCATAATGTAGGATATAAAATTGGTATCTGTTTTTGTAACCAGAATTTGTGGTATCGTTGTGCAAACCTTGGTTCCCGCTCCACATTTGTTTATAATTCAATAAACTGCTTCTTTAATAGTATGGATTCATCTGAGTTTGAGGGTCAAGTGCCTACCAATTTAATTATTGCTATTTATTTCAACTTTCAAAATAATGAAAATATGTCACAAATACTTTTTTATATAAAACCTTTCACGGACCCCCTGACGTTGTCCACGCAAATTAATTAGTTGAAGTTTTTAGTTTATATAACCCAAGTTGGCTTTTATTCTACTCAGTTCTGCAGTCAAGGTCACGTAATCCGTAAATGGTCACTACAATATATTGATTAATAGATTTGTATCTTAAGACAGGGTCTCTCTCTGAGAAAATATGACGCCCAGATCACACGATTTTTGCGGCCCCAACATTTAAATTTAAACAAAATAACACAAAAATAAATTTGAAAAAAATATTTCCAAAACAGAAAGTACTCAATTTATGATTACGATATTGATTAAGACATGCAAAAAAATCATAGACATTCAGCCTTCGAACACAATCCATAAATCAATTTACAAAGTGTCTGGGATACCGAAGAGCACGAAGTGGACCACTCAGCTACGTACGGGGTAATATTTTCAAGGAATTTTAATGTTGACGTTTTTATTACGATGAAATCAATTGAAAATATTTACAGTAAATCGCTCAGTGAGTAAAATACATGTAATATAACGTTATCAAACAAATGGTCCTTTTGATACATTAAGTAAAAAGCCTTATTATAAAAATATTTTATTCATAATATCAGTTAAAACTTTTGTGGTATTTCGATAATGGAGGATGATTGTGGTTGTTGTTCAATGTTATAATAGTATTTTGAAAAGTGTAGACAGAAGCTCTGCACAAGCGCCCCCTACTTCGAGTACAGGCCCATCGTACTTTGCCACTGTGTCGCTTAGTTTGGCTATAAAATGTGTATTCTCCCAGTAATAGTTGTGTGTTACCGCGATTTGATTGTATGTATCTAACTAGAAAATAAATAATATGTTAATAAATATTCATTTAAAGCTTTCATACATTTCAAGAGCATTTATGTTTTAAGAATTTTCTACTTACATCTGTGATCACTTCATTCGGGTTAAAAGATTGATTGATTGGTGTTTATTTATCATTTTAAAATATTATTACTGAAGTTAGATTTCAGTTGCCGTGCTCTCGCTCTTTTGTTGCGATGTCACAGATTCAAACCACTTTCACAAATTAATTTGTTAATCGAGTTATCAATTTGTTTTCGAAGGCATGTATGTATCTGATGTATAAAATTCCCTCCCACTCAGCCGATTCTAAAGACAGGACGTAGCGAAAGCGATTAGCTAACTACTATTCCTGTCATATCCTGATTCTTCTATCGCACTATCTCCAAAAAAGAGGTTGATCGACTGAATAACAAGCATGTGCCCATATACTTCACATTCAGAGCGGATATGGTAAAATAAGACTTATCCATGTTAGCTTTCATCCTACTCAATCATGGTCCTATTCCGTAACTGGATACAGTAGACTCCTCGATAACACGAGCGAGCTATTAGGGCTACCAATATTATTATTTTAACCTGAAATCAAGAAGCAGTTGCAAAATTTAATGAAAAACGAGTTTTCCGCAAGCGCGTTATTCTGTACTATCATACTTTGATTTTCGGATATGCATGTCAAGGCATGGATATCTGTGATGTTTTCGAACCTTGCAGCACACCGTATCAGATTTTAAATCGAAAAGAGTGATTAGCTTGCAAGTAGTCTTTTCTTAAACCATCCTTCTACTGTTACCGTCTCTAGGAAGAGAGACGGAGTGAGTGGCTTGACTCGTCACAGCAACAGTCAGTGTATTACAGCATTTGATATGATGTTGATTTTATTGAGAAAAAAATTCAATTGTCATGCATTTATTTCAATATTCCATTAAAATACTGATTCATCATAAAACCACTAAAAAGTTGACTTCTACAGGAACTAAATTTACAACACAAAGATTTCCAGATTCGGAAAGAGAATATAATATATGAGGCATCTGAAGTCCACATATTGTAAAAATCTATTAAAAATACGTAAATACACTATAAGTCATTTCACACAACATAGAATTATAAGTAACTTGCAAAACGCGACAAAAGTATGCAAGATAAAATGTTTCAATTCTTAGACAGGCAGAATCTGATAAATTAAATAGTTAGAAACAAAGGCCGATGCGTCCAATTTTTTATCGCTTATATGTACTACAATAATTAGCGGTTGATTGGTTAACAAAAATAGGCATACTGTTCTTAATTGGACATACAGTACGATGGAAAAATATTGTTAAAACTAATAATTGAAATGTGAAACACAAAAACGTTGTTTAAACACCATTGCCAAGTGAACATATCGGTTTTTGCTTTTACTGAACTCATATCAATAAAATTAATCGTTGAGGATCGCTGAAAAAAACCCGAAGACGAATACTTAACTAGATCTGGACTTCTATTAGAGCGGCTATCAGTGATTCCAACGACGAGTTATAAATGACATTCTATACTACAAAAATGTATGCAGTTTAAAATACAATACGATTGTGGTGGTATTTTTTTACCATGTAGCAACATTTGTGTTATACAACTATCATTATGCTGAATCAAGTTACTTTCATTTAGACTATCATTGAAAATTGAGATAATTAATTGATTGAATTGACATTTAAATCTAATGAAATTCAAAATTTGCATGTTACATTTTCATGATATTGTAGTTACATAAAAAGAAAATGTTGCAAAATACTTTTGCATAGTTTTGTTTCTTTGTCATATTTTAGTTTTTTGTGAAGCACAGTATGATGATATTTTAAATATTTTAATAAAATATAACAACTCATAAATGGGACATTCTATTTCAAACAACGTTTGTAAATAAATAGATTTCTTGTCTATGAATAGTATAATCAAGTTTTATTGCCGCTATAACAAGAATGACTCGTGGAAAGCGAAGAGACAAAAAACATTATAATATAGAAGAGGGATGGATACATAAGTGCTTTGCTATGAATTATGTTTTAATTTATCCAGATTTTTCCTTTATTTTATTGCACAAGGTGAGGATCGGGGTTTTAAAATTGTTAATGACAATAAAGATCGATTTTTTTTCAACAAAACAAAGAATAAATTTAATAATAAAATAAGATTGTTTACGTATTCAAAATATTTTATTAAAAAAATGCATATAACGCTCACTACTCATATATTTATTTAAATGTTATTTAATAGCCATTTATACAATTAAACTATGATAGAAATTATAATTTTCTAAAAAAATATAGCAACATTACATTTATAACAACATTAAATATCACAATTGTTCGCCGAAAAGGATCATCTCCTCTCTTTCTTTAACCCTTAGATTTTCAGTCACAGAGACGGATCAATAATTTATTTTATGGAGATAGCGGTAGAATTGATAATAGGTTTTATAGCAAAATTTTATTTGAGAATCACTGGAAAAATTTTTCTCAGTTCGAATCAATAACAGAATAAGCTAGGCAAAATATTTTATGATAGCAGTGGTTGTCAAGGTTTTTTTTTTTAATTATTATAATATGGTAACGCTAAAGATTTTCAGATACACACTTTTCTAGTTTCAAAAAATTAATTTGATTTATGGTCGTCACAATAAATAAAAAATGGGGTGAAATGAACAGATAAACAAGACACATAATATTTCGTTTACTATGATATTCATTATCTGATTCCCCGGGGGTACAATGTTGCGAAGAGTACCACAAAAACAGGAAGATAACATTGATAACAGCAAAATTAAGTGGTAAAAACACACTGAAACTTTGATACTTGTAACATCTATTAATTAAAAAATGTTATTGATTAAATCCAGCATAATAGTACAGTGGGTGATCGGTTAACGAACAGTTCAGACTGCGAACAAATCGGGCAATAAATATTTCACGAATGATTTTTGTGTTCGGACAACGAACACATATTCGGATAACGAACTAAAACGATCATTTTAATCTACTTATTCTACCAGTACAACTAATCGAAAAAATGACATACAGTGAGTGGGTGACCGGTTAACGAAAAATTCGTATAGCGAACATAGTCATGGAACGGATTATGTCCGTTAACCGATCACCCACTGTACATTGAAAACAATACTATTTCTGTTATAAGGTGACAAGTGAAACCAAAAAATTAATGGTGAGTTATTATTTTCTTTCCAACAGATTACTTCTTCTCGACAAAAATGACATTCTTTATTTCGGAAACTATAAGTGAAAATAATATACGTTTTTAAATTACATATTCTTTTTATATTTTATTGACTGAGGGTGCGTGACGGAGCTTCAATATTAAATTTAAATCATTCAAATTTAGTACACTTTCATAAGTTTTCACATCGTAAAATAATCATAAACATCTACATTTGCGCTAAGACTTGAACAGTCTAAAAAGAAACAAAAACAAAAAATCAGTTATTTTTTATGACTCATTTTCAAATCTTTTCAATATAATTGACAAGTGTAACTATTATTATATTTCTGAAGAATAGCAATTGATGTATATAGTTTCAAAAACCAGTAAAACAGTTTTCACACAATTTAGAGTTAGATACTATGTCGATGATGATCCAATTGATGTAACCCTCAAAAAATACGAAAATTAGTAAATGTTTGGAACTCATTTTAAAGATGACAGAGCATGTTTCGGCCAAATGATATAAATTAGAAAAATAAATTGACCACTTTTTGGAATGGAAATATCATTTTACACTGGTTTTATATTTAAAAATTCTGACACGGCCACTTGATATAAGCCACTATTATGTCAACGCTCCCTGCGTATAATCCCGTATCTGCAAACATGAGCATTTTCAGGAGTGCATTTCAGAGATTCATGACGTAACTCACCATATATTTTTTCGATAAAAACATTTTGTACTCTCCTGAACAATTTCAATTTTGAGGGTTACATCAATTAGCCAAAACACCATCGATATCAAGTAATGAAAGATTAAATTAACTCAAGGACTTCGTGTGGTAAAGTTTGAAACATGGAAACACACAAAGGGCTTTTTCACAGTCTGGGCACCAAAACGTTGTTTCTCTTCTTATTTGATTGTTATGACAGACAACACATCTTCTTGTAGGATATCTTGTGTTTGATTTAGTATTTGGTACTTTGCTAGGATAATGAGCTCCCACCACTTGCATGGAATTAAGACTCGGAGATCTCTCCGTCGGTGGATTAGCGATTATAAAGAAACCTGGCGCTGAAAGTTTAGTTCGATTATTATGTTAGAAAGGTAAATATTCGAGTGAGGTCTATTGATTCTGTTTAAACATTCAGGCTCGAATGGCATACACAGTATCCAGACCAAATTTTGTATTTCAAGATCTATGGTAAATTTACATTTTTTTCTTGTGAACATGTTTGTCTGTACCATTTCAAATGGTTTTTATTATAATATAAAATAATATCCCTGATGACTTTTGACATTACATTGAATTTGCGGAAATAATGCATTCAAAGAGGTTTTTTTAGCGGATAAACCATTACATATTTTTAATTAAATATGATATATATGACACATTTTAATAGATCAAATTTTGTCGCTAGCGAACCGGGTTTCGCCCATCGGCATCTTCTGGCATTCAAATGGACGGATGAACTCAAACATTAGCAAACAGTTTATATCACTTATATTTATATAAGAAGAATTAAGAAAAAATAAAGTCTGTCTTGAATTATATAACAGACGTTTATTAATCACTGGTTCAGTAAGAAAATTCAACCTATAATTTAACCAAACATTTTGAATGACAAAAATATAATTATATTGTAAGTATAAAGTGTAATTTTGTTTCTAGCCAGTGTAGATAATCAAGTGTTTAAAGAAGTAAAATCATGGTACAGTGCGTCTTCTCCCAAGAAAAATAATACTTATTATTTCAAGTAATGCGTAATTGCTATTATATCATTTCTATTTCTAGAAACTTGTACTTCCAATTTAGGGCTAGATCTTTATTGAGTTTTATGTTCAATATTATATGGTTACAGATTATATTTTCTATGGATTCGGCGGTAACTTTGTGGAAGTTCATTTTTAATATAAAATTAAATTAAAAATTGATAACTTAATTATTCCACTTGGTTTATCACTAACTTGACGCGTTTTGCCTCTTTAAGAAGCATCTTCAGACTAACCGTATCGTATGGTTATTTAATTCTAAGGTAAACGATGATTTTATTCTTTAAAGGGTGGGGGTGGGTTTTATTACATTCTACTGAACGTGTGGAGGGGGGTAAGCTATAAACATTGTTACACTATACACAAATCAATTACTGGCACCTGGATGTGAAAAACCCAAAGGGAATAAATTTAATAACGGCGAGCCGCCTGTTCTCAATTTTTAATTTAATTTTATATTATATATCGGTTACAGATTTTTTCCAAAATATTTACTCTTTTTCAGAAATAAGTACACAATTTCTTGTTCATTTAAAATAAATAATAAAAACCAGGCGACTGCCAAAAATCAATGGCAGATTTTTATTAAATATTATATGAAATTAACAGAAATAAAAATTACAATCCTGGCAAAAGATAATAAAATTTACTAGACTTGAACAGTCTAAAATAGAAACAAAAATAAAAATCAGTCAATTTTTTATGACTCATTTTCAAACCGTTTTAATATAATTGACAAGTGTGGCTTTATTATATTTCTGAAAAACAGCAATTGATGTACTTAGTTTGAAAACCCACTAAATTGGATCTTATTTTAAAGACGACAGAGCAGGTCTCGACCAAATGATGTAAATTTGAAAAAAAATTTACCACTTTTTGGAAGGGAAACATCATTCGACGTTGGTTTTAGGATCAAAAATTCCGGCCCGTACACTCGATTTAAGCCATTATTATATCGACACTTATAATCCCGTATCTGCCATGAGAATTACAGGAGTGCATTTCAAAAACTCATAACGCAACTCACCATACAACGTTTTCGATAAAAACAGTTTTTAGTCTCTTCCGAACCATTTCAATTTTGAGGGTTGCCCAAAACACCGTCGACATAATGTTTTCGATAAAAACAGTTTTTAAAATCTCCTGAACAATTTCAATTTGGAGGGTTGGTCAAAACACCGCCGATATATTAAAATATATATTAAGAAATGCCCTGAAATTGCCCTGTTGATAATGACAAACTTATACTTACGGTTTATAAGTATTACGTATTCTAATACACTTTTAATGCATAAATCCTGAAATAATACACAAGAAACACAACAAAAAAAATGTAGGGAGCTTTGAAAGTATACTTCAATGATACCTTGATTTTATGTATGAATAATGCTTTTTGTATTTCGTGGAATAAACATTACACGCACATTTGGTTATTTCGGAATGCGGGTGACCCGGTGCATTGTCAACAATTAATAGAGCTTTAAAATCAAGAACATCCCGCCTCACACAATAAAATAAATATTTCCACTTCTGTACAAAGCAATTACTGTACCAATCACCAAATCAGTAAATATAGAGATTTTCCCCAAGCCTTTTGATTCACCATCAATCACCTTTGTAGTAAAATATCATAGCACGTATTCTTGAAGATTGGATTCGTTGGAAGGAATTTCAACATTCAATATGCTGACACAGTACTGCAAATTAACAATGCCACTCGATCTTTGCTCGCTTTAAGCCAGCAGTTTCCAAAATAGAGGCCGCAAAAATTTCAAACGTCTTAAAATTTTCATTGCTTTGTGTATAAAATTTGCAACATCAAAATTTGGTGCTAAAACGCCTGATTTCAAAAAATAATTTTAACATCGATTTCGTAGTTTTAAGTAAATAGTACCTGTGTATACAGTTCAATTAATAGCCAATAGTATAGCAAAAACCATTTTGTCTATTTTTTATAGTGGTGACAAGATTTTTTTTCAATATGGGCTAAATAACATAAAGTTTGGAAACTACTGCTTTAGGCCCACATACTTTTTTCTCAGACTTTGCAATCTGAATTTGACTAGGGTTTTCTTCTAGTACTCTCGTTTTGTCAGCCACCATCTTCAAAAATCTTGGTTATCTTTTCTCGTCAATTTTTGGCTGCTTCTTCATGTTAGTAATCTTCATGTTATGAATTGAATTCCTTTTAAGAAACCCGGTTAGCCATCCTTTGCTAGCTGAAAATACTTTATGAGCCTGGGAAGCATTTGTAGATGGCTCCGATTGCTTCATCTGTTCATAAACCTGAAGAGCTTGTTGTCTAATTAAACAACCATTCACAGGACTTTTTCTACGATTTAAATCTTCAATCCAAACTATGAGTTCCTGTTCAGTTTTTTCTAATAGAGCATTTCTTGAGTACGACGCAAATTTGGCATTTAGTTTTGTGCCAGAAACAACCGATTTTCTTATTGCAGTTTCATTATTTTTAATTGCTCTTATGGTAGATTCGCCTAAGTTAAATTTTTTACCAATTGCTGTAGGTCTTTCTCCTTTTGCCAACCAATCTAAAATTGCAATTTTCTTTTCCAAAGATATTGCTTTTCTGCGATGTTTTACTTCTTCATTGGGGGAAATTAAATCTATAAAATAAAATTGAAATAATTTAGTTAAATGACAACGAAAAGACGAACACTCACTCATATGAAAATTAATGCGTTGACTGCGGGCCACACATCATATTAACATACAAAATGAATCCGTCAGCAGCCTGAGGTGTTATGCTTTGAGTATACACGCTATTTACAGGGTACGTGTTGCTCATATACCACCTACAAGGTGGTTTTAAAATTACAATTCTCACTGCTTACGCGGTAGATCAGTGTCGCGGCACACCGGTGCGCCGCGAGACGATCATAGGTGTGCCGAGGCGCAATGTGTCAAAAATAAGAAAAAAATTAGTAAAACTTAGAATCATAATGAAATAATTGTATTAATGCTTATATGGATTGTGCAACGGCATCAATGGAGAATAAAAATGGGTTTATCTCTTGTATAAACAAAAAAATACTACCGTATAAATTACAAATTGCTGTATATAATGGAAAGCTTATGCTAGAGGAATTATTAGAAAAAAATGATCGAATGTTTAAAATAACACAACAAATTAAGAGTATTAAATTCGCAATTTTTTGGATCAACGAGACTTTAATTGAAAATAGACAGTTTATTTCGATTTGGCTAAACAACACAGCGGTCGCCAAACTTTTTTACCTCACGGACCACTAACCTGTTTTTTGTTTAAACAAACAAAGAAAAATGTTTAACATTAAGAGTCCGAAACGAAGCGAAAATAAGACAAAACATGTGCAATGCAGCTAGTTACACGTCTTACAAGATCGAGATGATTTAATGCATCTTGCATCGTTCATTCGTGCAAGTCACTTATTTTTCCGGGTTGATTTGCGGACCAGTGTGGAGGAAATGGACTCCTTGGATATTTGAAGGTGTTTTATAACCATGTCCGTTCCCAATGTGGAGGAAATGGACTCCTAGTGGTGTTTACAACTGAAGTTGCTCTACGAGAACTGCTTCTCAGTCGCTCAAGCTTCTTTTTTCAGAGATAGTAAGGATAGAAGGATAGGACAGGACTAGCGGTTAGCTAATATTTTTTAGGATCGGATGTGCGGAAACAAGTTCATACATAAAAGATACCCATACCTTTGAACATACATCCGTAATTTTAATTTTCAATCGATTCACTACTCGCGGGTAATTGAATTACCCACTACAACATTTTCAGTTACCCGCCAAGAAAATATTAAATTTTTTTATAAAATTATTTATTTATTGAAAATACTAATAATTTTAAAAAGTTTAAGTGAATAATAAATATTATTCTTTATCACTTTTTACCGTGTTTTGTGCACTATTTCTTCGAATTTTTTTCTTATATTTAACTGCTAGAATTTACAACGTTGAACAACATTATTCATCCAAACATAAGAGCACTTCACTAAGTAAAATGGCATTCAAAATCAAGGAAGCCACCAATAAAAATATTATCGTACATGTACGTTTTTATAAATATA
The DNA here is from genome assembly GCA_022494535.1 of Himalopsyche phryganea. Taxonomy (NCBI): domain Eukaryota; kingdom Metazoa; phylum Arthropoda; class Insecta; order Trichoptera; family Rhyacophilidae; genus Himalopsyche; species Himalopsyche phryganea. The sequence goes on from JAGVSL010000049.1 coordinate 5,071,488, forward strand.
AATTCGTATTTACACATGCATATGCAATGATACGTATTATATATATATTTATATAATATATATTATTTAATAAAAATTAAATTGTTTTTTTTTTAAATAGTAAAAATTTGTTTTAAACTTTTACCCAGTCTCACAAAGGGTTGCCGACCACTGCTCTAATTTCTCTTTTTTTGTTGTGGTATTTCCAATACTTTCAATATCACTGTATGGATCATGACTTAGATAACACTTTCCAGCACTGTTTTCCACACCCCAATGTTTGAGCATTTTTACATATTTTATATATATAACACTTTCTACTCAAAAAAAAAACATTGTAGCACTTTTATCCTTTTTCATATTGTGCATTCTGCCATTTTTAACACTGTATTCAATGCGGCATATGATCTATGACAATTTAAATTCAAACAAAAATCAGAGATTGGCACTTACAAACGTTTTCATATTATGATATGTCCATTGATAAATGTTAACCCTTTAACAGCTGAGAAATATGACTAATAATGTCTTTTATGTAAGCGAATTCCTAAATAAAAAAAGGCAAAACATAGTTTACTTATGTGGTTCATGGATTTAAATGTTCGTGTTTCTGAAAGAAAACATTCACATGTAAAATTACCTTAACACGTGCTCGACATTGGAAGCAGACATATTTTTAAAAAAATTTGTTGCTGAACATTTGTCATCCAGATAATAAGTACGTACGACCCCATTCAACCACTAACGTAAAAAATATTGAGTCTGTAAGTCTGCAAGCTACGTCTTGTCGTTATGATCCCAGTTTGTAATGTTTTCGCCACACATATGTAGAGTGTATAGTCGTCTCGTCGAGTCGGTCTTTGCCCCATATGTTGCATTGTGAATTATTCTGAGAAAGTTACGATTCGCTGAGAGACACAGATTAATTAAAACATTCCAACATTCATCATTTTCCTGCATTGATCAGTTTTTCTTCCACTGTACATTATTTATCATAACGGAAAAGAAAATTCAACATAAAATGATTCTCAAATTACCAGCAATGACACGAATGGGCCACACAAAAATACGCATAGGGCCGTAGTTTGCCCAGGCCTGCCTCAACACTATGGCGAAATGTCTCAAAAGTGACATGAAAAATTATGTATGTCTTATAACAGCATCATCAATGGTTTTCACAACACTGATGCCATCTATACGATTTTCTTTGAATTTCTTTTATGAAAAATTGTATTAAAACCGGATATGTCGATTCTTCAATTGATGTTGGCTATAAACTCACGGAAACTGAAACATACTATTTTCTGGTGGTGGAAACACAATCACACACCAGTGTCCCTCAGAGTGTCGGGTGAGTACGTATGCGACACACCGGTGAGAGGTGTCGTTAGCAATAGAGTGGTTAAAATGGATAAATGAAAGCCTAATAATTCCATTTTTAATTCATTTTATTTATCTATATAAAGAATACTACACATTCATAGAAATTACATTAGTGTACTGTCAATATCCTGTAAATTTCACATGACAATCTAAATAGGCATTTAATAGCGTAAGACTAATACAGTCTATAGATAGCGTTCATTAAGTCAGTTACATAAATATAACATATTCCACACCTTCTAGTCTAAGGAAAGCATATTTGTATACTAAAATCTAACTTTTGGAGCACTTTTATAGTCTTATTATAGTATTTTCAGATTATTCATAATCGATACATAAAACCTACGACACACATAAAATAATACCTAACATATCGAAACGGTTAAGTTTCACATATTTGGGGATGCTTCGTGGATAAAATAAAAATAATGAGATTATCACTCCTCCTAACAATACATAGTTTCATTTTTAATACAATTATTGCAGAGGAATCAACAAATGTATAAATCTTTGTCACTCAGCGTACTGGAAAGTTATATTCAATAGAAAATTTACAGGCAAGTCTTCCTTAAACTGTAGCTGATCCTTTTGAAGTATGAATCAAATTTGACCATATAGATTTACAAAAATATCAGTCTTAGAAATATTACAGAATTGCATTTCTCAAGGCTCGATGGCATTTTTTTTTATTATTATTACACATTATTTTCTTATACATGCAAAATGACCCAGAATATTTTTTGAATATATATTATATTCTATGTGTAAATTGTTTACTTATTCATTACTTGTAAACTGTCATTTAATTTTATACTGTAGACATGAATCTAAATACTCATAAGTGACAGTAAATTTGTCAAGTATTGTACCGTCGTTGGTTCTGCAATGTTTTCATTCCCGTCAGTCCATTTCAATCTTAGAAACATGTCAAATTACAAATTACTGCTCTACCAATTTAACGTTATCTCGCCTCTATAATGTTTACTTTATCTAAACAGAATCCCACATTTTATTTAATTAAATGCAATTTAATCCTGGGTTACAAGACATCGCATAATATATGTATGTTCAAAAGAAGTTCTGTGACGTATAATTTTACAATAATTAACTTATGGTCGGGACATGACTCACGAGTCAGCTGAGCAGCAATACTACCCATAACAAGAAGTTGATGGCTTAAATAATTTATTTCACATGTACACATGAAAAATATTTATGACCACATTTCATAAATATCTTTCGGGAACTTAGATCTGAGAAACCCAAAAAATTGTGTGAACTAATTGAAGCAACATCTGAAATAGTGCTTTCGTTAATTATGAATGACCAATTTTTTTTGTTCATTAATAAAGTCTGCATGTTATTCAATAGCTGCAGTCCGTTGATATTAGATGGTTGATAGCTCGTTGTGCCAGAAAATTCAATATTAAAAATTGATTCGTTAAAAATCAGTTTCAACAATCTTGTAAGTTTTAAAAAAATCGGGTTTTTTTGGGCATAGAAAATAAATCCAGGCGTCTGGCCCGGCCGGGCCTAAAGGAACCGGGCTCAGAGCAGGTAATTTCACAAAAATTGGACCCGTGCAGATCTCTAATCCCTACTCTCTCCAAAAAATAGGGATTGAGCAACTGACTTACGCGTAATAACTAACTTTTGTTGAGATACCTCTATTAAGAGTTATATGCTCCACATTGGAAGCAGACATATTAAAAAAATTTCAAAAAAAAAATATTTGGCGTTAAAACATGCAAAGCCGTTTATAGAAAGGGTTCAACACATCTATTCGGGTGACTATATGTAGTAGGTTCGCTGGCCCTGTAGGCAAGTGGTTAGCATCGTGTTCTTTGGTTACAGTGTCCACAGGCTCGAATCTCAGTACGGACACTTTCATAAATTGGTTTTTCAATTGATCTGTGCGGCAAGGCACGAATATCCGTGATGCCTAAAATTTCCGCCCACCCATCCGATCCTAAAAGCCAGGCGTAGCGAGAGCTATTAATTAACTACTAATCCTGTCCTAGCCCCATCTTTCCACCTGTACTCTCCCGAAAAAAGACAGGTTGAATGACATAATGCAGTTCTCACAAAACAATGTCCGTTGAGATACCATATGTTCTACATTAATTAACCACTGACAAGCATGTAGCTTGTTTTGAAAATATTTTTGTAACCACCGCGCCATTTTAAATATTACAGTTGACTTATTAGATTGAAATTCGTGACGCAGAAAATTTTGTGCAGACCCAACGACAATTTTATCATAAGAAACCACCTCAACAATCTGTACATATTTGTTACAATAATAACAATCGATTACCTTAACTACAATAGTTAGGGTCCAAAGAGACAATAGTGTATACAATGTTCAATTCCATTATATTTAGATATAATTAATATTAATTTGTTCTATTGTATTTGATCATATTTTTAAATAATATCATTAATATGTTTTAAACGTTGAGCTACTATCTCAGACGGGACGACGCATAGTTGATCTAACACTAAAGGATCATTTCATCTTTGACCACACATGAAGTATGCGACACGAAGTTTCAACCAATGGGTCAAGTAAAATCATTGACTGTCACTGAGCTGTATTATATTACAATACTTGTGTTAACACATAATGAGGGAAATATGAAAAGATATTAACATTTTGTTGTCGAAATAAAGAATAAGCTCAATTTAATAAATTGGTGCTCTTTTCGTCATCTGATAATAATTGAAGACGTTAATAGAAAAATCATTATAATCGTTTTTTCCTTTGCAGTAGTGTTATTGTGAATATCTAATAAAATTACTTTGCGAAAAACTGCGAGCGATTCTTTTCTTCTCACTTTTAACGAGTTAACTGTCAATTCCTGTTGCGGACCAGTTCTTGTTGGAAAAGCTTTATATTTTAAAAATAAAACACAATTTGTTTGTACTACTTCCACATGTTTATAATGATCAGGACCGGTCCTGATCATTATAAACATGTGGAAATAGTACAAACAAATTGCTTTTTCTCCTCGCTGAAATTGGTATTGAATCTCATAAAAGGAATATGTTTTGGCGATAAAACAAACAAAATTATAGTCGCTAGTTAAAAAATCATGTTGCATAAAATTAATATCATTGGAAATTATAAAAACTAAGGTTCGTTCGCTTCTATATAGTAGCTCAGAGGTTTGCAAATACTGCTGTTGTATCCTGATCATTCACATTATACTTAATTGGTAAAAATCAATGACGAAATATTAAAATCGTTAAATAAATATTCATAGTACATAAAACAAAGTTTTGATGATGATAATAATATTTAAAATAGTGATATGAATCATAAAATGAAAAGATGCATAGGAAAGTGAGTTCTCGAGAATTCACATTATCGTCTAATAAGAATAACTAAAAGAGATCAATAGGCATTGTTTGATATTTTCAGAATCATTTCACAAAGGTTCTTTAACGAGAAGCAATTAAACTAATGATTATGAAAATAAAACTATTCTTTATGCTATGCTAAATTGTGATAAACATTTTATCTAATAATAATTATGTCAAATAATTAATACTATGTCCGCAGATCTTGGGGAGGAGATTCAAAAATAATTACGTATAAGTACAAATCATAGGTAGAAAATGCATGCTGCAAAAACGCGGCGCTCCAATACGGACACGCAAATTGTAAATATCAATTCATTGTAAAAACATGTCAAGAATAATAAAAAAAAAGAAAAATTGTATAACATTTGTATACTTTATAAAAATCCCTCAAACGTAGGAATATGCCAAGGGGCTTCGCCCTCTTCACCGGCAGTGCTGCACACTTCGGAAACCTACGCCGCAACGGGCCAATTGTTCTCAGGCGCAATCTCTAAAGCGGGCACGTCTTTAACAACCGGCACGTCATTGTTCGTGTTGGTATTTAAGGAAACGTTTCCGTCTGCATTCGGAAGAATGAGCGAAACTCTCTCGAGCTTCTTTGGTTTCAATTTCGTTATATCTTTCGGTTTCATTCGTGTCGGCATAGCGGCCTGCATGTGTTTGCTGGTGGACACCCACTCTCCGGTTATTTTATATTTTCCCGTGGTGTCGACTTCGCATCTTCTGCATGCGTGCTTTGATTCAATGTATGTGTCCGGATGGTTGTGGGTACCTTTCACGTACGAAATCAATCCGGATCGGAGGCAAATCGACACTTGGCATCTGTCGCGGTCCGGAGTTCTAGTGTAAAATTTCGAGCAGCGCCAGGTGATTCGTTTCGCGTGGCTGTTGATATCTTCGTAAAAAATATTGTTAGTCGCCACAAGCTGCACTGTTCCCTTCGATGATTTTATGTAGAACCAATCTGGAGGTAGAAAAAATTGGCAACATATTATTAAAAGGAATATTTCAACATTTTAACTATGGCTAAGAGTAATCTAAAATGAATACAAAATTACCAACACTCATTACCTTTCGAGATCACTGTTTTCCTTTAGTTTCATAGCAAACTTAGGATCATCTTGTTTGGGAAAATAAAATGTAGCCAATTCATTTTTTGGAATATTTATTCAAATAAAAATATCAGATCAACATCACACAGACACAATTAAATGAACAGTCGACAAGAAACAAAACGTGTTCCTACAAATTTTGTAGCATCTTTTAGAGTGACTTAAAATCAGATACATTATGATAAAGGAAAATATGAAAACATCACAATTTGGTATATCCAAAAAAACAAAATACCAGTTTTACTTCTCAATGACTGTAATCATTTACTGATGAATAATAAATACTCAATAGTTATTGAGCATTATGGACCAGTATATAAGGTAGCACACAATTTTATTAATGCGAAAAAGTTTCAATAACAAAAAAAAAACGCTCAGATTGAAATCTACGAAGTAAGTTTTTAAAGTCCGAATATAACCATGAATGGGAAGACCCCATTCCATAGTCAATGAATGATACGATCCACCATTTAATGAAAACAATCTTTGAAGAAAAACCTTATCTTATTATACAATGGTCAATTAAACACATGGAAACATTTGAAACATGGCTAAATAACGAGGAAAATAATTATTTTAAAATTTTATTAGTTGCCAGCAATATCAATTTCTTAAAGCAGGATTATTATGATCAAAATAGTTATCTTGTGTCATTTTTCGTGATACAAAACATGGGTCTTGATCTTCTTCGTTGCTTAATCTGTTATGATCTACAATCTAGATGCTTAACCGCTGGAAGTAAATAAGATTAGTAAAAATGAAACAAATCGGTGATCAATTTTTGTCTTAAGGAATGTTAGTTGCTGGGGATATGTTTTTATTAAAGGAACAAAAAAACAGAAACAGTGGGATATTTTTAATGTGTTTATTGAAAAGATAAATACAATAACCATTTAACTATATATTTAAAAACCAAATATCTCTTTTTTCATGTGGTTTTAAATAAAAGTCAATATTTACGAGGAACCATCTTTATTTACGGTGATACAAAACATTCACACTCAGTAAACTATCCTATGATACAATATTATTCATTAATTACAACTAAATAAATCAATGTAAAGTTGATTTGTAATAATACTAAGAAAAGGACATTTTTATAAATTAAGCACAAACAATTCATTAATACAATGAGTCACCTGGAAAAGGGTTGTAACCGACAAAATGGTCTAAGTTGCTTTCTTAACGGAAAATCGTTTCCATGGAGCATTTTTTAAATGTTTTACTGTTGACTGACCAACTTTCAGCGACAGTGATGCCATGAATAACAATCATATAGTAACTTTTTATAGTTCAAACTGTCTAAGTTCCAGTGAACCGATTTTTCGTTGAAAAGTCAATATTTACCATTGTGTTGGTTACAACCTTTTCCAGGTGACTTAATCGATTATTAAAACAAAAAATACGACACAAAAATGAGAATCTAATAATAAAATTGTAATAAAAAGACATTTAAAAAGACATGTAATTGTATATCTGAATCACAATTATTATTATTATTATGAACATTTTTCACGTGTCAGAAAAGTGATAATGAGAAAGTTATGAGTCTTAACTTAACTTCTGATAACATGATGAAATGAAAATCCCATCTGTAAATTATTACCGAAATAAAGACTCGTAATAAGGACCAAAAATGAGTTCACCGTTTCAAATATTGACAAATACAAATGATATGACTTGCGGTTAGGGTGATTCCTTTTATTATAGACACTGAATATATGAACATGTTAAGTGAAAGAAATCGAAGGCAAGTAAATGTAACATGCATGAATCCATTAAAAATGAAAAAAATACCCCAAAAATAATCCTAAAAATGGGACGTAACCACTCATCAAGCAATCAGTTCTCATTAGACAACTTCTGTTGAAATGCTCCATTAGCAGTCCAAACGCTCCACATTGGGAGCGGAGATGGTAATTGATAATTGCAAGTAATTGAACACCATTTAGAATCTTACAGTCATACGAATTAATATGTATGCTTTCAGAGTATAAAGAGATCTATAATATGCCTGGTATCGGCACTATTTCATATCAAATTCAAATGTGAAAAACCTCCATGTGTTAAAAAAAATATTCAGTGGGAACATTTAGAGGGAAATATACTTTGAAGATAATAAATACATAGTTTTATCACAGATAAACACCGAGAATATCCAGGGTTACATTCGAAAGCAAGATTTATATGTATGTGTGGTCTTCATCCCATCACATATACGTACTATATTATATGGACCATTGGCATCGGCATCAAATAATCCCATGTACTGTCTATTTCTTTCTACAATATGTTTCTACTTGCAACTCGATAGCTCTGAGAGACAAGGCTGCGCTTGCTCTCACTATACATGTAGTGGTTAAATTAAAACATAATTTCAATACAACTTCTTCGTATGAGTGAAATATGGAAATATTCTTAAGCAATGCCACAATATCAAGACATTTTATTATTTTCGATGGAGTCCGCGGTTACTTTAGTGCAATAAGTTGCGCCAAATATTTTCAACACGAGTGACTCACCACTATTAAAATAAAGTTACATTTGTAGTTATGAATAGTGTTATTAATATTATTATTGTGTTTAACTTCCCCTTCTCCACATCCGGTAAAAGAAATGGAATCTAAGTGAAGAATTGAAATCAATATCTATAGCACTTAATACAGGGGTGGCTATCGCAAACTTGATTTGAAACCTAAACGGGCGATAGTTTACTAATAAGCATATAAAACATGCCAATACATTGGCCACTATAATTATTAGAATAATAAAGTTAATAATGTCATTATTTTTAATTACGTTACTCACTGTATTAAAATTGAATAACTGGTAGACAATTCGTAATAATGTTAACGATGGTGACAAATATTCATCGGTTCAAAAGGGCCAAAACTCCTCAGTTGCCATTTTAAAAATGTTGGAACAAATAAGACAGTAATTTATACCAATAGTAAAATTATATTTAAGCAGCACTGGTTGTCAAGCTATGTAAAAACTTTAACTCTAACTCTGACCATTCTATACCTGCAGTGGATACTTTTTTGAGAAAATAACACTTGAACCAAGATTATAATTCATTTAAAATTTTCAGCTATACCTAACATCTATCTAACGAGGCCAGGTTCGTGGTACAGTGGTCAAAGCTGTTGGCTACGCTTACGAATATCTCGGGTTCGAATCTCGGTGCGGAAAGTTTCATAAATTAATTTTTCAATTGATTTATGGATTTCTGTTAGTAGGCATGGATGTTTTTAACGTCTAGAATTCCCTCCCAACCATTAGTAAAACAGGCGTAGTGAGAGCGATTAGCTAGCTACTAGTCCTGTACTATCTCTACTCTCATTGAAAAAGAGAGGTCGATCAACTAAGTAACAAGCAGTGCTTGTAGAAAACTTCTGATGATATACCTCCTGAAAGCTACATGAAAGCTACATGAAAATGCATAAACTTTGCAAAAAAACATTAAGTGTGATTTCAATCTTATAATTTATTGATTTACGATATCACCCCGAATCAAAAGTGAACCTGACACAATCGATCAGAATGACATTGCGAATGAATCAGATTGACAGTCAACAACCGTACACTAGCAATCTGAATGTCATTATTGAACAAGATTGTCATTTCGATTGATCGTGTAAAGTTTGCTAAAGAACATGATAAATCGAATGCAACATGTTCAAATATTGCATTCCAACAGATCTTTCAAGATTGTTTTCAAACCGATATTCATGCCATAAAGGACTACAACCCAGATTTTGCTGGCAAGTTGATATTTTGAAATAACACTACAAGCCTTTATTTATACAAGCCTTAGGCAATTTAATTATGTCAGATCTGCTAGGTTGCTCTTTCAATCCGATTTATCATACTAATATGTAGTTTTAAATACAACACGTATTATCACTTACGCGAGTTTAAGATAATAGGGGTCGCAATTTATTATATATAGGTAATGTTTTAAAAAATTTTACTATTCAAAAAATGTAAACAGATATCATATAATTTAACTGGAACAATGAATTCCAAATATTTTTGATAGATTCGGTGGTAACTTTGTTAAGTCTGAATACATTTCTCAAAGAAGCGAAACACGTGTCACAACCACAACTAACACCACCAGTGGAATGTCAAAGTTATCAATTTTAATTTTATATTAGTGGATACAAAAATTGATAAGTGTTCCAAATCAAAACCAATCCATCAACCTTCGAATCAGTTTTCTTAGTACAGTAATAGATCTAATGTCATAAGCAGTCATGCTGAAGCATGTTAAAATGCAATCGACACATGGGAGATCTTTCACTATTGATGACAGATATTCTATATAATTACCATTTAATAATCATAATTATAGGAAAGTACTTACATTATGTCAATATAGTTGGAAGGATCAATTGGGGGAGGTGCATGATTATGCCAGCCAGATGTGTTTACAATGTTGTTATCGATGGTTACCACGCGAGAATGACATTTCTGGCGTGAGTACTTGCAAGCCCAGCTTGTTTTGGAACCAGTTCCGTAATTTTTGTAGAATGTGTGGTTATGATAGATCAAAACAGCAGTGCCTTGTTTTGTTAGCCTAAAAAATGCACCTGTAAACAAACGAAAATAAAATACTTAAAAAATATACACACATCACAAAAATGCTTTCTAAAAATTTGGTGAAAACCGAACGAAAAAATACCTAATTTTAGGCAACGAAAACTTAGTAAATCAGTAAATATATTCATTACGTCGTGTTTAAAATTACTGAACGGCGATATATTAACCAACAATGATGAGTTTATTCACACGCGAATAAAGCGGTTTTTTTTTATAAAATATGTAAAAATAAATTAAATCACAGGATGCACAATTAAAAATTAAAATATTCAATTACGGAAATTGAAACGTTAATTACGATCGCGGTAGTTCTAAACGAATTGTGAAAAAATGAATACACATCACTGATTATTACAAAATTATTATTTAATACATAATCGCACGATTTCTATCGTACATTCATAATAATGATTTGATATTCATCACTAATTTAACCGCAAGCGAAGATGTCAAACCTAAACCATAAAATATGCGAGCGCGACCATCGACATCCCCAGCGTAGAATAAATTTAATTATTACCACTACAGCTATGTATACTTTAACATTATGGCTGTGATCATAATAATGTAAGTATGTTTATTATTTTTATTTGTCATCGGTTACAATAATACTTACATATTTTCAATATTAGAATAAGCGACTTTTTATAACAATAATTTGAAAAATATTCTTAGGTTTGGTACCGTCAACTGGGGTTATTTCGCCTACCAAGTACAATTCCGTCTAATAAAGGTTGTTTTGTTTACTTGCCCACAAATTATTTTTACACTCAGATTAAACAAAATAGTTGTTTATGACTCTATTCTCAATATTCAGTTAATCACACTGAACCTGTTACTAAAATTAAGTTATTTTAAAACTTTTCTTTCGTAAATGGAGGATGCACATGCAGTTACCTCAACTGTCAAAAAATCATCATTTATCACTCAAAAATACAAAACTTACGAGATAGATATTTAAACTCTCCATTTCATTTTATGTTAGCAATTAGAATGCATTCAAGCATTGAAATAAATCGAGTTATAATAATTTAAATATGCCAGGCGAAGTTGTACCAAAGAGTGAAAGAGGTGTTTTGGGGTTATTCTTCTTTGGGTAAAGTCATCAAAATACTTAAAAGTAATAAAAAGTTCTATTTTTTCCAGAAAAAAAGTTATTTTTTTCCTCTTATTTATCTAAACTAGAAACAAAAGATTGTAAGCCAGCAGTAAATATTAAACCAGAAGCAATGGAATATGACATTTTCCACAAATTGTTTCACTGATGTTGTATGGTGATATACTAAATTGTAGTTTTTTGAAAATTTCAAGTTGCCTAGGTAGGTACTTTTTTATATTTCTCGACAATACAACAAAAAATAAAGAATAAATAAATAATGATTTCATTAGTATTTTATATACGTATACAAAAAAATATAGTGAATACATTTTAACAACACAACCATAACACACCGAAGAAAAACCAAATGGAATAACTTCGTGTGACGGTACCTCCTTACTTACATAATTGTATTATACAGCTTTAATTAGAAACGTACATCGCACGAAGTATCAAGAAATTGGCTATTTATGAGTTCAGAAAGTGTATGATTCCTCTTTTTCATTTAGAAATAGCCCACATGTGTTTACCAAGAGCAACTGGACCAACAAAGTTGTTGAGATAGTTCATTTGGATCATTTCAATCGATGTAATACCGTATTGTTTTTGTCGTTATAAAGAAATGCTTAAAACACTTAGAATAGAGTTCATCGCAAACTACATAATTGTTTTATTTCGTATTCTGCACACTTGACTCCCTGCCGTATTAAATTGCAGTTCAGCAAGAACTGTGCAGCGGTTTCATTAGGTACTATAAATAAGGTTTTCAGTTTCATAGCTCAATAATTAATAAACAAAAGCGCAAATGGCCGATGTTAAAGTATTGAAATTAGGCTAGATAGACTGAGGCCATGGTGGAAGGATAGAACTACAAGGTGAGCTATAGAACAATTGACAATCGCCATTTTTAATTTTAAAGACGTCATAACGTGCCAATACAAAATGTTAATAGTATTTTGTTTGCGACACTGTTTTGAAGAGGTGATAAATATTTGATTCAGGTTTGAAAGAAAGACATATATATATATATAATAAATAGTGTGATAGAGTTTAAAATAAAACATTTAGACATTCTTGTCTAAGCAAAACTATTATTTTAAAGATAAAAAATTTATGACAATGCCGAAATTTGCAATGAACAAAAATGTGAAGTTTTTTACTTTTCCTAAGGGTCAGATTCGTTGTCAAGTGGTCTACGTCGTTGGCTTTGGTTGTGGTGCTTATGGGGTCAAATCCCAGTACTGGAGAGAATTCATTTCATGAACTGATTTTTCAATCTATTTATGCATATCTGTTGGAAGGCATGGGTGTTTGTGATTTCTTCTCATCCGTACAATCCTTAAAACGGGGAGTAGCGAGAGCGATAAGGTAATCATTAGTCCTGTCCTATTCATATCTGTATAACCATGATCTTTTTGAAACAAAATGAGAGGTTGACCATCAGAGTAACAAGCAGTTGTCGTAGAAAAACTTTTTTGAGATATCTTCATTGAGAGACTATATGCTCCACATTGGGAGTGGACATGACATATAAAAAATCGTTTTAATATTGAGTGAGTAAAGTGAGATTAAGAAAAATCCAACATCAGTATATTATTCGGATTTTATTTTATTTTGGTAAATATTCTTTACAACACGCTACTCTTTTTTTGTTTGACAAAACAATGTCATTCTCTAGGAAATTTAATTAATTCTCTAGGAAATTGGCAAAAAGTCGAACACTGGAATCAAAGAAACCAATAAATTATGCAAAAAAACGAAATATTATTACGAACATTCGTCGCCATATTTCAAATATGCTGTATGGTTTTTTCTAAGAAATTTCAATTGTCATAATATTATGGTGGCTTTTTCATTCTGATATTATATTCGTATTTTGCGTAAATCATCGCTCCACCAAAATATTAATAATTCTTATCCAATATTTTAGAATTAGAAAAAGTATATTTCAAAATGATGGTTGTAAAATTTTCACTATCATTCATTTGTTAAATGAAAGTATCTTAGTTTCTGAAAATGTAAAACTATTGCTTTTTAGATCTAGGATGCATGTTAGAATTAAGATTTAAATAAGGGATTAAAACCAGAAAAATGTATGCAAAAAAATAAAACTAACTGTTACATAAACATATATATTTTTTAATGGAATCCAAAAATATTTCAATTTTGATCACTAAGCAAATCATGCCTTTCGATTTATTTCCAAACAACTCAAAATTACGATGCGCCGTTTTGACGTCACATATTTTCTAAAGCAACGATGTAGCTCACCTTGTAGTTCTATCCTTCCACCATGGACTGAGGCGATTCATAAATAATTATAGCGGCTATAGTTGTGGCACAATAATCAACAAGAACCAAATTCTCTAATGTAAAGAAAAGAAAATTAAAAAAATTTCAATATTTTTTATAACTATAGTAGCCATATTTAAAAATGCTTTAAAATCTACGTTTATTATTTTAAGTCATATGGCAATTAAATATTCAAACGTCAAATGTTAATATTATTTAACCTACAATTCTGAAAATGGAATTTATAAGACTTTCAGCTAGTATATTTATTTATGAAATATATGTACACTAGATTATATTTATATTGTCTGTATAATTGCGGTAATTACTGTTAAATATGTCTACAATTCGTTTTTATTTTAATTAAATACTTACCATTGACTTTAAAAGAATAATAGGGAAGAATACTCAATTGAAATCCATTCAGGGATACGAACATCAGATCGCACAGAGTTAGTCACTGGGTCACAGCGATACCATTACTGTATTCATGTATGCTGTCTTAAGCTTGAGCTTCAATATTTTCTTGGAATTTTGAATTCTAGCATTTGGCCTTTAAGAATCGCCAACAATCATATTCCGTTGTCTGTCTGCTAAATTAAAATATATCATTTGGTTTTCCAAGATAAACATTAAATTTATATCATTAAAATCTTGCTATAATTACATTAATTGAAAAATATCAGAAAATATTAAATGAATGAATGCTTTTGAGGCCTGTGGTAGCTGTTCCTTCCGCCACCCCCTCACCTGTAAAATTTTACTCCTAGGCTGCAGATAGAATGTGTTTCATATAATTTTTTTTAATATGAAATACATGGCAGTGGCATGATATGACTGTGAAGCATATGGACTCCTAATAGAACTTATTACTACAGAAACTTTTCTACTAAACCTGTTTTTTACTTAGTCGATAAACCTCTTCATATATGGATATTTTTTAAAAAAATATTGCCATTATCAAAAAAAAAATTTTTTTGAAGAAGAATATTTTCTTGACATCATTTGAAAATTGTAGTTTTGATATGAAAATATTTTAACAGAATCATTTATCATCAATGTGGCAATTTATTATTATCACACATTACCAGCTTTGCAGTCTAAGCCAGCGGTCATCAACTTTTCAGAACTCACAAACCAATTACTTCCAAATTTTGAATCCCACAGATCACTTGGGTGTTTTTTTGAAAAAACAATACAAAATAAGTATATTAAAAATCATTAATGTCGCATTTTTAAATATGTTTTATGAATTCCTGGCTGCAATGAAGCTACTGCGGATTCCATGGATCACCAAATGTTTCTCGCAGACCACCGGTTGGCGACCACTGCTCTGTCAATAAGTTGATGTTATCAATTTTGATACAGACATCTCAATTAGGTCATTGAAGCAATTTATTGTAATTATTAGGAATGAAAACAAAATAATAAGTCATTTCCAAAAACATGACCATGTTTTCTTTCAATCAATCAGTGTGTGTTTACACAAATTAAAGGCGATTTATCAAAAGCAAATTACTGAAGTCGTTATCATTTTTAGTGGTTGCTAAAATGTATGTAACATCCATTAATCACTTAGTTAATGAAGTAAAATAGATATTTACATAAGTCTATGTTATTTACAGTTGAGTGACATTTCTTTGTCAACATTCCAGTTAGACATATTTACATGAAATGTCGTCACAGTCTTTATTTTGTGATGATAACTTAACTTTAAATTCTGAACCAGTCTTAATAAAACTAACACTGATGTTATTTGGCGTGCCGCGAGTAAAAAAACACAACAATTCCTCATATTATATCACCAGCAGTTGGATGAAATGTTATTCTGTATTATTAATAATTTTTACATTGTATCATGAATACGGAATGCTTCCTGAGTATGCCAGTTTTTACGCTGGAATACCTATTCTACTCCGTTATGGATACATCGTATTTTACATATCACAAACCCTTCTGGCCATTGTTTCATGGTCAATGTTACCTTTTTCAAAATCAAAAGAGTACCTAAATTTTATAAAGACGATTGTAAAAATAGATAATGAATTAAACGTAACAAAGAAAGCATCGATCACAAGCCTCGAGAAGAAAATATATTTCATTTTATTTATTGACGGATTATACATTTTGTATGTGGTCGTATCAAGATTTTACGCAGACTACAATACAGTGAAATATATGTTGGCTTATGTAGTTATTGTGATAGGAACGTTGATCACATATCAATGTGTCCGAGATATGTATCAGGTTCTGTACAGATTGCAAATTTTAAACTATCGCATAGAAAACATGTCTCACGAAATGTCGGATGACATATTTAAAAGGACAAATATATTTATACGTAAGATAAGTACTCTAAAAATGATACCAAAAATCGTTTTATACATGGATGAAAAGAAATATTTACTGATGTATAATTACATGCAAGTTTATAGTAAAATTATTGAATGTGTCGATACAATCAACTCAACATTTGGCATTGCAGTAAATATTCATTTGTTTTTCCATTACTTACAAACATAGAGCATTATAACATTATCAACTAGATTATAATGATCATCCATTTACTTCTGCTTTCAAACTAATTTCTCTCATTATCCTTGATGGTTTGTTGAAATATGCAATAAAACTGACAGAATATTTACCAATTGAAGAGAATACTCGTAGATTACAATGAAATAATGTATGATGAAAATACAAATGCCGCTTGTTATAGTTTTCATTTTCATTACATTTCAACATGAAAAAGCTTAATTTTTATTTAAAACAGCATTAAATTGTATTACAATGTTTTCTTTATATGATTGAATGAGCATTTACTTGATAAAGCTCCATTGTAACAAGGTAAAAATATCAAAATTTTTAGTTCTGCAAAAATTCCAGCTATCAACTTTATCATAATTCTTGTTGAACTATTACTTATAACATATTTTTGCCTTATTAATATTATTAAGATGAACATAAATTCAACTCACTACAATTACACTACCTATGGTAACTTTAACTTAAAAAAATAGTTGTAGATTTTATATCATAGAATTTTAATACAAATCAATAATATATACATAATCAGTATGTGATAATAATGAAGTGTTTTATGATATGTATGATGGAATTCATCATTATTTACATTACTTACGTTTATTTTTCAGTTAATATTATCATCTACATCAACATGTCTCAACTTAGTGGCATCAATTAACTTCTTAGTATATTCAAAGGCAAAAATTTTTGAAAACGTAAGTAGATTATTATTGTAAACTAAAAATTATGCATAAAATAAAACTAGTGAAAAATCAATTGATATTTGCATGTTGCTGACTGAAGATATTATTGTATATGTTGCAATTGTTGGGTTGGATTGCGATATTAGCTTGAAATCATGATTTAATTTATTCATTGTATTAAGTTATTACATTTAAAATGACTTTAAATAAACTGCAGGACCTTTTAAAAATCAGGCCTGGGTTGCACAGAATGGGTTGAACCCACTTTGTGCCAACACTGATATTATATCTTCAGGTAGCAATATAATTCAGCATTAAGAGGAAGGGGTAGGTTACTCGTTTTCCGTCGCCTAAAAAATATGAAACGTCGAAATAAAAAAAAAAATATTTTAATAATTGCACTCTCGAAGTATTTGTTTTCACTATTACAGTTTTATTTAAATCGAAAGGTAGACGACAGAAATCGACATAATCACAATGGAATGTAATAAAAACATATCCCTGAAAAATGATTACTATTTATTACACTTGTTAAAAGATAGTTATGTTAAAAGACATATAAATTAGAATTTCTTGTTGTTCTATTTTTTTTTAAATACATTCAGTATAATTCTACTTTAAATATCATTCAGAAAAAGTGCGAGAAAGCGATCTCTTTGGTACATTTCAAAAATCTTTATAGAATCGTTATATTTAATAAACTGCAAATACCCTTCGCATCACTTTTTTAAAAATACTTTTATATATATGTTTTACGATTTTGTCTCAGATATTAAATCTCTATAACCTACAATAAACCCTAATCTAGTCACGGCGTAAAGCAAATAAAAGTTTTTTTTTTCAGTTGATAATGCTCGTGATGAGCGAAACCGGTCCTGATCATTATAAATATGTGGAAGTAGTACAAATGAATTATGTTTTATTTTTTAAAATAAAAGTATTTATGAAAAACACGTGTAAACTCTTTGCTGGGCAGCTCTTGAAAACTTTACTATTTCCATTTAAATAAAAGTACAATAGTGTAAACAAATACTTTGAAAGTGCAATTATTATAAGAAAAGAAAATATTTCGACGTTTCATATTTTTTAGGCGACGGAAAACGAGTAACGATTTTCGCGAAATGAGAATAAAACCTACTTATTCGCCTTAAAATTAACACAACACACCATTGCTTAATTAATAACATTAAGGTTTCCTACTATAATGTAATAAATATTAACTCTAACATTACAATTTTATTTGATGGCCATATTTATTTGCAGTATGGGCTTCAACTAATATTATCATTGGCATGGACAATACACTACCTTTGGTACATATTGGGCCCAAGTTTTGCCAATGAGGCTCTCAGAAGCGAATCAACTAGAACGGGTATTTTAATCAACAAAGTGATACTTGTATCGCAAACACAAGGTAAAGAAAGGTTGATAATTTGTCCTTTTTCTAATTTGATTTTATATATTCCTTTAACCCTTTATAGGGCAAGCGCAAAAACGGTCAATATATCTACCAACGCCTTAAAAGGCATACGGTGACCATAGAAATAACGATATCGATAAAGTTCTTTGGTGTATTTGTCGACCATCTAACTCTAAGTGTGCACCAATCACTCGCAAATAACTATTCTAGGTAAGTGGTTGATAAATCACCATTGCACGTTCACAGCTCGAAGGATTTGTGGATAATATTTGATTTTGCAAATCAAATTTTTGATGGTTATATGGTATGTTGCGGGAAAATCTGTTCTTATAATTATTCAAAATGCATTTATTTATCGATTTATAGTATTTTTTTCACAAATTATGATAGGGTACTTTTTTATCGTTCAATTGTCAAGCGGGAAGTCCATAACCTCAAATTAAAAACTGGCATGGTCGACTTCAAAATTTTTTTTTAAATAAATAAAGCGGTGCTGGCGGGTCTAAATTTCATTGCAAATATAGTATTAGGTGTTAATTATATATTATTTCTACACAAAACATTTGGGATCGGATAATTTTTCGAAATATCGGCAAAGAAATGGTATTTTTTGTTAATTTTGATAGCAGTCTGACAGTATATGACTCAATAACTTATAATATGTTTACATTCATGGTATTGTATATAACTAAATTGTATACTATTACATTTTACTGGACATTTAAACATTATTCCTTGGATAAATATTGCCAAATTACGGATATAGAGTTACGGATATAATTTATAAGAGACGATTTTACCTCTGTAGGTGTAGAAATGATAGGACAAATCAAGTTAGACTATCAAACGAAATATAATTATAATAGATCGACAAAATAAAAATGCAATATCAATCTTTCATTATGTATGTACAATTATTTTGTAAATAAATGTTTACTTTTAGAATATAATAATGCCCTAGGTAGTACGATCAAAGAACCGAAACGCACGTTTTATTTTTGTAAGCAGTGCAATGCACCGCTTTGCATTTTATACTTCGAAGTGATCACGTAAATGGGGATAAAAAAAAAACACCTGAATTGTCATGTTTCCCATGTAATAAATATTAACGACAACTAATATTTTCTTGTTTCATTAAAATAACAATTTAAAAAAAAAATCCGCTGAATGGGCAATGGTCGATAAATAAACCACCACAAATTATGATTTTTCCGAAGTATTTTTTATTTCTATGGCAAAATTATTGTTCAATACACAATGTATAATTCGAAATTATAATATAGTTCGCAGTTGATTTCGGAAAAAACGAATTTGCGCTATAAAGGGTTGAAAAGATTGTACATCTTTGATGGTTAGAGTAACAAGATTGTAACAAAATATAAATTATTGTATGTATCCAGAACTAAATTGTTTGTTATCCGTAGATTATGATGAAGCAAGCCGCCTTCGACGCTTGGTTCGACTAATAACCAAACGAAAGTTATCTATTACAGCCAACAACTTCTTCACTATCGATTTTGATTTCGTCATGGTTGTTGGAGGAGCAATATTTACATATATTATAATTTTATACTTAGCATTGTAATCATTTTCTATGCTTCCATTTAACAGTTGCTCACACGGGCATGAGGCCCGGTGAGAAACGAACACTCTGACCCAACACGTAAACACAGATCAGACCAGGGTCTTACAAAACAGGATTTTTATACTATAAGTCCTCGACTTCAGTTGCTGTTTCATTGTATTGCCCGAAGTGGGAAGGTGCCATGAGATTTGAATAAAGAGCGGATATTGTCAAGAAAGAGATTTATTCGCATAGTGAAAATATAATATATTTACACTATCAAATGTATTAAAATCATTTCGTGATATATACATGTATGTAAGTGTCACACATAATTTTTGATGGTATCTCTTTAAGATATTTACATTATTGGATTTCATAAATTTGAATGATAGATAATTTACCACTTTCGAGTCAAGGAACACATAATTTGATGCTAAAACTATAACGAGATTTACGATTGTTGTATAGCATTTTATTATTTGTGACATATATATTATATCTTTTGGGTTACTGTGCCAATGATCAATAACAATGCAACTTCAACGTAGTTTGCATTGTTACAACTTAAGGATATGTGAACTGGAACATGGCTAACAGTAAAACAAATAATGATTTTCATTATATGAATTAGGCTCAAATCGTCTGACAGTGATGTCCAAGTCCAGTTCCAATGAGAATAGTTCCCGGTTTAACTTTGATTAGCAATAACATACAAACAGCTGCACGAGGTGATCCCGTAGGCAGTCGTACCGGGCAGCTAGTCTTTATATTAAAATTGTAATCATCCTGCACGAAATTTTTGTGTTAAGATATAGTTGGCATAATGCTAACTAAAAATTTAAAAAAATGAATAAATATCTATGTAAAATAAATGTGTTTTAATCAAATCAAAACCGATTTAAAATTAACATAACTCTTGCGTTACAGACTCGTTTTGCAATAATTTAGCACTTCCATCATTGTTTGTCGTTCATTAATATCATTGTAAAGCTGAAAGTGTAGACTTTTAAAAGTAGCATCTTTTTCCAAACTTTGACAGAATGAATTTCGCTAGAATTTTCTATTTTTTTGTATTTACAAAGTAATGAGTTTTCATGAAACTTCAAAGTGAAACAATGTAAAGTCGAACCTTGGTCACCGTTTTCTCGCATTTATCATTATGTTTTTATAGTACAAATCAAAATCCCATATCCATTAAGAAGAAATTTAAAACTAGATGAGAAAGTGAAAATAATTCAAGACCTAGCAAAACATTTGAGACTAACACCATCAACTCTCAACTATTGCTAAAAATAATGAGATATTTGAGTTTAATCGTAATAACATAAGAAAAAAGTCCGGTAAAGAGTCTAGTTGCAAGGAACTTGAGCGAATTCTTCTTATATGGTACAGCAAGAATGAACTGCCAACATAGATTTTGATGGATCCAATACAAGTTTATATTAAACAAAATATATTTATATAATACCCCTTCCACTGACATCACGAGTTAGACTTCTGGCCGTAACCAGGTGTATTCTTGTTTAATTAGTTTTTATGTTACTTATAATTAACGACACGACCCAAATTTATTTATCATAGGAGACTTAGCTTACTCACCTTTTTTCTATAGCTTTATCTCCCTTTGAGATAGAGGTTGTCTCTCTCTCGTCAAGAAGAGACAAGTAAGGTAGTTTATTGTTCATATTAATTACATACTTAATATTTGATTATTTTTAAATGGTTCACTAATTTTTTCTTATAATTTTCCTGATTTATTATTGTATATTGCATTAGTAATGTCATTAAAAAAATTTGCTTCAGCTAAATGGACTTTTAATGTAGCTATATTTGTGATTTCAGATTAGTATTAAATGATTTGCAAGAGGTCCATAACATTTTAATTGTAGACTCTTATTTGATTTATGTATAATTTGTTTGCTAATCAGTATTTTCTTGTCTTAGTTCATGAACCATCAGTTTTATATATCTTCATTTTTACACTCAATTTTATATAAATAAGCCTGTTATGTTTGTATTTTTATCAGTTGATAATGCTCGTGATGAGCGAAACCGGTCCTGATCATTATAAATATGTGAAAAATAAATGTAAAAAATAAAACAAATGAATTGTTTTATTTTTTAAAATACAATGTCTTTCCACCAAGAATTGACAGTTAACACCTTAAAAGTGATAGAATAGGTTAATACTTTCCCACATTCATGGTTTATTTTTGAGGTACTCATAAAATACTATGAATGGTGGTTTCACTGCATATAAAATAATAGGTTGAATCATATCAGTCAGTGAAAATAGGTAAAATGAGATCAAATTTATTTATGGTGTTTTTTTTTAATGATAAAATACAATTTGTTTGCTCATCACAAGCATTATCAACTGATGATGCTTTGATGATAATGAATCCTCGTGATGAGCGAAACCGGCCCTGATCATTATAAACATGTGGAAGTAGTACAAACAAATAATATTTTATTTTTTAAAATATAATGCTTTTCCACCAAGAATTGACATTAAACACCATAAAAGTGTTTTTTCTTCACTATGAATATTATACATAGTTTCTGTCTTTTTGCGTTAAGTTTTTTGTTGAATGTTGAGTGTTTTAATCCTTAATTTCAGATATGATTGATTGAATGGGTACAGATATTTTATTGACAATAAAAGAAGACACGTTTGTTTAATAAATTTATTAATTCGTTGTAAAATTTCTTGTATCACAGTATTATTTGTAATAAATACGAAGAACTGTTATCTGTCAAAAACATGTGGTGGCAAATGATTGTGTAACAAGTTAGTGGTTAGTACAATATCGCCAAATAATTTAACATTTGCTTTGCAGCCTCTACCGTTTGAACATTGCCATCGCTGTTTACCGTCCATGGTTGATCTCTGGTAACTAAATGTGTATTCATTTAACAGCAACATTTTTTTCCCGAATCGAGAGCGTATGAATTTACCTGAAAAATATAAAGCTTTTAATAAATTTAATGTTTTATTTTAGTCCGGCCAACACGAGTATCAAAAAGCCAATCATAATTTCTTATCGTATGACAATGAACATTTTTTGGATATGATATATAGTGGGACTCCGATTCTTCGTTTTTCAACTTTCGTTTTTCACTTAGTTTTTTGTGATTGCGGCAAAGTCTCAGCCTAACATTCTTCATAGGGGACATTTATGTTGCAAGTCTGCGATGCAAAATACTGGTCAAAAATTAACACTAGTCGAGTCGACAAGACAGCTGAACAGTCTGTACATAGGTGCTCAGTAAGTGAGTCATCAGCGGAAACATACGAGCTGGCATCATAACAATAAAACGAATCTTGCAGACTTCCAGTCTCGGTTTTTGGTTTACAGGAATCGTACCTGTGTATGAGTGGGATGTCAAATGTACAACAAAAACAACTGTTTTTTTGAAACCATCTCCGCTCTCAATGTGGAGTATATAGGATCCTAATGGTGTTTACCTCAACAGACTTTTTCTACGAGAACTGTTTATTATTCAGTTGCTCAACCTCTCTTTATCGAAGAGAATAGAGATAGAAGAATAGCGCTAGGACAAGACTAGTGGTTAGCTAATCGCTCTTACTACGAGGGAATTTCAGATATCACAAACAGAAATCCATAAATCGATTGAGAAATCAATAAACAGCGAGAACGGCCGAATAAAGTCAACCGTACTTCTTAGGGGGATGACAAATGCTTGATAAAAACTATCAATCGGGGTAATATTCATGATGGGAACATAATATTTCACCGATAAATTGAGGAAAACGATAATCAGGGAACGATGAATGCGGGATTATTTAACATTGTTCTTATGGGTGTTTATCCAGAACTATACAAAAATTAACGATACATATGGGAAAATGATGAATGCAAAAACGATACATCGAGGTTCCACTGTATATGTATTTGAAATTCAATATTTTGAGTGATTGACAAGTAAACTGTACAATCAAGTTGATATTACTAAAATATTTGATATATACTATAATGCTCTCATTGAAAGCAATAACGCTACCTAAAAAATAAAAAAGACGACCTCATTGGAACAAACATCTTGTTGCATAGCAACCAAGGCTTGCTTAATTCTTCTCAGACGAGTGTTTAGAGATTTATCCTGTAAGAGGAATGCAAAGTCATATAGAGTGGTTGTGGTCAAACATTGATTAGCCTTAGGATGATAGAGATTCTGTTGGTATGTCGCTTCATTATCAAGTAGCAATACAACCAGTAAATTTTATAAAAACCATTAAAATTGTATTAAGTGCGGTCATACAGCAGCAGCTATCAGAAATCCAATTAAGTAAGTACTTGATAATAATCATATTTTATGATCAATGAAAAAGATAAACTAATTATTACTAATGATGTGGCGCACATAATATATTATATAATTGAAGGATTACTTAACATAATTAGGAATTAGTTAATTATTTTTTTATCGATCAAACCATAAACAAACATAAGTAATGGAGTATGAAACAATCATAATTCCTTACCAATCGAAATTTGTCTGTGACACAGGAGCTTTCATGTTTATAAATGGATGCATTATTGAATAAAGCATAGAATATAAATAAAAATACTTCAAAGATTAGGTCTATCGACATTGATATTATAACAATGATACGTAATATTTTCTAATAAAGTGGACAGGGATTGTATTATTTGCTAGTGCCCCAGAGAATTTCTTTAAATCTATTGATTAAATTCCAATTTAAATTAATACAACATAATTATATACATTGTGAAATAATTTACAAGTGTCATTAAGAATGTGTTATGTCAAATGATCATTATAGGAACATTGCAATGATGATTTCATTTGAATCTTTCTCAAAAAACTCTGATTTATCTAATCCTTTTGAATCCACTTATAAAATATACATGTTATTAGGAATGTATCCACTGTTACACAATGGCAATAAATTGACAGAGATTGGAATAATATATAAAACAATTATTGTAGCCGTGTGCAGTTTTTCTTTCATACCAGTAGGAATGTTTGTTAAATATAATTTTGAACAAAATATTGCTGCCAAGCAATCAAATAATTTGTTAACTAATTTAAACAACGCAATAATGTTACTTTGTACACTAACCGGAATTATGATATGGTTCATGTCAGCATTTTACAGCGTGGATAAAGCCAAGAAAATGTTTTCCAATTTTCTATTCGTCATGACACAATTAAATAATGTTCAAAGGTATAAGGAATTATCAAAAAAACTACTTTTCTGTCATATTTTAATAGTTATTTTAATGATCGTGCACACACTTTACGATGTCATAAAATGGAATGCATCCTGGCAGGAAATGTGGATATTCTTCGTAGGATTTGTAATGGACATCATGGTGCTGAAGTTTAATACGGAAATTTATATTGTGTCGGACATGATAAAATTATGCACGGCCAAAATCAAAAGCATATCGATTCGAAAACAAAAGAATTGTCGACAAGGAATAGTTGATGAAAAGAATCACGGACTCGGTATAGAATCAATGATGAGACTGTATACGAAACTAGCTGAGTACGCAGAAATTTCTAATCATCTTATTAATATAGCGGTATGTTCAATTTCATCATAAAAATTTAAGCTTTCAACATCAGGATATACTGACAGGAAGACATTAAGTCATAAAAATAGGTTTTGAGATAATCGCATTTAAAGTATTATTTTTTTGTCCAAATTACTTGAAGAAGTGAGATTGATATTAATGACATATAATGACAAAGTATTCGGTGTAAAGTTTTCTTTTTATTAATTTACAGATGGCTCTGCGACTAATAGCAATGTTTATTACATTGTTAGCATATGTGAGAATAATTGGGAAGCCACCTAAAGATAAGATGTTTGAAGTTGAAGACGTAAGTATAATAAATATGGCCACCACATTTCACCTCCAAGATTCCCTGTAACCAGACCAATCTGCTTTATCTCCGGTCATACCAGTGTTTCTTAGTCTCCATTCATAGTAGTGAATGGTCGGAACCAGAACTCTTGATTCTTTATAATGTCAAACTTCCTTAGTAATGTTTGAAGCAATCATCTGCTATCGTAGCTTAGTATACTTCTTAAAGAGTCTTTACCAATTGCCGTCACAATATGATAAAATAATAACAGTTTCTTACCTACATTCCTCCAGGATTGTAACAGAGTGGTCGACGTCATTGGCTTCGGTTGCGGTGTTGAAGCGTTCGAATCCTAGTACGGAGAGTTTTATAAATTGTTTTTTTCAATTCAAATTTGAATTGTTGAGATTTTGTACATTTCTATGTATTTTTCAATCGATTTACGGATGTGTTTGAATCTTAAAAACTGGCTGTAGCAAGAACGATTAGCTAACCACTAGTCCTGTCCTAGCCCCGTCCTTCAATCCTTTCTTTCTTTGAAAAAAGACAGGTTGAGCTGCTGTGTAGCAAACAGTTCTTATAAGAACTTTCTGTCGAAATAAGCGCTCCATTAGGAGTTCAAATGATCCAAATTGGAAGTGAAAAGATACATATATAATGATTCTTTATAATATATTATACGAGAGGTCAGTACAATATTAATTTTTTTTCAAAATTTGTGAACAACTTGTTATATCGACGGTGTTTTGACCAATTGATGTAACCCTCAAAATTGAAATTGTTCAAATTGTAAAAACTGTTTTTATCGAAAAAATTATATGGTGAATTGCTTTATGAATCTTTGAAATGTACTACTGTAAATTCTCATGTTTGCAGATACGGGTTTATACGAAGGGATTGTCGATATAATAGTGGCTTACATCAAGTGGAGGGGAGTGGATTCTGAATTTTTAAACCTAAAATCAATGTAAAATGATGTTTCCCTTCCAAAAAGTGGATCTATTTTTCTAATTTACATCATTTTGCTGAGACCAGCTTTTTCGTCCTTAAAATTAGATCCAATCATCAACTAATTTTCTTATTTTTTGAGAATTACTTTAATTGGGCAAAACACAGTCGATTATGCCATAAAAAAAGGTTAAGGAGTGAATCATCTCAAACCTCTTATCTCTCATTCTAACATCATCATTCTTGCTATATGTTAGTCAGTATGTGATTCTATTCATAATGCTGCTACATGATAATGAGTTTTGATGAACTATCCTTTAGCTCAAATACTACGATTCTTCGCTTACTAATAATATTTTTTTATGCAGAATGTCGACTCGCTTCTTCTTTGGTTATCTAGAGAACAATTTTTCGTGCTTACACCAATTTACATGACAAACAAATTACAAAATACTGTCTTTGAATTGAATATTGTACTGGACAAACTCTTGATCAATTCGGAATCTGGTAAGGATAATGAATTTCCCGTATTAGCACCTCCGATAAAATCAAGTGATAACTCAAAATTGTACAGTAGAGCCAAATACACTATCGGACAATGATAAAATAACCTTATTTATTTTTTCCTCATTTCTGATCAGAGTAACGGTCATTATATATGTTTGTATATATTTATTGATTCATTGTGAAAACCTCTATTTTATATAAAATTGTGAATGTTTTGAGTTTTAGTAGTCCTATTCTCACATTTATGAGTATTTGGACACTAAAAGTGAGTGGTCAGTAAGGCTCAACACCTATACGCCGAATGTAATGAGTACTTGCGTAGTTTATTTTTAAGCATGAAAGCCAACTTCAAACGCGATTATTACAGAGTTGTCCCTTAGTATTACCAACTTTTTTCACCACAACGACAATTACATATTTGGTATAAATAAATATAATCATTATTTTTCGTTCCCAGATATCAAAGTACGAAGAAAACTTATGCAATTCAAACAAGTGATGGCAAAACAAAAAATACGCGTTTGTATCTGTAACATGTTTTATTTGGATAAAACATTCATCTACTCGCTAGTCAGTGCTCTGACATCCTATGTGATAATAATTATTCAGCTGGGATAAATTTGATAGAGAATAAGTTTTAATGCGTTAAGAAGAAAAGGGAGGACCTCTTAGTGATGGGTGGATGCTCTGCAGATGGTTGGAGGGACATGTGCGCTCCCCAACTAATGTGCTAGGCGTTACTATTTTCAAAAAAAATCGAATAATTTCATTTTTTCAATTTTCAATTTTCAATTTTCCTTTTTATTTGTATAATATTATATTTTCCTCGTGGTGTGACGAGGAAGCCTGGGGAAAATTTAAGTGTGCTGTGGGAGAGAAAAGGAAACGGAGCATTGATATTAAGTGATTTATTCAGCATTCTAATCAGTACAAATTGATCTCAAGAAGTATTGACACAAAATGAAGGAAAAATAGAAAGTTTGTTTTCATTCATTGATCCTTGAGCTAATTTCAATATAAGCTGTACAGCTGTTCTATTATTGCTAATCATTGTCAAACTGGCAACACCAGTTGCCACTTTGACACTGGACATGACTCATGATAGAGATGACTATCAAATGAGAGGCAGATTATATAAGGAAAACCACGAGGGGTATTCATTATCATTCTGTAGAGAAAAAATTTTATGTGTTTTAAATTGTGTTGTTGTCATTGTTATGACTTGTCACTGGACCGTATTACCTGTAGCTGTATTCCATGGTACACGCCTTAAAGTTACTTAATGTGACATCTGTGATGTCGTCAATACAACGCAAACTATGTTGAAGTCGCACAGAAACCCAAAATATAATATAGATGTCATAAATAATAAAATTGCCAATTTTGTACCTAAGCATTTTTCAAACTCAAATTAAATTGGTGTGTTTATTAAGACGATTCCTATTCCTTACGATTTTAATATGATATATGATGTAAATACTTTAAGAATGAATTCAATGAGCACCTAACGTATCTTTGTTAATTTTTATAATTTAATAACAAAATGTACAACGTTTTTACATTGAGTTAGAAAGGGCTCTTATGGATAAGTAAACTACTAATCATCAAAAAACGATGAATAATTGAAGAAGAAAAGAGAACTTTTCTAGAACAATGTACGGACAAGTACTGTTTCATTGAATATAAAAAAATCTATGCTTGATATGTGTACAAAGTATTGTACTATAAAAGGAATATAATCTAAATCGCCACTATCAAAAAAAACAAAGAATTTGAAGAAAAGTTTCAGGGAACTTCGTAAAAAAAAATTGCGTCTTTAATAAAATCTTCATCGGCTCAGCAAAATTTGTAGATTGGAGAGTGATTGAGTAGCTGATAAAATTATGTAAAAATGCATATCTCGTGTGGTATAAAATATCAATATTTTCCAACACTTTTACCCTCTGCGTCCGTGAAAAATTAGAAAATGGATAAGCTGGCCACTCTTTCAAATAGGTTGTACATCACTGGTCTACAATGTAGCTACATAGGTGGACACTTTACTTTTAACCCAGTTCCGCAGAAGATGGGTGTACAATGTCAGAAGGTATACAGAGAAGAAGATGTAATCAACTGGAAAGCACCAGTCAAACAAACAGTCACATAAATACAAAAGTGTTTTTATTCTGATTCCTAATATCAAAAAAAGAATGTAGTAATAAAAAATAGGTTATGTTTAATCTATCTCGGGGATAGCAGTAGAGTTTATAATACATATAATAAAATTAACCTAACACAGTAAACTTCTGCTTCTCCAGGCATGGTAGAGAGGGTCCGCGATAATCTAAAAACACGGATAAAGCGAACTATTAATTTTTATTTCGTTTTGAAATACTAATTTACATTTGTAAAGCAAAATAATATTTTAACATATTATTTATAAAGAAAGCCAGTATGGTTTCATTGATGCCGTTTCATTGATGGAATAACCCCTTGATCTATGGATTGAATAATAACATTAGGTTGATAATCAAGGTCGAAATTTTCGTTTTTTATCGATTAAAAAACGACAGTGAACGATAACGATAAATTTTCATTATCGAACGATAATCGATAATAAACGATAATGAATTTTCTATTATCGATCTCCAACGATAGTAATCGATAAATTGCAAAATTGACCAATATCACCAAATGTTTTTTAGTGATATTTACTATAGATGAACAAATTTCACTTGGCCGCTTGTGAGAGCGCAACCGTTGCGTTAGGAATGTTGCCATACTCAACCCGAACTGAAATTTGAATATATTTAAAAAATGATATTTTAGCGACAGTTATTAAAATTAGACATGGATTTTCAAAATACATTTAATGGCAATTGGTGAAATTTGTTCTAGACTGACAATTCTAGTTCCAAATTCGGCGGCAACCCAAGTAATGTTGGTAATACTATACATCATTTGTCATGAAACAAATAAAAAATCGATACATTTTAGAAATACATTGATAGTTAAGAAGAAAAAGAATGGGAAAAAGTGCTAAAAAATGTTACGCCAACCGCTAACTGACAATACTTTGCTCAGAATGTTTGTCAGTTAAAAGATGGATTATCATAAATGAATTTTATATAATGTTACACCGAATCCGTTAAATTGCATATTCCATGTAATGTATTACAAAAAACATATTAGCTGTATGATAGTAGCAAAGGTATATTTAAAAATAACGAAAAAGTTCGCAGTCTATGAAAAAAATTATTATCGAAAAAAGCCGATAATTATCGGTTACACAAACGATAATATCGATCAAACGATAAATTTCATTTATCGTTATCGACCATTATCGTTGCAAAACGATAATACTTTTTGTATCGTTTTGTTTCGTTCATTATCGATTCAGAAATTTCAACCTTTAGTTGATAACTAATTAGCATTAGGTGGTGAAAAAATTTCAAGCATAAGGCCGTTGTTAGTATATAATGTGTCTCCATGCGGCTGAGAAAGAGCATTATCTAATACCAGCACTGCTTTTTGTTGCAAACCGTTACTTTTCAAAAAATCTTTCACTTTTTGTAGCCATTTAGTTTTAAACCAATCTTCAAAGACAATTTTTTCAATCAATGCTCCTTTCTGGATTTAATAATCAACATAAAGATTACTAATTCTTTTCCCTTGGGTTCCAAAAGTTTTATTTTGTGAGTTCCATGCATCTTTAGTATTGATATATTTATGTACATATTGATATGTTTTAAATTACGTATTTAATTCATACACATAATTCGCAAACTGGAGAATCCGCACACGGATAACTGGGGGTTTACAGTATATCTTCTGTGTTAATCTGTTCCTCATCTTTGAATGCACTTGATTTGGTGTAGAGAAAACGTGCTATGCTCTTCCAGGCAGGCTTGAAGATTTAATGATTATGTGGCAAGTTAGAGCCAATAATGGTTTCCTCAACAATCATAACATGTGCTTTGCAGCCTCTGCGATATGAACACTGCCATCTCTGTTTACCACGCTTCGATGTTCTATGATAAGTGAACTTGTACCCGTTGAAAAGCAACATTTTTCTCCCATATTGTGTCAGAATGAAAATTGCTAAAAGAAGAAATGTAAATATAGGTATGTTATAAAAGCAGCACAAGACTCGTCGGAAAATACATGCGTCTGTCTGCCTGTCACAACAACTTCTACAAAACGGTGAACAGTAGCGACGTGACATTTGAACATGTCATTCTGGCTGCCATTTCTGTGCCTCTTTCAAGTTTTGACTTTTAACATCATTTTTAATTGACGACTTTATTTTGTGGTTGTTACATGAGGTGTGATCCACGGTGATATTTTCAACTTTCAACTTTCAACTTCTAACTTAATAAAAAAATGTGGTTTTACAATATTTTTGGGTCAGTTTTGTAGCTTTACTGAAAAATATGCTTTTTTGAGTTATGATTCTATTTTATCGGTAGTGCGAAATATAAGTAAGACTATGTATTTAGAAACAATTCAATTTCATGTATTAAAAAAACACTTTACATTTATGACCGTGTTAGAAATAACTCATTTTGCACGCAGTCAATAAAAGTTCAATTATGTTAAGTATTTAGAACTTAATAAGAACCAATGTCACTAAATATTGTGATTAATTTATTAGCAGCGCAGTGACACGGACCTTTCGGAAAATTTTCTATCATGACAATTGATTTATAAATGTTTATTTAATTTTATTTTAAATATTGTATTACACGTCAGATATTTTGAAGTAGGAAATTATTGTATAACACTAGTCTTCAATCCAGCTTAAATCTTTTAAAACCCATTTGATTCAATATGGTAAAGTGTAACCTAATTAGGGCTGCCAGATTTATTGATATCCAAACCGGGACATTTAATTTAAATTTACTCCCGCCCCCATATACTATTCGAAATCGTATTTGATGATTTGCTTGCTGGACTATTTTTTTATTTTAATCAAATTTTTAAAATTTTTCCAATGATTTAGTCTTTGTGATCAAATAAATAATAATAAATTAAGACATATAAACAAGAATTAATGAGAATAATAAAGTTCTTTGAAGTATTCCCGTAGTTTATTCCGTATTATAGTCGTTTGTAAGAAGTAAAAGAAAATTGTTCCCACGTTTAAAAGTGACCGTTCGTTCGTTAGTGTTTGCACTTGAATAAGGGATACCCGGGCTATGCCCTTTTTCTCCTTTCATCTCTGGGAAAATAATGTTTGGTTTAATAGGTCTGTGCGAGGTGATGAAATCTTGATGGTGGTGGCATTGATCGTTGATCGTCGTTAACCTCGAGCTGGTGATCGTAAAGATTTAGGCTTATATATATTATATTTTTTATATATATATATATGTTGTCATTAGTGACCGTTGATGACTGTGCTATTACACATGTGTTGTATTATTTTTGCAACTCCGTAACTGCGGGTATTTCTGACGAATGCGAGTTTATCTAAAACCGAGATTTTAGGCTGTCCCGAGAGCTCCCCTAATTGACACAATTGAGTGCAGTATCACTACAAAAACGTCAAGTCACAATTTCACACTCTTTAACACTTTACGACAGCAACTTTAGGATAGCGACATGCTTCAATTAAAGAAGATGTTTGGTTTTGAATCATCCAGGCCCGTATGTGGTTCAGTAGTTTTCTTTTAAGGTAAATGCTATGCTTTTTCCTTTATGTATTAGTGTAACAGAACTTTGATAATCACCAGTTAAATAATAAGATCCAGTCAAGAATTTCTACTCGACAGTTGAAATGACAAAAATTAATGACGTATTAGGTTCATAGCCGTGTGACATATGACAGCGATGAGAGCGTGTCGAATTTTGTTTCTAGAAGATGCTAACAATCGAACGTCTCTTATGGCCCAACTACATGTTATGGCTCTGTTTCTATTTGTATTTTTTTTTACTACTATGAATAACTCTAGGCCAGTGGTTCTCACGGAAAATTTCTCCGTGGCAGCATAATGAACATCAGTGATCTTTTGGAAATGTCTCGTGGCCGCACCAAATTTTCAAAAGTGGTTTCAAATATTAGGTCGATGCATTTAAGGGACTCATCACCGCCTCCAATTTTTTAACCATAAACGATTGCCATACAAGTTTATGTCGCAGACAGAAAATTTGTATGCATTAATATAATTTCTTTAAAAATGTGTACTTTATTTTAACAATGCTGTCATTTACAAATGTTATATTTAACATTACATAGCCCTGCAGGTTTGTTTTTCAAATATGTCTAAATATCTACGAGTCATTATATTTTTACTGTTTCATCCTTCTGAATGTTTGTTTATAGATAATTTCTTAGATTCATTTTAACTCGGGGATTGTATTAAATTCCCTTAAAAATTATAAAAATAAAGACTAACGTAATATACAGATGCTTCCATATATATAAAAAAATCAGAAGATAATCACTGTTACACTTTATATATTTAGAAAATCTCTCGTCAATGATAATTACACCATTGCAAGACAAACAGCGTTGGTTATCTTACAACAGACCGAATTACTTAATGCACTGCAGCAAAAATTAACACGATGGGGTTACCGTACTGATCCCGATTAATTTTTATCTAAAAAGGGATCCCTTTATTATTAAAAATATTCATTCACTACAAATACGTTTTCTAGCGGCATACGTACGCAATACGAATAAACAAATGTCGATTTTATTTTATATTACTCATTTTATGAATATCAATATCTATTACTATAGAACCGTTGATGGCCGCAGAAATATCCTCTGGTGGCCGCACATGAGAACCACTGCTCTAGACTCATTCCTAAAAAAATAACAAGTGTGCAACTGTGAACCAAAATATAGCAAAATACAAACCAGGGAGTGTTTCATTTTAAAAAAATAACTAAAATATTAAACTATTAGTATCATATTTTTTTTTCGTAAATGAAAGTAAAGAAACTATCTGATTAAAATAATGCCTCAACTACACCACTGAGAACAATACAATAACTTCTTTGTGTTATTGTTGTCATAACTTAAGCGGACGTAATTATTTTTAAGTGTATTAATGAATAGAATCAATATTCATGAAACCATTATAGAAGTTTATACTGAGGACAAATGATCATTAAATAAATATTCAAAAAATGAATTGCTTCGAATCTTTCTCAAAAGACCTAGACCTGCGCCACCCTTTTCAATCTACATATAAACTCTACATGCTTGCAGGTGTATACCCTTTGAGTTATAACGGAACGAAGTTAACAGAGATCGGAGTAACATATAAAGTGATCATTGTAACGCTTTATTGTTTTTCTTTCGTGCCAATAGGTTTATTAATAGAAAGTTACTTTTCAATAAACGATGAATCTGAAAAATTGGCAGTCAATTTAAGTTATGCAATTACGCTGTTATGCATGCTGAGTGGAGCAACGATATGGCCTATTTCAGCATTTTTAAACATAAAAAAAGAAAAAGAAATGGTTTCAAACGTTCGTTATGCCATTAAAATCTTAAATAAATCACAGTATTATAAAAGTTTAGGAAAAAAAATATTCAACATTCATATTTTCTCATTTATCGTCTTGATAACTCATTCAACTTTCGACAGCCTTCATTGGGATGTAAGCTTACAAGGAGGATGGTCATATTTTTTGGGATTTATTATGGAAATCATGGTGTTGAGGTTTTATACAGAAATTTTCATTGCGACTGACATGATGAAGTTCTGTACATACAATGTCAAAAATACATTGATTCAAAATGATATGAAATACCGAGAAGAAATACTTGATGAAAAAGATATTGCAGAATACAAGGTCGAACCTGGATTGGACTCTATGATGAAGCTGTATATTAAACTAGCAGATAATGCAAACATTTCTAATGATATAGTTAATCTATCGGTGAGTAAAGTTTTCTTTTGTGTGGTAATTAAAACATTATGTGTGTATTAATTGTGCGCACTATTATCGACAATGCCGAAATGTGCAATGAAAACTGGAACTGGAACTAAAGAGCTGGAACATAAAAAAATCAACAAAAATGTGAAGTTTTTTACTTTTCCTAAGGGTCGGATTCGTGGTCAAGTAGTCTTCGTCGTTGGCTTCGGTTGCGGTGCTCATTGGTTCAAATCCCAGTACGGAGAGAATTCAATTCATTTCATGAATTGATTTTTCAATCTATGTATGGATTTCTATTGGAAGGCGTGGGTGTTTGTGATGTCTTAATTAAATTTCCTCTCATCCATGCGATCTTTAAAACGGAGAGTAGCGAGAGTGATAAGCTAACCACTAGTCCTGTCCTATTCATATCCGTATAACCATGATCTTTTTGAAAAAAACAAGAGGTTGACCATCTGAGTAACAAGTAGTTGTAGTAGAAAAACTTTTTTTGATATATCTTCATTTAGAATATTCATATGCTCCACATTGGGAGTGGACATGACAAAAAAAAATGTTTTTTTTACATATACATCGTTTTAATATTGAGTGAGTAAAGTGAGATTAAGAAAAATCCAACATCAGTATATTATTTGGAACTTATTTTATTTTGGTAAATATTCTTTACAACACGTTACTCTTTTTCTGTTTGACAAAACAATGTCATTCTCTAGGAAATTTAATTGTGGGTAAGAAATCGGCAAAAAGTCGCACACTGGAATCAAAGAAACCTTTAAATTATGCGAAAAACGAAATATTATTACAAAAATTCATATATTTCAAATATGCTGTATGGTTTGTACAAAGACATTCCATTTGTCATAATATTATGGTGGCTTTTTTATACTGATATTATATTCGTATTTTGCGTTAATAATCGGTTTCCCAAAATATTAATAATTCTTATCCAATATTTTAGGATTATAAAAAGTATATTTCAAAATAATAATAGTAAAATTTTCACTGAAGATCATTTTTTAAAATATCTTTTGAGCGAAAGTATCTTAGTTTCTGAAATTGTAAAACTATTACTTTTTAGATCTAGGATCCATGTTAGAATTAAGATTTAAATAAGGGATTAAAACCAGAAAAATGTATGCAAAAAAATAAAACTAACTGTTACATAAACATATATATTTTTTAATGGAATCCAAAAATATTTCAATTTTGATCACTAAGCAAATCATGCCTTTCGATATATTTCCAAACAACTCAAAATTACGATGCGCCCGTTGTGACGTCACATATTTTCCATAGCAACGATGCATCTCACCTTGTAGTTTTATCCTTCCACCATGGTGTTATACTATCAAAAAAATCTTTTTATTGTTGATTTATAAATATTAAAGTTTTGTGACGTGCATTTAGAACACTTTTATCAAAGATTGACACTATTCCTTAGCAACTGTCATGCACGAATGTCAACAAACGCATTATTGACAAAAACGATTTTTTTAAATGTACGAAATAGCGAATTGTGCGAACGTCGAACGTTCAAAAGTCAAGATCCGCTTGTATAATATTATTCAAATACTGTAAGGTTTTAATATTCGAATATTTGTTTACAACGAATATTTGGAATCCCTAATACTGCATCAAAACTGATTTTGATCACTCTGAATTTGTTCTATAACTAAGTCGTACGTTTAAAACTTTGATGAGTTTGTGATTTTAATTGATATTTCGTTGATTTCCAGATGTTTCTCAGATTAATAACTATGTTCTTGACTTTGTTATCATATGTAAGTATTCTACCACATTCGGATACAGCTGTGGTAAACCAAACTAGATATGTAAGTTAAAAAAATTAAAATCAATACTTAAAAATCAGGATAATTAAAGGATTATTTAGGATAAATAAACATTATGTATGTGTGCACTGTATGTATGGTAGAGGTCTGTACGGGCCCAGGCTTGACCGGGGTAAGGTATTCAATTTTAAGAAGCATATTTCGTACTATGTTTTGGTCATGAGTCAGCTATAAGCTAATAGTATTCATAACCTAAATAAATTATTTCACATGTTTTATGAATATCGTTGGAAATATGGAAACAATAACACATATTGTTTGAAAAGTATAAATGAATTACTTTATTTAAAAAATCGAATATGTTTTGGGCTGAGAAAAAAAATCTGGGCCTCGGATCGGGTTCGGGTGACAAGTGTGATATTGAGACTAAGGATGCCTGAAGATGACAGGCTCGGCCGGGTAATTTTATAAAATTTCGACCGTTGCAAACCTCTAATGTATGGTGTTTGTCAGCGGCTAAAATAAATGTATACAGATCTGAGAAACAAAATATTTGTATTATTACCAATACATATATTAAAACGCCATCGATGATAGTCGAGCTGTGGAACAATATCAGAGTCTGAATCCCACATCCTTGCTTTAAAACAGAAACATTGATCCGCATGCTGTGCATATCATCCGGGCTTTTCCGGAGAATTTCAGGAAATTAAAATTTTAAACGCTTAACTCTGTCAAATAACTATTTTATAGGACATTCTGATGTTACTTCTTTGGACTGCAAGAGAATTGTTTTTCATCTTTATATCGATCCATATCACCGAGCGATTGCATAACTCTACTTTTGACTTCAATATCGATCTTGACAAACTCTTGCTTTGTACAGAATCTGGTAGGGACACATCATCTTTTGTATATCTACAATCGTCTTGCACATGCAACCACTCTTTAGGGAAAAAGTAGAAATGATCCCCTTAAGGGTGAGTGAAAAGGTTATTTTTCAACAATGACATCTATGAACCCTTTGATTAGTGAGATATTTTTGTGAAAATAGGTTTTTTGGATCTTGATTTTTTTCACATAAACATACAAAAACACTTTGTTTTGTTATATCTAGGAAGAATATTGCTTACTGTTTCAAGCATTGAATATTTTTGTAGAATTTTAAAATGCATATTTATCAAAATCAATTTTAATTCTATGTTAGTAAATGAAATAATTCATTATTACTTTCAAATAATTATCTAGAAGACTTTACTTCTACTTCAGCCCTAGATCTTTATTGCCTTGGCATCTGTGAACATGTGGTTCTCTATTGACGATGATTTCAGGAGAAGAGTCGAATCGAAATGACTTTTACGCTCAATTCATAACGCTACAGATTTTTTACAGATATTAATTAGCCTTTATACATTTTTTTTGTTCATTTGAAACAAAAAATAATGTGACTGCCAAAAAATTACTGACCGATATGTACAGTATTAATATATAAAGAAATATTATAATAATAGTTCAATAAAAAAGATGAGAATGGCAATAGACACAATACATTGCTGTATATATACAGCATAAAGCTATACTACTCCAAGAGTGATGACAAAAATTCTTTGACAATTATTCTAATATAAATATTCTTGTAATTTATAACATTTACAATTTTTAAAACGTCTTTATTAAAAAATTAATGAAACGAAATAATTTAATATCGCCGTATTAAGAATATAATTATTGTCTTTGAAACCAGAAAAATGTGACTTTTTATAATGATGTCTTGTGGCTGTTGTTGATATCTAACTGTGTTGCAAATGATGTATATACATCTAAAAAGAAAATTAGCATTGTTAAATCTAGAAAATAAATAGCCGACGATTTGGACACGAAATTTGTGGATCACCAGTATTGTCATAGCGGTTAACATGCGTTAGTGGCTGTTAATATTTTTTGTTCACTTACCTTATTATAATAAACTTAAGTGTCCACCATTTTTTTTAAATATGTATTATTTGCAAAACAATAATGATTATCTCTCTCCTGTAAAGTAGTGTTTCTATAGTTATGCAATTTTCTGGTTTCAACAACAACATTTGACTGTAACTTATAGAAAAGATATTCGACATAATTTTATGCAAAATATTATATTAATAAATATTATATCCTGAAAATTTACGGTAGGATCATTTCAGACACCCGGTAGTGCAAATAATACCTGTGAAATTGACAGTGATTTATTTTTGAGACTTCTGAACAACTTTGCAAATTCATCTATTGCTTAAAACATTGTTAAAGACCAAATTACCGCACATATGATAAAATATCAAATAGCTAACAAAACTTACTGAAAAAAAGTATATTATGTTTTGAGCAGCTATAATATTCTATTTTTCTAGCTATTCCTAAAAAATAGACGTTAAAAAATGCAATAACACTTGTTGCATGTCACAGTTGTATACTGATATATATAACTGTGACATGCAACAAGAAATACATAACAATTTGAATCTAATTACAGGATTCCTTCATGTTTGAACAGTTTATTTGTAAATATGTGATTGAAACTAGTATTTCTGACATAATATCGTCGCTGTTCTGGACGAAAACACGAAATTGAAAATTTACATATTGAAGTTAGTTATACCAAAATATTCCTTATTTCAAAATCTACCGTACGGAAGAAGACATTCATTTTTTTATAAACTATACTTTAACCTCAAAACAGTTTTGTAAAAACAAACTAAATGAAAAAGGTATAACATTTCGAACATTTGAAAAACTTCAAAGTCGAATTGCTCAAAACAACAACAATCTGTGTTTGTATAGAAGAATTCTTCAATGAAAACTAATCTTCATCTTTTTCAGATGTCACTGTAAGAAGAAAATTGATCAAATTTAAAAAAAGTGATAAGGAATCAAAAAATACGTATAATGATATATAACATGTTTTGTTTGGATAAAACATTCATTTACTCACTAACAAGCGCCCTGGCTTCCTATGCTATAATCATTATTCAGCTGGAATAAATTTGATACTTGATTGTTTACACTGGAAAGAAACAAAAATATAGGCGTTATGCTATTATCTCGAAGGAGAAATTACGCATGAATGAGGTTTATGTATAAAAGTAAAACATAAGTATTTGAACTGTCTCCACAATAATTGACCCCATATGCGAAAAAATAGCGTTAGTCTTTATTTGGATTTTTGTCAATACTTTTATCTAGTAAAAGATTTTTTGATCAATAAACCGTGTTCTCAATAAAATTACTCAAACGATCTTCATTCATCAAAGATAAATATTTTCATATGTCAGAAGCAGTTTAGCTTATTGCAATCATTTTTGACACGTTTTTTACAATACGTATTCATATTTAATATTTATACAAATATATACATAAATAAATAAAAAAAACATTTAATTTGAACTTATGGATGCACATATAATACTTTGACAAGAACAAAACAGAATGCAATTTAGAAACATCCTTAAAAAAGATATCAACAGTGAAAAAGGAGTCGTAGATCTGTGGCTTTAAATTGTCAACTGAACCAAATACAATTTGGAGGCAGAGATGCTGGAAGCTGCTGAAGGAAACCAGAACCTACCCTTGTCCATTGCCCTCAATGATTCATATTCATTCTATTCTGTGTTAAGCAGTAGTAAGCACAGGCTTCATGTAAAAATATTGTGTACTTTTTGATTTGATTTGATCTTCATGAAGGAAATGCCATGCATGCAGTCTGCAGTGACTACTGTTCACAAAATAAATTTAACAACTACACGGTGGACTTTGCTCATCATGCTTATCAATCTTATCGTAGACTAAATTTGAGTTATACCAACTCACCATCTTTTAAAATAAGATACACAATATAAATCGATAAATAAATCATTTTATTTATATATAGTTCTTGTAGCAGTCATATTTCAGAAGTTAAAATTTATTTATAACATACTATCTACACACCAAATTAAAATACTATTTATTGTAAATTGACAAGGAAAATACATGGCATTACAGCTGAATGCGCTACGCATTTGACGAATATAATGAAGACAGAACACATAACAATAAATAATAATAATAATAACATTTTTTTGGAATTGAGAAAATAGAAGAGAAAACAAACATATTTTTAACATACAAATTCATAAAAGACAAATCTAAAAAACAATACATAGAGCCCAATCCTGAAAATGTCATATGGTAGCAATATACACCGGAGTCCCGTTTCTTCAATCCCCCAAAAAAATGTGTAGATGTTTCAAAATACAAGCGTTTTGCGAACATAAGAAAAATACAAGTATATATTGGGGAAAGGGCAGCTACCATCTCAATTAAAGGAAAGTGTTTATTTTTCAAAAAAAAACTGATATTTCCACATTATTTCTAATATTAATATTTTTTTTTACATCTATCTATATGGACAATCCAAATGACGGATATGTTTATTGCAAGTCCCCATCCATCACGCTAAGACAATTGTGGAGAAAGGTAACATGGCGTATCTCTTTATGTCTAGAATGGCTAGCAAAAACTGGGGGTATAAAAATCATGCCCTGAAAATGGTGCCATTTTTATGGGGATAGCAGATTACGCACTAGCGTATGGCATTCTAGAGCAAAAATTGGATTTGTCAGGAGGGCCTTACTGAGTGGACAACGCGTTGCATTGATTTCACTCACTAAGGCTTACAGGACGACTTTAACAGTTCTGGCTGGCGTGCTACCGTTGGACCAGCACATACAGACACGCGGTGCAATAACTCTTCTTCTGAAGGGCATCGACAAGGATATTGAAAGCGTTCCTCCGACGCCGTCCCTGTCGCGAAATATACCTGTATCTCAGACTTATCCTTCATTCGTATATTTGCCGACGTACAAAACAGCTCTGGTTGCAGACAGGTTGGCAGACTAGGTGGTCTACATCCAGCAAAGGGCGCTAAAGATATCTATTCTTCACGGACTTGATCTGGAGGCACGAGGTTTAGTGTCTTTTACATGGACACTGGGCTTGGCAGTCTATAACCGGCCATGGAAAGTTCAACGGTAAACTATTTTGTGAGACTGCCTAGACATGAATGCCGAACGAGCAGAACTGTTTGCTGTAGCCCATCCTCATACGGGATCAATAGGCCACACTGACTTGATCTCAACCAAGGCCAACCTTGAGGCATCCGATAAATTTGCAACATCATATAGGGAACGGGATATTCTCGATTCCTCTTTAGATGCATCGCGGAGTAGGTTAAACTGTAGCGCTACGGCGGATTCTCAGTATACGGATACACAGGATACTTAATATCGCTGAAACTAATTGGCTGAGAAGTCACACTTTCTTTTTTTTCTCTATCCTTTCTTTTCTAAAACACAATAGTGCGTGGTTAAAAGATCGGTCCCGTGCAGTTCTGCATCGGACCAAAAACATGACCAGTAAATTCATTTCTTTTCTTGATCGTTATTGCGTTATGGAAGGCGGCCGTGAAATAACGGATGCATACACATAACGGGTGGGGATGGGGCCACAAACTTGTATCCATGCCTGTATTAACCACAGTGCATAATATGCTATCTTTTATTAATATGAGGCACACTGGTTTATTGCATGGTAATTTATGAAAAGTTAACAAAAAATAACAATCTCTTCACATCCGTAACCCCTAAAGTATTGAGGCGATTACTGTAATTCAGTGATTCCCTAAGTGATTCCTACGGACCCCTAGGGGTCTTTGTAACCGCTGAAGGGGTCTGTGGCAAATTAAAGATAATTTGGGGGGGTTGTGGCACATTTTCACTATTATGAAAGTTGAAATAAATAGCAATAAATAAGACCCACAAACTCGTATGTATGTAATTTGTTGAATAATCCACAAATGAGGAACGTAAACCAATGTTTGTTGAATAATACCTAAAATTCTGGTTACAAAAACAAGTACCAATTTTATGTATAAAGAGCTGTTGATTGCTTTCCGTCTTTCTATTTACTAGAATGTGGATTTAGAGCAGTTCTGAACGTCGTCATACTTTAAATATCAAAATGTTTTATTTATATTTTATTTTTACATCACCATTCAAGACATCAAAATTAAATTCATATTTTTTCCATTATGTAGTTACGTAAAGTTATTTTACATTCATGGTCAGATTTTTGCTTTAAGAAAGGGTTCATGGGCGTAATATGTTTGGGAGCCACTGCTGTAATTCATACTCTTACATATCGTCCGGCACATGTGACATATTTAGGGGGCGGATGTGTATGTGTGCCGGGAGGTTGAATAATAGAATTTTTACTATCCATAATGACATATGTAGAGCATTTTTTCTTTGAGGAATCGGAACACAGCCATCTTTGATTGCCCGAAGCTGAATATCTGTGAAAGGAGAATGTATATTTTTCAAGCATCAATAAGTTTTTTCCTCTTCTCGATTTTACAAAGACACCTGAAACAAGAAGACATGATATTATATTCGATGGATACAGAATTTTAAAATGATTAGGTATTTCATAAATACCACCTTCTGTTTTTTTTATGATGTCCTTTCTATTTTATAAACATATTCTACTCTTCTTTGATCATATCCGCTCGATATTTGGAGGATATAGCTACCATTCTGTTTGATCTTTCCGATTCCCTATCTTAGTGACAAGAATGAAAATTGAACAGAGATTTTCCATCCGTTGTCGAAAACGTAATATTTCCTTTGAGATTATGACATTTAAAATGACAGAATTCATTTATATACTAATTAGTACAGGAAGTCTTCGTTGTCCGACGACAATTGGTACCAAAAAGATACTTCTCTAAGTGAATCCACTTAAAACGGGGACAAAAATTATTTAGTAAATAAGAAAAAACTAATGATGGCAAGAAGAAAAGAGTAGACAAGAGAGATGTGAATATGAAGAGCTTTGAACATAGGCATGTGGGGTTTAAAAGGACAGTTGATGACTGCGTTATTGCGCAGATTTTTATATATTTGTGTAGTATAGCCCCTTCTTTCTAAATGAAAAAGGTTAACTAATTAATCTATCATATCCTGCAAGAAATGGGTCTCCTTTTAGAAGACCAGAGGTATACTAGACCATTTTGAATTGTCATATTCATTTTTTTATTCGGTAATCACTAAAAAAATTGATAGATGCATGTAGTTATATTTTTATTGAAAAAACTCTATTTTTGTGTAGTAAGTTTCGAATCAATCTTTAGAAGTGTAAGTGACTTCTTTTTTGCATTGAAAATTAAATTAGCCTTTGATTGGACATTTTAAATTTATTGTTGAACAACCAAATAACTCATATCGTTGTATCTGGTATGGTCATACAATTCATCAATATTGAATAAGTTTTTAAGCTGCACGCTCATACAGGATGGATGTGGACGGACACCTAACCCCGTATATACGAGGCAGGCAGTAAAAGGGTTAAGGAGATGAAAATAAGTGTAAAATAAATTTAAAAAATAATTATTGCAGATTTATAGAAAAAGAAAAAGTATATTTTTTCATATTTTAAACATATTATCATTATGTAGCTTAAATTTAACAGGATATCGTTTTTGAAACTAGAAACATGTGTAACTCCATTTCAATTGAAAAATGACTGAATGAAACCTTGCGGCTGTTGTTAATATCTATCCATGATGCAAATGATACTAAAAAATATAGCATTGTTATATCTAAAATAAATTGCCCCATATTTGTACGCAAAATTTGTGTATCTCAAG
Organism: Himalopsyche phryganea; assembly: GCA_022494535.1. Classification (NCBI taxonomy): domain Eukaryota; kingdom Metazoa; phylum Arthropoda; class Insecta; order Trichoptera; family Rhyacophilidae; genus Himalopsyche; species Himalopsyche phryganea. The sequence continues at coordinate 5,116,237 of JAGVSL010000049.1, forward strand.
TATTGTTATAGCTGTGAATGTTTTATATTCACTTACCGAATCGTAATAAGCTTAGTGTTTTCCGTTAGTGTCAGCTGATAATGCTCGCGATGAGCGAAACCAGTCCTGATCATTATAAAAATGTGGAAGAAATACAACATAAATTGAGTTTTATTTATTTTAAATAAAATGTGCCTCTCCCCAAATTGACAGTTACATGTGATTAGTATCTTCCCACTTTCTTAAAATATATATTATTTCCAAAACTAGAATGTTTTTTGTATAAATCTTAAAGCAGCGTTTTCGGAGTTACAAAACTGTCTAGTTTCAAGTACGATATGTCTTAAAAAGTATACGCTATTAAAGTGGAAAGCAATTAGCAAATAAAAGAAATAAATTAATTAGATTTTTATATATTTTCCCCCAGACACGATGTATAAGGGAGGTTTATGATTGTGTACCAATTTTCTTTGAATAATAAAATTTCTGTTGTCTACAATGACAGCAGCTTTGCAATTGGTTTGGGAACCGTTGGAGCACCGCCATCTTTGATTGCCGTTCGCCTGCCGTCCTTGAAGACTGAATGTATATTTTTCCAACATCAATAAATTCTTTCCCCTACTGGATATGTAAAAAGCTGAAAGGTAATATTTTTTTTTTAGTTAGTGTTGTTATTGTCTGTATCATCCTCGTCTCTGCACCCAGCAAAAGAAAAAATCCTACTTTTAACTTACAATAAACAATAAAAGTAATGAATATTCAAATCAACGTCTACATTATAGTTTTAAAACATTTAATAGTAATTCCGAAGATGCTTTTAAAAGAAGCGAAACATGCATGACATCTGGTCACACAATTAGTGGAATAACAAAGTAAACAATTTTTATTTTACATTAAAAAATACCTGATTAGTATATACATTTTTTTACCAACACATTGGATGCCATAGGGTTCTCCGATGACCGGTCACGAAGCTTTAACTGCAGACTGACGGTCACAATTTCTTTCGATTTTCGCATACATTTCTTACTATTCAAAACTAACATTTTTAGTAGTCTATGAGCTAAAACTCGCTAAAAATGATATTAGCAACAGATAGGAAGAAATATTATAATTAGATTGTTAAATTTGCAAGTGTCAATCTGACTGATTTCAATCAACTACTTTGTAAAACAGGGTTCTCAAAATTACTTATGAATGATTGTAAATTGTAACGATGCGAATCATATAGCAACGCCAATGCCTTTTTTCGCTAACTGCGTTTACAGGATGTAACTCATGGAGTGTTCTAAGCACATTGCCCTACAGGACCATATCATATAATATACAAATGTATTCAATCTTTCTGAATGCAGTAAGGTAACAATAAAAATAAATCATTGTCTATCTTTCTTTCGTCTCATCTTCTTCCACAACCTGCCCACACCATCGTGGAGCATAAGGCCATTACAGAATTACTCCTGCTTTGGTCTGCTGCAAGGCTCAGTCATTATCCGTTGAAAATTGTTTGGTCAGTTGAAGACATTTAAATTTCAGGAATAAGGTAGGAGGTAGATTTGGACTTTAACTGATAGTATGGAATAATTGTTTTCTTTACCAAATAAAATAATTATAGTGAATTCTAAAAATATTTAATGAATTATAATAAATGACTGAAGTATAAAAAATCAATAAAGCTTTTAGATGATTACTAAAATTTTCATTTCGATAATTTTTTATTAATACGTCCACTAAAATATTTCTGAAAGTAATTGAAAAATGTGAATTAACCCGTTCATGACAAGACATAAAATACTACGTACATTGTCTGGAGTCTAAGAATTAAATGACATTAAAAGATATATATATATCCATTACTAGCAAAATACATTAGTAAGTGTAATATATGTCGGCGTCCGTAGCGCAGTTGGTATCGTCGCTGGCTACGGTTACAGAGGTCCCGGGTTCAATTCCCTGGTGGGGACGGTTTTTATAGATTGATTTTTCAATCGATTTATGGATTTCTGTTCGTAGTCTGAGTCCTCCCTCCCACCCATCCCATCCGAACGGGGCGCAGCGAGAGCGATTAGCTAACCAGTAGTCCTGTTATAGCCTTATCCATCTATCCCTACTCTCTTCGAAAAAAGAGAGGTTGAGCAACTGAGTAACAAGCAGTTCTCGTAGAAAAATTCTGTTAAGATACCTCCATTAGGATACTATATGCTCCACAATGGGAGCGGGCATGGAAAAAAAATATATGAAAGAAACACTTTCAAATATTAGATATCGATTCAAAATGATTGAAAAGAAATCCTTATGAGAATACAAATATTCTTCGTTGTGGTAATTTCAAAGCACCGTGTTATGGATTAAATATGTAAACTCTGTATATGCCTCAAGGGTAATCCCTTTATTAACACTGTAACATTCCACTAAGCAATCTTTTACAACAGCATTCGCCAATCATTCAGACCTCACGAACCACTTAATTCACAATTTTGTATCTCGTGGCCCACTAGCATGATTTTGTCTTAAAAAATTTCATTTTTACTATGAAACGGTATTTACACTAGTTTAATTATAACAGATAATTAATGTTGTAGGTGTTTGAAATAGGTTTATGGATTCTTGGATATACTTCGTTACCGTAATAACTTTAAGGACCACCGGTTGGCTACTGCAGTTTTAGAGCATAATGATCCACAGATGTTACCACTAACATAACCATTGAAAAAAATATATTTCTTAAATTAAATGGTCTGAAAACAGCGTAGCTTTTGTCGTCTGTCACTTATGTGTTATTATATAACGACCATAATCATTATCTTCGTTGGGTAAAGGGTTAACATTCTAAATTTAGTAAATGAAACTGTCTTACAGCCTTTCATTTTACGTTTAGCAATGAAGCCATCCAAGTATTTGAATTCTGACATTTTTCGTTCATTCATATCTGTTAATAAATTTTATATGTTATTTGGAATATGCTCAATAGTGCATACAAAAGGCCAAATAAAAGCGGTTGGCATATTGTACAAAGTTCGCAGCATAATAACCAGCTGCGCTCTTTTGTACATGCTAATAACAAACGTTAAAAAGAATGTTACGCCAAGCCCTTTAGAAATTTCAATCAAAATGTTTTCGAATTTCATAAATTTAGCAATAGTGATGTGCGGAGTTACGATCTGGATAATGGCCGCATTCTGTAACTCCACTAAAACGCTTAAGATGATTTCAAACTATCAGTTTATTTTTGATTATCTAGATATACAAGATAATATGAATACAATGAGACATTTAAATCGAAAGATATTGGCTTTTAATGTTCTTCCATTTATTTGGAGCATAGTTCATATTATACTGGACTTGTGTACGTTTGGGTATCAACAGTGGCGCGAGATGTGGTCTTATATTCCAATATTCATCATGAATATTTTGATTCATAAATTTGTCATTGAGGTATACTTAGTGATATATATTATCAAGTCATTGATAAAAAAAATTGATGGTCTAACATTCAAAGACAATAATGAAACAGAAGTAGAGAAAATTTATCAAGAACATGTTACAGAAGATGAGGTATCGGTGATTCCGGCCTTGGAAAATATGATGAAATTGTATAATAAGCTGGCAGATAACATCGGTATCTCTAATTATTTTATTAATACTCCGGTAAGTCAATATTAAATATGTCAAATATGTCTTTCCTCAAAAACAAATGCTGTTTTTTACTAAGAATAAATATAGTACGCTGTTATTAATTTGACAAAAGTAGTCAAATCCTTGATATCTATATATTTAAAAATGAAAGTCTGTTTGTTGGTTTGTTGGTTTGTCCGGATCTTATAGGCTCCTAAACTACTCAACCGATCGCGACGAAACTTTCAGGAAGGACTTATTGTGATCATGCCGGGAACTTTTATATAAAATATTTTTTTGTTTGTCCTTTACGCGTTCCTTTACCATTCATACGATTTCGATGAAACTTCGGTGAGTTGTTGTGCACACACCCGTGAAGGGTTCTGAAGAAAAAAAAAATGAAAATCTAAAAATTGAAAAAAAGAATCAAATACGTACATACAGCGACAACTAGGAAAAACCTTCTGATTTATTCGTGTACGCACCAGACGAAAAACAAAAATATTGTGTTTTAACAAGTGTGATATTGAAACTAGGGTTCGGATCGAGCCAGACCTGAAGATGATGGGCTCGAACCGGGTAAGTCTATGAAATTTCGGCCTGTGCAGACCTCTAATCCAAAAGCAGTTCAATAAACAGAATTAAAACACAAACTCTTTCTTTCTTTGAGTTGCATTGCAACGCACGCCGGGTACTCACTAGTTCATTCATAATAAAGTCAAATGTGAATATCATTGAATAGATGAAGATCAGTTGATAATGCACGTGATGAGCGAAACCGGTCCTGATCATTATAAATATGTGGAAGTAGTACAAATGAATTGTGTTTTATTTTTCAAAATATAATGTCTTTCCACCAAGAATTGACAGTTAACACCTTAAAAATGAATATCATTGTCTCGTTGATAAAAAAAACTTTATGTCGAAAATACTAGAAAATACTATTAATGTTGAAGATTCTGTGTGCGGCTTTACAATTAAAAATTGAAAATGAGTTGAATATGCCAAAATAACTATAATGCATATATATGTTAAGGAGAGAAGGAAACAATCAAATCAGCGCCGCTGAATTAGTTAATTTCATGTAGAAACATCATATTTTCTAGAAAGTTTTCAGTAACACAAATCATAATTTTAAATATCGCCTGATGGTGATCGATGGAATTTCAATATCAAATTTGAACAATACAAATATTATTTTGGCTCCCACATCAACCTAAACAGTGTTAATCACATCTACTCAAACAAAGTTCAAATACTGCAAAAATAAAAAAAATATTTATTTTTCTCCTTTTTAGTTTATGAATATTTTTACATGCTTAAACGTTTTCATACGGAAATTTCAACCTGATCGAATTGCGTATAGGGCTTACAATCCCTCGATTTTGGGATTCACTGTGAACGCTAGAAATAATTCATACGAATTAAAACTTTCTGATTAACTACAACGTGTACCTCGGTTTGTTTATGTATATAGTTTTGATTATAATACTATGATATTTATATAAATGTATTGTGGTCTCCCTGCTTTTCATATTTCGTAATACCCGTTCTTAACCAATTTGAAATGGAGGACAATATTTTTAAGTCAAATTGAAGTAGATAACCTCTTTTTGGATACCATTTGGTAAAACCTACCATAAAAACGCAATAAGTAAAATAAAATTATTATGGTAAATATTTTTCTCTTTTTTGTAAATGATTTTTAATCAACAAAAAACCATTCTAATGCCCAAAAATATTTGATCATGTACGAATTCCAATTGAAGCAATAATGGACACAAAATAAAATTTTAAATGCAAAATTTAACACATGAAATTACACTTAATGGCCAATCCCGGGATCCCGGGACTGGCCATTAAGAAATAAGAATCTTTTGTAAAAATAGCATGAAACAATTTTCTTTTACCACAATGGGAATAATATATTTTGGTTCATATATTGATATTTTCAAAGCCTTCCTTCCTTGCCTTGTCCAATTTATGGTTAAAATGAATTTTGGTAAAATCATTTCATGATTTCAGCTCTATATAACACAGCTTAAATGTTGATTTGTTTTCATTTTGTATTTTCAGATGCTCTTCTGCTTGATAAGCACATTTCTAATTTTTGTTTTAAATGCCAGTGTTATAGTAAAACCAAACATAAATTCAAACCAAACTTATGTAAGTAACACATGATTTAATTTTGTTCATAAGATGTCAAGTCAACGGTGAAAGTTAATAAATAGCCTTGTTAATTTTAGGGGTGCCACGGAATCATTTATAAACGGTATATCACATGACCTTTCATGCCATAGACACATAGTTCTCAATTTCTTTATCATCAACTTCCAAATATTCTCAAATACAATCTTACTTTGGTGGTTAGTTCGTCAAAACACAGAACTGATAAGTTTCAATGTGTAAATCATATTTGTTATCTAGACATAGAAATATGTTAACATATCAATGTTTACCAAATAATTAAATCAGATATCTAAGAATATAAGTATGACATTGGGATTCTTGACAGGAATACTAAAAAATACTTTGTAATGAATATAATAGTTATTTTGATACACTTTTTTTTGTGTATGATAATTTGGTGGCGCTCCTTTAATAAACAGATAGGGTAAGAGGAGATAATTTCGTGATAGACTTTACACAAAGTACTCTATCAAACTGTGAACATTATTAAAAACGTAATGTATGTGAATTAAACAGCTGGTTTCTAATCATACAATAGGTATCCAATAAGATTGGTAAATATAAAATTGTTGTCGTAGTTATTCCACTGGTTGTTTTACTAAATGTAACGCGTTTCACTTTCTTTAGAAGCACTTTTAGATCAAATATGGCATGGGTATTTATTTTAATTTTATATAAAAAATGAATTCTCACAAAGTTACCGTCGAATCCATCAAAAGATCGGTAATGACCTGGTAATTAATTGGTAAAAATCAATTACCTCAGCAAAACTATTTTTGATTTCAGATTAGTATTTATTGATTTGTAAGAGGTCATTAACATTTTAATTGTAGACTATTTAATTTCGTTTATATATATAATTTGTTTGATTACCTGTAAATTCTTGTCATAAGTAGTTCATGAACCAACTGTTTTATACACTTTGTATTTGTTAACATCCAATTTTATACAAATAGCACTGTTATTTTTTTATTTTCATCAGTTGATAATGCTCGTTTATGAGTTGATAAAAATTGTTGGAAAATTTTGAAAAATAACCTAAATTATTCATCACTGCAATTATCGAACTTTGTTTAATATACTTTCATATTTACAGCTAATAACTTCAAATATGTTGAGTTTGATGTGCAAACAATTACTTTTTTACAGAAAAACAACAAATTACCGCTTATAATAAGATAATAAACTGAGTATGTAGTTCGTAACGCTTAGTAAAACATATTTTAAGGAGAGAAGAAACCAATCAAATCAGCACTACTAAATTTAGTCACTGAGTCGCTAAACACGATCCTGGCGATCTTTCAATAAGATAAGTTTTTAATGTACGTATCTGCTCTATCATTTTTTCTAGTTGGAAGTATACAATTTCTTCCTATTTCGTCCCTTGTTCGAAAATCAAAAGTTTTCCAAACTTAAAAATGTCGTTGTTTACACGATCCTCGTTTTACACGGTCGACGCAGTCCAAAAAATGATAGCGTAAAAGAAAATTTTATTTTTCCTTATACACTGGAAATAACAAAATAACTTAAATTATACTTAAAACTGATATACTGCTGATAACAATTTTTCTTGATTTACTCAAAACTCTTAACACCTTGGGGAGCGTCTTTAGCGACTCAGCGACTCAATAAGTTAATTTCATTTTGAAACATCACATTTTCTAGAAAGTTTTCAGTAACGCCCAAAAGAAAACTAGGTACATGTGAAAATTATTGTTTTTTATTACGACATACTGAACAAAGAATAATATTGGAAAAGAAAAATTGAGATAAATACATATTACTTATAAAATATAGGGTTGTGCACAGCTGTGTACAGTGGGCGGTTTAGGAGTGCTATTGTCCAAAGCAAGGTCGCTCAATACATAACGTTTTCTTACAGAGTTTGCAACGCCAGCGACCTCGGGTGTGGCAAATAACACAACGCAATGGCGTTTTATGCGTTCGGGGTTGTCACCGTTGTTTTTTTTTACTCCAGTCCAAGTATTGTTGATGACTTTTCGTTTTTGTGTTTTTCTGTAAAAAAGTAATAGTGTACACATCAAGCTCAGCATAATTGAAGTTATTAGCTGTAAATATGAAAATATATTAAATGTGCAGTGTTGAATATTTTTCAATATTTTCCAACAATTTTTATAGGCGATTTTTTCAGTGATTGTCTAAGTCAGGAGTTCCCAGCTTTTTTGTACCCTATATCACATTCTAAAATATCGATAAGGTGGCGACACGACTTTTTTCAAAGAAAATTTATAGTTTGGAGATAGGTAATAAATTATACACAAAAAATATACATCCTATCTTAGTATTCATATACATGTCATGGATGTCTCAAACATACAAAGTAAACGTCAAATAAAAGTCAGTGTGATCTTTTGGCATTGCATTTCAATGAACAGTGCCTCATAATAAGGAAAATTTGATGATATTCCTGTTTGGTAAACAATCATAAAGATGCTCATCAGGGGGTAAAGATCTATATTTTGATTTTATTTAATTCGTGTTTGAAAACAATGTGGTATGTGAAACCAAAAAATTATTTTATCTCATATGCCGTTTACTTTAAAAATGAAAACTTTTTTCTTTCAACTATATTCCAGAAGTTCTCATCTGATATTGAGGATTTTGAACAATGATACATGCAGCTGTATGCGTTGTTTCACATCTTTTACTAGGCTAGGTAGTATAAGAATATTTGTTATGTGTCGAAAAAGTATCACGATAATACATCCCTTACCCTACAAAATTAAATTTCTCTTTTCCATTTTAGTTTGACAGTAAAAATTGATTTTTTTAGAGCATGGCTATGCTGCACCTCTCGCTGTTTGGACAATTCATCAAGTGGCCTACTTATATTTACCAATTTTTATATCTAATAAACTACAAAGTAGTATAAATGAATTGAACATTACATTGGATAAACTGAGTGTCAGCACTAAAGCAGGTTTGTATTAAATATAAATTTGAGTAAACCTTCTCAAGTCTGCCCCACGCATATTTCACTACAGAAGTCTCTAAATACCCCTAAAAAGCATACTATTCGCTAGGAAGCTTTATGTTTACGAATGGGAAGACCAAATAAACATACATTGCTATTATTGTTATTGAAAGTATTAAAACAGTTTTAAATTTTAGCTTATAATATGAGAAAGCCCGGTTGCAAAGGGGACGAATGATTGGTTAGCGGCATCCAGGATGAAACGAAGGGTCTCAATGCAAACGCCACTTCGGTCCGGTTAATCTCTTTTATTTAGAATTCAGTGGTTTAATTAAACAAAATCTACAATACAACATATTGAGACTACATTTACATTTACACTTAACAAATGAATTTACATTTGAAATTAAATACTATTTAAAGACAACAAAATGAAAGTGATGAGGCGCGGCGGTTGACACACTTGACGTAGATCGCTGTCCACTCGAGACAAACTGCCTGAAAAATCAAAAATTCAACATTTTTGTCATACAGCCCTCCCTCTTTTGTCGACGACTGTTGCTACCCGACTGACGATTATAATTAGACAGCCGACAGTGGCCGCTTTCTATTTTCGGCTTACGGCAGGCCAGGTAATTGGCTTCCGAGAATTTATTGCCATTTTGAAAGCGCTCGAAGGGCTACTCTAGATCATTCTAAAATTTCAAATAAAACAAAAGTTCACAAAACGATCAGGGAGTGTCAAATAATGTTTACGAACTTTTTAACTTATAATATCTAATAGTGTTTATCATTTTTTTTATATTATAGTATTACAATTAATAAAGTATTGTATCACTTTATCAAACGGTCAATTAAAATATCAGTTTGGCCTATGTAAACACATTTGCAATTTAGGCACAGAAACTTGTCAATGCAGCTAATCTAACTGAATAATTTGTTTTTATCTTTGCTTTTTGATAACAACTATTATAATTATAAAGCCCATTATGTATTGTAACTGTAGAACGAAAAAAAATCATTTACAAGTGCAGTCTTTTGTATTATGTGATCAGGCTGACCACTTACTTTATGGTGATTTTAAATATGAATCAAAAGTCTAAGATAAGCTTTTATTTTCAGATATTGCAGTTCGGAGACAGGTTGTTAAATTCAAGCAATTCTTGGCAGATCCTATTACTCGAATCACCATTTGCAATTTATTTTATTTGGACCACACTTTAATTTATTCTCTTGTGAGTGCTTTGGCGTCATACACCATAATAATGATTCAATTAGGATAAGTGTTAAATAAATGGTTGATATTTGTTTGTCCATGAAACATTTATTATCTTTACTAAATTAAATTTGGCTTCGTAGTTTTACTGTTTACGCAACAATTAAATTAGTGTCAATATTGTTCATGACCCTTCATGAAAAGTTAGTTTAAGTCACCACACATTTCATTAACACGTTTAAGCAACTAAATATATTAGTGGTAATGTTTACCCTATATTCTGGCTAGCATCCAGAGATTAAGAAAGAAGAGTTCACTGTAGGGTTCGCCTCTCTCTCACAGACACATTATCTCTTGCCCGGCTGTTTTTTTGTGAGTCTTCTTATACCAATCGGTATTTATTAGTTGATGCCACTGGCAGTGTATTGATGTGTTAGCTTTAGTTCAGGCTGTCTTACTTTTGAGTGACTTTAAATTCAGTTAGTGATGCCATTACTGTTATTAAAAACCTTAAAGAACAGGTAAAAATTGCATAGGTTTACGAGGAAACTAATCTATATATATAAATATACATTTAAATTTGAATTATTGAGATTTTGTACACTTCCATGTATTTTTTCACTAACGACCCGGGTTTCGCCCTACGGCATCTTCAGGCATTTTATGAAATTCGGCCAGTGCAGACGTCTATTCTAAAAGCACTTCAATAAACAGAATCAAAACACAAACCCTTTCTTTCTTTCAGTGGCATTGCAACGCATGCCGGGTACTCACTAGTTAACAATAAAAATTTTGTAAAAGAAAATCATATTGTTTTCAATTAATTTATTTTGTCAATACTTAATTACATTACATGTTGATCAATACCGTAAGAGTACAAGTCACTAACTGGGAAATTAATAATATGTCGAGATATTTTTGATTAAATGAAGTTTTATTGATTCTATACTATTTATACTGTGGATTAAGAGATACAATAAAACTTTTGAAATTTTATAAGATGGTTTTAAATGGAAAACCTTTCTGGTTTTTTTGTAACACCAGCATTTAATATGGAATACCAATAAAAATAAAACACAATTTTTGATCATGTATTGAACATGCTCACATTGAGTGAAACGGTCCTGTTTACTATAAAAAAATTGTTTTCTTTTTATAGTAATCACCAATGCCAATCTACCAAGATTTGACTGTTAATACCTCAACAGTGATTGATATATTTGTTCAGTATTGCAATACGAAATTTGTCGGCCTCTGTGGTCTAGTGATAAGAGCTTTACTCTAGAGATCAGGTGGGTCCTGGTCGAAGTCCTAGCAAGATCAATATCAAAATCAGATGTTTTTTTTGAAAAAAATTGTGATTTTGGACATGAGTGACTTATAAAAATTCTCCCCGGGTTTATCTCGCATGATTTCCTAATTTTAAAATTATTTGGCGCATTGGCTGTCAACTGTAATGACACATATTTTTTTATTAGAATATTAAAAAATATTTAATTAAAAAAAATATATGTATACTTAATTTTGTACATGTGAAAAACCAACTTTTTTGTATGAAGGACTTCATACAATTTTAAATAGAATAGACGATTTAGTGCTAAATAATACAATAGAATAATAAATGATATCAAGTTTCTTGAGAATATAACAAGTGTATCAAAACAAAGTGTTTTTACGAGTAAATAGATTATTGCAAAATCATCTAAATCCTAGTTCGTGACATTGCGATTGGTAAGAACAATATAACACATATTTTAACATTTAAACATAAAAAAATAGTATCTATTCAATAACATTATAAACACGTCACAATAATCAATCAAAAAAGAAAGAAAGGTTAGTAAGTATAATGTATTTGTCCATGTTTTAGAATAGCTTGTGTTGCAAAGAAGACATTTTTATTACCGTATCCTCACACTATGACTTGGGAGACACTTATGTCTCATAATATTGGAAGTTCAAGAAATTAATTTGAACAAGAATCCTTTTTTCGAAGAGCAAAAAGTTTACATATATTTAAGGTCCCCATCATTCAAAAATAATTTTATCATTATTTAATCACAACCCTTGAGAATAAAACCTGCATCGATTTCAAAATTTGAGTGATTACACCGAATCACTGACGTAGAAAGGGTGGGCGTCATTTTCGAGAATGAATAAAAAATTCGACGATAAATAATAAATGTTTTTTAAAGTTTTGCAAGTTATATTCCATTCACCATGTTTGCTTCCGTCTAATTTGGGAGTCGTTGACAAAATATACATTTCTAGGGGCGGCATTTTTGAAAATTACGTAGGTAATAAACAAATAAAAATGGTTTTGTGATTTGCTGACAAAATACAATATTTTCTTTCTGAACGATCTAAGTATAATCATGAAGCCTCAACATCGATGAAATTGTTGTCAGGTGAATAATCACAAGATGCTGAATTATCATTCTAAGCTGAATTGGGGAGAAATATTTTTTTTCTTCAGCTTCATAATTACAATAAAGAAATATCGATTGGAATCGGTAATCTAGAAATTGGTAATTTTGAGATATGGCCGATCAAAGTTTTGACTCATCTAAACTGACTCGTAAAAAGTGAGGCTTATTATTTGTATTACTTTTTATTCAAATAGGTGGTCAAAAGTTTATAGTTTTAGGATTAAAGGTTGTTTCTTTATGAAACGCCACAATTCACAAAAAAATATTTCGATATGTATGTATTTGGAACTGAAAAATTATTTAATTTTACTGATTTCCATATGCAAATATCTGCCTTTTGAGAGAAAACCTGTACTTTTGTGGAGCTGTAGAAAAGAACAGTGTTCGAATGTAATGGCAAACTTAACTCAAAACATCAAATTTTTTACTTATCCTTCTATGGAACTGGGCAATCGATATGGTTTTTTTACTCTATGAAATCTTTTAAGAGTAAGTTACGAGGGTCAGTTATATCAAAATCATAATGATGTCAATCGAGAAGAATTCAAAATTATGTTGCTGTTTAACATAATGAAACAGATGTGTGTAAGGGTTGCAAAGGTTGAACTTTTGTAATTTATTCAAAAATATAATTTTGGAGACTCAGTCACAAATATTGAAATCCTTTTAATTTATTCCCTCGGAATTGTGGTACTAGCTGTGAAAGAAGTTTTTTAAGTTGAAATTAATAAGAAAAACAATTTAATATCAATAATGAGCCATTTTCGTTTAAAAAAAATGCAATACTTTCAATAGCACACCAACTTTACTGGCAGATAAAATAGTTAGTAAAATCTACTGAATATCTTGTTCTAAATTGATTTGAGAAATTTTAGTTTGTTTTTAAGTACAATATACCTACCTATGTACCATATACCTATAAATGTATTGTACAGAAATAATTTTGTATTTCCATATTAATAATAAATATAAAATTTATTTAAATGACTTATTGATATTTGAAAAACAAACCTACGGGACTCTACAAATTTTTTATATTAAATATAACATTTGTAAATGACAGGATTGTAAAAATGTACTAAGTACGTATTTTTCCAGAGATTATATTTATGCATTTAAAAAATTTGCATGCGGCACAATCTTTCATCTCGAAATGATTAATGATTATAAAAATACGGCTAGGTAATTTCAAAAAATAGCCTTAACCCAACACTATTGTAAATATAAAATAATCATTTTTGGAGAAATAATTGGAGGGGGCAGCAAATTCACGGGTCCGTCCCGAGGGCTACAAACCCTAGCTACGCCACTGCCCCCAATTATAATATGGTGTCTTCCCAAAGTAATATTTTCATAAATTCTTATTTCACTATGAATTATTATTCCACTATGAATTGGTTATCCAGATTCAATAGTATATCTACTCCGATTCTAATTAGTCCAGATAATCGGAGTATAATCCAGAATTGGCAATTTACTTTATTCAATATAGAATGTTAAATACATCATTTTTTTTTTGGATTATTGAGATTTTGTACACTTCCATGTATTTTGTCACTAACAACCCGGGTTTCGCCTTTCGGCATCTTCAGGCATTCGAGCACACGAATGGACTCGAACTGAGAGACAGTAAACAGTGTCTAACGTTTATATAGAAGATACAAATGCGACAAATATTATTTACGAGGTAAGATATTATACGTCTGAGAGCCACACTGATACCTGAGTTAAAATTTCGGGAATCGCCCTAATCCTTATTTTGTAAACACCGTCAAAACCCACAATACTATTATAATTGTAAAATCACTGGTATTTCTAAAAGAAGTTGAAAAGCGGCAATTCGCCACTCTGTTAATATGGTGTTTACAAAATAAGGATTAGAGCGATTCCCGAAATTTTAACTCAGGTATCAGTGTGGCTCTCAGACGTATAATATCTTACCTCGTAAATAATATTTGTCGCATTTGTGTCTTCTATATAAACGTTAGACACTGTTTACTGTCTCTCAGTTCGAGTCCATTCGTGTGCTCGAATGCCTGAAGATGCCGAAAGGCGAAACCCGGGTCGTTAGTGACAAAATACATGGAAGTGTACAAAATCTCAATAATTCAAATTCGATATTGAAATTCCATCAAGCACCCTCAGTCGATGTCTTAAATTACATCATTTTTTTATAAGGTTTTATACTTTTTGCCTCCTTAAGTACTTCCTAAATCGCTAAGGGGGAAAACCAACAAGTAAAAATGTCAAAGATACGAAACTATTATCATTCATAGTTACAGCATAATATATGTGACAAAGCTATAAATTAGGATTTCATATTAAGTATAAATAAGTAAATGAAACAAATAGAATAATAAATACTTCGCTGATATGTTGGAGTATCCCCTGAAGTATTGGTGCACCATACAGACATGGGTTAAGCATGGAGTGGCGTGGAAGGTGACCCTGAACAATTTCAAATATTTTACAATCATAAATTTACATTATCAATTCACAGAATTGGAACCAACATAATTTTTTTCTTGTTAAGATTATTTATTTTAAGCACGGGAAAAAACTTCATCTTGTGTACACTTATATATAATTTGTTTGATTACCTCTTAATTCTTGTCAAAGTTCGTGAACCAACTGTTTTATATACCTTCTACTTGTTAACATCCAATTTTGTATAAACAGCTCTGTTACGTTTTCATTTTTATCAGTTGATAATACTCGCGATGAGCGCAACCGGACCTGATCATTATAAATATGTGGAGGTAGTACAAAGCAATTGTGTTTTATTTTGAAAAAAATAAAACCTTACACTAGTTAAATTTTTTAACTAACTTTCATTAAAAATTATCCACTGACCATTAGTGCACGAAATATGGCATCGGTAACATTGGAATAAACATACCAGAATAACTGACAACTGTCGGTTTTTACTACTGTTAATAATTTACAAGTGATTGTGAACACCGCTTATTTTGATAACTATATTTTCAAACGTCAGAGCTTTACATTTACATCCTATTGGGAACTTCAAACAGCGCCATCTTGACCCTCCGCCAGGTCTCATAACCCGGCTGCCAAATTTATGGGGACCTAGTATTAATAAAGTTGTCCCGGTTCTTGATTGAACAAACATGGGTTCTGGAATGTAATTAAAGAAATAATTAGGAATGAAGTCTATTATTTTTCATAGCAGGCCTAAAGAATACAAATAATATTTATGAGGAATGAGTTTTTATTGCTGATGTAATTCAAAAATATTGCATAGAACTAACAGGTAGAAAGTTAAATAAGTAATAATGTGTATGTGGTATAAAAAAGGATATACAGTGCGATCCTGTACAGTAAAGAACACCCCTTACATCGAACTTTTCGTACCACGAACCTCAGTTTCAACTCCCAATACTACATCTCCAATTGAGCCAATGTACCACAATTTCATTGGAAACTTCAACAATCTTGACAGTAAAACACGGAATCAAGGAATCGACTACAAGCATTATTATCAAAACTCTATAAAGGGTATTGATTGGATTGGCGTTTTCTCGGCAGAACTCCATTACAAAACGGTAAAAATAGCAACGTATTGAGTTCCACAAGAATTATAAGATATAGTCGATAACTATTTCGGCGTCATGCCATCGTCAGAACTACCTTCGATATAAAAGAGTTACTATAAAGTAGTACTGTCAAAAACAAAGGTTAAATAAACAGTATTTGGATTTTATTGACTACATCCGTTAAAGATATTTCACATTTCGACTTTTTCCAATTCGATAGTGAACTCTTTTTGAGAGTCTTGCAATAAATTTAACAGTACATAAATATTTAAGTAATTATCTTATTCCATTCAAAACTGGATCAATATTTCTAATCATAAATTTCACGATAATTTATAGTAATAGAAGGAAAATGAATGTTGATAAAAATAAAATATGTTGAAAATGAATGTTGTCTTTGAATAAATTATTCATTTGACATACTACCACATCCTTTGAAGGCAAACTATTGGTTTTTGAGTAAACATTACATCATTATAGAATATCTGATTCTCACTATCTTTATATATTTTCGGATTTGAATCAGGCTCCAAGAGTTAACCGACAGCAAAAATATGTTTGTTTCCAAGAAATCGACATTTTTAAAACTCAGTGTTAAAAAATCCATACATTTGAAATTTATTTTATTATTTATAGAACACAATTTTTTTGTCATATTAGTCGCTCAACCACCCTTTTTTTGGAGAAAGTATGTATGGGACTAGCATAGGACTAGAAGTTGGCTAATCGATGTTGCTATGCCGAATTTTTATTTTCGGATAGGTGAGAGGATATGGGTTCATCACTGACATACATACCTGCAAACACAAATCCATAAATTAATTTAAAAAATCAGAAAGCGTTCTTACTAGGATTCGAGCCAGCAGAGAAGGCAACTCTAGAGAACGATGTTGACCGCTCGGCTATAGGCGAAACATATTCGATAATCTTAACGTCGTAAAAAAATTGTTAGAAATGTTTTTGTTGAGTGAAATGTATTACAAATTAGCATTGAACATGTATTTACATGGAAATATACAAAATCTCAACAATTCAAATTTGATATTAAAATTTCATCAAGCACCCTCAGTCGATGTTTTAAATTATTCAACATAACGTTATTTGACTTATAATCAGAGCTGCGGGGTCGGAGTCGTAGAGTCGCGCTGTTTTCTATACAGTTTATTTTTGCATTTCTGCGTGTATTAATGTACTTGTTTCATTTTTATTCATGCCCGTAACATCTTCTTGTCCTGCAATATACATATATATGTATAATATGAAAAATTTAGCTATTTGCCGGATTGGTTGGTTGGTGTTTAATTTGAAGACCAATCTATATATATAAAAATGAATGTCTGTTTGTTAGTTTGTCCGGATCTTATAGTCTCATAAACTACTCAACCGATCGCGACGAAACTTTCAGGAAGGACTTATTGTGATCATGCCAGGAAATCAAATACGTACATACAGCGACATCTAGGAAAAACCTTCTGATTTATTCGTGTACGCACCAGACGAAAAACAAAAATATTGTGTTTTAACAAGTGTGATATTGAAACTCGGGTTCGGGTCGGGCCAGACCTGAAGATGATGGGCTCGAACCGGGTAAGTCTATGAAATTTCGGCCTGTGCAGACCTCTAATCCAAAAGCAGTTCAATAAACAGAATTAAAGCACAAATCCTTTCTTTCTTTGGCATTGCAATGCATGCCGGGTACTCACTAGTTACATATAAATTGGAAAGGTTAGAAAAAAACCTGACAAAATTAGACTTTTTAATCGTAATCTGAGTCGGAGTCGGGTTGTTGGTCAATTTCGCAGTTGGAGTCGGAGTCGCGCATTTTTTGGACTACACCACAGCCCTGCTTATAATATCACATGAGAAATATCACATCAAAGAATGACATTTTTTTGTGTAGATTTAAGCAAATTTTCATGGACTATGAAATTGATCCAGCTGGGAATAGATTCCGAATCCTTCTTGATTGCTACACAGGTCTCAAAACGGCCTGTATTTATTGGGTCAGTAATTAATTGGATAAGTGGTCGGTTAATAAAATAAACGGTCAGTAATTTATATAAAATGGTCAGTTATTGAATTAAACCTAACCAAAACTTTATTTACTTGGCAATTGGTGCATGTTTATTGAAATCATAAATAAAATAAACATTTATTATGTACAATTTTAAAACAGTTTAATTGGTTACCACTCAAAATGGTTTAATGAAATTCGCACGTTTAACGAACGTATAGCCTAACATAAATCAGATTTATTATTTTATCTTTTTTACTTAGTTAACCTAACCTAACCTTCCTTTAATATTTATTTACAATTTTTATTTTTCTACTGACCGTTTTATGCATTTGTTACTGACCGTTTCTTTAATATTTACTGACCGTTAATTGAATTGAATACTAACCAAATAATTAGTTGCCTTTAAAAACCTTAAAGCGTGCTCATCGATGGGTGTATAATAATTGTGAAGCAACTAAGCTAAAACCAATTTTAAGAAAATGTTTTTTTCAACTGACACTACTGACAGCTTTTCGACAGCAATATAAGTAGGAACGAATACGAAAACGATGCAGTTATAATCATGGATAAAAAAACGCTGTATTACTCAATATTTGTTAATTTCTTTAGAGTTATTCATTGCTTGTTAGGACTGAACGACCTAATATACAAAGGTTCTCACTTACATCCGATTGGATATCTTAAAAAATGCCATGTTCTAATTTTAACTACTCTAAGTCTAGGTTATTCTGTATTTACAGTTGTGTCTAGGAAACCTCATCAGAAAATCATATTCTATGCATTTAGTTTATGTTTATTGTTATTTATAAATTTATTTGCAACATCGTGTTGGATAATTTCTGCATTTAAATCAAAGAGCTTTCTAAAAGTGCTGTCAAACTTTGAGAAAGTTGAAACACTTTTAAACTTAAAAGAAGATACACCATTTGACTCAATAAGAACTCGATTGATGATTTGTTATACAATTGCCTCTATGTTATTAATAATTACTTTTTGTTATGATACATATGTATGGAGATTTAATTGGTTGAATAACTTCGTATACATCATGTTTAGTGTATTAGTTTATACAATTTTAAAATACCTAACCATGATGTATCTGTTGAAAGAATACATGATGATACTAAACAAACATACACTTGAATATTTCCAAGATAATGATAACACAACAAAACTGTTACAAGTGAATGATTATACACAAAATCTTAATAAATTTATGAAAGCCTTTAGTTATCTTGTACAAAATAAGGACCTGATCAACTCTTTGTTGACAATTCCGGTAAGTCATGTGAACACTACTTTTTTTAGATTGTAAACATCAATAACCAAAGATCAGCATTTAATAAGACAAATAATTATTTTAGCGTAATCGTATAATGTGATTTGCAAACAGATGATTGTGGCGAATACTAAGGGTACGGTGGTTTGATTTTGCCAGGAACTCGGAGGTAAGAGAGCGGACGGACCAGCCTCTTATTACGTCCAAAATAAAAAAGCGATGATGGACCTGGCTTGGACACGTGCTGCGGATGCCCCAGGGGAGCCTGAACCCTGCCTGTCTTTTCTACCAACCAGATGGATCCCGTCGTCCTGGAAGGCCGCTGATGACCATCCATAGGATGTATTCAGTGGAGCTACGGGACGCTGGGATGACCTGGGAGGAAACGAGGAGACGGGCGGGGGACAGGAACCGCGTAACGGCTATATGCTCCGAATAAGAAGCGGATATGGTTTAAAAAATATATATTTTAGTTATAGAAAGTGACAAGCTTGTTTTTTTGGGCCGAGTGAGACAGCTGTCAAGATAGGCCCGCATTGGTTATGATAATATCTGTATGCGAAAGAAAAGGGCGTTAAATCTTCAAAATTGAAAAATTAGTTAAATATACTAAAATAACTACGATACATATAATACATGTGTAAAGGATGTCGACCAGTCGAATTAATGCTGCTGCATTAGTAAATTTCACTTTTCACAACATAAAATTGTGGATTTAGTACAAAAAAATATATTTAATTTCGGTAAATATAATGCCTTTTCAGCAATAATTGACAGTTGACACCTTAAAAGTGAGTAAATTTCACATTGAAACATCTCATTTTTAGAATGTTCTCAATAACGCAAATTTTGTTTTGACTTCCTAAAAAGTACCAATTTTAGATTTAAAACACTTTTCCTTTTGCACACAGATATTTCTGTGCTGTGCAAACAATACCTAATTTCATTTAGTATTTTAGTTTCTTCAATATTTCAAAACAAGTTATTTTCTTATAAAACATATCCATTACCACATGATCACTCTTTTTTTGTTTTTTCATCGTTTTTTGGAAAGACATTTTTTTTGAATTTTGGTACAAAACGCTTGTTCGTTCTTTGTACATAACTATTTTTAATTCACTATTTTATCCCAATCTGCTTTCTTTCATTTAAGTTCAGTTCAGTTTGGGTTCAAGTCTTAGCAAGGTTAATATCATATTTAGATTTTATTCAATTTAAAATTGAGATCTTGACAGTGAGCGTTTGAATCTCTTGATGTTGATATCAGGTGACTTAAAAAATTTTTTCTCGAGTTTATCTCATGTGATTAACAAGTTTAAAATATTGGGCGCGTGTCATTTTTATTAAAGAACATTCAAATTAATATTAAAAAAATATCTGGTTGAGTTTGAACCTCGGAGAATTAGCTACTTTTGCTAAATATTTATTTTCTTTCTGAATCGGAAACATCAACACAACAAATAAAACCCAGAAAATGGACTAAAAAAAATAAAATTCTACTTTAATTTACCTTTGTTAACATCTCAGACATAGAAACAATAGATTTTTATACTTTGATAAATTCAAAAAATTGACATTAATTTTTACTTTCAGACAATTTGCTTAGAGTTATGCTGTCTATCAGTGCTAACTTTAAAAATAGCTGAATATATGCAATTCGAAAGTCGCGGTGAAATGGTAAAGAATTTTTAATTTTTAAGAGTTTTATATTGTCACTTATTAAAAATAAAACCTGAAATTTGTAGTTAGAAAGTTGAATTTAAAAAGTATCTCACATGCTAGATGAGTTTGGGGACTACTTCAATAGACAATAGTTTCACATTTAAAAATAATAATTATTTTTCAGGAATCACTGATATTTATTCTAAATATTACATGGTGTTTACATTATTTAGCATATTTGAATATGCTGGTATATTCAAGTGAAATGTTACAAAAAACATTTAACGAGATGCGAGTGGCAATATTCAAACTGATTGTTGACAAAAATACAGGTATGACATGATTCAAAGCATTTAAAAAATAAAAACATGTTTTTTTTAACCTGTATCATTTACACTAGACCAGGAGTTCTTAACCCTGTGCCTGCGGGCACATATACACCCGCGAAACTATTTTCATGCGCCCGAATGATTGGTGAAAATAGTTTTGACCTAAAAAATATATTATTCATTTTATAAAGCTTCTGTAACAATTTACTATTATCGATCCAGTGACAACACTTCTTATTAATCCTTTTACTACACACATATACATTACTGAAATTTCTAAATCCATACTGGAAAATTTTCAAGAAGGAATATCAAAAATTGAAAAAGAGATTTTGGGTTTTTGAGTCATTTTAAAATCTCACGGTCCGAATACAAACTTGTGGAACTTAGCTTACTATAAAAAGTACCTCCGTTTGAAAAAAGGAGTTAACAAAATTAAATATTGTCATGGTTACCCATATTTGTGTGAATCACTATGAACATAAAATCAAAAACCAAATCTCGGCATACCAACTTTGGTGACAGTTTACGATTGAGATTATCATCTTACACTATTTGTGTTTTGTTATTTTGAATATGTGTTCTTACTCTATATTGTATTTTATCTCTCTTTATTTTGTATATGAAGCTGTATGGGTATTTATGCTTTTTTAGTAAATATCCTCACACAAATATAAAATAATAATAATTTAGTAAAAATACAATAAACTTAATACATAATTTGATGGCCTCTGTGATCTAGTGGTAAGATCTTCAGGCATTCGAGCACACGAATGAACTCCAACTAACTGTTCGTGATGCCGAAAGGCGAAACCCGGGTCGTTAATGACGAAATACATGGAAATGTACAAAATCTCAACAAATCAAATTACATATTGAAATTCCACCAACTCAGTCGATGTCTTAAATTTTCTATTTAAGTTTGTGCTCTTGGGCATGAGTGACTAATAAAAATTCTCATCGAGTTTATTTCGTATGATTTACAAATTTTCAAAATATTTGTCAGCTGTAATGCCAGATATATTTTGTAAAATACATAAATAATAAACAATTCTTGTTTTTTAGACATCCGACGCGTGCCCGCCACTATTATCCTACATCTCAAATGCGCTCGCTACCGCAATAAGGTTAAGAACCCCTGCACCAGACCTATGAATTTTCTTTTCAGACTATTTCTAATGAATTTTTTAAACATGATCATAATTAATTAATCTGTCACACTTTGTTGGGAGAACGTTATCTGAACTAACTATAACACCCCTTTCGTATATTTCTTTTCGACTCTTCAGAACATTTCTTGGCAGCTTCTACGTTCACCGATATTATGTAATGAAAATCGTTTTTTGAACCTTTCGAACCATCCTTTACTGGCAAGAAATTTAGCGTCATGTGATTCAGAGTCACTTTCCGTTTCTTTTAAATGCGAAAATAATTGTAATGCTTTCTGTTTTATTAGATGGCCATTCAGAGAGATATTTTTTTGATGACATTCTTCTATCCACAACATCAAACAATTTTCCATTATAGCAAGCAAATTATTTTTCACACGAGCAGTTTGATGTATACTCGCCGACGATCCTATGGAAAACCTGTTTCGTATTTTGTTTTCACTCTTTTTAATGGCACGAATTGTTGATTCGTTTATATTAAATTCTTCGGACATTTTATACAAGTTTTCTCCGCATTTCAATCGATCCAAAATGTTAATTTTTTTTTCTATAGAAATGAATTGTCTTTTCCATTTTTGCTTTGGTTTATGAACAATCAAGGCTGAGAGAATCGGATAAATAAATTGATTTAGTCTTTCTTTTGGGTAAAAAATAATTACACATAAAAATTAGGTTGGTTCACTCAATATTATCTCAATGTTTTGAGCCCTTTTCTACATTTTGGAAGGATTGTAAACTGTTCATAACAAAATTTTAAAGTCCAATTTGTACAACAAAATGTTCACAACCTCAAGTATGCACATAAGATGTATGATTCACAATAGAATAGTTTGATTATTATAAAACAAGAAAGGTTGAATATTTATGAAACATTTTTTGATTCGAAAACAAAATTTTATGGACAGTTTTCTCAGTATCATTAAAACAGAAAAAATATCAATTGATCTTGAGTCTTCCGAATATGTGATTGTATTTTTTTTTCAAGTTTTATTTCAGCGTACCGCATGTGACAAGAGAGTGCGAAGGTCGGCCAGCTACTGACAAATATCACTTAAAAATTAAAATCATATAACAAAATAATAATAAAATTTCAATTAAGATGATATGGTGTAATAGAGCAGTACTTTCCAGCTTGGGAAGAGCCAAATTTTTTTAATTAAAAAATATTTTTTATACCATAATATCTACAAATAAAACTTCATAGCTTAACGTAACAGTAATAAATCAGTGAATGAATTAGATTTTCCTGATAAACTACCAACATGAAAAACAAAACTACTCATTTTGTATGCAAGGAATAATGACGGCCCAACTTGTCAGCTTACATTGTTACATACATGTCATTGTTAAACCATTATTCCAACGATTTCTTTCGTGATTCACGAATATTTTTACATATTTTGCTTTATAAAAAATTGTTCTATCCTTAAACTTTCGCATACTTTTCGGTATAAAAATAGCATTTAGCATGGTGATATTGAACGAAAAAATTCAAAATTATGTTGCTGTTTAATATTATGAAACAGATTTGTGCAATTTATCCAAAATATAATTTTGGAGACTCAGTAGTCCCAAATATGTTTTTAAATTTTTTCCTCGCAATTGTGTTAGCAGAGAAAGGAGTTTTTCAAAGTTGAAATTAATAAAAAGACTATTAAATATCGATATTGAGCAATTTTTCAAAAATTTGCAATTCTTTCAATAGAACACCAAGTGGCAGATAAAACAGATTTTGATAATGTTGCTGACGATTTTGCTAAGAGCAAAACGAGAAAAAATAAATTTGTTATAATTTTTTTAAATATTTTTTTTGCGAATTGTTGTTTAATGTATGTGAATAAAATCTGCTGAATATCTTGTTCTAAATTAA
This sequence comes from Himalopsyche phryganea, assembly GCA_022494535.1. Classification (NCBI taxonomy): domain Eukaryota; kingdom Metazoa; phylum Arthropoda; class Insecta; order Trichoptera; family Rhyacophilidae; genus Himalopsyche; species Himalopsyche phryganea. The sequence goes on from JAGVSL010000049.1 coordinate 5,140,481, forward strand.
TCAACAATTTTTAATTCGTTTTTAATGTACAATATATACCTATTAATGTAATGTACAGAAGGATTTTGTATTTCCATATAAATAATATATATAAAATTTATTTCAATGACTAATATATTTTTTAATATATTTAAAAACAAACCTGCGAGACTATACAATATTAATGTTAAACTAAACATTTGTAAATGATAGGATTGTAAAAATGTAGTACATGTTTTTAAGAAATTACATTTATACAAAACAAATTTCTGCCTGTGGCGCATTTTCTGGTCCATTACGGTTTATGGTTAAAAAAATTATAATAATAATTAATAGGTTCATTTAAAAATACCCTTAACCAAACACTATTGTAAATATAACATCATCATTTTTGGAGGAAAAGTTGGGGGGCAAACTTAAGAACCGCCAAGGGCGGCAAAACCCATAGCTAAAATATGATATATTATGTTATGGCAAAGCTTTGTTATTATTCTGTTAATTGTTGTTATCAGTTTGTTTTTTATAAAGTTTTTATTATTTAAAACGTGTCTATTTATTAAAAAATAAAAGGTAGGGAGGTGCGGATTTTTTTCTTTTAGGCGAAGCGTTGTAGCATAAAGGTTGGAAATCGCTGTTATAGAGTATGTATATATGTAGGGAACTGTATTATAGGAAGTCGTATTACAGAGAGTTGTACTGTATAATTAACAATACAATTTGACATTGATTGAGAACCACATTGCCTCCTGTCTAAATTATTGATTTCATAGTGAATTTTTCTTATTTTTATTACAGATGATGAAAAAAGGGAAATTCTGAAATACTTCAAACTATTTAAAGGCCACGACTTTAAAATGAAAGCTGGAAGAATATACTGTATTGACTTCGCATTGCTATATTCACTGATAGGTGCAGTTACCTCGAATACAATAATCTTCATACAACTGGATAATCTCAATAGACTAAAATAATCTTACTGATCAACAAAATGTAAAAATGTCTCAGAAAAGCCTTCATTACATACATATTATATTACAGTAATCGTCTAATAATATTATTTGATTGTAAAGTGTCTGATCAAATATTTTTCGAATTAGAATCAAATATGACAAAACTATCAACCATTTAACTTGATTTTTTTATTACTTCAAAATATTATCATTATACATAAAGTTTGCCTTGCACGTAGTTGAGTGGTCAGCATTGTTGATTTCGGTTTCATTGTTCACGGGATCATATCTCAGTAAGGACATCGGAAGTAAGAGAGCAGGCTTACGAGTCCCTTATTATATTATTATATCCAAAATAAAAAAGCAGCGATGGACCCGACTTGTACATAGGCTGCGGATGATCCGAGGGAGCCAGAAACCTACATGGTTATTCTTCCGACAGGATGAACTCTGTCGCCCTGGGACGCAGTTGATGACCATCCGTAGGATGTAATCAATCACGCTACAGGACACTGAGATGACTTGGGAAGAAGCAAAGAGGCTAGCAGGGGACAGAGAATCTGGAATTTGTGGATATATGCTCCGAGTATGGTTGTAGACAAAGGTATATATTTACATGAAAATTTTATTCAAAATATAATATTGAAATCTATAAAAAATGAGTAATAGAGGTCTGCACAGGGGACATCTTCAGGCCTGGTCCGAGCCCCACACGCATTACCTGAATCCGACCCGAAGCCCATATTTATTTTCCTCAGTCTGAAAAAAAACCCGATTTTTTAAAATACAGAAATTCATTTATACTTTTCAAACAATATTTACATATTTCTAACGATGTTCATAACACATGGAAAAAATATTAAAGTTATGAATGGTATTATAGCCTTATGGCTGAATCATGACCCGAGCATAGTCAGAGATACTTTTCTGGAAATTAAATTCCTTACCCAGGCCTGGCCGGAGCCCAAATCTGAATTGTCTTTACCCGCCCGAACCCGGCCCACGCTTGACCCACAGGCCAAGCCCAGGTCCATGCAGACCTCTAATGAGTAATAATACAGTGTATGGTTCAGTAATAAGAATATTGCTGTGTTAAAGTTTCAAGGTAACTCACATAAAGCAAATATTACAAAAGTGCCAGAGCTATGTTAGTCTGACATTTCTCAATATAAAATTACCGTCTGTTGGAGTGTGAACACATTATCCATGATGATTTGCATACGGATCACTTTTGCATATTTATAGCAATTTAACTAGCTGGCCAACGTCCACTTTGAACAATGAGAGATGGAGAATTATTTGTTGTAGGCAACCATGACACACTCCAGGTCGTCACGCTCCTGATGATGATTTGTTTAATTGCATGTGATTGAATACAAAAATATTAAACATCAATTTAATTAAAAGTAGTATCTTCCATATAATGTTTTTTTTACTAGAACAATGGTGTATCTTGAAATCAATTTATATTATTTATACCATTAATATAAAATATACATAACTTCAAAATAAAATCTTGTAAAAAGGTCGATTAAATATAAAATATAACATATTTTTTCAGTAATAAAAACACTGGATTGTTGATTAGGAGTTAATTTATTTTTATTATTCAATATTGTAGACATGTTAAATACAGGAATGTCAACAAAACAATAAGATAATATGTAGTATAGATTGAGCATTATATCATGACTACTGGCAGAATTTAGAATTCATCTGTCAAATATTAACTCATCTATAAGAGTGTCAAAAAAGTTTTTTATTATAATAATACTGTGAAGATAAACATGATATTCATATGATAATAGATGTCAAATGCTTCAATACCAAATCATACAAATGAACAGAAAGCTCTGCTAAGAGTTTTCAGTCCTGTGACGTCGAAAAGTTTTTAAAAGAATTGATATATCCAGCCAATAAATCTGTGGATTGCATGGCGGCCATAACAAGTAAAAAAAAACATCAGACATAAAATGTATATTATGCAGTGGAACTGATAAACTTCAAGAGTTTCAAAATGTTTTCAGATATCCTTGTTTATAAGAATTCATTGCATGAAATATATCCTTACTCATGTGGCCAGTTAGTCAACAGTAGGCACATCAATACATGCCAATTCGCTATGATAAAAAAATTATCCATTATATTTTTATGGTATTTATATGTTCGTCTTTTGCCAAAGATTTATTTATAAAAATTTAATTCAGTAAATCACCAATCTCAAATTAATATTATGAAGAATAACTGATCATGGAAAAGTACCAGACTTCTTAAGACAGTGTACGCTTGAGTCATGGCTTATTTCCACACACCATGATAATTTGTTAGTTCCACTGTAATACAACTGTGGGTTATTAGAAAAAATAAAGTAAACAGAAAAATTACAGGGTTTATTAACCATGATACATATGTCCACATTTGGGAGTGAATATGAAATAATGTCGAGGACTGCAACTAATTTAATATCTAATGACATCGAATTCAGTCTCGCGATGATATTTGCCACCTGTATAAGTGAAATGGTACGAAAAATGCACATTTTTAACTCAAACAAAAATGTTATTACAGTTTGGTAACTTTCCTAACCTCAAATTGTGTAGATTTATTAAAATTGTATTTTAGAATCTACATAATCATTTAGCGCGACTAGGATATAAAGGAAGATGGAAAGTTGCATAAGAGGTAATAAAGACTCCAATTTTTAGGGTGAATCTAAATTAATAACAATCAAACATGTCAGAACAATTGACAATAACGACTTACTCAGGAGTCTGTTTTATGATTTTTCACACACGCACAATGAATACATTTTCACTTTAACTAACTATTTATCTGGCAGTAACAATTTTCAAAAACACTTAATTATTTACGACACTTTTAGGGCTTGTTTGGCATAACAATATTATTAAAACTCAACTGACAGTAGACAGACCATAGATTATACTACGAACCATAAACTAATACAGCTACTTTTGTGGTGCTCCACATAGTGATGCGAGACCGGAAGAAACTCGCATGGGAAAATTGGGAAAAGACAGTTTTAATATCAATGATAACTGTGTGGCGAGGCATGACGCCGCAGATTACGAAATCTAGTACACGCCTATAGCAAAACATTTTGCTTGTCATTTTCGTCGGCGTTCTTGACTAAGCATAATTAATTGGCAAATAATATTTGACCGATATCCGATATTCTGCAGGCGCTGCGTTACAGGTGGATACTCATTTTGATGATGCACGAGATGATGAAAGTAGGTCACAGACAGTCGACGTGATAGAATAAATAAACAAACAGGGAACAACTCGATTCTTTCTGTATCGAACGCCGAACGCGACCACTAATAGTGAAATAAAAATGGTTTTTTATGTAATATATTTTTAATCTTACATTTTCACAGATGGACATAACCAGTGGCGTAGCTAGCGGTGCTTGAATTTGAAACCCCCCCCCCCCCACTGTTTCCATTTTTTTTTAGCCAATACAACGGAAAATATTACGCCTTAGGCAGAAGAATGAATAAATGTAATATCCTGATAAATTTTATGTTGAATACTAATAATTTTTTTCTAATATTGATGATTTTATGATTTAAATAGTGATGAGTTGATGATATTTTTTCAATTACCTATAATTTTTTTATTTAATCATAAATTATTGTGACGCAGAAATTTATTAACAATACATTAAAAGATATATTTTGTAAATAAAAATCAAATTAGAATTGTGAATCAATTTAGAAGGAACAAAATTCAGTAGATTTTACTAACATAACATTTAAGAAAATTGTAATAAATTTATTTTTCTTTGCTTTGCTGTTAGAAAAATCGTTAGAAACATCAAAATCTATTTTATCTGCGAGTTGGTGTGCTATTGAATACATTACAATTTTTTTAATCGCAAATGGCTCAGTGTTGATATTAAATAGTTTTTTTTACTAGCTTCATTTTCCAAAAACTCATTTCCAAGCTAGCAACACAAATGCGAGGAAAAAAAACTAAAAGCATTAAATATTATTTGAGTCTCCAAATTTATATTTTTGAATAAATTGCAAAAGTTCAATCTTTGCCACCCTTCTACACATGTATTTCATGATGTTAAGCAGCAACATGATTTTGAATTCTTCCTGATCAACATCATAATGATCTGAAGATAACTGACATTCGTAACTTTCACTCAAAAGATTTGATGGAGTAAGAAAACCATATTTCTCAGCAAGCAATTCCTCTCCCCAATTCAGCTTCGAATGATAATTCAGCATCTTGCGATTGTTCATCAGACAACAATTTTTTCTTTATCCATCGCCATTGAGGCTTCATGATTATCCTTAGATCTTTCAAAAAGGAAATATGTTTTGTCAGTGTATCACAAAGCATAACAATTTTTGTTTGATTATTACCTACGTAATTTTGAAAAAGTGTATTTTGTCAGCGTGTCACAAATTAAACGGAATAAAGTATGATGAATGGAATATAACCTGCAATGATTATGTATACATAACAAAATATTTATTTTTTACCGTCAAAATTTTCTATTCATTTTCGAAAATGCCACCCCCTAAAACGTGCCGCTCCCCTCTCCTTGCTACGCTGGTGGACATAGCCATTACTAGCAAATATACATATGAAATTCTTCGAAATATATTTAGGTAGGGTTTTGCATATGGGTTTACTATCCAAGAGCAAATATTTTCGTTCTCCCTGAGTGTACCTGAGGAGATTTATGACTGTCAATTCTCAGAAAACCAGCGATAATCATGTCGCATCATCCTACCATTTATTATTATTTAACAATAACTAAAAATACAAGTAAACGTGTGGGCAAAAAATCCTGTATTTAGTATTTTTACATGGCGAATTTACTGAAATTTGACATACTGCTCGCGGCTTGGCGGAATGTCTCTGCGGCCTGGCACTGGGCCGCGGACTACCAGTGGGAGAACACTGTCATAAATGACATGGCAAACGTAAATACTGTGCTATCTACATGTTATTCATTGGTTATTAAAACTAATTATAATCTTGGATGATTGGCATCGTCTTTAGCCGGATTAAGATAATTGTAATATAATAAAATACGTAAGAAAAAACAAAATTTATAATAGTAATAAATCGACACCTGGGGTAAACAAGGTTTTATCTGAAAATGCTCAAACTGTTCAGGAGCAATTAAAGATTTCAGAAAATGTAACTTTTTGTAGAACGACATTTTAGGTTATAGATAAACATTGGCGACTCGTCTTTAGGGCCACAGGGGGCGGGTCCCACCAATAATTTATATTAAGTATTCGAAATGATGAAGGATAAAAAAAAATAGTTTTATTAACAAATTGTGAATATTCAATTTTGAAATAGACAGTCATAAATTAATTAGTTATTATCTGTGTAAAGGCCATAATTTTACGTGAGAACATCGGTGTCCAGACCACATAGCAGTGTCCACTTTTAATTTCAAATTCTCTACAGTCTCTAATATTCCGCTAATGTATTATTAAATCCCCTTTTTTCTTTGCTGTTAATCCATGTTGAGGATAGCGGCAAATCGAGCAGTCACTGCTGAATAGAACGCAGATAAATTAAATTATCAGTATGCACACACTTTCTGAATTTAGTGTATAAAAGTGGAATTTTGAAGTGGTTTTGTTTGATAATTAGGTAAAATTATAATTTTATAGTTTTACAAAGATGAGAAAAAAATTGTAAGGCATGCGGAGCATCTACCGCATGTATGGACGGCACGCCACTGATACTCATAATATGTCACAAAGAATATTGATTTATTTTGAAGAATGGCTTATAATTTTTCCAAAAAGCATTTTGATTGATGTTTGTGAAAGGTTTAATTCTTGCGACAAAATTGTCCGAAATCAACTCTAAAGCATAGACAATACAAACGTCAACGATGGATAAATTTATTCCGCGCTTATTTTTTACGAGTTGTAGCTGATTTTCGTATCGCGTTGTGTTAGTTAGTGGCATCTTTAATAATTGTCAAAAAATAATAATCCAATGCTGCGTATTTTTAAATAATATATTTCAGTTATAAATATGAATGATAAGGAAGTTCTACGTTACAATAATAAAAGTGTGCCTGACATCTCAATTTACTATTTTTCCGGTTTTCTAAACTTCCGAGATTAAATATGTAAATGCGTTCTGAATGTTTTTATAATATTTAATAATTCTAGTTATTTCAACCGTCTATGCGTTTTAGTAGATTACACTGTTAACCTTAAATACAAGTGATTATTAAAACAGTTAATATATTAACAGTCGTATGGTCATGTGACAGTAGCAGTATTTCAACGAAATAAGTAACAACCACCTATAAATATTTACATTTTATGAAATGGGACCGGTGCATATTGTATTCTGTGGAGTGCTCATACTACACATAAGTTATGCTTAATTTAATGTGAAATAAATATTATTGTATATAAACCTAACCTTAAATACTGTGTTATTTACATAGTTTGTGATAATGTCAGTGTGTTCAATTGAAATCTTTTTCGTGTTTTTAAATCTTGCGACCTTTGGATACGTTTGAAGCCTGATATATAAGTCAAATTGTCCATACTTTAAATATTCAGTGCTTTGAAGGTGTTTTATCAATTTTGGTAAGTTTTCCCATATATGTTTACACTTTGATTTGAATATGGCAGAAGGTCATATACTGATATTTAGTAATACTTTTTTAAACCTTAAACGATGTCATTCGTTTGATTGATTTATCATGAAATAGTAGAGATTTGTTTTTAATTTTCTTTTCTTGATAGCCTTGAACAGCAAGACAGTTATATTCTTTCGAACAAAATGGTTTTTAAGAAATATTCATTACTCAATTTGTCGAAAGAAACCATACAACAAAACTTCTTTTTTTCTCATTATTTTCCATCGCTTTGATATTCAATTATTTTTCAATTTGTTTAGTTTAAGCTATGTGTTCAACCACTGGTTTCAGGGTAGCCTTTCATATCACAATAGTGATTAGAAAAAGAAATGAATTTAACCCTCACACTAATAGCCTGGTGCAAATCGGCATAGGATATATATTATGATGAATTACACCTGATCCTCCTATGATTTTTTTTCTATACAAAATAATCTCATACCTATGTTGTAATTGTCAGAAAGCTGAATACTGAATATATCTTTTTATTATAATTAATTTAATTGGAATCGAAAACTGTGTAAATTAAGTATGTATTTTTCGTAATATATGCATATATTATGTTTAAAAAAACAATGATACAAAGTAGGCCGAGATGAAAGACTTACCAGAGGTGGGAGTGAGTGGGTTCACTCATGAACCATTTATATTAGACACCGGTTACCAGAAAATCTCCAGTAGTTTCACGATATCTCCAACGGCATGACTTTCCTCTCACCCCAATTCATCTCATCGATCTTCTAAGGGATGTAGCACACTAGTGAGCCGCCTTTAGAAGACCAATAAGTTTCCTAATATAGATCGGTACTGACATACGATCTTCTAAGGGATTTCATGGTGACTATTCAAATGCAACATCTTTATATTTATATCTATATGTATAAATATAACGCTTTTATATTGCTGTCTCATGTAATACAAATGTAAGCGCAGATGGGAGAGTGGGCAAACAGCATTTTAAGATTTCATTTGTAAACAATCAATGTTATTATTTGTTTGATTCATAGTGATTCAATTTTAAGTTAAAAATCTTAAAATTGTTAGATAATACAAATGAACTTTTTCTAAGAGCGGCATGTAAAAACGATTTATTACCGAATAGGATTGTTTTTTAAATAATTTCTTTTGTAACTAACTAAGCTTTTGTTTCAATATTTTTATTTGTACTAAAGTGTATCTTGTAATTAATAATTTTGTATTATAAACAATTAGTAGAAAATAAATAAAGTATTTGAAAATATTGCCCTTGTATTTCTGCTTGTACTGTAATTTCATACATTAAAAATTACGCCCTCAGTTGAGAAATAATGTGATCACCGAGAATCTGGGCTGTAAAGTCTTAATTTTCTTAAAATGCATATGTGAGCCAATGGCCTATAATGCATTTAAACTTTGCATGAAAAAAGACTATCTATCGACTCTTACCTATGAATGTTATTTAAGGATGATTTGTTCAATTGAATATGTGATATTGATTTCACATCCAATGGGTTTTATGATTTTTTCAATATTATATATTGTTGGTTTATAGCAGTTTTTCTCAACCTTATTACACTTGCGGACCACAAAAAATCGAAGCAATATTTTTCAGACTACCAACTCAAGAATAAAAAGTATTATTTATATAGCTGGGTTGAGATGGATAAAAGTCCAAAATTGAAAAATACTAATTTTAAAATTCATAAAAAAGAAATGTAATTTTTGTTTATTGATTTTTAAATATTATCATTAACTAACTCAAACAAATACTAAAAATGTAACAAAAAAATTCTATGGTTAACTGAAATGATCAAAAATCAATCAGTATCAATATAAATGCAAGGGCATTGAATGATGATTATTGCTTGGAATTTTTGAATATACATTTCAAAATGGGCTCTAATGATTTGCAGATCACCATAAAATTCTGCGAACCATTGGTGGTCCGTGAACCACCGGCTGAGGATGACTGGTTTATAGCACAGATGTAATATGTCCATTTAGTCAATATTGAGCTAGAATTGTTGTTCAGTTTATTTTGTCTGAATCTTTTATGTGATAGAATGAAAAATGTGATGTTCCGATGTGAAATTTACTAATTCAGCAGTGTTGATTTGACTGAATCCTTCAGTCCTTTACGCATATTCATTGTAGTTATATTGGCATATTCAACTAATTTTTCAAATTTTAGAACTTGATGCACTTTTCCTTTCAAACGCAGAATTGGTCATTAAAAGAGGTCCTGCTAGTTTTGCTTGTATGTCAATTTATGTTTATTAATATATTTTCCATATTTTAGCGGAATATATCAAGTCAGGGACTAAAGTACTTCTAATGGTAAATGATTACACATATTGGAAAGGAAAACCATCGTGCGGTGGATTCCGTTGGCATTGCTCGTCTTACTCTAGAAAGCGTTGCTTAGCATCAGCTCTAGTAAAGAATGATCAAGTGTTATCATTGAAGCACGAGCATAATCATCCAGCACCGAAATATTACAAAGCTGACGGAAAATTTGTGAAAATTTAAGTTTGGCAATTCCTAACATTAATTTTAATGTATATACGTTCACCGTACTGACAGGTTGATAAGTAACAAAATTGATTAAAAATAAATGAAATTCTTGGATATCGATTCTTTTTTTAGAATAACTCAGAAGTTGCATTTATTATAACAGTTTGGCAAAAATAACAATTTTTTGTATCAGTCAATATTATTAATGCAGATTTATAGGCAGCTAACTCTCCCTGTCTATTCCTAATTTTGTGCCACATTGGAATAAATCCTTATGTATATCAGGAGCATGCCATTGGATTTCTCACATTCTCGCTCAATCACATGTAAACTGCAGAGTGCGAGCGAGATACAAGGGCATGTGGGAGCATGCCTTGTATCTTACTTACACAAGTAAGGGTGTGTGATAGAGATTAATCAACCGCATGCCGATGATGTATATATATTTCGATATTATAAATGTCTATGTAACACAAAATATCGAGGTTAAAGGCTGTGTCTTAAAAACTCAAATTTTCATTTGTTGTCTACTCAGAACTGTCAATTTGTTACCTACCAACTTTGCCACTATTGTGACAATATTATTGTGTTAACCCTTTGACTAATAAGTTATTTTAAATGAAATTAAGGTTATTAAAACACTAGAACTTACCAGGTGGCAGTGCTTGCTACTTGTCAAAACTCTTGGATGTGGCTTAGTTCTGTACCATATATTATTTTGATTAAATTTGTTTTGACAATAGATAATACACTATAAAATTAAAAATCTCATTAGTGTTTTAATTGGATTACAATTTGACACTCAGAAATATAAAACCTTGTAAGTAAACTATCTAAAAGTAGTTAATGTTCTGTTCTGGTTTTCTCAATTCTATCAATGTGATTTTTCGTTTCATCTACTGTTTACATTATAACTGTATTTGGCTTGGCGCATTGGCGTCAGCTATAATGCCATGTATTGTTCTTTTTCTTTTCTGTAAATAAAATAAATCATTCTTAGTCAATATTTTAAATAATTGAATCTTATCTATATTTCAGCTACTTATATCATGTCCGGATCGAAAGTACTTCTAATGGTAGACAATTACACGTATCGTAAAGGGAAACCATCTTGTGGTGGAGTACGGTGGCACTGTTCATCCTACGATGCGAAACGTTGCTTAGCATCAGCTCTGGTAATCGATGACCAAGTGTTATCGTTAAGACATGAGCATAATCATTCAGCTCCAAAATATTGTAGAGACGGCAGTGGCAGATATGTGAAAATTTAAATTTTACACTCTTAAGATTTACTCTTTCATCAACATTAGTTGTAACAAAATTAGAACAATTTTTATCTTATTTTAAACATAAAACACTATTTGTTTTGTACTACTTCCACATGTTTATGATGATCAGTACCGGTTTTGCTCATCCCGAGCATTATCAACTGATTATGTTATTTAATTGTGTTTTATTTTTAAAGTATAATGCTTGTCCACCATGAATTAGCGGATAACACCTTAAAAGTGATGATAAATGTTTAATCAATATGATATTTTATAAAGAAATAAAATGCCAAATATACTATCTGCCTGATAAAAATTCTTTTATTTACCATAATTATTAACCTTTTCCACTCTATTTTTTTTCTGGACACACCTTGAGAAATGAATTTATTTCATTGAAAATGATTACTTATTAGGTAGTTGCGTAAATTTTTCAGTAAAGCCATTTTTATACTATTGAATTATTAGTTCTATAAAAACTTACTAAACAAGCTCACATATAAGTCATGAAATGATTGATATTCGAAAACGTACTGTCACCATTTTGTTAAATTGAATGAGTGCATGATGCAGAATAGGCCAGTATTGGTGAATGTCCTGTCATAACAACACGAGACCTCACGCAAGTTTGATGATTCACTAGAAGCTGCTAGAACTTGCATGGAATGTGCCACCACATCCACCATATTCACCTCATCACTTATTCGATATTATTTGGATGGTAAAATAGTTGATTGAAATAAAGTTGTCAAAAACCACTTTTTTTTTCAATAAGAATTACCTGACAGATGGAAAAAGGTATTCAAACAAACTGAAGAAAGTAATTCTACAAAAGAAATTGACTTAAAAACTAAATCAATTTCTTAGTAACCCAATGAAGATTGAAGAATCCACAACTGCACTAACCGAAAGTCGAATAGAATCGGTCAGATTGGAGAAATTACCAAGTCGAAATTTAAGAAGATGCGTTGTATGCAGTACTAATGATGGTCACACAAGACGGTTTCATCTTGTATGCCCTAAGTGTAAGAGAGGCAGGCGTTCATGGTGTATGCATTGGGAAACATAAATGTGTGTAGATGCATATTATCTATGTACACCAAAGACTTTATGCCATTGTACATAGTAAATAGATGTATTATTTTATATATATTTAATATATCGTAGCGAAAAATAAAAAAATTTAACATTTTTAGCTTTAAAATATTTCTGATTTTGTTTTAATTAAAAAAAAATAACTATTACTCCATATGCATCACTAGTCGTGTGAAATTTGTGGCCCATATCAACAGAGTGCTACAACCTCGGCTACTAAAATATATTTTATTAACATACACTAGTAATACGACTATGAATTATTGTTACTCTCAATTATTATGTTGTTTACGGAATTAGCTCATTTGAATTGGGGGGGGGGGACAGAGAATCTTGAAGCCACTTTAAAGTGGCTACATGTTACGAACTACGAACACAAAGCTAACATGACCGTTGAAGACTATTTATTAGCTCACGTAAGTGCAACATAAGTGATTATACTTGTTTTGCATGTTTGTTATCTACGCACTCAGTTCTATAGGTAAGCATCAATCAACATTGGGAAAGTACCTACTTTTTTTCATAAAGTATAAACACGTTACTAGCCACTTATACGAAAGATCTCTACATAAAATCTGATTATATGAAACAATATTTAAAATAATAGCACTGTCCCAATTTTGAAGAAGATAGATGCAGCCGTTACTTTGTAACTGCGTTTTGAATCTTTGAGACGGTCTCCTGTAAAATATCATGTGTGCAGATACGGGATTATCCATAGGGAGTGTCGATATGTCATATTGTAGGAATATGCAAAAACGTTTCTATGAAGTTGCATTCCATTGATAAAATTTATTAATATTCTGATATGGTCAAAAATTTCACACAGCTCCAGTTGCTAGTCATAGAGATAAACTAAAACGTTTGTTTTCTATCTCTTTCAGAAAATATGCACCTCATATGGAGCAGAAATAGTTAAAAACAAAAACAGTGGAGATTACGTAAGTTCACATGACATATTTCAACTCAAATTAATTGTATTCTTTTTTTTATCTTGCAGCAATTATAATTTCGGTTCCGAGAAAAAGGATATTGAAGAGAAAGGTTATATCATTGGATACAAAGATTCAGATATTGGATACACTCAAAGATGGAAAAGGTTCCACTGCTGTCGCCAAATATTTCAATCTAAGTGAAGCGACGGTTAGGACGATAAAAAATAATGAAAAAAATATCCGGGAAAGCGTGGCAGCGGGAACGTCCATCAGTTCAAAACGGACATCTTACATTCGGGATACTAATATGAAGAATATGGAGAAAGAACTGTTGATTTGGATCGAGGAACAAACAAGGCACGGACTACCTATTGACAACAATGCTATTAAATGCGAAGCAGTACGAATTTTTCATCACATCAAGGATATAAACCAGACGCCAAATATGAAAACTGAGTTTTCCGGAAGCAGAGGATGGTTAGAAAATTTCAAAAAAAGGTTTTTCTTATAAAATCGATGATCCGCTGATAAAAATGCCATCAAAAATCTCACAGAAAAGTGGCAATCAACAGGGGTTACCACATGACTCATCAAGTACTACACACTGACGATAGAGATCAGATAGATAAAATTTATTGAAAACAAGTTAGAGTAATAGTTAAGGGACATCAATCTGTTCTAATAAGAATTTGGTTTCTCTTTCAATTTTATGGTACTGGAATAACCTTTGTGTAATTTATGTTGTCTATAAAAACCTATGTAATAATTTAATGTATGTAGTAGTGTTTTTTTAATATATTTTTTCGGTATTCTGGAAACATGATAATACATTTAATGAATAATAATACACTTGTTTTATTTAATTGGTGACAAAAACATTAATATCTTAAGGGTAAGTTAAAATATTGAAATTTTACAACACAGACTTTTTCAAATAACTATTTTTGTAATCATTTAATAATTTTCTCGTAGATAGTAATAGATGTCTCTGTTGCAATATTTGAAACTGTTAAGCCGGGGAACTCGTAGCAAGTTTTTGACACTGATGGAAAGCTTAGTCCTCGAAGTCTGGAGTGAACTCGGCTTTGTTACTACATTGTCATGAGCTAATGAATATTCTATTAAAATATTGAACTTCCTTGTTTCTTGAAATCATTTAATATTGGTATCATCTTATTTAATTCTTTAGGGATGGACACGATTTTTATCTACTTCCGGTTCCAGATGAAATTTTTTCATCATAGTTTGAGACATCCTTGATTCAAAAATCAGTTAAAAATATTTCTTTTTATCCTGGCAAACTATGAGTTGAATATGTTTACTAGCTTAGTTAAACCGGTTCTATTTTTCAAACAAAAATTGTTATTTCATAAGAAAATGTCCTTAAATTAATTTTCAGTACGGTCAATCTGGGTAACTTTGGCCCAGTTCTGAGGGTTTTTCTATTTTTATGGTTCGTCATTGCATTTATATTTATTATTGTTCTACATAGGAATGTACTAATGTCATAAGATGAAATTTAATTAACGTAGATAGATTTATTGTCATATAAATAGAAATAATATAGATAAAACAAGGTGGGCCAAAGTTTTCATCCAAATCGGGTATCATTGTAATTACTATAAATTCAGTGATTATAAAGTCTTGGCAACTTTTTTTCATGCTTTTATATATTTTGTACATAATTGAGATGGGAAAAATTATACAGCATTTGGTTTATAGATTAGTAATACAAATTGAAAAAATGGCTAATCCAATTTATTTCAAGATAAGTTTTTAAATTGTGTTTTATCATCCCAAACTGACAGCTTACAAATTCAACAATAAAACAAATTATATTGCACATTAATTCATATTTTTACCACCAGGGACTACTAAACACCATAATTAGTCCAAAATATCGATTTCATGACTCCGTAGGAAATGTAACGGACCACCCGTCTGCAAAAATACTGGCTGACGGGCCGTACAGCATGGCTTGTAATTATAGGGGGCTTTGGATTAATCCATCTTCTTTAATTCTATATACAATATCGTTAACAGTTTACTAAACCACTAATTTAATCTCGATAGGAACTAGATTAGTGGTTTTGATTTAACACATTCTATAATATAAAACAGAAAATGCATGCTTCTGTCTGTCTGTTGTTTTTCTGTCACAAGAACTCCTCCCAAATATGAATAAAGAATGAGTTTGAATCTATCCCGGGCGAAGCCGGGTAATAAATACTATTATACTATATAATACAAATATGTACATACATGTCATTTTCTAACATTAACAATATTTTTCTATGATCTTTTTGTATTCCAGTGCATGAAAATAAGTTGCCTTTTGACTCCGTGTACAATTTTTGGGATCAATATCGTCCTTCAACCTCAAGTGATACTACCCATATCGGTAATTACCGAAATGACATTAACCCAGATGCATCGAGCAAGAATCTTGAAAGCTCGATTTCTGATTTAAGCTCTGATTACTCTGTTGTTGACATGCCATATATTTCCCCATGCCCTAATATCACTGATCCTACAAGATCAGGTTTGGAAGATAAAGAATTTGAAGTTACAGCTTTACAAGACTCTGCACATTCATCAAAAAGAGAGACTAGAAACATACGATATGAAAGAAAACACAAAAGGAATAATGGCCAAGAATACCTTACAAAATCCGGCAAATTAATTAAAAAACTCATTCAACTGCCTTTGTCTAAATGCAGAATGTTATGTCGAGAACGAATAACAGAAACTCATCGTGTAAAGCTTTTTGAAGAATATTGGAATCTTACTCAACGTGATAAAAGGAGTGCTTACATATCATCTTTAATTTCCATTCAAAATACGGCCGTTCACCGACCTAGATTTCAGAATCCAAGTAACGAAAAATTTAGGCTGAAATCTTATTATTATTCCTTGGTAATTGAAGGTAATAAAACTAAAGTATGCAAAGGTTGCTTTTTAAAAACTTTTGGTGAAACAGATAGTTTTGTTAATCTTGTCGCCACAAAAAAACAAGCTACCGTAGGTGGCACACAGATTGCTGACAATCGACGTCCGCATAGTACTGCAAATAAACGGAGTGATGAAGATTTGGAAAAGGTTCGTGGACACATAAATAAATTTTCATATCATGAAAGCCATTCTAATCGCAGTGACAACAATGAAATTGCCTCATTTGACGATTAAAAAATCTTTTTCATAAAGCGGAAACTAAGGGCCACGTTTCAATTCGATACTGCAGAGAAGAATTTCACAAAGCTTTCATTCAAAAAATCTAAACTTGACTTGCGATGAGCACAATACAACTAAAATAATAATTGACATAGTGAAAGCCCAGAAAAAGCAACCATTGATATTACAAAAAATATTTACTTAACAGTCGCAAACAGTACATATAAACAAAAGAAAGTGGAAAGTGGACATTTATAAAGACGATAGTACTGTGAAACGTCTATCAATTTGTCGGCCTCGTAGTCTAGTGGTAAGAGTTTTGTCTTAGCGATCAGGAGGGTCTTGGATCAGGTCCCAGCAAGGTCAATATCAAATTTAGATATTTTCAATTTAAATATGTGACTTAGTTATTCCACTTGGTTTATCACTAACGTGACCCGTTTCGCCTCTTTAAGAAGTATCTTCAGACTAACAGTATTGTAAGGTTATTTATTTCTAAGTTACATGGTAAATAACATTTTAAACAGAACAGGCGGCTCGCCATTATTAAATTTATTCCCCTTGTGTTTTTCACATCCAGGTGCCAGTAATTGATTTGTTTATAGTTTAACAATGTTTATAGCTTACCCCCTTCCACACGTCCAGTAAAATGTAATAAAACCCACCCCCACCCTTTTAAGTATAAAATCATCGTTTACCTTAGAAATAAATAACCTTACGGTACCGTTAGGTTAGTCTGAAGATGCTTCTTAAAGAGGCGAAACGCGTCACGTTAGTGATAAACCAAGTGGAATAACTAAGTTATCAATTTTTAATTTTATTTTATATTAAAAACGAACTACCACAAAGTTACCGCCGAATCCATAAAAAATATTAAATATGTGAACTTGGACATCAGTGACATGTGAAAATTCACATCAAGTTTATCTTGTATGATTTTCTAATTTTCAAAATATTTGGTGAATTGGCTGTAAGCTGTAATGGCAGATTTTTTTTAAATTTACAAAAATAGATGTTTAAATTGGGTTCATCTGGAGCATATAAAAATTTAATTGATTACTTTGTTATTCCACTGGTCGTGTTACTAATTGTGACATGTGTTTTGTCTGCGAGAAGTATCTTCAGACTAACTATAGTATTGTTATTTTTTATAACGTATACATTGATTCTTATTCTTAACACAGTAAATCAAACATAAACAGTAAATAAAAGTATAGACAGAACATTTGAGTTATTTAAACAGAGATTGATTGATATGTGAATATAAAAGACAGAAGAAACTGACTAAATTCGTGATTGACGAGAATATATCCTAATATAACAACTTGACTTACTATTTTTTGGTAAAAGTACATAGGCATCGTGGATTATATTCATCATTCATCCTACAAATAATTGAACATATCGAAACATTTTCCAACATTTCCTGTGTGAATATTTGAACAACTTTAAAATTTGGACAAAACGATGAATAGATCGAATGAATTGGTGTATGTCGACTTATCAATATATTCATGCCACGCATGAAAATAATATACACATAGGCTAGGCTGTCAATGAAAGGAAGGAATTACGAAAATTAAGGGGGAGATTTTAATAAAAATCATAATCTAGAAATTAACCATCAAGTAACAGTTTTAGATTTTTCGGGTATTAATAAGGGCATTATCAGAAATCAATTACTTGAGAATACAATTTTAAATAACACAAATGGCTCGCGACTATTACAGATTCTCCTCCAAGCATGTGTAATTACTTTTATAGTTAATAGTTTAATTGTTACTACTATTATTTGTGTTCCCATGTCCAGTAGAAACGAAATCTAGCAGAAATAATTATAATATATCGTTTTCCTATTCGTAATTCTCTAATTACAGAGTTAATTTATCGATTTGTTATATTAATGTATATTCAATAAAAACTGTCCTATGATAAAATAAAATTAAATGTACTTATTCCTATTACTAATTTTTCTAATGTTTCAATACTTGGCAATAATCACACAAGTTTGTAACACTGAAAAAACCCTGTAAATTCACGTAAGTCAGGATTTTGTTTTAGTTTTTTTATTTTACACCTTGTTAATCTATAATTTATAAAATATCATTAAATTGCAAACCAACCAATTAAAAAGCCATGCTTTCTTTTAAAAAAGAAAGGTTATTCACAAAAAACACCCTGAAAAATGTTTTTTTTGACTTATGTGGTTTTTCGCGCCAGAAACAGATGTGTACTTATATAATATGCAGTTAATGTTTGATTATTATTATACTTATGTGAAAATAGTCATTCGTTACTGGCAGTAAAATGTCAATGTTCACCACCAAGTCGACGAATTGAATTCTATCAAATTAATAGCTTTCTTCTTTTCATTTATCGGATTTTTTAAAATGAATTAAAATATGTTGTTTTAGATAAAATATGGAGTGACGACACCAGGTCCATGCAGCTACAGAAAAGCGACAGTTCTGTGATGAAAATTGAACAATTTGAAATATGTGGTATTCAGAAGCGTCGTCGCAAATCAATCACGGGTCAATCAAAGAGAATTTTGAATAAAAAACTGCGAATGGAAGGCAAATCATATATTGGGTATGTTCGGCCTAAAAATGATAAAACCGGTAAAAATAAAATTAGAGATGCAAGAAAACTTGGACTTACATGTCTTTCTATTTTTTGTAAGAATTCCAAGAAGAGATCTTGTGAAAAGTTTAGCAATGAAGTGCGTCAAGAAATATTTGATAGGTTTTGGAAGTTAAATTGGGACCAAAGAAAAATTTATGTTTGTTCAAACATATCGAGAAAGGATACCAACCGAAAAACTGTCTCGTATGAATCTAGACGCGACTGTACTTATCAGTATTTTTTGCCATTAAAAATTGACGACGGAGATGCTTCTCGTAAATTCCCTATTTGCAAAGATATGTTTAAAAACACCCTAGGTTTGAGTAGTAGTACAGTGCAGTCGTGGGTCAAGAAAAGTTCTTAAGATGTATCAGCGTCAAAGCTGTAATACACTAAAAAAAAGTAGGTTCATCTATTTGTTGTCGAAAGTCTAGACCAGTGGTTCTCACGGAAAATTTCTTCGTGGCCGCATAATGAACATCAGTGGTCTTTTGGAAATGTCTCGTGGCCGCACCTAATTTTCAAAAGCGATTTAAAATATTAGGCCGATGCATTTAAGGGACTCATTACCTACTTCAATTTTTTTAACCACAAACCATTGCCACACAAGTTTGCGGCGCAGGCAGAAAATTTGTATGTATCAATATAATTTCTTTAAAAATATCGACTACATTTTCACAATGCTGTCATTTACAAATGTTGTATTTAACATTACATAGCCCTGCAGGTTTTTTTTCAAATATGTCTAAATATTTATGAGTCATTAGATTTTTA
Organism: Himalopsyche phryganea; assembly: GCA_022494535.1. Taxonomy (NCBI): domain Eukaryota; kingdom Metazoa; phylum Arthropoda; class Insecta; order Trichoptera; family Rhyacophilidae; genus Himalopsyche; species Himalopsyche phryganea. Next base: position 5,160,438 of record JAGVSL010000049.1, read on the forward strand.
CTGTTTCATCCTTCTGAATGTTTTTTTATAGATAATTTCTTATATCCATTTTGACTCGGGTATTGTATAAAATTCCCGTAAAATTAAGAAAAATAAAGAATAACATAATCACTGAAGATAATCACTGTTACACTATATATATTTAGAAAATCTCTCGTCAATGATAATTACACGATTGTAAGATAAACAGCGTTTGTTATCGTAAAACAGACCGAATTAATGCACTGCAGCACAAATTAACCCGAAGGGGTTACCGTACTGATCCCGATCAATTTTTATCTAAATAGGGATCCCTTTTTTATTAAAAATATTCATTCATTACAAATGTTTTCGAGCGGCATACGTACGCAATACGAATAAACAAATGTCGAATTTATTTTATATTATTCATTTTTTTAATATCAATATCTATTACTATAGAACCGTTGGTGGCCGCAGAAATATCCTCTGGTGGCCGCACATGAGAACCACTGGTCTAGACGTTTCGGAATCGGAATACACTGACTTATGATAAAAGTATTCAAAATATAAATATTACCTTAAATAAATAATGACTAAGATACCGTATCATAATTTTATTTTCGCATTCAATAAACAGTTTTGTCATAATAAGTAATGCAAACATCTGCGTTTCGGGGTTGTCGATATTCACATGCCAGAAGTTTAAAGATGGTCCATATGTAGACAAATGTTTAAGAATTGGCATATGACAAAAAATATAATCTTTGCATAATTTTAAGGTTTCAATCGTAATTTTATAGTTTTATTTAATTCTTTAATTTAAATTTAAAACTATATAAACTGTGAAAAATAGTGAATAAAACTTTTATAAAATTTAAATAATCTTTTTTTTTATAATGCTTTTTACGTAACCCAAATAAGTTGAATAGTTTTATAGATATAGCTATTTTAATGACAGCTTATGGTTACACGATAGTTACGCAAAAAAATGCTCGGGCGGATAAAGGTTACACAAAAAAAAAAAAAACGGTTTTTCAAATAGTTTTCAATATTAAATATGTCGATATGAACTATTTTATTGAACAATGGTGATTTCATTTAAAACAAATTATTTTTCCATGTCTACACGTTATATGATATAGGTGTTTTTTTAAATATTATAATTTAAAGTTTTATGATTAAATGACTTTCGACACCGTGTTTCAATTGAAGTGGTAGATAATACGTCTAAAAACTATTTTGTTTTATTTTCGTGTGCGTGTCATGTGTCTTTGCAATGCAATGAATAATCATTCTAAATTTGAACTGTTGAGATTTAGTACATTTACATGTATTTTGTCACAGTCAATTCGACAATTCTGTCAATTCGAGTCCATTCGTGTGCCTGAAGATGCCGAAAAGCGAAACCCGGGTCGTTAGTGACAAAATGCATGGGAATGTACAAAATCTCGACAATTAAAATATGATATTGAAATTCCGTCAAGCACCCTCAGTCGATGTCTTAAATTATATTGAAGTAATCATTCAAATTTATTGCTAAAAAGTTTATTGCAATGGAATTCATGTCTTTCGGCCACATTTTGGTTGCATGTTAATATCATATATTAATCAAACATTATTCAATAGTGTATGTGATTAATTGCAAGTTGATGTTAAACTTGTTTCAATATAAGCGTATTTACTAATATACTGATAACTGCCATCTGCTATGTACATAAAATTAATGAAATACATGACTAATGTTTACTATATAATTTATAAGAGGTGAAAAAATAATTTATTAAAATATCTAAGAATTGAAAAACATGATGGTATTTTTTTCTTCTCCTTAAAATTTTTCCTTAACGAAGGTAGCAGGATTTTTAAATCGCAAAATTGCAGAGTGGTAAAATAGGTGACATTTTTTAAGTAAAATAGCTTTTAAAATCTTTGCTAAATGATCTAACACACGTACATTTTTTGAGAGATCTATGCAGTTCAGATACGGTTCACCTTAATTCAATTGGTAAGTGTTATTAATTTTATTATTAGTAATTTGTTAAAAGATATGCAGTATCGTGAATAAAACCAGCGTAAAGTAAGACGGTTCAATATGTATTTGGGATGGGTTTGTTCATCACCTAGGCGACGAATTGAAGTCTACCGAAGGAACTATTGTTCAATATACAAAGGAATAGTTTTCTGTGCTTCATTTTTTCAATTTTTATATTAAAATATGTTGTTTTAGATAAAATATAGAGTGACGATGGTAGATTTATGCAGCTACAGGAAAGTTCTAATAGAGCATATTGAAATAAGTAGTTTTCAAAAATGTAGTCGCAAATTGAACACAGCTTCATCAAAGAGGATTTTAAATAAAAAGTTGCGAATGGAAGGAAAATCGTACATGGCGTATATTCGGCCTAAAAATGATAAAGCTGGGCAAAATAAAATTAGAGATGCAAGAAATCTTGGACTTCTTTGTGTTTCAAATTTTTGTAGGAATTCCATGAAGAGATAAACTGAAAAATTTAGCAATGAAGTTCGCCGAGAAATATTTGACAGGTTTTGGAAGATGAATTGGGACCAAAGAAAAATATATGTTTGTTCAAACGTATCGAGAAGGAATACTAGCCGAAAAAATGTCACAACTGAATCTAGACGCGACTGCACTTTTCAATATTTTTTGCCATTGAAAATTAGCGAGGAGATGCTTCTCGTAAACTCCCTGTTCCATCAAGTACCGTCAGTCGATGTGTTAACACGTTAGCTCTGGGGGACGTGTTTTCCGCGCCAAAAAGTTTTTGTATTGCGGCGGGGAGCGAGTGTTTCGCATCATTCGATAGAGGCAACATTAATCGCTTATAACTAATAATTCATGTCTTATTCATAATATTATTGAAATAATTTGATCAGTTTATTGCGAAACACCTTTAGGAGAACATCCTAACTTGTTTTCACGTAATTATCGATAGGTCAGTTTCATGCTATTCTTTCCATGACCTATGACTTTCATAAGGTTACGAAATACTGGATTAACCTAACCTATCGCTTCGAAAATTATTCTCCTAAAAATAGTTTATTTTTTTGTTTACCATGTTCCTTCCCAAATGTGGAGCATATGTGCATTATCTCAACAAGTTTTTTTTCTACGAGAACTGTTTGTTACTCAGTTACTCAAGCTCTCTTTTTCGAAAAGAGTATGGATATATAGGGATAAGCCAGGAGTGGTTAGCGAGTCGTCCTATTTTTGGGATCAGATGGGTCAGAGGGAATTTAAGATATCACAGACATCCATGCCTTCGAACAGAAATTCATAAATCAATGTATGAAACTATCCGTACTGAAATTCGAACCCATGAGCACCACTCATGGCAAGGCAACTGCGTTGACCAGAGACCCAGCATCAAAAAAATGGTTTAGTGCTACAATTTTTTTTTTAAATGATTTTACATTTATTAATATTACTTCGAAACAATCGAAAACAACCGAATCTTCTGAGATACTGTGTATGCGATGTGCTGAAACTATAATAAAAAATTATCGTGTTGGAAAATGCTAAGACATTTTTTGTACTATTTGAACAATATGCTTGGGTACACAAGCTAGACTTCTGCGCACGGGGTGAATATTATAGTATGGATTAGTATGGGCACGCGAGTTCTCAGCATGGAATGGCTTCAAGGTTCTCACTGCAATATTGAGCCGATGTCATGATTGATTGTTATATTTTTGGAATTGTTGCAATAAATCTGTATTTGGTTTTCAGCTGTGTACATAAGATCAGACAGGTCGGGAAAGGCACTTTTGCTCTGTGAAGGTTATACATTTTCACTGAGGAGGATAAATGCCAAGGGAAAATATTTGTGGAAATGCTCTACTCATTGCGCAAGAGGATGCACAGCGGTTATTCACACTATTAATGATATCCGAGTATATAATAAAAACTTACACAATCATGAATTATCATAGGTAGCTCCGATGATTATTTGATTTGCTTATTTTATAACGAAAGTTATCATTTATTTTTTTAATGCATGGTGCTATTACAGGTGTAAAATTCAACGTGAAAGGATTTACGAGTATAGTTTAATTTTAGATCATTGCAATATAACAATATAACATCTGTTATGTTATATATCTATCTAGCCATCTGTAACGTATTTTTTTATATTATTAAACCTTGGAGTATGATATCGGACCTTTTCTGGTATAAAACGTTAAGTTGTATTTTGAGCTTTGTGTATGATAAGGCTTGATCGGGACTGTCCTGTTTTGAAGGCATGGTCCGGTTCAGGTTTTCATTTTATCTGTTACTTAAAAAAGAAATTAAAAAAACCCCGAAAACCCGACTTTGACACTGACGAAGCTCGCAGCGTTGCAAGTCTGTTGTGCAGTCATCGCACAAGCGCAATCTTAATTCAGTTCTCACAAATGGTGAATATAATTTACTCGAGTTGATCTTTGTTTTTGGCGTGTTGTTACTTAATTGATTAAATTATTACTACATAATTATTGTTTTTTTGTTACCCACTCCATTACTTTGCCTTTTTGAATCATAAGAACTGAATATAATATAATACTTCTCTCAAATACAAATATTTTCCCGTAAAAACATACAATAGTTTATGTATTCCGACTTCCATGTTATTTGCAGTAAATCATTAAAAACTTCTGCAAAATTCAAAATTCAGACTTAGTGCACTTTTTGCGTAATGTTGATTTCATCCACGTCCCGCATGGGATGGTCAGTAGTGCAGAGCCCGTACATGATACCGTTTTAATGTGGTGGTGATCGTTAGCGTATAGTCAGTTGCATAATAGTTGGCGTTGCTGTAAAGAAAGTAGTTATCGCTTAAATACTTTTTAAGCGATATAAGAAATATATGAATCCATCAATACTAATGCAATATATATGTACACGCTATCAATAGCAACATACTAATTACATTGCGTGCACTGGCAAACCATTTCATCCCCATTCAATTCACCATAGTTCGTCATTGATTCTCTAGGAAATTTCCACCCACGCTGTTAAACAAGCATCGCTATTTTTTACAGGTCTCAAACGCATTTCAGTAACCCTGCTTTAAAATTTAATTTTTCTTTGGTCAAGATTGGTTTCTCTAAAAATATATATAGATTAACATCTATATTTTTGTTTTTAACCTGCTCTTTGCGTAAGTAATATGAGACATCAATTGCTATTCGCCTGATCAATGTATTGCCTAGAGAGATGGACATATCCATGGATGAAATTTGTGTATTGTTTTTTCTTATTTGAATGTTCATGTGAATAAAATAATTTTTTTATTTTGTTTTTCTCAATTGTGTAATTTTTTGGTGTTATGTGTGTCAAATTTAGAGCGTCAGTTGTAATGCCGCTGTCATTTTCTTTTTACTATAAATAAATAATTATTAAGTTTTCTTTGGTGTTTTAGTTTTATTGTTTTATATTATGTTCTTTAATTTTAGGTATCCCAGTAGAAAAACCATTCTTATGGACTGATAAATCATCAATTGAATCACCTATAGCAGTAAACATGTTGAGTGGAAAAAGTTCAGGCTCTGAATATCTACCGTCAGATGCTAGCATAGCGGAAGAGGTTGGGTATCTCCACTTGGATGTTGCAACAGGACCGTCAACTGTTGGCGGATGTGATTCTGTACTTGAGTTAACCATGGATACGAATTGGCGAGAAGGAAAATGTAAAAGTAGAAGACAAAGTAATCATAGTAATAAGAAAAGACTGGAAAATTCACAGGCAAGATTAAAAGGAGAAGCGTATATTGGTTTTCAAAAAGATTCTTCGGGAAAATATACACAATCTGCTCAGAAAAAAGAAAAGCAAATTCAAATCAGATGTGCAGGTCACACAATTTTACCGTTGAGAGGACCTCGTCAAAAATTTGAATGCTCTAACATAACAGAGGAGAGCCGTTTGAGTCTTTTTAAAAGCTTCTGGAAGCTGCAATCATGGCCGGAAAGACAATCTTACATACTAGGTTTAGTTACTAAAGCTACACCAAAATACCGCAGGCAATCAACTGTACAAGAAAGCAAGAGAAATGTTACTTTTATCTATCATTTAAAACTTGGAGATGATATCACTTGGAACGTATGCAAAAAAATGTTTTTGTCTACTTTCGGAATCGGTGAAAAGACAGTCAGGAAGTGGTTACTTAAAGAAGATCAAACTATTGAAATTACGCCTGATGCTGCACAGTAGAACGTTGAAAATTAATAGGATTCTTCATCCAGGGCTGTGGAGTCATTTAAAAAATAACTGACTAACATTAACTGACAATCCAACCCCGATTCCGATATTAAAAATGTCAAATTTGCTTTTGTTTTTGTGCATCGTGTTTATTAACAGTGAAACAGTGTCCATGCTATCAATACGATTTGGAGTGCTGTGTAAAATGTTATTAATTTATGTGCTGTAATCATCGACATTATTGTGTAAGAAAATCAATAAAAATTCTATTTGTTCATGACAAGTTAATTCTTATAACTTTTTAGTTATGTGTCTTATGTAACATTTATTATTATGCAAATTAACATAAAAATAACTTTAAATTAGTATGATGTATTAATACACAGCGAGAAGATTTGTCCTATTTTATGTTGTATACAATCGTTATAAACTGATTGACATTTGATTTAGTTTGAGCCCACCCGTGTGCTCGAAAATATCTGAAGATGCCGAAAGGCGAAACCAGGGTCGTTAGTGACAAAATACATGGAAATGTACAAAATCTCAATAATTCGAATTTGATATTGAAATTCCATCAAGTACCCTCAGTCGATGTCTTAAATTATAGTATAAGTTTATTTATGGTCGCGTGTTTCCCTTTACTTATTTATTATGTTTTAAATAACCTCGTTTAACGCTGTTTTATTAAGCGTTTTGTCGCCTTGGAACAAATCCTAAGCGCTAAACGAGGTCTGACTGTATATACTATAATCTAGGGTTCATCTATACAGCAAATGCTAGGGAAAATATGAAATTCTTCATAGTAAATACTAAATTTCGTCGTTGTTCTGGAAGAAGACACTAATTGAAAAATACCAGTTTTGAGTAATTGGACTCTGAAGTTCTTCAAATTTTTGAAATGCTATACCTTTTTCATTTAGTTTGTTTGTACAAAACTGTTTTTAAGTAAAAATATAATTTATTAAAATTAGTGTATTCTTCCATACGGTAGAGTTCGAAATAAGCAACAGGTATATCTTACTCAATATGTAATTTTTTCGATTTAGTGTTTTCTTACAGAACATGTATGATTATTTACAGACGATTTATGATGTTTTTATAAGTCATACAATATCGTAAAATATACATTATTCATTTACTTAAATATTTTTTTTATTTTAATACATTAATAAAATGAACAAAACAGAATAATTTATGGAAAATTGCCATAGTAGAAGAGGCCCTAATTTTTGAAATCGGACATTAATGTTGCGTGTCAGAATTTTGCTATTTTCAGTGACTATGTATTGTCCAAATAATTTCTCCAGCTGATTCTCATATAAGCCTATATGGTGCGAATTTGTTTCCTGACTATACTGCCCTCGTAAGCAAACAGGTGTATCTCATTTTTTTTCTTTTGTCCTGTTTCGGTTACCTTGGTAGCATTATGGGGGCCTAAACAGTTTAGCTGCATCTCGGAGATCTGTAACATGTAAACATGAAATAAGAATCGACAATGTGTTGCACTAAAGTTATCAACTTTTCAAAATTGCTCCAAAAGTTACATTACGTTTATAATATATAAGATTTTATTTTTTGGTTTATGATGGCATTTTTGATTAGGTTAGGACCTTTTCTATGTACAGTACTTTCTAATTATCAAATTTATACTGCAAAAATTGTGTAAAATTAAGAATCAGACCTCACGGTATAAATTATTATGCGTTTGAATGATTGATTTCTGTATAATGTTCATAATCTTTATCCTATACAGGTGATGGAAAGAAATCGAGTCTCGGAGACTTCGAACTAATTAATATTGCTGATATTGTCGAACAATGTCCAACTAAAGAATTGTCTAAAGAAGGCACGTGTGATAAGGATTTTTCAAAAAGACTTTCGAGTCAGCATATCATTCGTCCGATTCCACAAACAGGCGCCCAAGCGCATAACACTGAAAGGAACTGTCACGTGTGCCAGCATACAGTAAATCGTTCTACGGCAAGAAATTCTACTAAATTTATGTGCTTTGAATGTGACATAGCTTTATGTGTTTATCCATGTTTTGAAGATTTTCACACAAAAGAACACTTTTAAATTCGTCAAATCGATGTGTAGACCCTGACTATTTTTTTTAAATAATAAAATACCTTATATTGGGTATAATCGTATCTCACGAGTGCTTTATTTATTTACCTCATCAATATAAAAAATTCCCTTTTTTTATTCAGCTACTAGTGAGTACCCGGCATGCGTTGCAATGCCACTCAAAGAAAGAAAGGGTTTGTGTTTTAATTCTGTTTATTGAACTGCTTTTGGATTAGAGGTCTGCACAGGCCGAAATTTCATAGACTTACCCGGTTCGAGCCCATCATCTTCAGGTCTGTCCCGACCCGAACCCGAGTTTCAATATCACAATTGTTATAACAAATATTTTTGTTTTTCGTCTGGTGCGTACACGAATAAATCAGAAGATTTTTCCTAGATGTCGCTGTATGTACTTATTTGATTCTTTTTTTCAATTTTTTTTCTTCAGAACCCTTCACGGGTGTGTGCACAACAACTCACCGAAGTTTCATCGAAATCGTATGAATGGTAAAGGAACGCATAAAGGACAAACAAACATTTATTTTATATAATATTTCCCGGCATGATCACAATAAGTCCTTCCTGAAAGTTTCGTCGCGATCGGTTGAGTAGTTTAGGAGCCTTTAGATCCGGACAAACCAACAAACAGACATTCATTTTTATATATATAGATAACCACTCCCAGTCTGGAGTTACTAGAATTATAATGGAACAACTCAAAAGAAGTTCTTTTACGTTCTCCCTATCTCCATCTTTAGATCGGTCTGATGGAACAAATAGTTACCACGATAGCCATCCATGTCTGTGAACACAAATCCAGGAAATTCAAACCTGCGGATACTGCAACCAAAAAGAACCTATGGAGGCAATTTCCTAAGCAGTTTAGCAGCATCTCTGAGATCCATTCTTAAAAAAGAACCATTTACTTGATATCAGAATTTACTAAATGGTTGCATTTTGAATTGGAGAATATTGCTCCTAAAATATCTTTCTATAGATATGGCTTTGTGGATTAGGAAGGCAGCATAATCTTATAAATGTTGAACATTTTAAGAAATCTCTAGTAAATTTACAACATATAAGAAATATTTCTTTTTACAAATATTTTTTAACGATACATCACACAACCATAATTATCATAAATTATTTGAGTATTTTAGGAACCAATCTAACTAACTTCATTTTCTGTAAACATTTATTTTGCTCTTGACCTGTTAATAATAACTCTCATCAAAAGATGGCAGGGCAGTGCTGTTGTTCTTTTCAATAATCGATGTTGATGGAACTCTTCGCTTATCTTGAGGTTAAACGGAAATGCTTGTTTATTTTGTTAGGTAGGTAATTATAATATGGATTCAAACATGTTTGAATTGTTTGTAGCCGTAGCAGCATACAAAACCATTCCAGGTTTTCACGGAACACCTATTATTCACGTTCTCCGGAACATATGTTGTGAAATCCTGTATTATACAAAACAATAAATAGAGCTATTATCTTAACGGTCATGTCATTTTCGACCATTCATGTAGTGAGGTACATGATTTTATAGTCGTCTATACACCATTGAGCTACTCTTGTCATCCTAATGTGAAATACTTCATTGAAACCACCTTCATTAACACTCAAGAATACGTTGCGTATTTTCAAGTAACACAGCGGTTAGTACCCTCTCGCGTTCCGCGTGTTATTTTCGACGTAACTTTAACCAATATAAGCGCACACGTGATTTGATTTCAACTTTTGTTGGTAGATGACTGTACGATCGTACACATATCGGTGTGCACTGGTCACTCGTGAATTGGCTTAGATTAAATAATTGTGTTATGATTTCATCTTAAGAGGATATTGTAAGTTTTTCTGTCATTTCGCGAAAATCGTTAATCAATTTGCGTCGCCTAACAAATATGAAACGTCAAAATAAAAAAAATCTTTTAATAATTGCACTCTCAAAGTATTTGTTTACACTAATGCACTTTTATTTAAAATAAAATAGTAAAATTTTAAAGCCTTTCTAGCAAAGAGTTGACACCTGTTTTTCAGAAATGCTTATATTTGCTTTACTAGATTAGCTTTAGACTAGATTAGGGTTTATTGTAGATTATCGAGATTTGACGTCTGAAACAAAATTGTAGAACTAAGTAATTTTAATATGAAGGAAATTTGTTATTTATTGAATGTAACGATTCAATAAATATTTTTGAAATGTACCAACAAGTTCGTTTTCTCGCACTTTTTCTGACTGATATTTAAAGTAGAATTATACTGAAAAATTTTTTTTTAAAAAAGGGCTACAAGAAATTCTATTATATACGTCTTTTAACAAAGAAATCTCAAAAAAATAATAAGAGTAATAGATAGTAATCATTTTTTGGGGATATGTTTTTATTACCATCCATTTTGATTAAGTCAGAGTCCGTCGTATATCGAGACCATATCGTTATTTCTTTAGATTATATTTAAATAGTGAATAAGCGCTACTTAGATATAATTAAAATAAATTTTGAGCGTAGTATCGAGGCAGATGACAGACACCGACTTAATCACAATGAAAAATAATAAAAACGTATCTCCGAAAAATGATGCCTATTTATTATTCTTATGCTATGTTCGTTTAAGTTAAAGTGCAATAGTGTTAACAAATACTTTGAGAGTGCTATTATTAAAAGAAAAAAAAATATTTTTACGTTTCATATTTTTTAGGCAACGCAAAACGTCTAACGATTTCCACAAAATAACAGAAAAACCTACTATATCCTCTTAAGCTTCCAATTCGCTCATTCAACAACGTTAAGATATAGTGCACTTAGTCATAAGAAAGACATTTGGCGTGCCCGCCTCAGCAAAATGGTAGCCTACATACATAATGATTATATTACATGGCTTTTAAAATGATTGAAATATGCTGGTATCCGCATATCTAATTATATTCTTTGGCTGATCAATATTTATTGTATTATCAAATACCTATTCAGAAAAACGAACAAGTGGAGGAAAAGAGTAGTTGTTTATAAAAATCTTAATCCTAAATTAAATTTGGATTATTGAGATTTTGTACACTTCCATGTATTTTGTCACTAACGACCCGGGTTTCGCCTTTCGGCATCTTCAGGCGAAAGGCGAAACCCGGGTCGTTAGTGACAAAATACATGGAAGTGTACAAAATCTCAATAATCCAAATTTAATATTGAAATTCCATCAAGCACCCTCAGTCGATGTCTTAAATTAAATCTTAATCCATTTAACAAAATGAAATTTACAGCTCTCACATTGGAAACTGTTAAGGTGGAAAATCCTTCTGATGCAGAATCCGAGGATCTCGAAGAGTCCACTGCAGATACATTCAATCCAAGAATTCGTACTGATCCAGTGGACCGAATTTCCAGGGATTTGAGGAAACACCACCCCATAAAAATCCCGAAAAAAGGAAATAAACAGCCAAGAAGAGTCTGCAGAGTTTGCATTTCACATAAATTGCGCAGAGAGACAACGTTTATGTGTAAACATTGTAAAGTTTCTTTGCATATAGGTGAATGTTTCTATGCCTATCATTCAAAATGTAACTACTAAAAATATTGGTAAATATTTAGAGAAGTAGTCGGTAACCTTTTTAATAAGATGCATCCCGAATGTTTTGCTTATTTCAAAGGACAATATATCATAATTTTGCTGCATGACCAAATCACGTGTGGCTAGTATTGCAAAAACAAAGCGATTTTTAAATGACGGAAAAAACCCGGAATATTTAGAAAAGATGGGAGAAAACACGGAAAATTTGAAATTACCAGTTAATTATGATATTTTTCAATGTTTTTTCAACATGTTGAGCTCATGTGCACGTATAAATATGTGCTTTTATTTAAGAGGAACGTTTCCGTAAATACTTTGTGTTGGCTTCAAGTAAACATAGATATCACTGATGATCTGATATTGGATAACTTACATCCATGTAAAATTAAAATTGATAACTTAGTGATTCCACTGGTTGTGTTACTAAATGTAACGCATTTCGCGTCCTTAGACTAACCATATCGCAAGGTTATTTATTTCTAAGGTAAACAATGATTCTAATTCTTGAATTTAAAATGTAGGTTGGGTTTGTTTCCTTCTACTGGAGGGGGCTGAAATAAATAACCGTGCGATATGGTTAGTCTGAAGTTGCTTCTTACAGAAGCCAAACTAGTTACTTTTGGTAACAGCCAGTGGAATAACTAAGTTATGAACTTTAATTTTATATTGAAAATGAATTTCCACAAAGTTACCGCCGAATCCATCGAAAATATTCCTTACTCCCACCAATATCATCGAACTAATAACTCAACGTAACCTCAAATTTGTACACGTTGGTGTACGTAAAAAAAGTTATACTTTTAAATAAGTTTTACCCAATGTTAAAAATGATATACAGTGATCATTAATATTACAATCGTTTTTTCCCATTTTTCTCATGCGAGTTTATTCCTAACCAATTTTCCGGGTTTTTTCCTGGGTAAAAAATAGGTATTTTCCGAGTCTCGAATCACTACGTGTGGCCAATGCTTCCATCAGTCACTACTCAAGTAGGGCAGCAATGCGAGTTGACTGGCTAGAAATAGCAACATATTTCGAGCTATATGTATTTTATAGCTGTTCACAAGAATTTTTCAAGTACAGATTTATGTTTGTGACAGGCACCCTAAATATGCTTTAAGGGTTATCGTTGCTGACCACTGTTCTAAAGTTTAATACAAGTTCGTCAATAATATAGTATGTTCTTATTCCACTTTTCGACTATCCAGATTCATGTGTCAACATTTTTTAAAATTTTGATTTTCAATTTTTTTATACTTATTTTTTGATTTTTTTTAAAAATAAATTATTATCATCATAATTACTTTAAAACTGCCAAATTCTTTTTTTTTACCCTTTCCGCTTCCAACTCGAAGTATTTGGCAACCACACGGTGTCTCCAAGATTCATTGTCCTTCGCTAGCCTCTTTGCTCTCTCCTAAGTCATCCCAACTTCCCGTAGATCCGCCGAGTACATATATCCTTTGGATAATAATAATAATAGCGTCAGCTGTAATGCCATCCATTTTAATTTACAAATAAATGAATGATCAGCGGCTTTGATGGAATCTATCTAGTTGGAAGAAGGCAGGATTCGGACCTTCGGAATTTTGATTATAATTAATCATTATAATGTGCAAAACGCTGCCTTGTGTTTGGCATCTTATTTTGTTTCTTTTTATAGGTCAGTCGGGTGACAAAGTTACTTATTTTTATTATTTATTTTATTGTTGCACGAACACTTGTTTGGGGATCTTTAATTTTGTCTTCGAAAAAAATATGGAAAGAATATATTGGAAGTGTTCCTAAAATTTATTGAAACATTAATGTTGACGTATAGTTATTATTTTGTTCGTAATGTAATTAGCGAATCAAATTGTGTTCAACTCTAATTCATAATGTATTGTCAAAAAAATGTTTAAAATCAGATCTTAACGAAGTGATGATAGTGACAAGTTGTAAAGTCATAAATTCATTTCAACTATGTTGGGTCTCGTTCAATAGGTATTTCAAAATTTTTTTAGAAGTTAACATGAAACGACATTAATTTGACGATTCAGTATTTTCATGGTAAGCAAAATATTTTAACTTAAATCCATACATATGTCTAATGTCTAAATATTAAATTGATTTCACAGATTATCAAATGACCAAGTATCCTAAGGCTTTAATCGGGATGAGCAAAAAGGGAAAGCATATGTTGATGCTGAATGACTCCAGTTATTCATTTAACGGAGTCTCCGGAGCTGGCAAAGCATGGTGGCGCTGCTCCAAGACACCAAAGTGCAGATCCTCTGTACACACTATGGCTGGGAGAATAATTTTCCAAAATTTACTTCATAATGGGCACCAACAGAGACCTTCTGTTAATCCTTTCATGACACCAAATCTTCACCGATAACTTTCATCTTCATGAAGTTAAGCTAAAGCAAAGAACTTTATATAACGATATTATTTGAGTTATTTATTAATATAGTAGTGGATATTATTTATCGTTATTTTATAAATACAATATTTCGAATTATCACACTACATTATAAACATGTGAAATGGGTCTTTTCCATAAGGCGCAACTAGCACTTATGGAGTCAATTGCCTTATCTGATTAGTTTATTCAAGATAACTGAATAAAGAAAACGAATGACTCACAGTTATCCGCGAGTCATATGTTTTATCAATCAGCTTACTATTAACAACGATAGTGAGTTAGAGTGGGAAAGAAAGTGTTTCGCGACGACTCTTATAAATAAATATAATGTATTGATATGAATGTTTGTGACTCGTTCATTGCAAAGATTAGCTATATTGGATTAATTTGTTTGCAATCTATTTATGTATACTTCACTCCATGCATGCTTATTTGTTTGGGGTTTCTTTCTTATATTCAACAGCGACACGTGAAGAAAAGATTGCCGATATCGCAACCCCCCCAACGAACAAAGCGATAACTCTTTTGGCCATTTTGAAGGAGAGCGAAAAAAAATTTATTTGCTAAATAATAATGGGAAATGTAACCTTGAAGTTTAATATTCATCAATTAGAATAATAAATTTGCCTACATATTAATATTATTATTAGTATTATTATAATTGCTTGAATTCAGCTCACTAAAATGTTGACAACATCTCAGTTGTTAGAGGTGTTGTAAATCTGATTACGTACCACTTACTTACTTTTAATAAAACATTATCATATATTGCAGTCGATTATTATTATAATTTATAGAATATTGCGTTTTTAAATCAAATTAATATACTTGTAGATATTATAAATATATTCGTACTTAACAATTATTTTTATACATAAAAAGAAGATCTCAAATATTTGTATACGCATACTCATAAAATAAAATTATAATGTATAAGGTAATTATTTATGATTAAGTATTTTAGTAGAAATTAACATTTTATGAAAAAAAATATGTACATACTGTAAATATTAAATATTAAAAAGATGATAATCACTTCGTAAAAATAACAATAATAATTATTATTAATACATAAATTAATCTTATATACCGATGAGCTTTATATACCACATCAATTATTGTCTATTGACGTATAACTATTATTTTGATGCGTCAGGTAGTCTAACTGCTGCCTTGACGATTTATAGTCGATCAGTATATGATTATCGAAAGATCTTTTTTTAAGTGAGCCTTTTAACGATTTCACAACTTATAGGTGCTGTAGAAAAAAAATAATTTTTCGACATATAAAACTTTGTTTTGTAAAATTATTTGTAAAATTTTAATTGTATTGAAATGTAACATAAATTAAAATTTTTAATCAAGCTGAATATATACTATTATTCATTAAACTGATTGATACCTTATCCGCTATCACTAATAGAATCTATATTCCTAGAGTACTTATCGTTATACTGACTAGCACCCGATGCGGATTAACAACCTATACCGTATTATCCCGTAACACAACACAGTTAAGCACTTTAAAATAATTTCTAGGATAGCCTTAGAAGCAGTTGCTTATGACGTGGTTGCTATGCACAAAAGTGTACTAAAATAAAGACAGTTTAGACTTGGAACGTTTCCGTGTGTTGATATTTACTTGCTCTCCGTATGACGCCGCAAAGTTATTAAATGCGGTGTGATTCAACTTTGCTGCATTCCGATCATCGGTCTCCTTCCTTTCATTGTCCATTTGTGGACATTCTCATTAGATGTGATTAGCATTCTATACTGCCTCTTCATTTTATACTATTGTACCATAAGCAAATTTTGTATCAATATTTAATGTACATAATTGCCATAAAAATTATCGACAAAAATATTTTTTTATCTCGACTATTGTAGTTTTAAATGGTCTCTTTTACTCGTTGTCGAGAGCATGTAAGACATATGGTATTGATGTGTTTCTTCAAACGCAAGAAAATTACATAAATATATACTATTAAAATTGATCGAATGCAAAAAATTACTAACTTATTATGTGCAACATTAATATATTTATATAATATACTTGTTCAGAAGAGATAGAAAATATATCAACTCATCGAATCCAACATAATAATTTTCATTTAAAAATAATAAAAACAAATATTCTCAAGTATTCAATGTAATAATCGTGTTTTAAGTTGTTCTATGAAATGGTTCTAAATTAGTTAATATCAAAAATCTGATAAAATTCTCGTAGAACAAAATATTTTGTTTTTTACCCTATTACAACATTAAAGTCGTCACATTATTCAATAGAAACAAATTGGAATAAGTTTGTGTTCACTCATTAACTACCGTGGGTCATGAATGACCATTGCACTCATTGATTACTAGTAGAACAAAAATACAGCATGACTGACAAGAAAGAGAATAGAATATTAAATTTGTCACAATGCACCAATTGAACAAAAGAATAATAGGTTTCATGTAACATAATACATTGAGAAGACCCCGGATCGAAGAGAGGCGAGCGGCTGGTTATCCAGAGTCCTGGAAGGGCTGTGATCTCAGACAAACACCATTTCAAATCCGGTTCAAAACTTATTTATTTTACATCCAAGATGCAGTGGTTTACATTACACAAATATATAAATCCTAACACATAAAATTGATTCTACATTTGCAGTTACTTAGCAACTGAATTTACTTTAAGTTATAATAAAAATGACACGACAAACGATTTTAAATTAAGTCCAATGCAAATAAAAAAAAAACAAACAATTCACATCGTCACGTCACCTCCGCCGCCACGAGATCGCAGCTCGTCCCGCTCGACAGATCGTAATCGACTGTCTACAAATACAATTAAAAAAAAACTCCCTGGATCGTCGGACTACCCCTTTCCCTCAAAATGGACTCGTCCAGTGGACGTACCCGGCGGCTATTGAACGGCATGGTAACAAGCTTTGGCCGATTCTGCGAATTATTGCTGTTGCCGCTGGGTGATTTCAGTTCTGGACACTAATGAAACTTATACTTAACAAAAACCAGGGTGTGTCAACATATTATCAAATTTAGAATGCACCTTCTGAGTTAGTTATACTATCCTGAGAAAGGGAGAATGGAGGAAAAATTGTTGGGACCCTCTCTTCTAGATAATTAGATGATTTTATTTGTACAGCTTTGAAATAACAGGACATATTTTGTTGCAGCCATGTTTATCATACCGAGAAATGGAAAACCACTTATGAAACTCGGAGAGCACCGATTTTACAGGGAGACGGCGAAAAATAATGAACATACCTGGCGCTGTATGAAGAACAAGACATGCACTGCGAGAGTAATAGTTATCAATGCGGTTGTCATCAGGACTGTCAATGATCATGATCATTGATGCATTATTCTGTACATGTCAAACAACTTCCTGCGTAGACATTCGTCTGTTCTGTAAATGTAGACATTTTTAAAGAGCTGTTTTAGGTGCTACAACCCAATGTTGTCAGTCTTTTTTATAACTCGGTCTTCAAAATCTGAAATAAATAATCTCCGGCTCCACTCGAGAGTTCAATTAAAATTACTTATTAAAAGCTTTATTTGGCATTTATCGAATGAATGTTTCGTTATTTACAATCATAGAGCCTCACTTGCGTATGAGCAAGTAAGGTAAAAGAGCAAACGTCATCATGCTCTTGTATGTGCACTAAAGGTCTGCACGGGCCGAAATTTCATAAAATCACCCGGTCCGAGCCTGTAATCGCCCCGAAGCCCGCATTTATTTTTTCAGTCCGAAAAAATCCCGATTGTTTTTTTTAAATGGTAATTCATTAATACTTTTCAAACAATACAATGTTATTGTTTCCATATTTGCAACGATATTCATAGCAAATGTGAAATAAATTATTTTAGTTATGAATACTATTGCCTTATGGCTGACTTATAGTACGAAATATTCTTCGTTAATTTGAATTCCTTACCTGGGCCCGGCCCGAGCCCGAATCGTCTTTACCCGGAAGAGCCCGGCCCACGGGTCGGGCCGAGTAAAAGCTAGCGGGCCAAGCACGGGTCCGTATATACCTCTAATGTGCACCCATCACTTAATATGATTACGCGAGGAAGAGAAAAAATCACAGCATGTATATAGAGATTTTGGGGCCGTGCTATGAAAAAAAATGGGAAGCACACTTATTAATATGTTAATGTGCGTACATGAAAACAAAAGTACTATTATTCTTAGAAATCATAATTATGCTGTTTTAAGTAATGGAATCCATCTTGCTATGTTCAAATTAACTCTTTTTACACGGTTTATTTTTGCAAATTGACCCTGAACCTATCCCCCTTGCAATAAGAAAATTGGCATCATAGAAAAACTGCTTTATGCTTAATTCTTCCGTTATTGGACTAGTGGCGTAACGGACAACTTTCATATGTGAAGCCAACTGTTTTAATGCTAGATATTTGATATATTTTACATGTGTTTCCAGGAACACTTTAAAATATTTTTAGTGCCTTTATATACATTGTTTATTATATTAAAAAAAATAATAATACACAATGTAGGTTTAGTATATAATTTCATGATTTTTGCAGAGGGTAAAAGTGTTAGAAAATAATGATATATTATGCTAGACGAGATATTTATTTTATTTTTTTTAAATTCAATAGTTACATACTTTTACTATTTATTACTTAATATAAAATTAAAATTGATAAATTAATTATTCCACTTGGTGAAATGACTTGGGGTCCAAACAAGTGGAATAACTAAGTTATCAATTTTAATTAGATGTTTAAAATGAACTTCCACAAAGATACCGCCGAATCCATAGAAAATACTTATTACTTGTTATTTTGGGCCACCACAAATGCAACTTTTGTTGTGGCCCAAAATAACATCACTGATGTTGTGTAATAACAATGTTATCAATTTCAATTTTATATCGAACTTATACAGTTAACTAATCATCTGTGTTATATCACAGCTTTTGGGTAAGCCTAAATTAATGAACTTGTCCATGGATTCATTGCTTATTCAAATTGAATCATTTTTGTACTTAGTTAACTAGTTTTGTATTGGAAAACATTTTAATTAGTAATAATTTATTTTGCTAAATGTTATCATTAATAAAGGTTTGGTTTTATTTTCAAACATTTTTTATATATAATATGTACATCCTTGATTGTATTTATCGGTATTAAATATAATTTTAATTATAATGAAAACACGTTTTTCCTACAACACAATCCGTTCTCCCCCATAACATGATACTTTTCGTACTATTTTCAGATTTTATTTTCTTATATTTACACCAGAAATTATCAGGGGGATGTTGCCACCTGTCATAACTCTTGAATATGGCTTAATGCCGCACACATTTAGATTAATATTTAAAATCGATTTGATAATAGATAATACGCTATTGATTTGAAAGTTTCTGGTACTACCATCTTGTTTATTATACTTGTTTTAAGTGGGTCATAATTTAACACTCACATTGTATGTAACTATATAAGTAAACTAACTAAAAATTATTCAGATATTTCCATAAAAACGATTTTCATATTTCACCCTTTTATACAAAGAATATTAATACGTTACATCTAGAAAAACAGACAGACAGGCCGATAAATGAAAATAAATATATATTGAAAGCTTTTTGAGCTATATTATCTATTTATAAATTATAAATGCCAATGCCGTGTTGTCGAGCGATTCGCCTTCAATTCATTGTTTACCGATAAAAACATTTTTAGGTATGTTCAACCTTCCGTATTTTATTATAATTAAAACTATGGACCTGCATATGGCATATGCCAATCGCTACACACATATAAATATTAAGCTTTAGCTCATAATTTTATTTAAAATTTAATAGCAGTAAACGCAATTGAGGAAAAAACTATAACTTATTTTCTGATTTCTGTATTTTTTTCTAGCCACGAAAGTAAATAAAATACCAATAAAATTTAGAAGGCAACGCATTTCGATGGAAACCAAATTAAAAATATTAGATAGATTAAAATTGGGAGAAAAAATAATGAAAATTTCCAAAGAGTTTAATATAAACGAAGCTACAATACGCACGATAAAAAAAAACGAAAACAAAATTAGAAATACGACTTCACTTGGATCGCCGGATTGTATAGATAAAATTGCTCGTATAAAAAATAATTTATTGGCTAGATTGGAAAAATGTTTGATGATATGGATCAAAGATTGTCACCGAAGAGGAGATGTGCCCGTGAATGCCCACGCAATTAAACAAAAAGCCTTAAAACTATTTGCCTACTTAAAAGAAATAGAAAGTGGTTCTGGGCCACATCACACCCAGTTTCTTGCTAGTAACGGCTGGTATGAAGGATTCAGGAAACGATTTACTTTGCGTAATATCAATATTCAAGGAGAACGTGCTTCGGCTGGCGTAGACGCCTCCGAGAACTTTCCCAATGTTCAGGAATTAAATGAAGAAGAATTGGTAAACCTTGCGGACAAACCTGATACAAATATATGGTACAAACAGCAGTGAAGAAAGCATGGAAATATATTACTAAGAACCAGTACCTATAAAAAGTTTAAATAAATATAGAAATAGACAAATAGTTCGAAACATATTTTACTATAAATAATCCTTCGACATAACTCTATATGGAGTTTAAGAGAATACTTGAAGACTGTAAATGCAGTAAGATAAAAATATCACTGTATTTACATAAGGATTGGAGAATTTAGGTAACGCCATTTTTTCTGACGATGCTTTCGCTTATTACAATATAGTTCTACTAAGTAAATGCTCATTTAATCAAAAAACTGTCAATGCTATTTACATAATGATACAGCATCAAATGAAATAAGTGACGAAAATGTAATGCAACTGGTATCAAAAAGGTCACGTTGGAATCTTATATGAAATGAGTCTGTAAGACTATGAACTAAATATTCATTTGAGATTTTTACATGTTTTTTTTTTACAATAAATAGAATTGATATATTTGCTTTCAAATAAAACAATTCTTTATCAATTGTGTTTTTTTTTTAAATTTTTAACATTCAATTGAAATCAGTTTAAATAAATATGATTTGAAAATAAACAAATGTAAGACAATATCCTTCATTGAAATAACAAATAAAAAAAGATACGTAACAATCGCAACAGACTCTATTGATTTTTACCTTTAGTACTTGGTGGATGTGTAGCTTTGAATTATTAACTAAAAGTTAAGTAAATGAAATTCTCCCTGACTATGTTTATTTCTAGGGAGTTTTTTTATCCCTTTCCCGCATGAATTCTAGCTAAGTTAACTGTATTATTAAAGAATCTGTCAGCTGAGAATTTTGAATGGATAAAACAATTAAGAAAGTCCCCTTACGAATACTGATTATGGGTGTTCAGTATACAAAAGTGTTCATATCTTGTCAGGAATTGAAATTCATAGTGTATATATTTACTAAATTAGTTAACTGAGATGTTGTATTTAATTTAATCACCACAAAGCATGTTTTCTCATTCTCAAGTTATATACTAATGGATTCAGTTATAAATTTTGAGTATTTGTTACACTGCTATTTTATTTTTAAATGAATTATCACAGTAATAATCGCAGAATAAATTGTAAATAAGTCTTTTTTCCAATTTCCAGGTTTAACATATATCATTTCTAAGAACGGAAATAGACAAATAAGACTAGGAAAATTTGCATATTTTCTGCACTACCAAAGTGTGAACGGCACCGAACGCTGGTGTTGTACCAAAAGGGGATCTCGCAAATGCACCGCTTTCTTCAACTTGTACGAAGGAAATATATACCACGGCCAATACAGGCATAGCCAGGAGTGTTTGGCGAGGAAATAATTAGTGCATTAGATCAAAAAAGTCATATAAGCTTGATGTTGCTCTAACCCGGGCCTGGACAAACATTAGGCATTAAAAATGAACGGCGGGTCGCAAGTACAATATTATTTTTAGATGATTCCGTTATTTCGGAATTGAACCAGCATCCGAAATATCGCGATCCCGGTTTTGCAATTCCTAAACACGAGTATTAAAAAATAATGCCAGTTTTGCATAAATTAACGCTAAATATATTCATATGTCAATTTACACGTTATTGCACGGTTTTGATCTTAAGTGGTTTAACGAAATGGCAAAATCTTCCATTTAAAGTTCTTTTATTGTTGGATAACGCACCTGGTCATCCACATGGCATCTAACATATCAATGCTTAAGTTTTATCTTTGCCACTCGATATTAATTACTTCAATAATCCAACCAATTATAAAGAAATTACTAAAGATAAAAGGCAAACTCTAATCACAGATTTTTCAACGAGTTATTCACTAAATGAAGCAGGAATTTCTAGTGATGAAGACCATCAATGTATTGCAAAGAAGAAAATACCAGAGAAGAGAAAGACCACTAAATTGACAATTTTAATTTACGCGGATCACTGAGATATGTTTTTTAAATCATACAAACATAATCTATATTATATATAAAAAAATACTTGTGTCTTTCTAATGCCAAACGTTCAACAGTAGCGACGAGAATTTTCCATAATGTCATTTTGGCTGCCATTTCTTGGTCAACTCTGCTATTTTCAACCATCAACATTTAACATTATTATTGATTGATGAACTATATTTTGTGGGTGTAAGATGCCGTACGGTCCAAGGCGATATTTTAAACATTAAACGTTATTATTAATGGATGGACTAAAATAGTTTGTGAGTGTTGGTTGAGGCCCTATCCCGGGCGATGTTGGGAAATAAATTCTAGTAATATATAAAATAACGATCATAAAAGTGATTTTTTTTATTATGAAATAGTAATAAAGCTTGTCAAATTAATTAGTGTGATATTTGTTGCTGCATGTTTGGTCAAGGTTCATGGTGTAAGAAGTACATACATCATGGTCAAGGTTTATGAATTCTTGGCCCCAATGACGTAACTGCAACAAATCCGCGGACCACCAAAAATTTCTTGCGGACCATCTGTGGTGCGTGAACCTTTGGTTGGCGACTTTGACTTTAGAAAACAGCAGTGACAATTCCTTAGAAAATATATGTCTATGAGTATATTATGTACAGTGTACACATTAATTTTTCTAATTACCACATATGATATAAAAACATATTATGTTGTATTTATGTATGTACATGATATATATGCATATAAATAAATGACATTATAAATTTTTTGCGCGTTTTTGAATGAGATCCATATCCTTTTTCACGTTATATTTTCTAATCACAGAACGTTTGATGATTTTGTAGTTTTAAATTTTTACACGGTTTTTCGTGGAACGTATTTACCACATAAATCGAGGTATGGGTGTATATTTTCATATAAAATTTATCTAAGACAGTATAAATTTATCTAATGAAAATATTATTATGTACCAGTAAGTAAAAGGTAAATATTAATTATTTAATAAATGTAAATTATTTTTTAAAAATAATAGAACCCATCTTTCATCTTCATGAACTGTTTTTTCTGATGAGCCTTATTAAACAACATATATTAAATAACATATCTAATTTGCAAAATGTATAATGAGAGTCGGATGTTTTGCTGCAAACACAACAAAAGAAAATTTGGCGGAAAGAACATTACATCTACACTGTAAAAAAAGATTCCACCAAGTTTATTCAATATGCCCCATTATTACACTAATCAGTTTGAAACTAATGGTCTGCAATGTCAAGTGTCGCATTCTATTATCGAAGTGCTGAAGTGTAAAACTATACATATAATTTGTTCTAATAAATCGAATTGAACAACAATTTAGTTAAAAAGGTAGGCGACCACTGATCGATGAAAAACCAATTTAACGGGTTTGTATTACAATACATATGCCTCTTCAAAATGTAGTGTGACAAATAAATATGCTTGCCCTGCACCAGACTTCCTCGACAAGTTGTGTTGGTCAGAGTTTCCAAATCTTTTCACACCTCCGCAACGACAACAAAATCATATAAACGATTTTTGCTGTTCTTAACCTTTTCAAAGTCACGAAGCACTTATGACCTTAAGGGACATTTGCGGAGCACCAACGGTGTAATATAATATGCGAACCTTTCAAATTACACAGACTACATAATAATAAATATGACACCATTTCCCATATAATAATCATTTGACAAGTTCGCGGAGTACTGGCTAATGACGACAATACTAACGCTTTAAAAGTGAGAATTATAGTAAGGTAAATGTACCAGTAGTTGACCTATTTTCAATGAAAGTGCCCAAAAAAAAAACTTAGACAGGGATGCTCTAAATTGTAGAGTTCAGACAAGTGAAACCATCTTTTGTCGGATTGAGGATCTATCATATCACCATATATGTCATTGGGGTGTCATAGCGGCCACTTGAAAACAACACCTTATGCAGTAAGTATTTTATTTGGAATTTCTTAAGAGAATTGTTAAGGATTTCAGTGAATGTAAGCATAAACTACTTGATTCAACCAATAATGGTCTTACAGGAAGCTCTGAGGCAACTTTGATGAAAGGTTGTCATGAAACCCTCTGATTAGACATAGTCAACTATATGAACTTTCAATTTTTTAGATGGTCAACTGCTGAAACATTGATTGACATGGTTGTTAAAAATTAAGCACATTTTTTTGTAACAAACCATTTCATAAATTTTCTCTTATAATATTTATTGAGACATTTGATCCATTATGGATACACTTGTTTCGTCATCATTCGGTCTAATAGCTATTTTTTTTGAATTTTTCTCTAAAGCGATCAATTACTGGTACGTTTACCTTATAACTTAATTATTATTGATTTCAGTTCGCTACGAAAAATCAATGTTGGGAAAGGCAAAGATTATAATGGATGGCAATTACTTTTACACTCACACAGAATCGGGAAATGGAACAATACTCTGGGCATGCACGAAGCATTGGTCACTCAAGTGCAAGGCAGCCATTTTTACCATAAATAACACTGTATTGAAAGTGAAGAATGTGCATAATCATTCTTAAAATTCTGTGTACAGATAAACCGTTATAATTTGGCCGTTTAACGAAGACGCTAGTGTCATATTTACCAGTAAAGGCCACCACTCGAACCATAGCATTATTCGTGGGAAGTATCAATTCTTTTAGAGACTCTTCGTCTTTGACAGAACTTTAGACTTTCAGAATAATCCCTACACTTTTCCACGAATAGTTTATTAAACTCTTGCCATTGCATACTGTAGTTATATTCACGTTTATTCGAAACAAACATAAACAGATGAAACTCGTGTACTTGCGTGTGACAGCTACTAGCACAATATTAACTATTTTAGTTCCGAATCCCGCCGATGTTCAAAATTTTATGGTAGATCTATGTAAATATGTTTTTGTTAAACGTTGTTGTACATACATCGTGCATGCATAATTTATTTATTATAAATATGTGTAAATTTATAGTAATAAAATTTATGAAAAGAATATCAGTTGTATTTTTTTTTACAAACCTTACCTTTTTATATTGTTTCCAAAGGTTCAATGGTGGTTATTTATATTCCCGAAGCGACACAAACAAATTATGACAACAGAAAGACTGTCAATCCAATTTAATGCGGCGAAAACGATTAATACTTAGATATTGTACATACATAATTATAATGATAACAAAAAAAAAATATAATTACTCGCCGTCTTCTTTTCAACCACGGTAAATATTAATTTGATGCAGTATCAGAGAAGAATCTAAAAACTCAAAACTAAAAACAAAAAAGCGTCGTTTCTTTGATTCAACTATTTTCTATTCGATTGATGCGCCATCAATTATCTATTTAAAATTTTGAATAAATGTGTGACGTATTGACAACTAAGTAAAATCCATTGTTTTATACTAAATATAGTGCCATTGCAAGTGATATCTTCTTCCACAGCGAGCAAAACCGAAAACCGGTATTAATGCTAATTAAACATATGTATTCATACAAGAAAACATACATCAATGAAGAAATAGTGAAATAGTTTTAACTGACAGTTCTTGGTGGAAAGCGATTATATTTATAAACATAAAACACAATTTGTAGAAATCTTTGTAATGAGCGATTTCGTTTTTACGGTGCTCACTAAACTACTCTTTTGAGAATTTAGAAATTGTACTCCTTTCGCATTTTGGTTTGTAGTCATTTTTTGATGCGGTTTTATGTGAGAAATCTTTCTAACTGCGAATGAAATAGTCTGCATACAATACATCATCAATAATAACTGAAATCAATAATTATTAAAACTAACAAGGTTTTTTTATGTAGCCGAAAACTAATAAAATCCACCATTATAGTTTTTAAAATATTCATGGCCGCACTTGCTTGTTTTGGTCGAATCATCATATTTGTCTTAAATACAGATATGAAAATCGCACTTCACAAGACATTGTTAAGAAACAATCATCGAGTTGGTCGGGTTTTAGAATAAGGGCACGCGTGCTAATTTTGGCACACGAACGATTTTCGACAACTAGTGTGTTACTGGTACAAGACTTTTCAGTGGAAAAGTATTCGAAATATATTATATATTTGTATTATATTATGCATGTTGTTATTTAAACATCAAAAAAATAGAATATAATAACAACTCTTATTTCGGTAAACCAATTGAATCATTAAGCAGGTATTGTATTAAATTACGTACGTAAAAAGAATAGAACAGAGGATGATCCGGTAGCATGTGTTACCCTGCAATCAACAACATACATGTCTCCGGCTTAAAAAAATATTCCAACAAGAAAGAAATGAAGCAAAAAACACGTTTTTCACAAGAAATTACAACATTTATGTCTTTTTTCTATATTTGTATCATTAATATATAAATATATTTAATACATTTTTTAAATGTTGTATAAATATTATAACAACTTGTCTTAGACATAATAACTCATAGATTTATTCAGGTAATATTAGTATATGTACATCTATGTTTTATTTGATACGTTGCCTATTAATTATACTGACTTAATTGTTCGTATTACAGGGCTACCGAAATATTATACAAATAAACGAGGGCAGACACTTCTTGTTTTAGACGGTTTCTCGTTCCACAAGAAAAGTGTTCTGACGAGAGGAAAAGTGACATGGGGCTGCTCTTCGAATTCAGCCATGGGATGTATGGCAGCGGTGAAAACAAGGCACGAAGTTATCACCATGGCTATGAATTTCCATAATCACAGAGCGCCGCATTTGAGAACTATTAAACCGCGAGAAAAATTATCATCCTTAATATGACAAGATTCACACATCGTCTTGTATAATCATCCATACAAATAAACGAAGCTGTCTTTTATATTGTGCAAGTCAGCTCTCTTGTATTATAGGTAATGTATGTTCTTCTGACGGCTTGGAGACTTCTCGTTATTTTTACGTTTGGTTCAAATACCAGTAAAGTTAATGTCAAATTTAATTTTTTTCAATATAAGTTTGAGTTTTTGGACCTGGGTGGCTGTTATGTCATTTCTCCTCGAGTTGATCTAGTTTAAGCCATCTAGTTTATTGCATGCGATTTAAAAAAAAATGGCTTATGCTGGAAATTAGCTGTAATCTAATCATTCTTTTAAATTGTATATTGAAAAAATATACATAATTATTTATCCGGCTATACTCAGGGCATATGCTCAGAATCCTAAATCGTATATCTGCATTTAAAAATTGGTCTATCTTTTAAACCACTAACTTATCGATATGGTCGACACGACCATCGGTTGCAACTAGATAAAATAGGAGGTTATTAAAAATAATAATAAATTTCAATCCAAAGAATCTCTCTCGATATTATTTATTGCATATAATATTCCCTTTCTCTCTGCGCACGCAAGTCTTGTGCATGAAACCAAGTTTAGAGGAATTTTCTTCTACAATTTCTGACTACAACTTCAAACGCGATTAAAGTTCTTTTCGACAACAATGTTCACGGAGAAAATAATCTCGACAAAACAACTGGGATTTTTTATCGCCAACGTTTTGTCGAGTACGTTTTCTCGTGACAACCGCAATACGATTGTGAAAACGGTTCGGATGGGTAAAACGTAGAGTATTATTAATTTGGACTTGGAGTGATTGTACCTCCTGCATGCAGGTTAATTTCCAATAAAAAAATTAAAAATTCGCGATAAAAACCTCGGTGATCAATATTGCTCAATGACAGTTGACCTGTTTGCACAAATATAAAAGCATATTGCCTGAAACATCTCAGATAAAGCCTTTCAGATTAACGGGATCTTCGAAGTCTGTCTTGCATTTTTATGAATTGATTATTTTTTATGTCAATGGTGAAGTTAAAATATATTTTTCTTTTTTCAAACAAAAATCAAGTATGTCTTATATAATAATAAAAATGGACCACCATGGTAAACATCAAACTGTATCATTTATCTTTCATTATATGCATATTTTACATTTAAGTTGTTTTATAAAATTTCATTTAATACTGTGTATTGCTCAATCATTCTATTTAGTAATATCAATTATGAAGTAATAAAAAAGGCCATTTGTGTTTTTTCTAAGTTTAAAAAAACTTTAAGGTATTTAGATTCACGCTTATATCTAAATACAATTATGTATATTTTCAAATTTATTTTGTTTATTTCCAATATTGTCTACCATTAAACATTTTGAAATAAAATTGTTTTTTTTTTTTTTTTGAATTACAAAAATCCAGATTTTTAAGTTCAGTGTATTTACAGATTATCAAACAAATTACAATACCATTAAATTCTAACTTAATACCTTTTTATCCCAAAATAATGCAACCTTTAGTGGGCTAGTAGTGTCATTCTTTATTCATGGTATATTTCCGAAAACAATCAAAACCCGAGATCAGACGTTCTTTTATGTAATTCGTCATATTCTAGAGCAGTGTTTCCCATCATTAATTATTATAAATACACATACATACACTCACACATAAATATGTATTATATATGTATATATTTCTCACAACGAAAACAACATTTTTTTTAATAATTTGTTTAAAAAGTCAATACGTGAAGCCTGGAAAAAATTGAATGAGAGTGATGTGTTTTCATGTTTTAACTCGACAAACCATGATCGGATTTAATGTTAGAAATTGTGATTCTATGTTTCTATTGGTATTTGCTCTATACATGTTTATTAGGTATCGTTATAAAGGAAGAAGGTCAGTGGTCACATAAACTATCATAACAAGACTTGAAAAAAAATTACTAGGTATATAGCAATAAAACAATACCATATATATTATATGTATATATAAACGTGTATTTTAGTGAGCAAAAGGAATCGATATCGTAAAAAACAATGCTATTTTGTGTCAGTAGTCATGTTTTGTGCAAATCCAGATAAGTCAATTTTCTTTCTTTTCAAATTGATGTTGTGATGAAATAAAATAATAACTTCTTCTTGTATGAAGACTTGAAAGTTTGTTACAATTTTCTAATTAAAAAAAGCGTAATTATAAATATATGAAAGCAACGATTTTTATGTTTCGTATATCAAAATAACAACACTCTTACTTATCTAACTAAACTCTCCCAGCCACGAATTATCTCCGCGAGACATTTTCCGCGTGGGTGATTAGTTATCCGTGAACTTTTTGTAATAGGTACTTTACTTGACTAATTACGCTCGACTCTTTTATTGCAGACCTGTCTCATATGATCACCACGTCACGTGGATATCGATGCGTGATCGTTGATGGATATTCGTTTAACAGACAGATGGTGTATCACAATGGAAAGGAAAGATGGCGCTGCGCTTCACGCCACAAAGGATGTAACGCTGCGTTCCTTATTTTAGAGGGGGAAATCATCAAACGATTTGGTGAACATAATCACGTCGCTCCAACAATAACCCAACCTTTCATTTTAAAATACACTACTTGAAAGTATCATTAACAAACCAAGTGAAAATCTGAAAAAAGAAACGAAAGTGTCTATTTGATTCTGCTTCAATATCTGCATTACTGTTTCTATAGGCGGAATTGTGAATTAGTTAGTATTCGCGACGACTATATAGTTTAGAAATAGTTATATCAAAAAAATAGTCTATGCTAGTGTTTCTTAACCTTACTGAATACATCGCACCCTTTATCCACTATAAATTATTCAACACCCCCCTCCCCCAAGTAAAAATTAAATTTAAAAAATTCACTACTGTTTATATGAATTTAATGCAATGGATTGTTTGAAATAAGTGTCAATTTATATTAAACTGATTTAATGCAGAATAACTCGGATACGTTGCCGCAAATCACTAATCACATCATAGTAATATACAATGATGTAATCGCTCACTCGTCAGCAGAAAAAAATAAAAATGCCCCCGTTAAGAAACACTGGTCTAGGCGTTCCTGTAGACGAATCGCTCTTGGGTGTTCGTCTTTTTCGACTAATTGGCCAGGGATTCAAATTTCTGCATTACCATGAATACATTTATAAATAGTGTTTTTTTCAAATAATTAATGAATTAGTGTCCTAAGGCTAGGATATTTGTAATATTTACATACCTTCTCATCCACTTACTATTCGATAGTAAAAAAGGAATGTAGAGAGAGCGATTTTAACTACTAGTCTATTCCTAGCCCTATCCTTCTATGCTTACCTTATCTGAAAAGAAGAGAGATTGAGCGACTAAATAACGCCTAGTACTGCTGAGAAGTCCGGATAGCATTTTATATGCTACATATTGGGAGCGGACATGGTTGAGTCTATATACTAACCAGGTGCGTGCGGTGGTTTTATCTCTTTCTCGCTCAATCACATGAAAAGTGAAGGTGCAAGCGAGATGCAAGGGCATGCGGCGCATGCTCTTATATCCTTCTTGCTCATACCCAAATTAGGTTGTGCGATATAGATAGTGATAAGTCCACCGCACGCCGATGACACTAACATATTATTTACACTAAGACGGCGCTCATATATGTCACGCCCTAAGGGAGGGATACAGATATATTTCGTTTGAACATAAGGGCGCCGTAACGTTAGCGCTCACGGTAAAGGTGCTCAGGACAGAATCGGAGTTTTTATGAGTTTAATACAAATCCAAATTAAGAACTAGTTTGAATGATTATATGCATGTATGTATGTACTTTGAATTCACTTTCAATGAAATACACAACTCATTTTAAAGATTAATACCATTCATTTATAATACATAATAACATAAAATAAACGATATGTCAGCTATAATAAAATAAATAGTAAAATTTATTAATAGCGCATATGACAAACATAATAAATCTAAAATGTATATTCTAAAAGTAACTAATCCCAGGTAACATCTGTCTCTAACACATGATAAGAAAAATACAAAAAGGATACAATTAATAATTCCTTTCCACAAATCTTATGTTATGCATTTTAACACTTCTAGTAATTTTGTTTTTGCTTAAGCCTTAGAGCTTCTATGTCGAGCTGGACTCGACATTTTAGAGCACACTTTGAAAATGAATTTACGATTATTTTGTTGCCTTTTTTTCCTTTCAGCTCCATTTATTGGTATGCACAGAATATGTTTTGTCCGATTGCGACATTAAGTATAAGAAAATATTATTATTATAGTAATAAATAAGAAAATTCAACGAGCATTATATACCCCAGCGACTTTCTACAGGTGACTCTGATCAACGCGTGAATGGACGCATCCATTTCATGTGTTCGCAAAAAACACATAAGTACTGTATGGTGTGTTCCAACAGGTTCCAAAAGAGACTTGAGGCGTTCACCCAGGGGAATGTTTTGAAAAATATCACACATTGAAATGGTTTTTTTTTATTTGATACCTTACAACTTAGCAATCATGAAATAATTATAGAATATGTTATTAATTAATTATTGGATGTATAGCGCCCATTTGATGCAATAACGTTCGAATATTATTAAAATTTTTAAATTAATTAAGGAATGCAAAGTTTAATGTATTTTATAATCCTTGCGTCATTGGGCCTATCCGACTTTTAAGCGTGACGTGAATAAGGGTTCTCGAATTATTTATTGTATTTATATGGGCAATAGTAGTATTGACGTAGGACTTCTGGTTTACTTCCAACAGTTATTGGAGTAGTTTCAAATTGTTTGCTGCGATTCATTAATAAAAACGGTATGTGAAATTTATTGAAGTGCTGTTTAGACTATTTTGTTGTCATTGCATACAGTATAAATTTTTAATAATATTACTTGTTCTAGCTATGGAACGAACTGTATCACAAATGCATAAGGATCTTCTTTTGCATGGTGGATATCGGCTTCGCAGGGATAGAGTTTTGGCTGATGGGGGTGCGTCCTGGAGATGTACACGGAAAGATTGCTCTGGACGCGTAAAAATAAGTCGACATGATGTTGTCATTGTGGTTTCTGAACACAAACATGCACCAGAACCGAAATGATGCAATTAAGTTCATAGCAAAAATTCGTCCCCTGGCGATGACAACCGTTGATTAACTTCTCCAGACCATCTAGGAAGCAGTTTTTTGAGCTTCTCTGGCGGTAGCAAGCCATCTTCCAAAATACACGGCATCTCAACGTATGATTCAATGACAAGGAAAGCCACACACTAATTCTTACGGTTCAGTAAATTTATTCGCCTATCCTGTAATTTCTGATTCTTAAACAGACGAAACGAATTGTTGCTTTGGAATTCCGGTGACGATGACTTGAAAAGAATTCTGATGTTTGGTATGTTGTCGAATCTTGATCTTTTTAATCATGACGGTCACTGGTTCATTTACGGAACACATAAAATGACGTCGATTATCTAAGAATTTAAAACCCATGCTTTGATCGATACTTCTGCCAGGCCGCTTGAATATGTCTTACTGCCAGACAAATATGAAAACGTCTGTATTAGAATCCTGAGCAAGTTGAAGGAATTGAAGGCATCGTTGAATCCAATCAGCATTATGTCGAACGTTGAAAGCCAACCAAATTGCATGTTTAACAGTCTTTCCCCTGGAGTTCGATTGGTTGGACGTAAATATATTCCATCTCGGACAGAATCTCTAGCATAAAGTTTCTCATCTGAATCTTGCAACGACTTATGGTGATGACAAAAATCTTCATATTCACGTAAAAATGATGCTGGCCTTTACCTATGTGTAGCTGATGTTCCCACTGTATTTGAAGATTTGGAGACAGCTGTCCACTTATGATAGTGCCATTGACATTGAATACTTTTAAGACACCCACATTGGCAGATAAAGAAGAGGCTGACTTGCAAATTCTAGGTTTGCTTTGCACATATGGAATATAAGAGCTCGATTAATGGACAGGCTTTCTGGCACTAACAATTCAGTTGAAGCCTGGCATCGGGTTTTCAACGAAATGTCGATTGTATATATCCATTCGTCTACAAACTGATGGATCATTTCGGTCAAGAGGAAGATCGTTGTAAATCAAAAATACAGAGGCTTAATGCAGGATTTAGACAACCACGTGCTGCTTCAAGCGCAAATAATATATACGTTTGAATCAACGTTAGCACGCTTTGCTGCCAACATATGGAACTATTCCCATAATGGATTACTTGCAAAGGATTGCAAACAATATCAACACATAAATCAAAGGTACTCAATCTTTTTTGTTTTGGAATTATATTCACAACGATCTACTTCTAATCTCATTCTTTTATGTTGTTCGCTGTAAATTTTTAATTCGAGATATCGTAAACATTTATGATCATATAACATTCATTTAAATATAATATTTTCAAATACATGGTATATATTATATATCTGGTGAGTTATCTCATTTATGATCTTTGTCTCAATTAATAAGACAATTGTATTTGTTTTTGTAATTTTTGATAATTATATGATATCATATTTTTCTATGACATAATTTTTTGTGCACTTACGTAATTCCTATGTATTTGTGTAATACTGTGTATTAAAAATTAATGATATAAAATGTTAAAATAAGTTAAACATTTAATTATCAGACTCATAAAACTCAGATTCCGAACATTAGTTTCTTTTGTTGAGGCCGTTCAAAAATGCATTATGAATTGATTTTTTAATCGATTACAATCGGCAAGGATGTCTGCGCTCTTTAAAATTAACTACCACCCACCCAATCATAAAACGGACGATTAAAAGTGATTAACTAATCACTAGTTCTGTGCTTGCCGCGTCCTACTATCCTTACTCTCTCCGAAAAAGAAAGGCTTAGCAATTGAGCGATGAGCAGTTCTTGTAAAACAACTTCTCCATTAGGCGTCCACATGCTCCGCATTGGTAGCGGGCATGGTAACAAAATAAGTATAGTATAAGTAGTGTTATAAATATTTAAGAAGTTTATTAATTGTATGAATAATTATTAACAACAGCGAAACCCAAAAATTTGTAAGTATATTCTTCACACAAATTAATGATAATATTCATTAGAACCTTGTTAAGCCAAAAAATAATATTATCTACAAGTATTATTTTATACATTAATGTTCGAAGGCGTAAATATTGAAAGTATATCTTATACCTCCCCAGAATATTTGAAATTCTATTACAAAATACTCCAATCAATTGAATATATTATGATTGCGTGATTGCTGTGGCACCCCTGTGATTGTTTTAATAAATGTTTGTGAAGCAGTGGGTCTTCTCCCCTATGTTAACGTGCAATATTTGTTTCTATATCATTAATAAATAAACAAATCCATTGTTTCAGTTTAAAACGTTCGTTTTATTTCACCCATTATCTTTCTATTAAATGTCATGTTAATATTGATTCATTTTCTTCATGAAAAAAAACATGTGTCGTATATATTCTGAAAATTTAATTTATAAACAAAAACATACCACTTCTCAGTTAGTGAAGAAGCGTTCCGTGCGAATCTAAGAAAAAAAATTGAGAACCATTGAATAGCATTGGTCAGAACGTCGACTTGATTTGTTAAACGGATGTATGAAAATTGCACATAAGACAAAAACGCACATTACAATTGTATAAAAGAAAGACGTGCACACTGCACAGTGACACTTAGATACAAAATAAATATTTTTTGTTTACATAATTAAATAAATAATCAGGTGCGGTGCAGTGAATTTTTCTCTTTCTCGCTCAATCAAATGTAAAGTGAAGGGTGCAAACGAGATATAAGGACATTGTGGTGTATCTCGATTATCCTCCTTCCATACGCAAGTGAGGTGTGTGATAGATATAGAGATACATCTACCGCACGCCGATGATACGTATCTACAAAATTAAATAAGGAAATTATCAGCCACTAATACTCATTATTTATATAAAAGAAATACGCGCTCTAAGATGTTGATAACTGAATTCAGAGAAGAGCTCGTCGAACACCTGTTACGATGTAGTTCATCTGCAATCATTCCACGAGAGGTCACACATAGCAGAGAAAAACATAAAATGGTAACGAAATATGGGCCTGTGCACAAATCTAGGAAGTATTTTAAGGGGTATTACGACAAAATATGTTCAAACGAAATACCCAAAAATAAAGTGAAGAAGGTAGCAAGGTATTACTCAGGATGTGATGACCACCCACATTATTGCCTCGAATGCTTTAATGATTTTCTTGACAGAGAGATGGTGTAATTACACTGATGTTTACCTTATGTATACTATAGTATATATATTATAATAACTACTTAAGTGTAATTAATTTGACTTCGAAAAATATAAAACGACTACTAAGTGGTGATGTTAAATAGTTATGCAGTTTTTTTCAAATTTTGCTTCTAAATATTTTTGCATTACGCATAATACTATAATAACAGTTCAGACATTGTAATGCGCAATAGTTTAATAGTTAATGATATTTGCAGAATTATTTTGCTATTGAAAATATTGACAGTTTTCTAGTTTTAAGATTTATTATATTATATAAGTTTTTTATTTTTTCATTTTGTCGCTTCGAATAAATTCCTATACTCGCTTGTCGTTATTTGCAAATAGAAAAAATTACGTGAAATCATTACAAAAATATAAACGCCGATATATTTTTGTGAATAAATTTGATATACCTACATCTATATTTAGTACGTTTCAAATATTAAAATCCCTTTACTTTTTTGTATTTATTTTTTATAGCTAAGTGATACAACGTCTTGTTATTTCATTTCCAATTATTCCAGAATACAAATTTTCGCAACAAATTTAAAAAAAATGTTATTTGCTTGTTTTTCTACGAAATCAATTTGCTCTTCAACCCGAAGCGGTCCCATTTGTCTTTTCATCACGGTTTTTAGTATGCGATTCTTTAGGACATGGGTGTCCGACTTTTTGGTTATCTTTGGCCACATTGATTGAAGAGTAATTTTTCTGGGCCACAAATAAAAGATTTAATATGCAAAATAATTAAAGATCTTCTATATTTACATTTTTAAATATACAATAAAAACAACGGAGGGGAACATAACATTAATGAGATAATTGTCCGGTTCTATAGATGTGGTTACAATTTTAGAGAATTTTAGAGGTTCTCGTCAGAAATTTTGCTTCTAAATTGACTTTTTGTATTCTTCATTATAAAATGCTCACAAATATACTTGCTGGCAAAAAGCGATGACATAAATATAGCATTCCATTTATAAATTTTGTGATACCGTAGTTAAGTTTATCGACTGAACATGAAATCAAAAAAAGTATTTTTCGATTTTTCTGGAAATCTTGAAACCTATTCTCAAATTCCTGTATTCAATTGGTAATCAAGGATGTATATTTTTCGCCCGAGTCACGAAAAGAACAAGATAATGTTAAAATGTACCATTTGTTCTGGGATGCATTACTAGCTGTCTTGAGCCGCATGCCACGGTTGTCAATTTATTACGAAAAATATATTTCCATAAATTTGCGCACAATTGTCACTTTACGCATCTTTCTTTTCATAAAATTTCATATATGCGTAAGTCTAGTCACAGTGAACTGCTCTGGCCAACACTGTTCAATGGCTCTATACCCTTCCTCTTCGAAAATATTAATTTTTGTATACCGCAACTTTTCTCAAGTTTGTTTAGTTTTAATATGTAACATTCGGACAACTGTGATTTGTTTTGCAGGTGAGTTCGTGATAGACGTGAAGGGGCGTTGCCGCTTGATATTTAAGGGTTTTGTCTACACTAAAAAAAGGAAGCAGGGTAAAAAAATGCACTGGCGTTGCAGTGACCGGAAATGCAAGGCTACATTACATACAATTGATACACACATTGTCAAGATACCAAAGAATGAACATACGTGTATAAAAGTAAACGAATAATTTGCAAAACATTTCACAACATGACTCAGTTCAAGTTCACTTTGCGATATTTTCCGAATTTTCTCTACAATAGTGGCCGACAGCCCAGGACACGCGAGAATCCAAGTGTTGGATTAATGTCACCGAATCTTTATTTAAACTTTCGACTTTCATTTATAATTCAAATTATCTAATTAAGTGTGGAAAAAGCAACTGTTACAAGTTAAGCTTTGTTATATTAAAAAAAAAAGGTTTGGAGATGTTAATTCACTCTTTTCATTTATGTTTGACGTATTTGAAAAAATATTTTTTTGCGGTTTATTTCAGATGGATAAATTTATTGAAAAATTCACTGCTCAAATACGCCAGGAGGTAATATACAATGAACGGTTGATGGAATAGGAAATTCTTGTAAGCTATATTTTATCAATTACACAAATATTCGTACAAAAAATAACAACGTTTCACATAAGTGAATGTCACCGTATCGACTATCTCAAGTTCTTGAATGTTGAATTTATATTTCAAAGTAAATAAATGATTATTTTTCAAATACTGAATTGACATTTTTTTAAACCTTTTTCGACCATTTATACTGTCGTGTTATTTGAAATGGTGTATTTATAAAAAATCGGCCGGAATAATTTAGGCTCGAAGGGCATTCCCCGATTATTTTTAGCTTAATGGTTGATATTACTCTTTTCCACGTCCACAAAACACATATATAATAAGAGATATTAGGCTTACCTTTCGAAACTTCAAAGCAAACTGTTAATTGTTTTTTCGTAATATGGGTTTTTTTTTCGTCGGTAAGAATTCACTTCCACCCATCAGATCCTAGAACGGGGCGTAGCGAGAGTAATTACCTAACCACTGTCCCAGTCCTATCCTTATATCCCTACTTTCTTCGAGAAAGAAAGGTTAAGCAAATGAGTAACAAGCAGTTATCGTAGAAAAACTTCTATTGTTCTCAAAAATACTTTATTCTACAATGTTGTCACAGACATTAAATCTCGATAACCTACAATAAACCCTAATCTAGTCACGGCGTAAAGCAAATAAAAGCATATCTGAAAAACAGGTGTCAACTCTCTGCTAGATAGGCTTGAAAACATTACTGTTTCCATTTGAATAAAAGTGCAATAGTGTAAAGATTTTCGCGAAATGAAAAAAACCTAGTAATTCTTCTTAATACTAAAAATGGAAACGCGTTAAAAATAGATAGGCATACAGACATTTAATCAAGATACAAATAAATTGTAATTATTGCATTGAACCGGCTTTCAGGTACATTCGTCACATCACAGCGATGGAGATATAAACTTGCTCAGTCGGGATTTATTTACACTCGTGACAGGGTGCGCGGAAATAACACTTACTGGAGATGTGATCAGAGAAAAATTTGTGGCGGTAGAGCAGTTTCGGTGGGTGGAGATCTCACAATTGTACGAATTACCAAAGAACATACCCATCTACCACGATGGGACAACGAATAGGATGTCTATATGAAAAAAATCATTGCTTAGTTTCAGTTGGTTGTGATTTTATATGAAAGAATTAAAGGCGCTGATCAGTGGCGGCCGGTGACAAGAATATTAGGGAATGCAAAAAATGGTTCACCAATCCATACTCCGATTTTGTAAACACGAAAATCAAAGTCCGATATTGATGTTACCAATTGTTTCTCTACGCTTAAATAATCTGTAATAACACTTTCACTAAATACTCCGAGTAAATTATTATTTATAAAAAGTTTGAGTATGGACAATGCATCCATCGGTGACGTAAAAACTTTCCTTCTGTATATGACAGTGAATTCATTTTTAAGCTTTAGTTTGTGAATTAAATCGTAAGTTGATGTTGCAATATTAATGTCTGCGAAAGGGAAAAAAAATTAATAGTAATTTATTTAGGAAAAATACTTGGCATATATACCTGCTGCTTTAATTTCCAACATTTTCGAAAAATCTCAACGATTTTCATTAATGTATGTAGTATTCATTATTGAAGCCCGTAAATATTATACGTATGTAACTAGAAAGTAAATAAATTTGTTGGTGTGCGTTTCTTGGTGGATATGCTCAATATACTTACTTATACAGGCCCTTTCCACGTAAGTACTCAACATATGCGCAGGGCTTTTATTAGAAAAAAAGGTGCCGAAACTCATTTATTGTTAAGATTTTTACTAAAGAAAATTATATTCAAATATCATTTAAATAAAATTTAAAGCAGCTTTTCCTATGCCACAAAAGTATTAACACTTTTTTTTAAAATTTAGTAATCTAAAGTAAATTTTGACAACGAGTTATATTATTTGAATATGGAGTAAGTTATTAAATAAGCGCGAAAATTGTTTCGTTTAATTTCTTACATTAAAAATACCGTGAAGAAAGGTGCTGTAACGCCGTTCCACTGCGTTGCATGGCAAAAAAGGCCCATAAGAGCACGTTTGCTCGGCCATTCGGCAACGCTCGTCAGACATGACTTGATATGGGAAAAAATAAATGAAAACACACTTTGAATCGTTTAAATGTTGTCCAATTCCAAAACTTTTGTCACTAACGGCCGGGTTCCGTTTTTCGGCATCTTTAGGCACCCGAGTGCACGGATGAACTCGAACTGTCAGTTCCTATCACAAACTGAAACTCACGGAAGTGTACAAAATTTTAACGATTCAAATTTAATAGTTATTGAAGTTCCATTAAGCAACCTCATATATTAAATTAATTATTGTAAATATTTCAGGCTTTTGGCTGAGTGGTCAACGTCGTTGGCTTCGGTGCCGTGTTCACGGGTTCGTAAATTGAATGTAAATTGAATTTTAAATCGATTTATGGATTTATGATATAGGCCACTGAGAGTATAATATCTGTGATGATATGTGTGTTTAAGATTCCTGCCAATCGTCCTGCAAGCAATCGCTCGAACTAACTACTTGTCCTGTTCTAGCCGTCTAGCTCTGTCATAACTGTAGCAAAATACTTTGTACTGTGGTTGAAAAAGTGACCACAATAATTATTTTTTACAATCATGATTTAAAAAAAAAATGGGAAACGAGTAAAGTGTAAATTTTGAAAATCAAGCAATGTTTTTGTGATTTATTTAACTTTCAAATGGTTATAAATGTATGCTTAACTGACGCTGTGAATATTTTATCTGAAAATAAAAGACAAAACTGATTTTTTATTTTTTCTATGATTGTGAACAAGTGTACATATGCTCTGCAATCAATATCAAAACGATTCCACCTGA
This sequence comes from Himalopsyche phryganea, assembly GCA_022494535.1. Taxonomy (NCBI): domain Eukaryota; kingdom Metazoa; phylum Arthropoda; class Insecta; order Trichoptera; family Rhyacophilidae; genus Himalopsyche; species Himalopsyche phryganea. Next base: position 5,201,033 of record JAGVSL010000049.1, read on the forward strand.
TTGGGATATCGATTAATTAGGGCAGCCGCGTATGTGGACCAAATCCCAAGGGTCGAAAACCAGACCAAGGAACCAACAGCAATTTACATCGCTATTTTAGGGTGACATCCCGCTTAATTGGGACAGTAAATTTACGATCATAACATAAATATACTTATTATATTACACATAATCTCAAGTAAAATTGAAAACAGACGCCGGGAAACATTTAGTGATGTGTGTAGTGATGGCGCCAAAATACAACTGTAACTGTATTTTAGGGTTTCCTTCTTATCTTGGGCCATAGCAAAAGATTTTTCGTACGTATTTAGGGAACGTTGTTTTATTACATTAGATTTTTTTTCATTTTCGAGAGTTAAAATTTTTTTACTTCCTTATATTATATGAGTTGTAATCGTGTATCATGTATTTTCTACTTATTTTGTATATCTATTAGAGGTCTGCACAGGCCGAAATTTTATAAAATTACCCGGTCTGAGCCCGAAATCTTCAGGCCCGGCCCGGCCCGGCCCGGGTACGAATCTCAATATCGCACTTGTTACCCGAACCCGACCCGAAGCACATATTTATTTTTGTCAGTCCGAAAAGAAAACGCGATTTTTTCAAAATAGAAATTCATTTGAACTTTTCAAACTATATTGTCATATTATTGTTTCCATATTTCCAACGATAATCATAACACATGCAAAATACATTTTTTTATGCTATGAATATTATAGCCTTATGACTGACTTATAAACCGAGCATAGTCCGAAATAATTTTCTGAAAATTAAATTCTTTATCCGGACCCGGCTCGACCCCGGATGCGAATTGTCTTCTTAACCCACCCCTACTCGGCTCGCGGGTTGGGCCGAGCCAGGTGGATGCCCGCGAGCTAAGCCCGGGCCCGTGCATACCTCTAATATCTAGTCAAATTTACATCTCCATACTACTGTTCAGAGATATTTATATATATTTTTCAGGTTTAACTATTAAATTAAGTGAATATTGAAAAGGAAAGCCACACGTACATACTTACATTTTTTTCCTCGAATCATGTTGACTTTTCTCCTCCAGTTGATTTTGAGTTACTTTTAATACTAATTGAAACCGATTGTCTCAACCATTTAAACTCCCGATGTGAATCATGTGGATTCTTGTTTCTTTTATGGGAAAACTTGACTTCCTAACCACTATACACTATAGTTTTAATTTTCTTTAAAATAAATGAGTTTAGTATTTTTTCTTACGATTTCTAAGATACAACATATTTTTTTAGGTAGAGCAAAAATCTCGAATCCTGCCGTATCCTCAAAAATTATTTTCTAACACTATTTTACAAAGGATGCGATAATAATATCGACTGTGGAAAGGAAAAGGGACGTAACACACACACAAAAAATATCGTGTATGGCCCAAAGAAAACGTGTATTAAATTGTATACATTGTGAATATCAAAAAAAAATATTTAGAATAGACAGAGAGATGAGTCCTTTTGCCTTTCTACAGTCGATACATTATATATTTATATATAAATATACTGTATTAGCACGTTTTGTGCGAGTTATACACAATATTTTTGGTGTGGGTTACATCCTTTTTCCTTTCCGCGGTCGATATTATATATTTGTGCAGTTTGTGCATCACAAAATTTTGTTTTGATTGGGTATTATAAGTTACCTCTTTATCCATTTTCTTATACATTCATAAGTGTGAAACTCGCAAAGCGAAAGAAAACACCCAGTATAGACAAAATGCCTTTGAAGGCGTTTATTCGGAGAAAATGAAAATGGTTACATACAGGTAGAAGTAAAGATACAACAGTTTTCCAACTTACATGGGATAGAATATTGTAATAAAATTCATAAATAGTTCGGGAAGCGATCATTGCGATGTTTCACTTCAATTGATAGTTTATTTGTATTCATTCGGTCTCCGATTTCAAACATCATTTTAACTTCTAACGAAACTAGCTAATTTCTAGCGACTAAAGATAAACGATGTAAAGGATAGATAAGAGATCTCTAAAAATAAGATGGGGCTTCAAGCATCAGGTAGTAGAAAATTCGGCGGATATAGGCGTCTTCGTTCAGAATCAGACTGTCGCGGCGTTGGGTGTGGAGATGTGCGGTGACTATTCTGGGCACGGCGCGACAGTGAGTGTAAGTCTCTCGGGTTGCGGCAAAAGGCATCTTGTCGGCCGGAATGTCGAATATCTCTTTCTAGTGGTTCTTGAGCTAGTGAATCCTAATGAAAAGTGAAGTAGCTAGCTGCTGAGGTAACTGGCGATAATGCAGTTAATAAAATATGGGTATTAATAAATAGTAGTAGAAAATATTTCTTTGTTATTAAGAAATTTAATGTTTTATTAGCCGAAACGCATACAGTTATTTTTTGTTAATCTATAATGCTTTACAGTGCATATATATATATGTAACAAAATTATACTATAATATCGCCCCTTTAAGGTCAAAGAAACGTATCTAACTTTTCTTTACTCTGCAAGACAATAATCAAAATCGATACCAAAATAAGTGTTTTCAGTAGATTTAAAAAAAACTATCTTTTTATCTGTTCATACTTTTAATTTCTCTCATTTTCACCAATAGTATTATATCATTTTATGACTAATATTAAAAGTAACTAGAAATTGCCTAACATCGAGATACGCTTCATTGACCCTAAGAAGTCGATATGAATCCACATATTCTTTTTATTTTATTTTCAAGAAATGGAATAAAGCTCACACAGAAAATAAGACATACAATAATAAGGCGAGTTGTCCATCTATGCACTACGCTAATTATAGGAAACCCCCGACCTTATACTTCTTTTAGCCCGGCCCCGAGCCATATCAGTGAAGGGGGTTATCGCTCTGGCTGGCGGCGTGAATGGACGAGTCTGTAGTGCTCCGTGTTTCACAAAGAATATCACAAATTCGGACATGGGTAATTAGCGAAAATCTCAATATTGTCAACGCCAATATTGATACTCTATGTCAAATACCTAACCTTCACAATATCACAATTTTGTTATCACATATTACTATATAAAATTAATATAATGTCGTTCATTATATTGTATTTAACAGATCAAATAAGAATAAGTAAGCTATAATATAAAGAGCGAAATACAAATTTGGAACACAGATATAAAAGTGGAACCAGTACAAAAAAAACAAATATTCTTTTATTTTTAAAATTAATTTATTTTATTGAATACGGCCTCGCACACAGAATGAAAATTTGGCCCCGAACTAGGAAAGGTTGCCCATGCCTGCACCACACCAATGGTTTTCAATGATTGTGAAAATTTATAGTCGAAACTATACTGTTTTCTACAGTGTGTATGGAAGCTCTGCAGCCTTTGGACTTGTGAGTGGAGCATTCCCAATAAATTTTTATCTTATTTCGGGTTTGTCTAGACCGCTGGGAATACGTATAACCGCCAAAACGAATCAATGGATTTCCTCGAAGGGATGTTCCGAAGTAAACTGAAATAATAAGAAATGGAAAACAGATTACATTTGCATGTGCAAGGAGATTTTTTGGTACATGCAAATTTAAATTTAAACACTTTCATTGGCAAATATACTGAAGATCAGAGCTCCTCAATGGTACACTAAGGGTACATTTATATTATTATAACAACCACAATAAAGAATATCGCTCGGTCACCAGCAATATATCGTTACCCACTAATGAAAGTTTTTGGGTTACGACGCGTGTTGAGCAATGTATCATTTGACAGATTCAAGTTATCAATAACCTAAATATACAAAAATTAAAATATTTTTTACGGATTGAACGATGAAGAAAAAGTAAGGTGTACCTAAGTTTTCTCCAAAAGAGATCGTAAATCTTTCGAAGTGAATCTTTTTATTTTACTACATATCCAGACAGGTAATATTTCTACACTTAGTTTTGACGTTTAATTGGCAGTCAGTTAACAATAGTAACTAATTAGAATGATAATATATACACTCAGCCCACGGTTAACACGGTAATGATATGGTTTCACGAAAGCACCGTGCAATGATAATCCGTGTAATAAGAGCTCTTATAAAACTGTGGTTTGATCTGCAAAACAATATAGAAATGTAAACTTATAATAAATACACACATAATGTTATTCAATAAACTATACAAACGCATATTTGAATGTAAACAGGCTGCAATAAAAATGATCATTTGTCACTCTCACTTAAAATGCTATTTAAGTTTTATATTTTCCTGATAGGGGGTTAAGGTTTTGTAATTCCCTTTTGAACTTTTTTTATCACATGGATCATTCACTATAAAAATCCTAAACCTCCGTTTAATTGGTTTAACGTGAAACATGTAGATGTATTACATCTGGGAAAATTAATATAATATTTGGACTTGCAAGCACATTCCTCCGATATGTTGTCTACTTTACACAACAGGGCGTGCATATGAACTGGCAATTCGTTTCGCGGACTCGAGCGATTGGTCAAAAGAGTGACTGAAGTACGTACACATATATTATATTTAAGTATAGTTAATAAATATTTAATGTTACGACATGAGAGCTCCAATGAATTTCTAATTTATTTACGGATTGTTATTACTAAATATTTCGGGGCTGGTTTCGTTAATACAAGGTTGTTTGAGGGAGGAAATTTCGCGTAATTAGTTATCATATTTTATTGTTTGAAAGCGGTATTATTGTCAGATTTAATATTTTCACTTCCGAAATAACACCATAGAATACTGATAGCATGTGATTTTTAGAATAAATGATATTATCACATTTTGAATTTCCGACACTGACAAGTAATTGTAATCAATGGAGGCGCAGGTTTAAGTGACTTGTTTGATTTTCTGTGAACCTTTAATCGTTCCATAGTCTGAAAGTAAACACAAAAACCTTCGAACAAACCAAATCTAAATAAATATAGGTCAGTTCGTCATAATATAACCGAAACCTTTGGTTCAATTGTTAGCAAAATCAGGATTGGTGAATTTTGAACACGTACTACAGTATCAATGGTGAACATATGATAAACTCAAATAAAGCGTCAATATTTCAAAATGTATGGCACACAAGAAATCTTTTTACACAAACAAACAAATACAATTGAAAATTTATGAATGAGGACATTGGTTCAACGTATCAAAATCATTAAAATCAAATGAGATGACATACAGTGTTTGTATAAATAATCTTAAATTTTTATGCAAAATTATTTGAATGGATTATTCCGCACACAAATTATCCTAGACATAGAATATTCCGCGAACAGAAAATAACGCACATAGAAAACTACGGACACAGAATATTCTGTACAATATTTTTATATTTTTTATGTAATAAATTATTATTTAATTTAATTTTTAATGCTCCATGGCGTAAATACATTAAAAAATAGTAGATATTTTACAGTTGTTGGGAACTGTTATAGAGGTATAATATAAAAAGGTTATTTCAAAATTTTTCAAAGATACCGAGTTTTTGCGACTATAGTTTCAATGTATGGATAATATACACTGTAACGGTATTTATAATAAAATTATGTTTTGTTACAGTAACATTCGTGTTATCAAGAAAAGGAAATCGTATGATCAGTATCAATAATTACAGCTTCAGTTTTCAAAAAAAATCACGACAAGGAAAACATCGCTGGGAATGTGCAAGCCACCGCCAATTGGGATGCAGAGCAAAAATAATTACAATCGATGACAGTATTGTGGATTCTATGATTATGCACAATCATTAGATTAAATTTTAATGCTGTTATTGTATAGTGCTGTGCGAGTAAAAACTTTCAGGTTCTACATCACTGACTTGTATTAAAAAGAAAAAATGCTTATTTTTTATGTATTGAAGAGATAATAAGTCTAATAAATGTTTAAGGACGCCAATGGTGCTCTAGATACACCATACATACTAGGGCTGGCGAGTTTTAGGAAGTCCTAGGGCCGCATCCATTCAATTTTCAAACTGCTTAAAGATTGCTTATATGTACTTAACATGTGCTAAACATGATGTTTCTTCAAAGTTGTTTATCATTTCTTCAATTGTGGAAGAAAGTAAAACTATCGTTAGCCAATGTTCCTTAGAATGCAAGATCTGATAAAAAAATTGGATTTTGCATTTGTTTTTCTAGTTATCTAGTGTATGACTTGACATCGTTTATCATAAAAATATTGGTTTTAGGAAACGTTGTTAAAGAAAAAGCTTACAACTAGTAATTTATTAACTGTTTCATCGTTTACTTACCCTCACCGAAACAGAGGTTGAGAGGCTCAGTTATTCATAAACACCTTCTGTTCGAATACTACATTAAGACTTCATAGGGAGAATGTTATGGACTCTTAATAAAAGCAAATAGACAACTTTAAAACACACACTGCATACTGTGACCGGCTATAGACTTACATCATATGACACCGCTCCGTACTTACGGGGCGGACAAGGGTCTTCAAAACCCCTCAACAGACTCTTCCTATTCATGCAAATTTAATATGTAATGTCTCTGCTAAGGCGTTCAAAAATAATTTGTCATATTTGCTTGTTTACCATTAGCAGTAAACAAAAAGCGTGCGACGCTTAGGGAAACGGTCACTTGGCAGTCGGTGTATCCGAGGGCTGTTGGTCAAAGCCACCACGACTTAGTTCGAAAGTTTGACCCTATCGTAAAACCACTTGCTGCGTTTTTAAATTGAAATCGTGTATTTTAAACTCTGTTTTTGTATTTGTTACTGCCTTCGAGGAATTTATTAGTATAAACTAACTCCAATTAAAGAGAAAGTAAACTGACGGGCGGGTTTTAATAGAAGACGAAGTAACCTGTGAATCATCCTTGTCACCACGCCAGACCTGGGGCAGTCAAAGTGTGTTGACGCTCCACCGCCCCGTCGAGTAGAACTTCTCTCACATAGTTAGCGAGCGCGTTAGTATTGATAATGATGTTATATCTTTCGCAAAACATCGATTCTACGTCTCTGAGAAGACATGTTCAATTATTGGTATATTAATAAACTCTTTGCATTTTATGATGATGAACAATTTGCTATACTTTTGATTATAATTCGTGTACTGTGGAGCAATTCACTAAGCAATTTGTCAACATTCTTAGCCATGCTGACTCACAAGTAAGGCAATTTTATTTAGGCTAAACTAAATTTGGAACCATTGGAGTGGAATAAAAGTAAAACGCATCATGTGTGTTGTACGATGGTTGTAACGAACGGACTAACGCAGCAACTGCGTTGTATTCATTAAACGAGTTAATATTTTTGCATAGTTGTACAAATCTAGGATCACGAGGATTGACTTGTATTTTTTGGTATAAAATTGTTAGGATGGAATGGTGAATAAGATATTCCTTATAACAATATTGAAATATCGTGCTGCAAATATGTGGAAAATAAACCAATTATTTAAAAAAAAAAACGGTTTTTTATTTTTGTCATATTTTTCCAAATTCCTTCGGAAAGTTATATCGTTGATTTATTTTATTTTATTTCAACAACTTTTACAATTTATACCACAGCAACAGATTAAACTATACTAATGGACATAAATCACATATCGTCGTTCGGCATACAACGCCGAAAATAAAAAATAATATTCCAGTAGACAGAAAAATGTTAACATTTTTTCAATTTGGGAATAAAATTAAATTTGTGTTACAAGTCAAACCAATACCCAACATTCTATGAATGCCAATTCGCGGAAAAACATGTTTGGAATCGAATGACGTCAAAAAGAAGTCTTAGTAAAATTATCGCTAACGCAGTTTTACATACCGAACGACGATATTAAGTTGTATTTTTTCATGTTACACATTAAATAAGTAACTATTGAAAGTTTTACACATATAACACTTAGACAGCGCTATGTAATAGTACTTCCTATGCATCTTTGGTAAAATTTTATAATTGGTATTCTAACTCAACCTTGTATCGTTGTTAGCAGCGGCTTAAAAATTATTAATTAAACATTTTAAAACATTTATTATTTATTTTATATTACGAGTACAGTGCAAGTTTGGGATTTTTTTCGACTAAAGAGCCACATTAGTAATTCAAAATAAGAGGCAGACTGCAAGTGAAATGCTATATATATACAAATATTATTTACTATCACGAAAAAGGAACTTAAACATAAAAAAGAGATTATCTGATTTCTAAGCATTTTAATGAAACGAATGAAACTGTTTTACATTTGTCGAATTATTTTAGGTGTTGTTTTTGAGATTTTGAGAATTTTGTAGATTGAACGAGCCACCAGCATAATCTTTCAATTAGTCAAATAATTCCCATAAACTATTCCCGTGATAAATCAATATACATTTCAATGTATAACATAATTATTTTTTCAACGGGAAGACTGAAGTTTCTTCATAAAAGTCTTGGGCCACACGAAAATACGCGTCGGGCTGCAGTTTACTCAGACCTGGTACAGTGTATTATATACACGCAATAAAGATCAAAAATTTCTGGGCCAAACATATGAACAAGTCAATTGAACGACAAAAATTTCTTCTCAAAAATTAATACCCTTAGGCAGGAAAATTTTGGACCTTACTAGCAGATATCAAGTAAAAATATCACAGGAAAAAACAAGAATATGAAGTTGAGTCAGAACAGCATTGATAATATATACGTAGTCCAGGTGCGTGCCGTGAATATCTCTCTTTCTCGCTCAATCACATGAAAAGTAACAGGTGCTAGTGAGATACAAGGGCATGCGTGATTATGCTCTTGTGTCCTACTTGCTTATTACACAAGTGAGGTTGTGTAATAGATGTAGACATTCATCCACCACATGCTCATGGTATGTACGTACTAAGTACATCTTAAAAAATAAATCACATAATATACGTGTATAATATTACAAATTATGGCGACAATGAGACTTAAGGGTTTTTATAGTAAAAGAACATCAGTTTATAATGAAAAACAGTTTCATTTAGCATCACATTTGTTTTTTTCTATTGGTTGTGCAACTAGGCGTGACACGTGATTCGACACTTTGAAAAGCATTTTCAGTTTGAGTCAATTTTAATTTTATATTCAAAATGAATTCTCGCAAAGTTACCGCTAAATCCATCCAAAACAGAAAAGCAGTTTGTTTGAGTTTTCTGGTTCTTGAGAAACTGGTCCTGGATTTTTAAAGTCGACCTCTGTGGTCTAGTGTCCAGTGGTAAGAGCTTTGCCCTATCGATAAGGTTCTGACATGGCCAATATACAATTTATATATGTTTTTTAATATAATATTTATTTGAGATTTTATGAATGCTCACTACTGGACCACGGAGCCATCCATGCAGGATTTGGATGGAACGACTGTTTTATGCTTTAGTCTTATCGGGATTTGAAGGCAACATAAGCAAATGAACTTTAACATATATAATGGACAGACACACCCATTATTTTAGTATTACAAGGTTCTCGAGATATATTATCTCGATTTTTTTACCTCTTGGTAAACCGTTAAATAATTTAACTAGGGATAGTCAAACTGGTAATTATTATTGACCACTATACTTTTAAACTATTTTAGGCATTTATGATTGTGTAAGTCTTTTATCCAAACTATGCTATTTGATATAGTATGAAGTCGTGCTTTGCATCCTTTCGAATGGTGAGTTGAACAATGCCAAAGTATTTTCCCAGATGTCATTTTCCTCTCAACGGAAAAGGTGAAAGCATTTACCCGAATTAATTTCCTTCCTCTTTCAGATGTCTCGTAAGTGACTGCAAGGTAAAATGAATTTGTGAGATTTCCATTGTGATGCCTTTCTCTAGAATAATAAATATATCGTCTCTAGTCTGGTTGAATCTTGAAGTTGACAAAGCCTCTTTTAAAATTTGCGAAGTTTTATTTTTTTAAAAAGGTTTATAATTAAATGCACTTTTGTTTAGATTATATTCACTTTCATAAAAATATTTTTCACTTATAACAAATACATTCCACAAAAAACAAATTCTATCACTAAAAATAAAGTGATCCCACACAATAAAATATATTTTAACATTGAAGAAATATGTTACACTTACGAAAAAAAATTTTCACTTAGATAAAATAGTTTTCACTCAATATAATTACTCAAACTTTGAAATCGATAGTTGCACGAAGCTGTAATGAAATGTCACTTATTATTCTACCCTATATTAGGCCGCCTATATTGTCTTTGCTCCACGTATTAGAATAAATTACACAAATCACACCAGACCAACCCTCATATAACCTACTACAACTTAACTCACTTTGTTAAAAGAATCCGTCATTAAGTGGAAACTATTAAAATCAAAGTTTGAGTATACAAAGTTAATACTATTTAATCCAAAGTGCAAACTATCGAAACAAAAGCTCAAGTGTACTAAGTGGATACTATCTAACACAAAGTGCAATTATTTATAACCCTTTTAAAAATACGAAAATCCATTGAAAAATAATCTTTTACGTCTTATCGTACTCTGTCAAAAACAAAACGAAGTATTGATTTTATAAATTCATAATTGGAGTCACATGCATTTAATTCCATACAACACATGCAATCATTGTTTACCAGTGGATGACTGACAACTTTTCAACTATTTACCAAAAACTAGTATTTCTGGCTTTTTGTTTTTTTTTTTGCCAGAACGACTCATGCATACAGAGGTTTTTTTGCTACAAAGAAAACACGATCGTCGGGGTAAATAATTTTCTGACAATAAGGACACTGTCATTCCGTCAAATAAACCCAACTCTTTGGCCAGTATTAAATATTCGAATAATTTCGTAATTATTAAGACATGAAGCAAAAGAATCAATAACATACGGGATAAGAAGACACATATTTTGTAAAAACAGGACATATTTTTTCAATATATTGCACCCCAAAGTAGTTGCTTCTTTCTTGGAGTCTCATACATTGGATATTCCGTAGAAATGGTGATTTTCCCATCAACAATAATGTGATTAGGGTAACATTTTGTTTAACTATGTGTATATCCAACTATTTATTTAATATTTCTCTTTCTGCAGTTATTTTGTCACTAACGACAGGGGTTTCGTTTATCGGTATCTTCAGCTATTCAAGTGCACGGAAGAAATCGACGCTATGGTTAATACACATTAATCTTACGTACGATTAATATTCGAATAATTTATCCAATGTTCATATTATCATAACAATGGCAACCAATTCTAAGAGAATATATTTCAATACAGCCACATAAAATAATTTACGGTACTTTTTTAGTCATTCATCGGAATTTTTTCTTATTGAATCGAAATATACACTTGAATGTGTCAGTTATTGAAAGTCGATAATTATTACACCTGTACTTATTAATGATGTGAAACTATTAAAACGGGAACAGTGGACTCATTGAACGACGGGCTGACAACTGTTTGTTTGAATACGATACAGACTTTACCTTTTTGGCGAAATGCACAAATATATATCCAGACCGCTGAAATGCACAAATGTGTACCAATACAATTTCTTGTATTGGGCAGCCAAATGGCTAACCCCAGCCCCGCTCATTACCAAAGGGCAATGTGTTTAATGAGAAGCGAAAGAGTTATCTTTAAATATACGACTAGCTGCCCGGTACTACTCTCTACTGGATAACGGTAAATCTCCTCGTACAGTTATTCATGTGTTTGGAGATCAAAATGGCTACTATAAACTTTGGAACTGTAACTTGGAGATCAATACCAGGTGACTGGAGACTGATTCATTTAAGGGAAACCACCAGGATCATAACAATTTGTAATAGCATATTCCATTGCACATACCCTGAAGTTATTAAATGTGACATATTTAATATGATGTAGTCATAACAATTCAAACTGTGTTTAAGTTGCTCCTCCTTACTGCGGTACTGATCATTGTTAGGTGATAGAAGGTTGATTCATGCATTAGAAAGAATATACATCAAGTAACATTATCAAGTGAAATCTGTGATGATTCCATAACAGCCCGAATTAAACAATTATGTAGATAATAAAATCGTAAATTTCGTAAGAATTTTGCTGTCATAATACAGTTACTCGACTCAAAAAATATAGCCGAAAATAACCAATCATTTAAAAATAAAAACATTTAAAAGGGGTTATACGTCGCAGAGAAAATAAGAAATAACATGAGTGACGTTACATATACTACGAAATACCTCTATTTTAATATATTTATGATGTGACTGAAGATATAAAGTTTAAAATATTTTTTAAGTTGCTACAGGAAAGGGAGTATAGAAGAAAAAACGTTTGAGAAGACCCAGGATCGAAGAGAGGCGAACGGCTGGTTATCCGTAGTCCTGGAAGGGCTGATCTCAGACAAACACCATTTCAAATCCGGTTCAAAACTTATTTATTTTCCATTCAAGATGCAGTGGTTTAAGATTACACAAATATATAAATCTTAACACATAAAATTGATTCTACATTTACATTTACTTAGCAACTGAATTTACTTTAAGTTATAATACAAATAACACAACGAATTTAAATTTAATCCAACGCAAATCAAAACACAAAAACAAACAGTTCACATGTCACCTCCGCTGCCACGAGACCGCAGCTCGTCCCGCTCGGCGGATCGTAATCGACTGTCTACAAAAATTAAAAAAACTCCGTGCAAAGTTGGAGCTACCCTTTTCCGTAAAAATGGACTCGTCCAGCGGCCGAAGCCGGGGGCTATTTTAAAGCCTGACAACAAGAAACAGCGTATTCTGCGAAATATTGCTGTTTGCCGCAGGCCGATTTCAGTTCAGGACACTAATGACACTTATACTTAAGAAAAACCAGGGTGTGTCACGTTTTATAACTGTTTTATTTTGCATGGTCATGTACATCTTGGACCCAAATAACAGAATCATCTAACGTGTGGATTCTAGCTTTGCATCCTTTGTATGAATGGGTAGAGCATCTCCAAAAAATTGTATCAGTATTTCTTGATTTTCTATCGATGACATACGTGCTATTATTAAAAGCAACTGTCTTGCGGCCTCTGCGAGAAATTCCGTAAGAAACTGTGGAATAAAATATTTGGAAATATTAATAGTATAATATAGCTCACAAAGAAGAAATCTATGATGGACAGACTTATAAGTATGACTCATTTTTTGGAAATTTTACGATAAGTACGAAAGAATATTTCAAATATAAGAACACTTCAGTCAAAAAGTACGGTAAGGTGATGTATTATCGTGACAGATTTTACATAGTACTATATATAACTTGCATAATATTAAAAATTATAAATATGCAATTTAAATGGCCATGCTTCACCTTTATGATAAACATTAGATGGAAATTATAAACATAGTAACTATTTTTTTTAAATGTTTTTTTGCACCCAAAAAGTTTGTTTATACCGTGACAAGCATAGTTAATATCGTGATCTCTAAAATACAAAGGAAATTAACGAAAATATTCTTTATTAATAGAAGATAGAATGACATTGGTATTTTAATTTTCATTCAGTTTTAAAATGAATAGTTTATTTGATAAATTATATTTGAACATTCGCACACATGATGTATCATCGTTTGGTGCGATGTTCAAGCAATCGTTATGATATGGGCGTTTGCAATAAGAGCACTGTACACCTTTCTTCCCACTCTTCTCTTTTGCATCATGGGACTTTGTTAACCCACATGCAACACAGATCCAATATTCATCAGTATGTTTTAGTTTTTTAGCGTTTCTGTTCGTTTTTGGCTCCTTGTGTTTTTTTTAACAGCTTTTGTTGAAATGGATGCATGACCAATGAATTCTATAGCATTCATGAATTTTGCTGACGAGTCGAACTTTATTTTTGTTTTTGTTTTTTCATTCATTTGTCATTTTTTCAATAGATTTTGGAATGGGCAATAAGTTTTTGATGTTGAATCAGGTATTATATTTTCATCTTCATCAGAACTCATAATATTTTTTCCGTGAAACGAGAAGGTGCTAAAGCGTCTGGATGAATAAAATCCTTACAAAAAGAGAAAATCCCACATTTCTTAATGGCAGTTTTTATGTTTCTTGCTGTGAATGCTCTGATTGAAATACGCCGGATTCAACATGGAGCGAAAATTAGTTCTGTCTGGTTTTTCTGTGGAATGATTTTTCATGTGATCCTTCATGCTGTTGTTTCAATGGTGCTTAAAAGACTTATAGACCCAACATACAATAGCTGTAGGATGTGTATATTGTGTGTCGGAAAAGTGAATAAATAAATAAAATTATCCTTAACCAAAGTAATCACGTATGGAGTTATGCGAGATGAGTGGGAATCCAGAAGCAGAATTACAGGACGATCTCCCGGGATGGTGTGAATAAAAAACCTAAGTCAATCCAAAAATAGTCCTGCGGTAATCTAACCTTTGGGTGATAGCTTGATCAAAGAGTTTGGTAGACAATCGCGAGCTAATCTGACATTCCACTTTACACCTTTGAAGATAATCATTGGAGATATCCAAGTTCTATCTGCAAATCCGCAGGCCAGCACCGTGTGTTTGCTATCTCTCAGCATAAGTGCGGTTGTTGATATATCGCTTCCCTATAGCTGGAACAGTTCTTCCTTTATTTGTCACGTAATTTAAGCCAGTTTTGTCACAATTCCATATACGACCTGGACAAGTTCTGATGTCTAATTCCACTAATTTTGTTTCTAGTTTTGTATAAAAATCGTTAATTATTTGTGGATTTGCCGTAGACGCTATATATGCGGAGAGATTTTCCGTTACTCTAAGAGTTCGACCATATCTTTCTTTATAAGAGGCCCACGATTTGCTTCCAACACCACTGTTCGACCCCATAAGTCTGTATCTCTTAATTGTTTTGGCTAATTGAAACGCAGTGTTTCTGATCTGGTACACTCTAATGCCAAATACTAATTCCTGCAGTGCTAATATGTAATTAGCCAGTTTCATTTAAGTCACTTGTTAATGCAAAAGGTCGTCCCAGTTTAGTCACTGATTTGTTTTCCCTCTTCATGTAATCTTTTATTGTACTCCATGGCACACCTGACGATTTTGAAGCTGCATAAATTGTCATTCCATCTTCTTGCACCAATCGTAAAGCATAATCTATATCCGAAGATGCGTATTGTCTCCTTTTTTTGCTTTCTTTCGCAGACGCAGCCATGTCTAAAACAAAAATATTATTCCAATATGGGTAATATTGTGATAAAAAATAACAACGAAACCCGATTAAATAATTTTTCATCAATATAAGGTCGTAATAATATATGTAGTGAATGGCACGAAATGCAATGTGTGGCAGGGTAGATTTATTAGAATCGTAATTTATCGCAAAATACACACTTTGAATTGTCCATTAATAACAATCATTGATTACAACTAGGCTTTATAACTATACTCTTTCAAAGTAAATAAACAACTTTATTGCTAATTTGAAATTAAAATTGATAACTTAGTTATTCCACTGGCTGTGTAACTAGATGTAACGCGTTTCGCTTCTTTAAGAAGCATCTTCAGACTAACTATATCGAACCATAACTAACTATATCACCTCCAAACACTAGTAGTTAATTTTATAATTAGTACTATCATTGTTTGGGTTTTACCCCCTCCCCACATCCAGTAGAAGAAAACAAACCCACTCTACTTTTCATTTTTAATTAAGATGCTTCTTAAAGAAACGAAACGCGTTACATTTATTAGTACAGCCAGTGAAATAACTAAGCTATCAACCTTAATTTAATATTAAAATACCAAAGTTTCCGCCGAATCCATCCAAATAATCTTTATTCCTATTAACATTAAAGATACTACATTTAATTACCCACTATTTCACATTATTAAAATATGCTAGAATTCATCGTAATTAGTCCAAAATATCGATTTCATGACTCCGCAGTTAATATAACGGACCACTCGTCTCCAAAAATACCGGCTGACGGGCCGTACAGCATGGCTTGTAATTATAGGGGGCTTTGGTTAAAAACGTCTTAAAAGGTTGGCAAACTGTCCCCTTACCACTATACGTCGCATGTGCTCTACAAAAATTATAATACATTTATTTATGCGTCTATTCGATTAACTTATTTCTGGAATAAATGTGATGTAGTTATTATTATTTTATGGTCCCAATAATATAAGTTTGCTCATTAAATCATTATTTTTATGATCCTAGAAGTACAAGTCCATTAATTCTTGTTTTAATGAAATTTCGTTATAAATATCTAAACACTGTTGATAAAAATAGTAAAAATGATAACCTTACGGAGAGTATAATCATTATTGCTAAAAAAACCTTCTTCAGAATTTAACATTGCTTTTGCTATTCAGAAAAACCATATTGACTTATATTCACAAGTTTGCCTATCATATACTTATTAAATGCTCTGAATAATATATTCATTATAGTGATTCTTCTTCCAATGGTTACATTAAAAAACATAATTCCACACTTTAAAATGATCTTTCCCAACATATGTGTTAAGTACAGTGCATCGCAACCTTTTCTCTGCCATGGCTCACCAAAGTTTCAGATTTACACCGCGACACATTACACAGAAACACAGAAATAAGATTACACAGAAATAAGATACACAGAAATAAGATTAAGTGCGTTTTTTCACATAGTAAATATACATTATATAAGATACATATGCGTGAGCATAGTGGATAGTAGAGACAAATAGTTTGATTTTTTTTTTCTTTTCTTACAAGCAAAACACCAACTGACCGCTGTGACGTGGCACGATGGTGTGCAGCGGCAGCGGAACACTGACTTTGGTGAAATTTGACGACATTTGTTTGTAACGAAGTTTCCCAAATTCCATTTAAGGTGATGGTGGTAACAAGAGAATTTTCAAGATTGCTTAAGCCTTACAGTAACAAAAACTGAAAACATCACAGATATCCACGGTTTCGTTAACAAATTCAAAAATCGATTGACAAAAACCGATATTTGAAAATCACGAGCATCGATGAGTATGCCGCGAGTGTTTATTTTATACGTTGTTTCTTATATGGTACCTCAAGATGATCTACATTCTATAATAGACATTTTTTCGCCAACACAGATTGTTCGCTATCCTGGCCGTTTATGGGGATTTCCACAAACAAATCCACGGCGCCACGTAACTGCTAGTTATAGGTTTCGAAGCAACGATTGATTTTGAAGGCATATTTATAATAAGCCAGGGCAAACATCAAGGTTTAAATGAGAAAAATACCGTGTAAGTTGTTTTGTCTTCATTAAATTGGTGAAAACATATTATTATTTCTCTTGTTTGAGTAGACCCACTAGATGAATATTCTCGAGTTCGGTAAGCAGTCTTAAGAAGCGGGCTTCAACCTTCGGACCTCACAGACCACTTATTTAACAATCTTGAATTGATTTTTCCTTAAAATTACAAACATTGAGAAGGGAAAGGATTTCAGTACAAACGCCACTTCGGTCCGGTTAATCTCTTTTATTTGATGCAGTGGTTGAGAAATAATACAAAATGAGTTTACATTTAAGTTAAATTTTAGACACACTTATCAATTAAACAATGTAAAACAAACAAACACAGTTAAAAAAGAAGCGTTTGGCAAAGAGAACGATGGCGAGCCAACCGGCCATGGAGGCCATCGGCCCCGCACCTAAACGTATAATCGTTCGATAAGGCGACCGGAAAGAGTGACAAAAATAAATATACTTAGAATCGAGAAAAATTCAAAACGCAAGCCATCTTTCTTTTTAAAGGGTATACAATGCGGACGGCCGGGATAAACCGATCCCTCGGGCGGTTGACGCTACCAACGACTGACACCAAAAAAGGTTACTGCATGTATCGAGCGGACAATAATTTGATTTTTTCTTAGAAATTCGCCTTGCCAAAAGTTATACATATAAATTTCATCTCGCGAAAGATGATTGATGACGGTTTTGGGTGTATTTTAATGGTTATGATTTTCCTGATACGACTGGGCCGTGTCAAAATATGTTAAACAATTATCATAAAAGTATTTTTTTTTATTTTAAAAAGGTATTTAACATTACATAATTATAACAAATTAATTAGTGCGGTTTTTGTTGTTGCGTCTTCAAAATAAGTTTTTGAATTCTTGGCTATATTTATTTCTTTTGCACACAAATATCCAGCATTGTTACATTTTACCTCTTGATATTGACCAATAGAATATTTTTTAGTGACTGTGTTTTCTTCCGTTGGTCCAAAGAATTTCCTCCGCCATTGTGTGGACTCTCACTTTACAGCCCTTGCTGTGGGAAGAACAACGCCAAAATATCTTTCCTTTCTTTGAAATTTTTTCAACCCCAAAATTATACCTATCTATTCTCAGCACTTTGTTCTTTTTCTCGCTTGTTTCGAATTTTGCTGCAAAAAAATAAATATTGAAATAAATATCATATCATAGAAAATTGGAATCGCTTTTTGACAATATGACAAGCTATGATCAAATAAGGGCGCTGTCGTTAATATTGAAATTTACAGCGTGATATTTAATTTATTTTGATAACATTAACCGTTTAAATTTGTATTATCGAGATTTTTTACGTTTCCATGTATTTCGTCACTAACGACCCAGGTTTCGCCTTTAGGCATCTTCAGGCATTCGAGCACACAAATGTACAAAATATCAACAATTCAAATTTGATATTGAAATTCCATCAAACACCCTCAGTCGATATCTTAAATTACATTAACAGTTTAATTTTTATTTTTTCACCATGTCCACTCTCAATGTGGAGCATATGGACTCCTAATGGAAGTATCTCAAGAAAAGTTTTGCTACGAGAATTGCTTGTTGATCAGTTGCTCAACCATGTCGCGCACTTGTTTGTGCCTCAAATACGCATCGAATTCAAGCAAGGCGAAGGCTTCTACATCTTATGGTCAGATACCACGATATACATCCATGCAAGGGCCTCATAGAACACATGTGGTTTAGAGACAGAATTTCGTCCTGAGAGAGTACAGCGAAGACGTATATGCAGATTTGAGTTAGTCAAAGGTAGATTCTGTCATAGACATTCGGGTATCTATCTCTCTACCACCGGAGACTGTGGCGCTTAAGTAACTGAACTTGTCAATTGAATGAATGGTCTCAAAAGTTACGTGGAGGGGTGATGGTATCTTCATATAAAATATTGATTTTGATTTGCAAGATATTAAATAATATTAAAGAACACACAAGTTATGGTGTGGTTTTTATAATATTAAAGTCATGATAAATAATATAATCATATATAACTCTTTTTTGAACTTGCAATTCATGAAGCTTTGTGGTTTTGGTTGGCGATCGTTTTTTTTTTGTTTCATGTTAGACTATCTTTCTAGCAAGGATGATCGGTTAACGATAAAAATTCTCACATAATTGTCGGCTTCTGTGGTTTAGGAGCAAGAGCTTTATTCTAGCCATCAGATGCGTCTGTGTTCGAATCCCGGCAAGGTCAATTTCAAATTTTTTCAGTATAATATTTGACATCTTTTACGCACGTGTTTTTGTCATCTCTCTTCAAGTCTATGTCAAGTGCAAATTCTTACTTATAATTCCAAATGTATTAATTATTTAAATTTGATATGCTAACAAATATGCAAAATCTGTATTAAAGAACTATTACAAATAATTGTTTTTTTAACCGCTAACAGAGTCTTCACAGACATGCAATTTCTACTTTCCCAAAGAATTCCAAGTTGTACTCGCTACGGATTTACTGCATATATTTGGTTACCTAGTGCACTGTAGTACTTGCTAGAATTGTTTATTTTCTTACCTATATTTACATACTGAAAGTATGTGAAGGAACTCATTTTCCTAACAAAACCCCTTACAAATTACGATTGTGGGTATTCAGGAAACACTTAGTATTATGACATGGTGTAATGGAATGAATAAACTATTAAAGAAAAAAAATATCACCAATACTAACCGATGTTCTATTTTTTTCAGAAGAAGCTTTTTGTCTGAAAGAAGCAAGAAGGCTCGGAAATCCGGCAGCTGTTACATCAGGCAAGGTCATCTCTTTAGGGAAGCGTAACAGGACTGCCTTCACTGATAATCAACTGATGAAACTGGAGAAAGAGTTTCACCACGGTAAATACGTCGCCACCCCTCGTCGCAGAGAGCTGGCCGCCATACTCAACTTAAGTGAGGGTAAAATCAAAATCTGGTTTCAAAACCGAAGAATGAAGTTTAAGAAAGATTTCCAAGGAAAAAATATCACTAACACCAGCAGCGCGTCTGACAAAAGTCTTTGTTCACCAGCAGCGTCGAGTCGTTCCGGCTCTGTGTCTCCAGGACCTGAGAAAGATCTGCGAATTCAACACGCCGTTGTTGAGAGGATTATATCTCATGCAGCTTATCATACAAGCGGGAATATGATGCCTTGGGGACGTGTGTCCCGAGACTCTGATTTGTTTGTACCAGATCAAGTGTCTCAGGATTTTAAAGATCACAATGCTCCACAGTTATAGAAATAAAAAAATCTGTAAACTTAGTCGAAAAAATATTTATTCAAGTTGATCTCAGTCAGTGATGCACAGCTTATGTACCATGTGAGAGATTCCCTACTCGACGGGGCGGTGGGGTGTCAACACACTTTGACTGCCCCAGATCCGGCGTGGTGATAAGGATGATTCACAGGTTCCTTCGTCCTCTATTAAAACCCGCCCGTCAATTTACTTTCTCTTAAATTGCAGTTAGTTTATACTAATAAATTCCTCGAAGGCAGTAACAGATACAAAAACAGAGTTTAAAATACACGATTTCAATTTAAAAACGCAGCGAGTGGTTTTACGATAGGGTTGCACTTTCGGCCTAAGTCGTTGTGGCTTTGTCGGCGACGAACATCCTCGGATCCGCCGACTGCCAAGTGACCGTTTCCCTAAGCGTCGCACGCTTTTTGTTTACTGCTAACGGTAAATAAACAAATATGACAAATTATTTTTGAACGCCTTAGCAGAGACATTACATATTAAATTTGTATGAATAGGAAGAGTCTGTAGACGGATTTTGAAGACCCCTGTCCGCCCCGTAAAAAACGGGGCGGTGTCACATGATGTATCCAGTTTCCAATCATTGTCCACATGTCACAGAGGGTTAAATTGTTGCGAAAAATGACACTTTATTCCGAGTTTAGGTTTACAAATTTTTATTTTTAAATTATATACCAATTACTCTAGTCCAGGAGTGAGAAATCTGTCTATACTAGAATTTTATTCATTACGGAAAAGCTAAAAAGTGCATTGTGGAGAGTAACACAACAATTATAAAGTGTTATGGAAATAATAGTCTATAAATAGACTGTACCAATGACGCGGAAAGTATAAAAGATATTTATTTTTAGTTGAAACTTTTAACCAGAATTGTTTGACATCGATATTAATTATACATCGATATATAGTTCTCATTGGCCTATACCGAGAATTGAAAGGAAACTTTGTATTTAAGTCGATGGACCGCATGCGAAAGGTTGTGCGTCACTGATCTCAGTTATTCGTTAAGTATTTATAACATTTGAGATGTTTATCTTCTATTATGTATGGAGTCCTGAAAGCAATTAAGGTATCTATCTACAAATTTTGTATTATATCTTAATTTAATTCAAATTTTATATATTTTTTCCAACATAATTAGTAAGTAAAACATTTCCGTATTTTGTATATTTCACTAGATCTGTTTTTTCATTTACGAAATTCTCACAAACGGAGCAAGAAATAATCCTCACTCAAGATATAAACATCTATTATTGGGACCTAAGATATTTTTTCTTATATTATACCGCTAAAATATGTGTCCACTACGTCTGTGGATGGATACTAAAAGGTCCAATGTCAAAAAGTTACCAACGTGAGAAAATGTCATTGTTGGTCCTGAAATTGTATTTATTTGAATATTCTAGAAAGTCCTATAGAAATCTATTGTGTTGATTTCTTTATTGATTTTCAGTTGATATTAGACATTTTAGAACAAACAATGGGATATCCTTGCTTTGGTCAATTTTAGACGTTTTAGCATTGTGCCACAGAATTTATGACGCATATTTGAAACGTTGAAAGTGTTTGTCACATATTGTTTTGTCCTATTTATCGATTTTTTAAACAAACCTGAACATTTTCGGCGTGCACTGTCAATAACGGTAACATTTCCCGATATATCGGGACGAATGGCAACCCTCCAGCTGCACTTGACACATAAAAATGTAATCGTGATTTATGATTAAACTATCATAGTTTACTAAATTGTATACTAATTTATTATTGTGAGTATAGTATTAAGGTTTTTTTTATCTTGTAATTATAACAATACATTATTTTCTTGTAATACATATTACGACCCGCTCTGTAAAGTAATCTAACCGAAAATCCATTTCCTTCAGAAAGCATTGAAGATAAGTTAATTAAATTTTGAAATTAAAAATATCGTATATCGTTGTCCCAAACAGCAAGGGCCACTTGTGACATTTTGAAGATGTGAATGCAGTGTTCTTTGTAATTTTTTTCTCTAAATGATAGGCAAATCGACATTTGCGAAACAAAACCTACGAAATCATAGATGAAGAAAAGGTAACTTTTGTATTTGTTAACTAATCTTCAATTCACAGTTGGCAAAAAAATATTTTTTTAACTTAAATATTACGAGTTGAAACCTATTTACCAATCGAAGTACAATTAATCTGATTTATAAATAAATTGCATTTCAATCTTTGAGTTATTAATCACCTGTTATCCAGTTTTCATTTAACAATCCGAGAAATAACCTCGATACGAATTTTCCACTCCAAAAACATTTCAAATGTGTTTTCCTCAAAACTCTATTTTTGCACAAGCGCCATTTTGCTTGTAAGACAACGATATATGACGTAGTTGTCTGCCCTTTATACCAGATTCTCTATTTTTTGAACAGTCTTATATATATGTACAGCTAATTAAGCGTCGTTGACCAATTTACTTAAAAATTACTTATTTTACTTTCCGCTTAACTTGACGAAGGTGATTACGCCGTCAATTATTATGTTTATAAAAATAAAGCACATTTTATTAGTGTACCACATTTATTAGCATGCTCAGGACTGATAGTTTCATTTGCATATGTTGGACAATGGACATTATGTTGTGATTTAATAAATATACTACATACATATTTTTTAACGAAAAATCTGGGTGTTTTCTAATAAGTTACATAACAGATTTTTTGTTTTTTATTACTGTCTTTTCCTTGGTTATTTAATTTGTGTGCGCCTGTATCTTTTTGTCGTAATTTCACGATCATATCTTTGGATAACTGAGACTGTATGATAAAAATACTTTTTATTTAAAACGTACCGATTACAAATAAATCCACCCCCCTTCCGTTTTTCTAAAAATATTATTAGTGATAAGTTATTTTTAACCTTTGGGACTGTGTAGGTTTATTAGAAATTGTGTATCTAATCTACTTAAAACAATACTCTTAATTATTTGTACTGATTTATTACATTGTTCTTCCACTGTGATGACTTTATTTCATAATAAAGAGATTATTTGGATAAAAAAAACACATACATATAATTCTTGTCACAGTATTGATATTTTGTTTGCCATTTCTTTTCAACTATTAATTTTCTATCGTTTATGAAAATATGGATTTAACCTACTTTTTTAAATGCATGTTATAAAGAAAATAAAAAAAACAATATACATTTCGTGTTTTTTTTAATATACCTATATTTAATATATGTGATGCACCCTAGTGTTAATCTCAAAATCTCAATTATCAAAACCTAATCCAGACTCTTGAGACTGCTTGCTCTGCTGTGAGATATGTCATGCAAATTTTTTTTTTTTAAAAATACAAATCATCCTTGTAAAAAAATATGGAAGACTTCGTAAAAATCGTGAAAATATTGACGGCGTCGCTTTTCAGAATTGTGTACTTGATCTGAGAGTAATATAGGACGAAGATTAGATTAGGGTAGCCAAAATCGCAAGACAGATTGACCGTGACTGTCCTGGAATTGAAGTCGCTATGCAAGATCCTGGTTGAATGTCAGTGTCCCAGAATTTCAGAGAAAGCTATAGAGAGTACAAATCAATATCACCCACACTCTAATATGGTTTCTTCTATCGTACATCACTTCTTGTCCATTCTAGTCACCGTCCACCACCACTCCAAATTGGTGACATTTTAGTCTGCTATGTGTTGGAGGTGTTGATGTGTGTATGACTAAGGGCAAAGATGGCAATAATACTGGTACCACTGAAACCGGGATCACGGTATTTTGGTTTTTTTTTCAATACCGTCAAACCGGCAAAAATGAATAAAATCGACGTTATTTAATATCTTATTCTTATTACGAAGTTTAATTAAATGCTTATGAACCGTCAAACTGAAGTCGATGTCCTAGGCGTCTATGACTACACGAGTCGATGACTTCCTTGAAGACACTGACTTGTGTATACGCGCAGATTATTTATCGCATCACTTCTTTGTTTTCCTTCTTGCTCAGCCTTGCATTGGTCATTGCGAAAGTTGTGCCCTTAATAGAACTCTCGACCTTATTTCATTGTTTTTTTTATTATTATTCATTACATTTGGTTTGTGACGCTCATATTATATAAATAAATTTTATGTTTGGATTTTATTTTTAATTACTATTATTATTGACTTATTATTTCACTAGTTTCAATCCATTTTTGTAATACCGATACTGTTATTTTTAATACCGGGATACCGGGAAATTTATCGGGATCAGTACAGTAACCCTCATCGGGTTAATTAGGGTTGCAATGCTTACTGCATGTATGTAATTCGGTGTGTTGTACGATAACCAACGCTTTTCATCTTACATTCGTGTAATTATCATTGACGAGAGATTATCCAAATGCATATAAATATGTAAGCATCTGTATATTACATGTATGTAAATGATAGAATTGTAAAAATATAGTACATATTTTCAAAAAAATTGTATTTAAACTTAAAAATTTTCTGCCTGCGGCGCAATTTTCTACGTCTTGATGGTTTGTGTTTTAAAAAATACGAGTCGGTAATTTTTAAAGTACCCACAACGCTACTGTAAATATTAAATCAACATTTTTGATGGAAAATTGGTGGGGGGCGGAAAACCCTCTAGCTATGCCACTGCCAACATGTTTAAATGGCATTTATTGAATAAACTTATACGATGATCCCTTTTTTTAATAAATGTATCAGTCTAATATTTTAAATCACGATTGAAAAATTTGGTGCGGCCACGAGACATTTCCATAAGACCACTTATGTTTATAATGCGGCCACGGAGAAGTTTTCCGTTTGAACCACTGATGTAGACTATGGTCTGTGATTGTATAAATTAAATTTTAGTATACCCAATGCTAGTTTAAGGTTCACGGTAGATATTTAAGTTATTATATAAAGAAAGTACAATAAAAATAGCATTTAAAGAATATTACAAAAAATGGTTTATTAAAATCAAGCATTAAAATAGTATAAACGTATAGCAATATGAAAATGGAAATATTATGTAACTAAGATGGACTAAGTTCAGTTATTAAAGTTTGAACAAAAGAAAATTAGAAAAATATAGACAGTACAAATACAGACAGAGACACATAGTCACGATTGCGCTCAAGTAACATTTGCGCATAAAATTACAGAAATTTAATTTTACTAAATGAATGATTGAAAATACACATTTAGCATTAAAGCCAATTTGAAATTACATTAAAACATCTAAATTTGATATTGATTTTGATTGGACTTGAACCCAGACCCATCTGATCGTTAGGGTAAAGCTCTTATTACCAGACCATAGACCGTTTTGTATGTCAAGTAGAAATAAGAATAGGACGGCATCCAAGAGTGCAATGTCAAAAGAACTCGTTGGATTTTTGCAATGGAGTTCTATGAAAATACATGTTACAAGTCAACATATTTTCATAATAAACCTTCATCAAACAAAATCATCGTTTGAAAAATAAAACGTGTGGAGGTTATTTCTTAGTATTTAGTAACTTAGAATGGAAATTGTATGACAGGTGTCATAACTTAAACATTTAAATGTTATTTATTTACATATAACCTTTCAATTTTGAATTTTTAAGAGATTTTAATTCGCATTTATGTCGAAATTTCGTTTAAAATTTCTTCATTCACATACTTTCAAATAATTTAGGGTCATAGCTTAAAAATTAAATTCAATATCCTCAAAAAAATGGTACACTTACATTGTTTAACTCATATATTTAAGAAAAAAAAATATTTTGCCATACATGTATTGAAGATAAGTTGACAAATACACAAGTTGGCTTTTTTATTTGTGTTTTTGACTATTGATTTTCAAATGTGCTTTTGCATACCATCTACAGAAAAAAAATACGAACAAAACTGCATTCATAACTACAAGCCGACAAACTGCCCTTTGCTTTTGGGGCGACGATAATATGTATTCTTAAATTTTACGTTCACGCAAACAGGGGTGTCAATAATATTTCATTTTCCACATTCGGTAATTCGAGTGTGTTGGAAATCACCACTGACATTGGCATGTTCGTGTTTGGTAAAAGAAAACACAATTTTTTCACCAATAGTATGTAATTTAGCATGGCAACCTTTGTTATGATGCGAGGAGCACTGCCATCGACATTTTCCAGTTGACGATTTTTTTACTAGTGAGTATGTGTACTCTCCCGATTTAATAACAACTTTTCCACGTTTTGATAGCCCATATATAACTGAAAAAAAATATATCAATTAAACATAGTGGATTGAGAGACAAATTTCAACAGACAATTTAAAGTTGCAGACATTATAATGCTATATTTATGTCAGATGGTGACATATTCCAGATCAGAGAAGGCGTACCTGTCACACGCGGACAGTTTTTAGTGCCATGCGAGCAAACTTGTTTTATTTTTTGATAAAAAATGAAATATTACTACAATTTATTTGTCTATTGTTGCTCATGTATTCAACAACATTCGATGGTCGAATTAATGTTCAAGTTCTGATTTATTTCGATCATCAACCGAATGAAATGAAATCGTTTTTTGAAGGAAATATATAACATTATCCAGAAGTTCTGAGATTTGGATTGATTTGAACAACCTGATATTCTTATGTGATCAACATTTTGAAACTTTAACTTAAAAACCTTCAGGGACGTGGTCAAATAATTGTAAAGATTAAAGAAGTATAAAGGTTTTTTTATCTATGGTAATAAAAATAAACCAAATTATTCTGGATATGTCCTGACTTTTTCAGCAAATACCTTATATTATACAGTGGGTGATCGGTTAACGTACAGTTCGGACTGCGAGCAAATCGGACAACGAACACATATTCGGATAACGAACTGAAACGATCATTCTAATTTACTTATTCTATCTGTAAAATGTCTATGGTAAATCGATGATCGGTTAACGAACAATTCGGATAACGAACATAGACTTGGAACGGATTATGTTCGTAAACCGATCACCCACTGCATCCCACACAATTATAGATTAAAAGATCTAATATAGGTCATCGTTTTTTTTTGTAATAGCAATTAATTAAACCAATCGTGTATGCAATAGTTTTAAATTGATACGCAAAGATTTTTTAATAATTTGGCATATTCCTTTACACACTTGAAAAAAAGTTTACCATTTCTGTTGTGGGTGTTAGTATAAAATCAGTTATTTTGAAAAATTGATATTTTATGACAAAGAGCAGAGGTTAGAGGTTAAAAAAAAATGATGCACATTTTATTGATTCAATCGTTAAATAAACATTGTTGTGTCAAACATAAAATATTATGATAATTCACTCGACCCTAGTTTAATAATTATGGTTCTAGTACATGGTGTAAGAAGTACAAGATGAGCTGGATCGTTGTTTTTGTATTATATGTGACGTCACTTTGACGAACAAATTTTTTATTGTTACCAAAACACCGTTGTAAACATAGTACATTGTAATTGGATAAGCACGTAGTGACGTCAACAAATACAAAAATGGCGACTGTCACCTTTTATCCAGCTTCCCTTGTACTTCTTACACCATGGTTCTAGTTAATTAATGTGCAATGTAAATCCAAG
The DNA here is from genome assembly GCA_022494535.1 of Himalopsyche phryganea. Lineage (NCBI taxonomy): Eukaryota > Metazoa > Arthropoda > Insecta > Trichoptera > Rhyacophilidae > Himalopsyche > Himalopsyche phryganea. The sequence continues at coordinate 5,229,010 of JAGVSL010000049.1, forward strand.
TTCCACGAGATTCGAAGAATGATCTTCTGTATGAACAATGAATCTGATCTGAATGTATGAACAAACGTATGTTTTGTGTTTCAACCAAAAAAATAAACAGTATAAATTCAATTGTTAACTTTATTTTTTTCAATAAAACAACAAAAAACTGAAAATACATTTTTATTAAAATTACCTTAAATATGAGATTCTGGTTCATTCGTTGTCTTAGAGGTGTAATATTGGGAGGGAAGAATACAATTTTCTGAAATCTGATCTCAAATCCGTCTAATTCAGCTTCTTAATTGAGCGCACTATCCTTCGTGAAAACAGTTTTCAGAAGTAAGTTATTTTTCACTAGCTATTTCTTCACTTTCACCTGAGTTAGAAACAATTTGCATCCAGTCCTTGAAAAGAAGCTATGTAATCCAAACTTTGGGGTTAGATTTGCAATAGACTTCAAAGTTACTTTTGATAATTGAGTGTTTATTAAGTGACATTGATCTTTGAGAATGATATATGAAGATAAACTTCATCCATAGGTCTCCACTAGCATTATCAACAAAGACGTTTAATCTGTTTTCATAGGTTTTTGGTCAGGCATAGCTTGTTTTTCTTTTGTAATTTAGGTAAAGGTTTTTTTTATTTTAAATTTTAATATATATTCCATCAGATGTGACGTGATATTTTGGTGGTAGATGAGTGTGGATGTTCTTCATAGAGACCACGTGGTCGTCATGAGTGTAAACCACGGCACGACATTTTTTATTGGAATGCGTTGAACATATCCATCGCAATTTCACACCAGAGTCTTTCTTCATGAAAAACGTGAAATTATCTATCATTAAAAGTCGCTTTTTTCCACGGCCTGTATTGATGTATTTAACTGAAAAAAAGGAGAAATGAGTTTTAAAAAAGTCGTAGAATGGTGACAAAATCTACCTACAAAATTAGATATTTCCAAGTCACTAAACGTCGTACACACCACTATTCACTCACCACGACTTTCCAGTTCATAATACAGAACGCATCATGCAACACTGGTATGAGTGAGGCAAAATATTCAATATTAGTGATATCTACTAATGAGAAAAAATGGTAATATAATGAAAAATATATTTAGGTGCATTCATTGAAATTGTCCCAAGCCCTCTTTCCCCAAAATATTCATTATTTTTGTTATCAAATTTACTTTAAGTAGATTAAGAAGATAATAACATAACACACTACATCACAGTTTTCGTCATATATTATCTGTCATAGATGTATGTCATTGTTGACAGTTGTTTGGAAAAGAAAGACAAATAGGAATTCCTAATATCTGAATTTATTATACATTTTTTTTATTAAACAACGAATATACACAGACACGTTTGAAAATATATTTGTTATTTTTTGGCAAGTTATAAATGATGACGAAGCACATAGATATTTCAAAAAACAGTCAAATTATACAAGTTATGGAGTCCTTTGAGCCCCAGAAGGAGGTTTATTTAAATATGTACTTATGTGATTTTTGTCCTGACAACCAAATCGCTTTAATGGCTTCATAATTCAATATAAGCATTTTTAATGATAGTCCTTTTAAAAAATATGTTCGGCCACATTGGAAAGAAATGTCAGACGCCACCATAGACTAAGATTGTGATTGACACACGCAATTGTGATAAACGTGTCGACAAAGCATCAACTTCCGTAGAGCGTAGACATACTGTCACAGTTATTAAATTTTACTATTTAACTATTATAATATGTGGATAAGCTTCCACTTATTTATTTAATACAAACAAAAAATGATATACGAAACAATATTAATATGTTGAATCCGTTTTTAAATCTTAATGTATAATCCATCGTTTGTGATATGGTACTTGGGCGGTGCGTGATTATGAACGTTTTTCAATGACACTAAATTTTCCTCCTGGGTATGTGCACTGGCGTTACAGTTTTTGCTGTTGTGTGTCGAACATTTCCACCTGCTTCTTGGTCCATCTGATTGTTTGCAAAATGTGAAACCGTCGATCATCAATAGGGGATTCCCACCACGCTTCGTAACGATGTATTTAACTAGGAAAACGAACAAGAGTTATTAACAAGGCATATAATACACATCTTAGTTTGTGACACACCCATAATTTAACTTCATTTATGTAAATTCATTGAGTAAATAGCAAAAGCGTTCTAGGGTAGTAATTTGAAATCTTTCTACCTCCCCAGGCAAAAGATTGCAATGAGCCACGGTTGCTACCTAGGTCGGTCATAACTGTTACAAATTACAAAAAGCGCCCATTTTATAATTTTTCTCGTTCATTAACAGCTTGTCCGTCGCATTGGTGTTTTCCTTGAGGATTGCCATTGAAGGTGGGATTCTGCCATCCTCAAACGACCCTGCCAGAAGCGTTCGTTTCATTTGATATCATGACGTAAAACGTCTATCTTGCTACGACGTATCCAGACTGTGAAGATTAATTTGCGACGATGTATGGCAGCAAAGTTGGCATAAGAAAAAATCAACAATTTTGCTGCGCGCCAATTATCATTTATCAATTGACTAATAAGGCAAAAATAACAAAGTATTTCGTCCCACATAAATTATAAAATATATTTGATACATATTTTGGCATCATAACGTCAGGTAGGGATATAAGGATAAAGTTAAGACAGGAATAGTGGTTAGCTAATAGTCCTCGCTACGCCAAGTTTTTAGGATCGGATCGGAGATCACATACACCATGCCTACGAGCAGATATCCATAAATCGATTGAAACATTAGTTTATAAACTGTTCGTATTCCATGGGTCTCGAACCCATGAGATCCGTAACCAAAGTCAACGGCATTGACCACTGCACCACGGATCCGAATGCAGTGATGACGGCGCCGAAATACTTCGTTCGGCGTTTCGTCTTGTTGTACACCATATAAAAAGCTTTCGCAACATAGTATAATTGGGAAACGCTGTTTAAGGCGCCTTTTTAAATGAAATTAAAATAAACATGATGAAACTGAATCAAAATTTTATTTCCCGCATCTAAATTTTTGTATAAAATCCATCAGGCGTAATACAATATTGAACTTGTGGGTGATTGTGGACGTTCTTCGTTGTTATCAGGTGTTCATCAAATGTATAGGCAAATGCTGTACATTTCTTGTTCACATGGGTGGAACAACGCCACCGGGTTTTACCACTATGAAGTCTTTTATCAATACAGAATGTGTAGTTGTCTATCATTAAAAGAGGTTGTTTGCCACTTCTTTTTCTGATGAATTGAACTAAAAAAAATATATATATGTAATATTATTGAATAGGTTATCATATTTTTCTGATTATAAGACCAGGGATAAAGAAATGAAACTGCAGAAATTGTTATATGTTGCATTACGGAATATCAAATACCAAGCAATGAACACATTGGAACTCTGAAATGGGTTTGAATATGGTTAAAGTGTCCATTTTATATGACACGGATTAAATTGATATGAACATTTATTTAATGTTCTGTTCAACAACCAATATAATATTTCGACCATTTTATCTTTAGCTGTGACGTCTACGCACTCAATCAATACTTTCCCAGTAAAAATACCTGGCCATATATTGGCCTACATGGCGGCAATAGTAGTGCCGGACATGTTGTCAGCTATGTGCAACTTTTGATGCTCGTTTACAGGCGCGCTTAGAACCCACACACGGTTTTCGCATGGCATTTTATGTTTTCATAGTATTTTATCGGGTATTCTGGTGAATAAGAATTATAGCATAGCATTGGGTAAAAATAATCATGAACATTTATAAATTCTGTACTGTAATTATATTGAAATTATAATACCAACTATGAATAAGAACAATATGCTAATTTTTTTACATTGAAGTACATTAAAAAAATATTTGAGTATACGAGGGAAAAAACAACCGGTTGGGCCTCTACAAAAAATACACATATTTATATAGTAAAAATTAAACATTTTTCATCGGATTTCATTATATATTAATTATACAAAAAAATAACAAAGATAAAGATGACGTTGAATAATCTTTATAATTGAAAGATAATACAAATATTTGGCATTACAGTTAATAATTGCCAATTCCATTTTTTGAACTCACTCGAGAGCATCTCGAGGAGAAATAACATCACAAACACCCATGTCCAAAATGTCAAATTTAAATTGAAAACGATATTGACCTTGTCGTGGCTTGAACCCAGACTCATCTGATTGCTAGGGTAAATCTCTTACCACTAGGCCACAGAGACCGACATACTGAATGAAATAAACCGTAGAACTTATTCTATTACAGAGAAACCCTTTTCACAACTCGAATGTGCAAGCTGGATATCTGTAATGAAGGCATGAATGTATAATATGTGATGCCCAAACATACTTCCCACCCATCTGATACTAAAAAACGGGCTAACTATAATTCTGTCTCAGTCCTAGCTTTCTATCCTTACTCTCTCCGGAAAAAGGTTACTTGAATGACTGAATAACGAGCAGTTCTCGTAAAACAACTTCTATTTAGGTACACTCACATATGCTACACATTTTTAGCGGATGTGGTTTTGAATTTCTTTTCTTCAACGATCGCACAGGGCAGTAGAGATTGATTATAAACTGTTCATGATTCGTATTCATTCGTCAACACTCTTTCCTCGAGAACGGTCATATTCTGTCATATTTGGTCTGTTAATTTACAGGTGTTCCAGCATTTTTTCTTGCTAAAGGAGTAGCATCTTCTGCAAATCAAATGTGATGTCGAGATTTGATCTGCTCAACCGCAGCTTCTCAAGTATTCTATATCTACAAGATTTCCAACGTTTTGGGTATATCATATTCGCTTGCATTATCTATCGTTACCATTATGTATTTTAGATGGTGCCTTATACATTTTATTGAATATTCTTTTACTATAAATAATTTTAATTTGTATCTGGAGTCAAATAATGACTGATTGTGTTTCTAGCTCTTAATTAATGTAGCATTTCCGGGGATAGCTTAATGTTATGATCCCTAACAAAGTCACGATGTTCTTCAGGTGATGTTCTGTTTGGTCTATTCCGATGGTGACCTCTCAAACTTATTTCCGGCGACGGATCGCCCTTGGTCAATTTATCACGCAAGACATCCAATTTACCTCTCCCAATTTGATAAATTGTTGAAATGGCCAGTTTACAGACTTGTTCTGCTCTCCCATCAACCCAAACAAAGTACTTCATATTGTGAGTCCGTTTCCTGTCATTCTTTTTTGCCCATATACTTTCGTTGGGAACCATCGATTTTATGAGAAGTGTGGACTGTGCTTCAGAATCTAAAGAGTAGTATTCTTTAAAAAGTTGTTCTCTTTTTTCGACACTGAGACGGGAATTGCATTTTAATCTGCATTTATCGCTGCACAGATTAATTTCTAATGCAGGCATTTTCGCAGGTATTACAGTATTTTTATAATTTATATAAGCTTCTCCTCTTGCCCGAGCGTCCCTTGCTATTTCTCTGGACCGCCCATGCTTTGGTCTTATTTTGTTACTGTAGGCTTCTGAAAAATAAAACAATATATACATATTAAATTAATGACTAGAAATCAATCGTGAAACTTTATCACCTTCTGTAAGACAATAGAAATCCATACTGTGGATTAACAACATATAAAAATAATTCAGGAAAGCTGTTTTCAGCCTTTAGGGTCTGTAGAAAAAGTATGATGGTTCACAGGCAAAAGTTTCATTACGCCTGTTACCAACATGCGACAATGATATTTATTACCTTTTTATCAGTAGGAATGGATTCATGGAATGCTGTTTCAAATACTCAGATATTCCCCTCTCGTGACGTAAAGAGTGGCATCTGAGATAAGAGAAGCGAATCCAAATAAATGAATGCTATATTGACCTAATAGAGGAACGGTTTGACGTTTGAAGCACGCTCTGTCATTTCAAACATGTTCCAAGTGGTTTCGCACCCTGTTGTTGCAGAAGTACACAGAGAAATGTGACAATAGCGCAACATTGATAGACTGTCAGAAGCGCGCAGAGGAATATAACCGAAGAAAATTCTCGTACGGCTTTTTAATGTATCCAGCATAATTTATTATATTGTTATGGTCCTTAAGTAGGGTTTTCTGTCATTTCGCGAAAAACGTTAACCGTTTTCCGTCGCCTAAAAAATATCAAACGTTGAAATATTTTTTTTTCTTTTAATAATTGCACTCTCAAAGTATTTGTCTACACTATTGCACTTTTATTTAAATGAAAATAGTAAAGATTTCAAGCCTGTCTAGCAAAGACTTGACACCTGTTTTTCAGATATGCTATTATTTGCTTTACGCCGTGACTAGATTAGGGTTTATTGTAGGTTATCGAGATTTTATGTCTGAGACAAAATCGTAGGACAAAGTATTTTTAAGAAAGCGATGCTAAGGGAATTTGCAATTTATTGAATATAACCATTCTATAAAGATTTTTGAAATGTACCAAACAGTCGTTATCTCGCACTTTTTTTGACTGATATTTAATGTAGAATTATACTGAATATATATTTTAAAATGACAGAAAAACCTACTATATCCTCTGAAGTATTGTTATAGATGTTGCATGTCTTTATGGTTCCCATTATAAAAAAGACACGGCTCTCCCCACGTATATTCATTCAAATGTAATATTAATTTCAAATGTCATAAAGATCCAAAGATCCAAATATTTTTCATCACAAAATTTATAAAGCAAATAATAACAATTTGTTTCGTTTGAATTCGAAATGTATTAAAAGTTTAATGACATTAAAAATAAAAGCGTACAAATAAAATCGATAAAAAAATATATTCAAATTAAAATTGATGACACATAAGAAAAAAAATGTATAAATTTAAATAACAAAGTAACCGCTGAATCCATTAAAACTAACGTTAGAATTAAAATGACAAAAAAGAGCTTGTAATTAGTCATTTACGAGAACCTTCCTGTATGTAATCTTTTAAACATACCATCAAAGCTGTGGATCATATTTCTTTGAAGACGAATTACGAATCGGAAAAATTTTCGTTTACCATGAAAGAAAATTATAAATGTTTAAAAACCAGAAATATACCAGATTCTCTTTTTGAATGGTCAAATAAAACAAAAAAAAAATTCTTTGAAACGGCTATAAAAATATTTCAAAAGTAAACGACATATATGGCTATTAATCAGAAAGCAGAAACCTTAAGGAATGTATTTCTTTTTATTTGATTTAATTGAAAACCGTGTAAAATGTGTTATTTCGTTTTTTAAATAACGTATGAAAATATATTATACCTAATGCTAATATTTTTTAATAGAATATAAAAAAATATTATATTATAATCAAAACGAAAACATTTTTATTCTAAGAAATTGTAAATAAGTTAGTTGTTCAAAGTAATTAATGTAAAGCATTTTTAATTTACTGTCTTCATTTTATCTTTTTTACAATTTTTTGTCTTGAGCAAACCCCCCGTGCAAAAAGAGAATCGGGTGTATTTATAATTGAACGCATTGGTTTGACTTGACTTACCATATTTTATTTTATATTTGATTATAGAAAAAATCGTACGGTTCGATTAAACGTATCGGCTTGACCATCCGAAATGTATCGTAGTGTATTATGGAGACAGTTTAAATAAAATAAATTGAAATTGAATTTCAATTCAAAAACAATACACATTAAGGAGTTAAAGTTTAATGTATTTCCCGTTTGATGTAATGTAATATTTTGGTGGAGGGTGGTTGTGAATGTTTTTCAAGGAGACGACGGTTTCGTTTGAAGTGTGAACAACGGCTCGGCATTTTTTTCCGTGATGAGAAGAACAAAACCAACGCACTCTGCCTTCTCTGGTGCTCTGGACGGAGAACGTGTAGTCATTCACCATCAGGAGGGGTTTACTACCAAATTTGGAATTGACGTATCTGACTTTGAAATAAAAAAAAGTTTAAATTAGGGATTTGCATATCGACTGTAGAAAGGAAAAATGAAGTAATCTACACACAAAAAATATTGTGTATTGCCGAAACAAAACGTTTATTATATACATTGTGATTATCGAAAAAAATATGTTGAAAAGACAGAGGGATATGTTCTTTTGCCCTTCGACCAGCGATTATAATATAGCGACTTGCAAAGACGAAGCAAATATAAGTCATGATAATTATAACAAAAATAAAACAAATAAAATTGTTGGAATGCTCCAATATCCCAAAAACAGCATAAAAACGTAAACCTTCAAAATTCCTAAAGAGTGTCGATAATCGCTCCATGAAAAAACAGGCAAGTTTGACCGATCATAAGTGTGTTGGCAACGCCGATTGTCGTGACCGATCGTAAGAGTCTTGATAATCGCTCCATGAAAACAGCTTTCGCGTAAATGTCGTCGTCGATAAGTCGCAGACGGCCTTTATCGAAAATAGTCGAAGGGCAAAAGGACATATCCCTCCGTCTTTTCAAAATATTATTTTTATAGTGTATTAGCACGTTTTGTGTGAGTTACACACAATATTTTTTGGTATGGGTTACGTCCCTTTCCCTTTCCTCAGTCGATATATTATATATATATACCAATAGTACTATATAAAATTTTCAGAAAAGACGTATTTACACGCACAAAATATTATACACATATATTTCAAATATAAATAGATGATGATTGTGTTCCCTCGTGAAAATAAATTTTAAAAAAAATCGCTCACAATAAATATTTGTAAGATTAACCTTAAAATAACTATACAAATATTAACTTAAAATAATTTGGATTACTAATGCCGTTTCAGTTAAAAATATTTTTGGATTGAATGAAATCATTATTTTATAAAATTTGGATTATTGAGATTTTGTACACTTCCATGTATTTTGTCACTAACGACCCGGGTTTCGCCTTTCGGCATCTTCAGGCATTCGAGCACACGAATGGACTCGAACTGTTCGAGTCCATTCGTGTGCTCGAATGCCTGAAGATGCCGAAAGGCGAAACCCGGGTCGTTAGTGACAAAATACATGGAAGTGTACAAAATCTCAATAATCCAAATTTAATATTGAAATTCCATCAAGCACCCTCAGTCGATGTCTTAAATTATATCATTATTTTATATTTTAATACAGTAAATTCCATTTTCTTCTTATTTTAAATACATATACAGAATTCTCTTTTTGCACGGGGGATACGTTCCATTACTAAAAATACCGTCAAAATATGAAATTCTCAAACTCAAAAATTATTCGAATTAATTTTTTATTTAGGTATATATAAAAATAGTTTCATAAGATACATACATAATAAGTAATATATTTTTACGATTTGCAATAAAAATATAGGAGAGAAATTCATTTATTTAATTCTGTAAACAGACATTTAAAAAAACCAGATAGAATAAAATAAAAACAAAGAAGAGCAACATAAATGTTTCAAAACAATATCATGTTACGCATAAGCCATGGACACCTGTATTTTAAAATTCGCCAAATGGCAAGAATGAAAGGGTCGATGTGTTTTTAAATATTTACATAATATATTTAATAATCCTTTTCGTTTTATTTAAGTGTAAAAACAAAAAAATCAAGGTCAAAAAAATAATTGGTCCGTTTTCTTAGACCTTGCAAAACGAAAAATTTCTATTACTTTGTTCGCAGGCCTGTATGCGAAATCGTCAATGTGTACATCTGCGTTTTGTGTATACGTCATGTATACAAACTAATAACATTTCCTTATAATTTTTGGTAGTCTCTTTATTTATCGTTGATTTAAATTTGATATTTCCAAAATTCAAGTTTTTGGGAAACGTCAGTTCAAAGTTAACACGAGTAACGAAGTAAAATTTACGTAAGTTTTTCGCTTCCATAATACACCGCTGCGGTCTAACTTATTGTTATATTAAAATAAAATTTCTGACGTACTTAAAGTTTTTAACCTTTTTTCATAGTATAGTACGTACAAAAAGCGATTTGTTTAATTTTTAAATTATTTATATTATAATAAACTACACCGGTACTATTTAATGATATGTTTCCATTGTATGGTATTTTTCAAAACAATCTCCTATGTGAAGATGCGGTTTTCGATTACAAGTTTTGCAAAAAGTCTTCGTTCTTTTTCTTCCACTAGGTAAACTTCTATCTGAACACACAAGACAGTCTCTGTATGTATCACCCATTACATGGATATGGAGACATCCATTTAATCGCTGGTCTTTAACAATTGCAGACGTACTTCCTTTAGTGTGTTTTACGCCTTCACAGACACTGCCTGAAAAGATCCAGTAGTGTTTATTATTCGATTATTTCAATTATCTACCATTTAGACCAGACATTTTTTCTGGGGTCAAATTATGTTTCTGACTCGGAGAGAGCCGGACCAAATTAAGAAAAAAGTAATTTAAAATGAAATAAAAAAACTTTCTACTTTTAATTTCATTTATTTATATACATATAATGGATGACATGACATTAATTTTATTTAGTGTAAAAATCGGACTTATCAAGCTACACATATATTGTAATTATACAGAAAAGAAATGCGAAGATATTTTTTAACGAATTAACGCTTTAATAATGATTTATCTTTTCCAAATAAAAATGAGATTAAAATTTTGACAATAAATAAATATGAAACATTGTAATCTTGGATAATACTTTTGGACTAATTTGGACAGGCATTTCAAATAGGAAATAATAACACTGTATTTAATTGTAAGTATTCAGCGATTTTAATAGTTTATCTGGCAAAATATTAATTAACATATTAATATAATGAACATAACATGAGATGGATACAGTATCAATTTCATTAACTAAAACAGCGGTCAGCTTGATCATATCCTCTTCAAGTGGTCGATTTAAGATCTTATGGGGGACAGGTTTTATTACGTGGGTACAATTTTTAATTTTCCTCCCTCTTATTGAATACATTGCCAACTACATCGGACGTTAGACTTTTTCGAATGTGCGTATGCAAATTACTTTGAATTACATCTCTAAGCTTTGAAAAAAGTGTTAATTAATCGAAAATCGTCAGTTGAATGCAGAACTTAGAGTCACTTTTAGTAAATTGTGCAGGAGAGACTTTGAAATTTTGATTTTTCCAACGATTTGAAATAATACAGATATTTATCTGAAATTTTGAATGCGTATAAATACAGTATTGGCAAATTATTAATTAACACATAAACAAGTGAAAAACTACGATTTCCAAAAAATGCGACTACTAGTAATGTTCTGCAGCTCACGACTTGTGGACGAGGTAGCAACGAATGAGCTTCGTAGCCAAAAGCATGAGCTTAGTAATTACAACGAAAGGACATAACATCAATGGAGATAGACATATTTATAATAGTAAAATTATTTAAATATAATATACGTCAAATTAAGAACATATTCAACACACATCTTCCGATACAAAAGTGAACAAAAGGCATTAAGACCTGAATCGAATTTTTTTATCAACCGTAGAATAATTTAAAAAAAGTAATATCTAATTATTATCTATTAATTTATGTTATATTCACTGATGGAGAAGAATTAAAGAGCATTTCTTGCTTTATCATAATAGTATAATTTTTCCGAACTGTGTAAATCTTTCATATACTTCTTAATTAGATGATTTATTTGATTTAATTTAATTGATGATCTTAAAATATTACATACAATAACCACATAAGTTTACATCGATAACGGCATTTTTAAATTGACCCAAGGAAAGTGTGATTATATTTAGAGATGAGGTTTATATAACACAGCCTTACAACTTACATATACTTAATAAAATAATACAATGAGACACCAAGAAAATCTCGATTTGTCGTTAGTCCTAATTTATTACCTTTATAAAAATGAGAGTTTCTCCAGAAAACATAAATTTAGAATGTAGATCAAATTATTTAAACTCAAAATGTATAATGGTATGAAAATATCCGAATCAAAGAGAGGCAAATGGTCGGTTATCAACGTCCTGGAAGATCTGGGATCTCAAACAAACACCATTTCAAATCTGGTTCAACTCTTATTTATTTAAATCGAAGATGCAGTGGTTTAAAATACACAAAAAATAATTCTAACATATAAAATTGGTTCTACATTTACATTTACTTAACACATGGATTTACCTTTAAGTTATAATGCAAGTGATGCGACAAACGATTTTAAATTTAGTCCAATTTCAAAACAAACACAAACAATCCATAACGTCAACGGTGCCGGCCACGTGGCTGGTGGCTCTCCGTGGCTCGAAGGCTGGCAATCGACTCCCCGAAAAATCAAAAATCGAACTGCCCGCACCGTCGGAGCCACCCCTTTCCGTCAAAAATGGACTCGTCCAGCGAACGTGCCCTTCACGACAAGAATCGGGTAGACTTCCACGAACCATTGCCATTAACGCTGGGCGCTGTCAGTTACGGACCCTAATAAAACTTAAACTCACCAAAAAAGCTAGGGTGTGTCAGGTAATGTCTAATGCTTGATCGTACGAAATGTTATTAAGAGTAATTATGGTATTACTGAGGGTACTTGATACCAAATTTGAATCGTACAAATGTTATATAAATTTCGTCAATAATGACCCAGGATTCGCCTTTCGACATCGCATTCGAGAAGATGCCGAAGGGCGAAGTCCGGGTTGTTAGTCAAAATACTTGAAATATTCAAATTCAAATGTTACATTGATTTTATATTCTGATATAGAGTCCTTCAGTATTGATGTGGAACTTGGGCGGTGGATGATTATGGTCATTGTTTATGGCGACTAAATCTGTATCGTGGGTTTTTGCGTCCGCCCTGCATTTCTTAGAAGTATGCGATGTACAACGCCAGCGAACTCGCCCTCCTGCGTATGTCCTCAAACCATAAAATGTGTATTCATCTACCATCAACAGAGGTTTCCCGCCCCGCGCCGTTGTTATGATCTTTACTAAAAAAATGTCAAATTAATAAGTAAGTGATAATAATCTGTGGTCGGGGTGAACAAAAATAAGTAAAAAAAAGGTTTTTTAGTAGGGGTTTTTCGTGAATATTATTTTGTTTTTAAAAAAACTTTGTTATTAAATTCAAATGGTTACTGTTTAATACGACGTAAGTCAACCAGTGATATAAAACGAAAGTTTTAAATATTAGCTTAATCACACGAGTGACACATATATTATTTATTTTCATACCTTTTAAGAAATAAATTATTTGTGTGACTATTTTTATTTGTAATATAACACTTATTAAACATCATACGTGCATAAATAGAAATCAGTAGTAAAAAAAAAACTTAATTAATTGACTTAATTCCCTTCGGTCACAATTATCTTCTTATTAAAAATGAACGAAAAATAGTCTTCCTGGAATATATATTTTACTGTGTCCGCTTCTAATTTTAAGTAATGGAGCTTATTACAACAAAAGATACAGAAGATATTTTCTACCAGAACTGATTGCTCTTCAGTAGCTCTACCTCTCATTTTTGGATAGCGTAAAGATGGGCCTAGGACAGCATTAGCATTAAGCTAATCGTTCTTGTCATACCCCGTTTCTTCGGATTGAATGGTTGAGAAAATTTTTGATATACCACGTACGTCCATGCCTTCGAAAACATATGCATAAATCGAAGTGTTCCTGACCACTCGGTTACATATGCCTGCTACATCCAACGGTAAGTATTATTTTGAGTGACAACATGGACTTTCCGAAAGAAAAGATACTTTTTGCGGACATTTTTCGAATAAAGTAATAATTTTAATCAACGTCAAAAAGTATATAAAACCTACGTATACCGACGTGGTTATTTCTGCGGAGTCATTGCATCCGTGGTCACAAAAACTTTCATCATTTCACTCAATGATAAATAGACTAATTAACATCCTCTTAACACAGATACATTTTGAAATAGAATTAAATACCATAAAGCAAATTGCCTTCAATAACGGTTATAGTACCGAGTTAGTTAATAATATATTAAAACGAAAAAAATCAAATAAATTAATACTAGATTATCTTTATAAAGACCAAACACATGATAGAACTTTTAGCTGGCGTAGAATCATTTATTTTGGCGAGACATCATTAAAAATGTCAAAGCTGTTACCGGATAACTTGCAGGCAGCTTTTTATACAGTTGACAACTTAGGTAAAATCTTATAGGACAATAAAGATAGAATAGAATCATCGTCACAGTGTGGAATATACTGCCTCTCTTGTGAAGACTGTCAAGCTTCCTATATAGGGCAGACAGGTAGAAATTTTAATATTAGAGTTAAAGAACATATTAGATGTCTCAAAAGTAATAATTTTTCAGAGTTTGCGAATCATTTAATTGAAAATGATCATACTTTTAATAAAAATAATAACGTAGAAGTACTCCATCGTGTAAATAAAAAAGGTATTAAAATGAATAGCTTAGAATTTTTAGAAATCAATAAAACCATGTAGCCAAACCAATAAACCAAACAAAAATGGAGGATTAGTAAATAAGATTTTAAACATAACAGGCGGCTCGCCATTATTAAATTTATTCCCCTTGGGTTTTTCATATCCAGGTGCCAGTAATTGATCTGTTTATAGTGTAACAATGTGTATAGCTTACCCCTTCCTCACATCCAGTAGAATGTAATAAAACCCACCCCCACCCTTTTAAGAATAAAATCATCGTTTACCTTAGAAATAAACAGCCTTACGATACGGTTAGTCTGAAGATGCTTCTTAAAGAGGCGAAACGCGTCACGTTAGTGATAAACCAAGTGGAATAACGAAGTTATCAATTTTTAATTTAATTTTATATTAAAAATGAACTTCCACAAAGTTACCGCCGAAGCCATAGAAAAAAAAAACTTTCATTTTATTCCTCACCATTGCAGTTTTACTATCTGTGCAAACACTAATACAATTATTCCATTATATATCAAGATAATACATTATTTTTTTCTAAAATAAAAAAACTCATTTTTCTCTGATTTCGGACGCATTGCGCCGCGGCATACCTGGGATTGTTTCACGGCGCACCGGTGTGGATGTGGTCAGATATGTAGTGGGTGAAACTACTTCAAATCATTTTTGTATGGCTTATTATCAGATACTTTAAGAATGTATGCACTTTCTGCAAAAGCTTCTATTTTATCATCTCCAGCTGCCATCGTTAATATATGAGCTCCAAACATGTCATACTTCTTGATAAGTTTCTTGCATAGATTGTTTGAATGTTAAGTGTAACTCATGAAAGCATTTTATGTGCACTGTGAGCGAAACTGGGTTACTTTTTGATTGTGTATATCCATACATCACAGTAATAGACAAATCATGATTTAAATATCTCTTTCCAGCTCGTCGTCGACATTCTTCTTTTATGTGATTCGAGGGAACTAATGTAAATCAACTTTTGAACGCTTATTTGTAAGTGGAGCCTCGTGCGTCAGGTGGTATAATTCCAGAAGGTGATGTTTTTTTCTTTTTAACAATAAACTCTACAAAACCTCTGTTTTCACCAAATGTCTTAACAAAACAAGATTTGCACACAGGTTCGTGCTGCTTGTTGATACATAGAGAGTATTTACAGCTAACCTTTCTTTTTGAATTGAAAGCGTTGGTTCTTTGTGTTTTCTTTGGAGTTATTGAAATTAATGATGCAATATATGTGGCTCTTTTGTTGCGACTTCCTAAATTCCAATAACCGTTGAAGCAACTTTCTCGATCAGCTTTACTTAACCTCTCGCTACATTTCAATCGACATGGAGTAAGATCAGACATTTTTCGTTTTTCTACAACTTTTCCGGTTACAGTGTTTTTGTAAGATTTTCCAGTGTTTCTCAATTTCTTATTTTCTTCTCTCCGTTTTCTGGTAGACAGTCTTCTGTCATTGGTGTGGTTTTCTTTCCTTCTATCATTGAAATGACGTGATCCTTCAATAGCGGTGTAATCAATATTGATTGTATAACTGGAAACTGAAAAAAAAAGATTATTGTTAAAGCCAATAATTTAACATATTTTTGGAAGACTAGAAGAATTTTCATTTTAAATGAAAAGTAGGTAAGCCAATCAGTATTTATTCAGCTTCATCATTATTAGATGGTAAAAATGCATCATTATTTAAACAGTAAAAATTATTTCAAACATCATTATTGCAGACATTAAAACTACCAAATAGTTATACAATAATTACATCGTATAAACCTACAAAAAAATGATATGAAATTTGGATTATTGAGATTTTGTACCCTTCCATGTATTTTGTCACTAACAACCCGGGTTTCGCTTTTCGGTATCTTCAGGCATTCGAGCGCACGAATGGACTCGAACTGACTGTCCATTCGTGCGCTCGAATGCCTAAAGATGCTGAAAGGCGAAACCCGGGTCGTTAGTGACAAAATACATGGAAGTGTACAAAATCTCAATAATCCAAACTTAACAATATTGAAATTCCATCAAGCACCCTCAGTCGTTGTCTTAAATATGATATGAATTTCATATTATTAATAACAATTTTAAGGGGATTTGTTACTAGAGGCTGAGCTTTACTTAAATATATCAATGTATAATAATACGTATGTAAAATCTACATGTCCAAAAGGATCTTATTTCAAACTTAAACTTTACCATAAAATTCATACTTACTGCTGCCAACGAGATGACAGGACGTTACGTCATACAGTTACCCATTTCTGACCTCAGGAGCCCGCAAGCGTAAGTGAATAGTTGTGTAGACATATTTTTGTATCTTCTCAAATATTATTTATAATTGAAGTCCAAATGGAATCTGTCTTTGCATCACTGTCAGATAAACGGAGGCTGATTTATGATATATACCATAGAATACCCGATCACACAGCTGACATCACCTGTATTGTCTGCAGCTGTGATTTATTGTATTGCCCCTTTAGCTATCTTCATATTCCTTAACAGCGTGACACAAATTGCCATAATCCATTTGGTTTCAATATGAAAAGGAACTTCACTGGGCCTAACATCTGCTTAGTGTCGAGCGAAACTTCTGTTAACCATTCAGCACAATGTATATGAAATATATTTATTCTTCAGAATCGTTTATCAAATGCTAACGGATTTTGATAAAATTATTGTAGAAGTTTCATAATAATTTAAGGTGATATCTATAAGCGATGTGCTTAAAATTATCGAATGAAAACTCATCTCAACTGCGAGATTCACAACTGGTAGGAATAACATCACACATTTTGTTTGAAAGTCATGACAACCGAAATATAAAATAAACGTCACAAATACATCTAAAAAATTGAAAATTCACATTTTGTATCAAAAATTTTATTACAACATTCATTAAATTGGAAATTTTCATAAGAGGAATATATAATACAATGAAGATAAGTAATAAAAATTAAGTACACATTAAAGCGTTGCGTCAATGTCTTAAACACATAGAGAAACTTTTTTCTCAATACAGTAAGTAGACAACCCTTAACAAATTAACGATTTAAAAAAATAAGAGGAACATTTTGTTTTTCATTTTATTCACACGTAAATTAAATAATTGGAAATCAATATAAGATAATATTTTTGCTCTCAGATAATTTATAGCACGAGAAATTGTAAGCGTCGTCTCAATTTATACTAACCATTTTAGCTCAGATATTATGTCAATATGCTACCGTATAAAAGGGATATAACTCTATTTACTCCCCATTTTAATTAACACATTCATATATTAACTATTTAAGAAATGGCCTAAAATCGAAACTTCGTACAGTCATTGATATTATATAAAATTACTTGAACTCCATTATAATAAGGAAAGAAATATCAGATTACTTTGTTACTCAAAAGTTATAACATATAGTCAATAGCAATGTCGGCATCACGCTTTTGTCAGGACTAACTCAGGTCTGAATTCTGGTGATAGCATGATATGTACGCTAAAATACTCATCTATCATATTTTATAAATCTCGTAAAACTAAATGCCTACTCGTTTAATTAAATTATGATAAATAATAGCTTTTTGATAGAATTGATAGAAAAAATAAGTACTACAGTCATCATCGGGGCATCACTAAAATTGTAATAAGAAATATCTTTTCACCATGAAAACAGAAAATTGGGCCAAGAATTATTTTATTTTTATCAAATTTTTTTGTGTAATATTTTTTTATGTTTTAATGATGCTTCCGTATTAAAATAATCAGTTAGTCGACGTTTCAATTTCAATAAATCAATAATTACATTTGGAGGCGACACTATTGGCACGTAAATAGATATCATAAATAATACATCATGATTTACGTTTGTCTCCAAAAACAAGTTTAATTCATAAGCCCTGTTATGAAGCGAATTAATTTGTAAAGTTTGATTAGATGCATGTAAGGATAAAAATAAATATGGTATCGACGAACCGGATATAACAAAGGAAGATTATGGTTTAATGAATATTGTTACAATTTGATATCATTGTATGTACATAGCACATATCACAACTTACAAACACAACGTCTTAATACCTAGTCTATAAAGAGTTCTTACATTTTCTAAGGATGGCGAAAATTTTCATTACTTAAATTTTTATATAAAGTCCTTCACTGGTAGTATGATATTTCGGAGGTTCATGATTGTGAAGATTTTTTATTGAGATCAAACTTTCTTCACACGTGTAGGCGACAGCTTTGCACCTTCGGTGAGCATGCGATGAACACTGCCAACGGGTCTTTCCAAGAGTTGCATAGATCTGGTGGACGCAGAACGTGTATTCGTCTATCATGAGAAGTTTTGCTCCACGTCGCGTTGCAATGAACCTGACTTTAAACAAAAAAATAAATGCTTAAAATAAGCTCCATGTAGAAGGACTTCATACAAAAAATTTTCAGTAGAGAGTAATTTGATTATAGTAATTAATAATGTATGTTTCCGAACGTACAAGATTTTTAAAAAATATCACTCATTTTGAAGCCCACTCTTCAAATTTCTTAAAATTTGATTTCAGTTATATTATCTACCAATCCGACATCTATTCGATCATCTTTTCAATTGACGACACCCATAATAAGGTTTCCCCCTTAAGTTACTATGAATACTAAATAATTAACTTTTATAATGAGCATTCGTATAATTAAAATTGGGTATGTATAATTTTTACTTTAAAGAATATTACAAGCTTCATCCGTTACATTTTTTTACTATGTTACTACGACAGAGAATAAACAAGCACCTTAACACGTCATGTGCGTACGACACACTGGTGTATCCATAAAAACATTACAGTCGGCCGTCAGATCACACTTGGTGTTCGTTTTTAACATGCATGAGATCGAAAAAATTTCAACGTGGCTACAAAACTTCACAAATATTATCCGCGTGACTAAACACACTTTAGTTTAATATCAATTATTCCTGTTGATCAGTTGTGTGTAGCGTTTTTCATAATATGCTCATATAGAGGTTCATTTACACACTTGAAAACAGAATTCGTATGGTGAATCGATTATTATTTTTAGAAAAACATTTATTTTGGCCGCAAAACAAAACATGAATCGACAAAAGGTAAGAAAATAATATTTTGTTGAAAATAAATGCAAAATAAGCGTGTGGTTTTAATGCGTCTTCAGTACATTCGGCATGGAATGTTAAGCACTTGATTGACATCATCTGGTTACGAGTCATCACTAATGGGAAAAGGAAGGAATAAGCTAGTCTAGGGAGATAAAATTGATAACAATTTTCGGTTTTAAACAAAGTTATAGGGGTTCAAAAATTTGCGAATTTTCAGGTACTCTGTACTACGTGATATATTTTATAAGCAGTGAATGTGTTAACTAGAGACTAGAGTGTTTAGTATAGTATTAATTAAAATTTGTGGCAATCAAGCACGCCACTGAATAGTTATCAAAGTCTTTGGAGCGTGCTTTAAATGGTTTATATGAAATAAAATTACAGTTTTGTAATGGAAGCCGTGTATTTATTTTCCCTGTTTTGGAAAACGTTTATATTATTAAAATCAGTATATTCTCAATAGAAACATTTCCACAAAATACGAATTTAATTAAACAAAAAATAGTATTTGTATGGTCAAAGCACACTATAGTTATGGTATTTTGTTAAGTATTTAAAGCCAATACAATAATTGTACTTATTTTCAATAACTTTGTTTAACGGGTTCTTAAAATACTTGTATAATTGTTTTAAATAAAGCTGTAATTGATATTTTTTTATCATACAACAAACTCCTGAAAGTAACTTTCTAAGACTAATCGAATTCAAAATAATAACTTTTATTCTCATTCTATTAAATAATTTTCGTATGTTAATTATCATTGGAGATTACTAACCTGCATCATTACCAATCATAGCATTTTTGATAAGTGGTCGTAATTATACACTAGGGCAGCAGTTTCCAACCTCTAAGCTACAACGACTACCCTAAAAAAAACTTTTTTTTCTGCGCCTCCCTACCATTAATTTTTTTAATCGAAATTATAATATATATTTACACGTTTTAAATAATGAAAACTTTATTAAAAAAAACTGATAAATATAACTAACAGAATAATAGCAAGATTTTGTGACGTATATAGGGGTTTTGCCGTCCCCCCAACATTTTTCATACAAAGAGTGTTGGGTTAAGGGTATCTTTAAAATTACTTGCTATTTATTTTAAATCATAAACCATCACGGCACATAATACAAAATTATTGATGTACAATTCATTAATATACTGTACATTAAAATTGTAAATTAATTTAGGAGAAGACGTTTAGCAGATTTTACAAACACACTAACTATTCGCAAAGAAAAACATCAAAAAAATTATAAAAAAAATATTTTTCCCTGGTTTGCTCTTAGCAAAATCGTCAGCAAGATTATCAAAATCTATTTTAAAGAAAGAGTATGTGTGTGTATGCTGTGTTGTGCTAAGCGTTCGAGACAAGTATATATTACAATAGTGGCGACTGATCGTGACAATTAATAGCTGCTTGAATAAAAAATTAAATTTATTTTAAATGAAAAAATCCATCATTTTATTAATATGACAACTTAAATTTTGACGTAAACTCCATCAGCTCTTACGTGATATTTTGGTGGCGGATGAATGTGGGTATTTTTGTACGATACCAATCTGTCTTCAAGAGTATGGGCCGTGGCTTTGCATTTTTTTGCAGTGTGGGTCGAACACTGCCATCTGGTTCTACCGTCCGGATTTTTTATGTGGATACAAAACGTGTAGTCATCAATCATTAGTAGTGGCTTCCCACCACCCGACATGGTTGTGATAAATTTAGCTTGAAAACAATTAAAACAATGTTAGTTTACATTAAACAATAAACATATATAACGGGGTGTTGCAAAAAAAAATATTATTATTATTAATTTCGATATATTCGAAAGTATATAAAATGTATTTATATCCATCATTATTATTAAAAACAATCGAAAACTAATTACGAAAAAATTAAATAAAACCTCGACATAGCGGCAATTTCTTTCTAGTGTAAAAGTTAGGAAAATAATTACGTTTATATTTTTGTTTTAAATGTATAATTTCTGATACTTAATTTTGGTACAGAAAAATCATTCATCCGATTTCAATGTTAGTAAGTGCTTAATTATACGTAATTCACTGGTGCCCCTTTCCCTTTTTTTAAATATTTGAATTTTCGGGTCCTGGACTAAAAAGCTGTTATTTTAGGCTGGGTTATTAAGACAGTGATATCTTTTAACCCTTTGCACTCCTTGATTAATTTAAAGATTTTAATAATATTCGAACGTCATGGAATCAAATGGGTGATATAATACATCCAATGATTAATTAATAACATATTTTAATTATTTCATGATCGCTAGTTGCATGATTGAATGATAGTTGTAAGGTATCAAATAAAAAATGTACTATTTCAAAGAGTGATATTAAAAAAAAAATGTTGGTGTAATATTAAAATTAAACACAAATATATATTTTAAAACTTAATCTAATAAAAAATGTCAGTTGACACTTGGCATTGTAGATGATAATCTAAAAGTGTCCGTGAACTTCGGGTTGCTGACTGCTGCAGCAGATGGTTAGTAGAATAGTGTTATAAATAATACTTGAATCAACTGAGACGTTTCCAAAATTATTGTCAATCATTATCACAAAAAATCATTATCAATTCCAGAAAATTAAGACTTTGGCACGCGATCCTTTAACATTGGAGAATCAATAAATGTGACAATTTAGAAGACTATATTTTCTTAAATTGAAAGATGTTATATTGTGATAAGATTAATAATAATTTAATTGGTATACTCGTTCTGAATGATTGTGGTGATTTTTATATGATACCAAATGGTTTCCATATGTGTAAGCCATGGCTTTACATTTTTTAGAATGGTGAGTCGAACAGTGCCATCGTATTTTGCCATCTGGATTTCTTCTGTGTATACAAAAAGTATATTCTTCTATCATCAGTAGACGTTTCCTGTTACGAGTCTTCGTGATGAATTTAGCTTAAACACAATCAATTACCTATTAGTTTATATCCCAGACTGTCAACCACGGCCCGTGGTGCTATTTGGTTCGGCCAACGATTCGATTCAATTATTTTAGTACAATCGTCTAGTTACAAATAAATAACGCGTTTGTCTTTATTATTTTATTTGATATATAATAATTGTATGTATAAAAATATTCATTAATAGGCACACAGTCATATTCAAAATTATATTCGATTCAATTTAAGTTTCCAAAAACATATTACAAAATTACTGTAGTCTGTTTTTATTTGGGGGTACACTAGATGCGAAATACTTCCACAGAAATAGAATATAAAAGAATTGTACTAAAAATGCGGGAAGCCTCCAAATTTTCAACGCTCGCTATGCATTCACTATAAGTATTACCAACATTACTTGGCCGCCGTCGAATTTGGAACTAAAATTCTCAGTATAGGATAAATTGGCGTGTATTGTTTTGCAAAAAAGTTTGCAAGTGACAAAGAATTAGACAGAGTAACACTGGCATGGAAGTCTACAGTGTAAGTTTCGACAGTATATAATTTAAAAATAGTATCAACTCACTCACCTCACGATCAAAAGTAACACTGTTGGACACTGTTAAAGCTCATCCCGGTGGCGTGGCAGACTGCGTGTTTAATTTGAAAGAAAAATTCATGTCTACGGTTTTTGACTTTAGAGATTGGCAGAATTCTCATTTTGGCCTCGAATAAACCGAAAGAAATATGTGGTCAATTCGAAATTCAAACTATCCAAAGTAAGCATGTCTAAGTAGAAGTCAATTGGTTAATACCACGGGTAATATACATACACCCTCAAATATATCGAGGATATACTGACAGAACACGTTAAGTCAGTTTTTGATGATTTTCTTTTTTAAATGTCAATATGTATATCGCGCTCTGCATACTGATAGAACGTATGAAGTCATAGAATATAATGATTTTGAATAAACAGTATTAAGTCATTTTACGATTTTTTTTTATTCTGACAAAAAGCATTATATAACTGTGACTCATCAATACGAAATCTTATGATTTGTATGCAAAGAAGATTAATGCACATTTTTTTTTTAAATCAAAAAATTGTACTTGCGAGACGGACCGAACATGTTTTTATGATGTAATGCTTTCCGTCAGTATACCTTCGATATATAATATTAGAGATATACATTTAAAAATGAATCTCGTACGCAAAACACTATCGTTCTTTAAAAATCTTTTTGAGTATGTACTCATAATATCGCATGTTATGCTACATGCTAAATCCACAATCAATTGTGAAGAGGTATCGAGAAAGAAAAGAAAAAAAACACAAATAAAGAATTTATTTTTCGATGAAATCTATAAACAGAATTATGAAATCTAAAAAAACATAGTGTATAGTTTGAAAATTGGTTGTTTAATGGGTATAATGAAATTATAATACAGTAAATAAGGCGAATCAAATCTTAACATGAACTCCATTAGCGTTGATATGGTATTTCGGAGGCGGATGCTGGTGGATATTTGCATATGAAATCAAATGGTCTTCTAAGGTATAGGCGAAAGCTTTGCATTTCTTTCCATGATATGTCGAACACTGCCATCGGATTTTACCTCCCGGTCCTTTTCTGTGGATATTGTATGTGTATTCGTCTATCATAAGTAGATTTCCCTTGGCGGTCTTAATTTTAATGACTTTAACTTAAAAACAAAGGAAAAATATGATTGGTTGGAATATTTGAAAAGATCGAATTGAAGAGAGGCAAATGTTTGGTTATCAACGTCCGGGAGGTCTGGGATCTCAAGCAAACACCATTTCGAATCCAGTTCATCTCTTATTTAATTAACTAAGATGCAGTGGTTTGTTAAACAAAATATCAGTAACACATAAAATTGAGTCAACATTTACATTTACTTAACACATGAATTTACCTTTAAGTTATAATGCAATTGACACAACAAACGATTTTAAATATAAATTAAGTCCAATTTCAAAACAAACAAAATATTTTTAATTACTTGCGATGCCGGCCGGCTCCTTTGAGCCGAAGGCCTCTGATAGCCGACTGTCCGCCAAAATAAAAATTAAACTTCAACCACTGTAGGTTCCTCCGCTTGTTGTCAATAATAGGCTCGTCCGCTGGACGCTTTCTAATTTTTAGCTATAGACCTAAGGTAACCGATTGCTTTTAACGACAATAACTCGGTTTGACTACCAAGAATCATTGCCATTAAAGCTGTGCGCTGTCAGTTATGGACCCTAATAAAACTTAAACTTAACAAACAAAACTAGGGTGTGTCATATGATAACACATTTATTCAATATTTAGTTAAAGTAGAAGTAGGCGGAATACATCCTCAAAACGCGTTGAAATCGATTTATAAGAGTTACAGTTGAAGCAAATACTGAGATATAGTACCCAGTATTACATCTGCCACACGAACAGACTTTTTAAAAAGTCGAAAGTCAGTAGATATGCAGATGCTAGAAGGTTGACCAAATAATAAAACAACTACATTTCATTTTTGAAATAATTCATTGTTCCGAGCAACCAGAGACGGCCCACATTTCGATAACTTAGCAGTAAAGAAGTAAAAAATATAAACATGCGTTGAAAAAATAAAATTACTGCGTCTTTGGAAGACTCGCATTCGGAATTTTATCAATAGGTATATAAATTAAAAGCGTCGATAATAGATCAAGAATAATCATTTTGCAACCAACTAACCTAATGTCCATTATCACGTAATTCAATTTTTTTTAACCTAACAATATTCTAATCAAAATCTAATAAGTGAGAAGATAACCTTTGATAAACGTAAATAATATTGAAATTGAGTGTACAGGTAGTCTTTACGACGGTTCGTACTTACGACCAAAAATTAGAAAAGAAATATGTAATGAAGCAAAATTTGAATGCTGACGAAACGCGCTCTACTGGAAGAAAATGCCTTAGCGTACTTAAATTAATTTATAAAGTTTTTTTTTTTTTTAAATAAAACACAATTTGTTTGTACTACTTCCACATATTTATAATGATCAGGACCGGTTTCGCGCATCACGAGCATTATCATCAGTTGATAATGCTCGTGATGCGCGAAACCGTCCTGATCATTATAAATATGTGGAAGTAGTACAAACAAATTGTGTTTTATTTTTTAAAATATAATGTCTTTCCACCAAGAATTGACAGTTAACACCTTAAAAGTAATTTATAAAGAAGAAAAAAGTATGCGAGGATTCAAGAATTGTATTATACTTATATATAAATTGAAACCATTAATGATCCATCACTATTTCAGCCAAACCTTATTCGAACCACTTGTTTTACAAGGCAAATAATAAAATTTTATTCACATGTTTTAATTCTGCGTTTTATTAATAAATACAGAAGAACGGCGGGCCAATATGCGGTAACTATTTGATTGTGTTTTGACAGCTACAATACAAGATTTAAAAAGCGCGCTCTGATGTGTCTGTACCATTTTTAGCTGCAGCTGCTTTTTTTCTACAAATGAAAGTGACGCCGCTAAAACTGACCAGAAACGAAAAATATTTAATTTTAATATCTTGTATGGAATTCGACTTCGGCCAAAGTTCAGGAACGTATCTCGGTCGTAAGTCGAAGACAACCTGTACTTATGCAGGAAGTACACAGTTTACTAACACATATCACTTTTAAGGTCAATCTTTACTGCGAATTCTTGGTGGAAAATCATTTTGTTTTTAAACTAACAGAGATATAAACACTTGTGTTAGGTTTGATTAAAAATAATATACTATTTTTAAACCTTAATTTAAGTTTGCGAATGATAAATATGTAATAGATTAATACGAGGTCTTCGAGACAGAGGTTCCTGTAGAGGCAACGACACTACGATGCCTCACGCTGCCGGCTGCTACTCACACATACGCGACGCCGCACGACGAAGTTCTCCAGAGATGCAAGCAACACTTCACTTCCTCTCTAACAAACACACAGCCACTCTAGGCTACAGGTCGGACACTTCCGACATAGAAAAATGGAAACTCAGTCTCATATCATATTTACTTTATTGCTACAGCTTAGGCTTGGTACAAACTTTCACAACGTTTACAAGTTACACAGTTCACAATTAGATTCAATTGCTCATTACAACAACAGATTAATACTCTCAGAAACTTTCAGCTTTATGACGAATTTTCGACAAACACCTCGTGATTTTTAAACTTTTAACCGACAAACTCTTTAAACTTGACTTTCCACCGTTCCACCACAGACCAAAAGCTTCATTCTGTCGAAACCGTCGACAGGAGTCACTCCCCAGAGTACAATTCGTTCCTCTCTCCTTAATAACGAGAACCCGACTCGGGCCGCACAACGGCCAATCTCTCCCTTCGATTACGAACATACAATTGACTCAAAAACATCTTTTGTAAAATTTAATTACTAGCCCCTACCTCTAACCTTATTGATTTCACACAAACCAGCAGATGCCCAAGCTGATCGTTGCTAGGCGAAAACCGGTTTGAGGAATAACCCACCCTCGGTTGACTGACGTTGACAAATCCTTAGAAAAACAACGGGGCAGGTATAACTTCCTCTACCCCAGCGATAATTGATTCTATAAATTATTATTGCTTGGCAACAAAGCGCGTGAAAATTTGAAACTTAGCAATTTAACTATGAAAATGAATTTAAAACTTTTAATAATTGCTGCGATTTTACTATTAAATTTTCTCAATGCTTTTAAACACTCACATAACATAATATTTCCTTAAATAGGAAGAGTCTATAGACGGTATACTGAATGTCCTGACGACTCCCGTCCGCCCCGTAAGTTCGGGGTGGTGTCAAATACTATGATTATGCGGACTTATCTATCATCATTAATGATTTTAGAGTAGCGTGGCCGCTTTCTGAAAAGTAAATGTATCTAGTGTTTTCTCCGACCTGTGAAATTTCGTGTCTCATTTAGAATTTTTTTTTATAAAAGCAGGCAGGCTGATTTATGCAAAAGATAACACCACCATGTTAGATTATTGCATGCTACCTAAATACGTTCAATTTATATTTAAATAAGTATTTCAATTTTGCAATGAAATTTGTTACACAAAACAAAAACCAATATGAATAATATTAAAAAAATATATACAATGGATTTTTTTCTGAGAATAAAATACTTTTCAAATTTTAACATATACTCCGTTGGACGTTATGTGATAATTTGGTGGGGGGTGATTGTGAATGTTTTTACATGAAACCAAAGTGTGTCCACGAGTATAAGCGACGGCTCTGCATTGTTTTCGTCTGGAATGAGTCGCACAGGTCCAACGAGTTTTGTCTTCTGAGCATTGTTTGTGTATACGAAATGTATAGTTTTTGATCATAAGAACACGTTTTTCTCCATTGGACTGCGTTGTAATAAATTTAACTAGAAAACAATAATAATATATTTCGTATCAGTGATCATCAAGATGCAATATGAGATTTTCACTTAATGGCAACTTATTATTACAGGATAAATAATTCTGTTGTCAATATCAATCAAGTATTTTGTAAGGTTTTTCTTACATCCACCTGAAATGAAGAAGTCACATTAAATAAACCTTAAACGTTATAGTAAGTAAGATGATACGGTCTGTCTCTTTTTAGTATTATGTATAGATAAGTGAACCAAAACCCGTTGAAACACAGTTCTGACGTTCGCATGATACTGATATACTTATATATTATAACTAGTAACCGTATCCGACTTGATCATTAAAAACATGTGCAAGTAGTACAAACAAATTGTGTTTTATTTTTGAAATATAGTTCTTTTCCACCCAGAATTGACAGCTAACACCTTGAAAGTAATTATTAACTTATGATATCATTCATGTAAAACAAATTATTTAATACTTTTTAAATCTCGAAGAGTAATATAACGATAATTTCATTATTTGATAAAAAAAAATACATTATGAAACATCAGATCTACAGATTAGAGTGTGTAAAATGTATGTATATTTAAGTATTTAATTTACAATTTACGGTATGTACGTGTTTCCCAAATAAATCTTCAATACAACCACCATCGACTACGTAATTTGAAAAGAGCAATATCATAAATCAAAGCATAATTTTTCGAGGAATTGTATGTTGCCGTTTCTAAACGTTTTATGTGTCCGTCCCAATTTTGATAAATAGTTAAATGTTTTGAAATTGTACAGTTTTGTATTGAGACAGTTTTCAATAAATTAAAGATGTGAGTATTCATCGTGTTTGAAAAGATTGACTAGTTATTCAATATTTTACTACTGTCGAAATTGGTTTTGAGTTTTCTTATAAATAAATTAGTAATACTCACTTAAATTTTAATAAAATTTAGATTATTTCCCTCATAAATTTGGCAGTGGAAGTTCAAGGGAGTTTTTAAAATAATAATAAACATTTTTTTCAAGAGTGTATTTTGTTTAATTACAAAAATGACTTCTTCCGTTCTTCAATGTACAATTCAAGTTACTATACTAATAATCGTAAGATAATATACTTAATAAAACTTTCGGAGTCCTTAATACATTAAATAAAGAATTCGAACCCGTTGACACTACAGCTGAATAAGACGGAAGCCCATGAGCGTTAACCACTTGGCTGCAGGATCGATAATGACATAAAGCTACTCAGATCTTTATGTATGTTCCATCAAGCATTACATGATATTTAGGTGGCAGATGATTGTGGACATTTTTATATGAAACTAAATTGTCTTCTTGCGTATAAGCCACGGCTTTGCAGTGCCTTCCGTTGTGGGTCGAGCAAGACCATCGAGTTCGGCCATCTGGTTTCTTTATATGGACGCAAAAGGTGAAGTCGTCGATCATCAGCAGACTCTTCCCGCCGGCAGACTTCGTTTTGATGTATCGAACTTAAAACGAATGGAATAATACATTAGTTTCGGAGTGTTAACAGCTCTGCTGTGTCTCCATTATCATCGTATAATAAATAATATATAATATGAAGTACAATTACTTACCTACAGGAATTAAAGCTATAGTATTACCAACATTACTTGGCCGCTGCCGAATTTGGAACTAGAATTGTCAGACTAGAATAAATTTCTCCTATTGCCATTTTATGTAAAATAAATATCTTGTCTATTTTAATAACCGTCGTTAAACTATCAGTTTTGGAATTTATTGAAAGTTCAGTTCGGGTTGAGTATGACAACATTCCTAACTTGACGGTGTTACCCTTACTAGCGGCCAAGTTAAATTGGTACATCTATAGTAACCGAACCGACCAGGTCGTCAATGAAATGAAACTTTTTCTGTAAACAATGTTAGCTGTTATTTATCGATAGTTTTTTTTATGAAAATTCAATAACGGTTGCTTCGAAAGTTTATGGTGTCTTGTCTTCAATGACGTTACTGCAACAATTCCGCGGACCATTACTGAAGACAGCAACAAAAATTCCGAAACTCTCTTCCTTTTATTATGACAATTTCAGACTTAGGACACTATTTTACTGAGAGTGCGACCTCAACATTGTTTTCGTAAAATTTACATGCCACGATTGCAGTGAAACTTAGTCTGTGCTTTATTTTCTGGTCGAATTACAATGTTTCCACGAGCAGCAATGAATAAAATCGGATAACAGACTTTTATGACACAAATTTATTACGTTATTTTGACATATATTCCATCAGAGGTAATATAAAATTTAGTTGGTTCGTGATTATGAAAGTTATTGTATGAAGCTACATTTTCTCCATGAGTATAAACAAAAGCTTTGCATTTTCTTCCATTGTGGGTCGAACATGACCACCGAGTTCTACCGTCTGCATTTTGTCGGTGGACTCCAAATGTATAGTTGTTAATCATCAGCAATCGTTTGGCAAACTTCGTTGTGATGTATCTTACTAAAAAATAAAAATACATTTTATGTATATTTTGTTGCATATATCAAACATGTTTGAATATTTTTTTCAAATTTATCTGAGAAAATTAAAAATACTGCAAATGTAACTACAGCAGAAGGTGCGCGTTGTCAGCATGGCCAAAATAAGAGGACCGGCGCAGCAACGAATGCGTTAAGAAAGATATTTGATTATTTCAGGTTCTAAGGTAAACATTAAATATTTTGTTATCAGATTTCCTTTCACATACTTTTTTCAACCATGTCCAATTGCAGTGTAGGGTAACTGTGCGCTAATCTCAACACAAGGTGTTATACGAGAACCGCTTTTTATTATGTCGCTCAACCTGCCTTTTCTCAGTATCGAAAGAAGAATGAACAGAACTGTTGGTCAACTAATGGCTCTCACATTTTTAAGATTCGGATGGATGGGAGAAAATTTTCAACATGCTTTCGAGCACAAGTCCATACATTGATTAAAAAATCAATTAATAAAGATGTAATTTAAGACATCGACTGAGGGTGCTTGATGGAATTTCAATATCAAATTTGGATTATTGAGATTTTGTACACTTCCATGTATTTTGTCACTAACGACCCGGGTTTCGCCTTTCGGCATCTTCAGGCATTCGAGCACACGAATGGACTCGAATTGTAGTAACTGTGTGTAGAGTGTAGAGCAACGACAATGGAATGCAACCGCGCAATTGGGGGATTTGCGGCGAATAATTCGGTGTAGCATAATTGGAGGTTCCACTGTATAAGGTGTTATATTCGAATATTATCTAAAATCGTTAACTAAGGACTTTAAATTTTCACATAGAATCCATCTGACGCCGTGTAATATTTTGGTGACAAATGATTATGCATGTTTTTACACGAAATCAGATTTTCGTCACGTGTAAATGTAGCCGCGTTGCATTTTCTCCCACTGTGTGTAAACAACACCATCGTATTCTGTCTTCCAAGCTACGTCTGTGAATACAAAATGTATATTCGTCCATCATCAATAATAGATTTCCACCAACAGCTTTCGTTCTGATTTTTTTCATTGAAAAAAAAGAAGAAAAATGACCTGGTGAAAAACGACACCTGGTGTAACTAGGCGTGAAGAAGAAGAATGGAGGAATTTTCTGGAAGAAACCAAAGATTTCATGAAGAAGTATAATATGAATACTGATACTATATTCAATAAAAATATATATAGATCAGTGAAACTTCATATTACGATGATTGATTGTAAGAATCGTAAGCTAACCGTTATCAGGAATATTAAGAATAAACGCTTTGGATACGAATTTATAATAAATTAATCAATAAATTAGGGCAGCGTTTGCTAAACTTTGTTCCTCGGAACACTAGCGTTCGATTAAACTAATGCTTATTGATATCAAGTGTTGTTAATCAGAGATCGAAATGGAAAATTTCAGGTACCGGAACAAACAAATATCGACAAGTATTAACACTGGACATACTTTGTTCAGCAATAAATATTGAATATATTTTTTACAAATTAATTATTCAATAAAATTGAGCAACATAATGAATATTATATTTTTAATATGGAGATGAATTATTTTTTTAACAAATTTCAAAATATTATAGTACACAATAAAAGATCAGACACGTTGAAAATAAAATTAATTTATTAAATTTTTGATACTGGCATTCAATAAATATATTGATGACAAAAAAAATATTACAAATCATGTCTGAGGGGTAAAATAAAACACTTGATCATTGCAACAGAATATTTTGTTAATAGTTAAATTTCCAAAACAATGAACTTAATTTCCCTTTTTCATCTATATTATTGCTATATGCTTCACACATTTTTGTGGTGGGTTATTTATCTACAATGATCGTATTGTTATGCAATATAACGTTAAAGAGAGATATTATACTTCGTACGGCAAAATATAATTTAATTATTCCAAAGTTGTCATAATTTATTCTGTTGTATTTAGATACTATCAGGTAATCGTTGAAAATTGTGTTCAATTTTTAACAACTATGTTTTTGTGTCAGTAGTTGAGCATCTAAAAAAATGAAAGTTCCCGCTGACCACTTTTTTTCAGTAGTTGACCATGCCTAATCCGAGGGCTTCATGACAACCTTTCATCAGAACTTCCTGTAAGACCACTCTTGGTTGAATCAAGTAGCATATGCTTACATTCACTGATATCATTAAAAATTCTCTTAAGAAATTCAAAATAAAATACTTACTGCATAAGGTGTTATTTTCAAATGACCGCTATGACACCCCAATGGCATATATGGTGATAAGTCAGTTCCTCAATCTGATAAAAGATGGTTTCACTTATCTGAACTGTAAAATTTAGAGCAATCTCGCGTATACGTTTTTTATTTTCGGCACTTTTATTGAAAGTCTAGTCGTAAATGGTCAATAACCTTAATATTTTTAAATACACGTAATATGAATAATATATGTAGTTGCTTATTAGTAAAACAAAAGTAACACAGTAAAATCATAGTATTTCAGGCTGAAATTCTGGTGGATATATTCGATTGGAATCTATAGTTGAGTCACCATTTTTTTTTGAGTAATAATACAGGTTGATCAAAAAATACCAAGTTATAGCTAGCGGTCGTTGTTTATTCAGGGATGCTATGGATTCTAATATATTTTCCATCAGGAGTAACATGAAACTTCGTCGTTGAATGGTTATGAACATTCTTCACTGATAATACTATGTCTCCAAGGGTGTATGCCACAGCTGAACATTTCCGATGGTGATGGGATGAACAATACCAACGGATTTTCCTATCTCTTCCTATGGTATGTTTACTGAATGTAAAATGATCTATCATCAAAAGCGTTCTGCCATTGTTCTTTAAAGTGATGTACTTTACTGAAAAATAAAAAATAATTTTTTTAGGAATAGTTCATAATCACAACACAAACAAAAATAATTTAAAATGAAAAATGCGTCAAAAAGTAAAATATTATTTTTTGATATTGTAGACAACTTCTGTGGCTCAGAGGTAAACTATCTCAAGTCACATTTGACAAATTTTACAGAGCGAAAACAAACTAAAATCGTAAACATCAAACAAAAAAAAAATCACATAAGGAAGGAGTCTAACAAATATCATTACCTAAATTCTTAAATTGAACTTACGATTTGATAAAAATGGTTATCTTTGTTTCAATTAATAATAGGTAAACGAAATTTTATCACTATGTAGAAATAAATATGTTAATTCAGAATATTTAAAATGTGGACTTGCGATAGTTTACTTCTAAACCAATGATAACAAAAGAGTATTTTAATTGATTCTCTAATAATTAACCGTAATAATAATAAATTTCACGAGAGGACTATTTTGTATCTTATATTAAATAATATCTATTTGTTGGATGTTAATTTTCATCAATTTCTTGATTTTTCAGTATTTAGTATTATTAAGATTCGTTATCGTATCGTAAATTCTGGTTCACATTTTATCGATCGATTCAAAAACACGAAGAAGTTAAGATAACTTACAATAATTGTTAGTGATATTAAGATAAATAAATGTAATTATATTAAATAATTATATTATTAAATAATGCCACATTATGAACTAATTATTAGTTTATAATGTGGCATTATTTTTTAATTCAGATTGGTATTTACTGATTTGTAAGAGGTCCTTAACATTTTAATCGTAGACTATTTAATTTCGTTTATATATAATTTGTTTGATTACCTGCTAATTCTTGTCATAGCTCATGAACCAACTGTTTTATATACCTCGCAATCAAGCAGGTACGTACAACTATTGTATACCCAAAATACAGGTCTGCACGGGCCCGGAGTTGGTCCGCGGACATTTACCCAACCCGGCCGGTGGGCCGTGCTCGGGTGGGTAAAGGCAATTCAGATTCGAGCTCAGGTGGGGCCCGGGTCAGGAATTCGAATTTACGAAAAGTATTTTGAAAATTACTATGTTCGGGTCATGAGTCCGTAATAAGGCAATAGTTTTCATAACTTACATAATTTATTTCACATGTCAATGAATATCGTTGGAAATATGGAAACAATAACATGTATTGTTTGAAAAGTATAAATGAATTACAATATTAAAAAATAAATGGGGCTTTTTTCGGGCTGAGAAAAACAAATCTGGGCTTCGGGTCACAAGTGTGATATTGAGACTCAGGCTCGGGCCAGGCCGAGCCTGAAGATGACGTAATTTTATGAAATCTCGGCCCGTGCATACCTCTTATCCAAAAACACTTCAATAGACAGAATTAAAACACAAACCCTTTCTTTTATTGAGTGGCATTGCAACGCATGCCGGGTAATCACTAGTTGTATATAAATAGGCCTGTTATAATTTTATTTTTATCAGTTGATAATGCTCGTGATGAGCGAAACCGGTCCCGACCATTATAAACATGTGAAAGAAAATATATTATAATGTTATAAAAGAAGTTTGGAGTGGCTTAATTGCACATAAGTGTCTCAGCATAGCTCATAACAATTAGTTGACAAATTTTCATTGAAAAAAAATAAATAGTAAAAATAAATATTACTTGACCGCTGCCGAATTCGGAACTAGATTTGTCAGTCTAGAACAAATTTCCCCAATTGCCATTAAATATCATTCGAAAATTCATGTCTACTTTTAATAATCATCGCTAAAATATCAGTTTTGGAATTTATTGAAATTTCAGTTCTTGTTAAGTATAGCAAACATTCCTAACGCAACGGTAGCGCCCTCACTAACGGCCAAGTTAAATTGGTACATCTATACTAGAAATACAAGTTTCCTTTTTAGTCATTCAAAAAATCATTTCACTTACCATTCTATCATGTCAATATCTGAAAGAAAATTGTAGGCATAATTGTTGATGTATTATGACTATTCTTAAGTAAAATAAAACAACAGTTTATTCTAAATAGTTTATTTGTAACCATGTAACATTTTTGGTTTAAATTGGAATCAAGAATCAATATTCTTAATCACATAACCAGTTTTATTAAAGTGGCTCATGTCTAAGAACAAAAAAATAATTGTTTTAGTTTTTTATTTGAAAATGTTTTATTAGGAAAAGTATCATAAAAATCAAAATAAAAAACGTTTAAAAAAATATATCGAACTTTCAGGTTCGTGAAGTTTTCCACGACGAGCGCTGCGTATGAATGTAACTTTAATAGTAATGGTAATTATTTTAATTAAGCAGTGATTATTATATTTAGACCATTCTACATATGAAAAGATAGGTTTAAAAATAATAATTGTAAATGCAAAAAATAATATAATAATTGAGTATCAAATACATATTTTAATAAGCGCAAATTAATAAGTAAATAATATTTCAAACTTAAAACAAATGACCGTTTAATTTTAATTGGGAATATTTGTGAAATTTAGAAAGATTTAATACCAGTTTCAGTGAAGAGTTTTATGAATGACAAAAAATTATTTACTGTAGTGATGATGAAACCGTTCGAATTTGCAAAAAAATATGTTATATAATCATTGCTTCAAATTAAAATAAATATATACACAACATTTAGTTCTGTATAAATTTTACATAGAAAACAATATGAAGTACATATTGGAAAATAATAATGTAACCTTTTTTGACATGGAATTAAACTGAGCAAAAAGTAATTCTAATTCGTAATATTAAAGATGAATTTAGTTTATTGACACCAAATTATACATTTCTATTCTAGCAAAGTTATTTACAGTTTCGTGCATTGGATTATTTTTATGAAATGCTGAGAAACTGCACAAAACGAAAAGACGACCGCTTCCATAAAAAGGAATTTCTGCAATTTTTCGCTTTAAAAAATATATAGAATCTGTCTTCCATAAAATTGTCTCTTTCCGATGATATCCGGATATCAAATTGACATAAGCACGCCCCCCTTGTTAAAGACGGAAAATAATAAATAATTTCGTGCTAACATCACTTCCAACGTTCGGAGCGGTAGACATTGCACTAAAAGACAATTCAGCAACTTTTCCCAATGTATATAGATATTAGGTTTACATATGTTTTGTGAAAACGGTCGTAATATTTGTAGTATTTTGTAAAATAAACAAATTAATAAGTTGATGAACTAAATTAGTGATTCCCAAAGTGGTTCTTACGGACCTCCAGGGGTCTTTGTGATCGCTGAGGGGGTCTGTGGCAAATTAAATATAATTTGGGGGTGCGTAGACAACGTCAGGAAGTCCGCGAAAGGTTTAATATTAAAAAAATATCTGTGACACATTGTCATTATTATGAACCACCATTTACCCTTAACGATATCAAAATTAAATTTATACTTTTCTTTATAAAGGCGGCAATTCGCCACTTTGGTAATATGGTGTTTACAAAATAAGGATTAGGACGATTTCCGAAATTTTAACTCAGGTATCGGTGTGGCTCTCAGACGTATAATGTATTGCCTCGTAAATGATATTTGTCGCATTTGTATCTTCTATATAAGCGTTAGACACTGTTTACTGTCTCTCAGTTCGAGTCCATTCGTGTGCTCGAATGCCTGAAGATGCCGAATGGCGAAACCCGGGTCGTTAGTGACAAAATACATGGAAGTGTACAAAATCTCAATAATCCAAATTTTATACTTTTCTGTTGTGCAATTACGTAGAGTTATTATACTTGGAGGGTTCATGGTTAGATTTTTGATTTAAGAAGGGGTCCATGGGAATAATTAGTTTGGGAACCACTGAACTAAATAATTAATTATAGCATGACTATATTTTATATATATATCAATGATAATTTAAAGTATTACCTTTAATAATTCGTTTATTAAACAAGATACATTCCAAATTCACATAAACTTAGGTAGCTTCAGAGCTACACAGATTCAAAATGACCACAATGAAACTAATCATAAAAAAAAGTTAGAAAATTTTTGTTTCTTTGAACAAATATAAGATAACACCTTAAATACTAAATGCTTACTTAAAATAAAGAATAAATTTAATGAAAAACGACGCTTGCGGGTTTGTGAAGCTGGTAGTTGAAAAACATGTTTTGCATTTTTATCAAAATACACAACCCTCGCAATTTGTTTTCGCAATAGAAAAATTATACTAATAGAGAATTACAAAAAAAAAAAACTAAACATTCGTACTTGATTTTAAGTACTAAAAAAACTATACTATGATTAAAAAATATTAGGAAAAAATTAAGCAACAAAAACACAATTTGCATCCAATACAATTGACACTGCCATGATTGCTTCAGTGATCTTCAACTGATATTATATTTTTTACTTTCATAATTTCTATTAAGGGTCAGTAAAAAGCTTCAGATTCTGCGTCAGTGACATTTTTAAGTGGTAAAAATACTTCATACGTAATTGATAGAATGCAGCTAGATCGAATAAAGAAAACGTCTCAGATACTACAGGAATTAATTAAAATACTCGTCGGCTAATCTTCTACTGTGTTTAGTAGATAGGGCGCGAGTTTAAAACTAAATCAGTGACAATTTTAATTTGAGATTTTGGAAATGAGTGTTGTAGTGGCTTTTCTCCTCGAGTGACACATCTATCTTTTGTGACTTAAAAAGAAAATATTTGGCATTACAGCTTATTATGTCCAATGCGCACAATATTTTCTTTCAAAAAATATTAAAAACAACATTAAACGAAGTCATCGCCTCAGAATCTAAATTTTTTACTTAACCTTACCGGGATTTATCGTTTCCTTAACATCCCGGTTAAGCGGGTGAGTCTTGATTTTTTGTTGTTAAAGTTACTCGATGAGTTTTGTCAACTGTAGTCATATGATAATTGCGTCATAGTTTTCTATGTGGTTGGACTGATTTGAAGGTGGCATGACAGTGTCATTATTAACCGATAAAAAGCGAATACATGGTGTTAAAATACATCAGAATTGCACCAGATTGAATTGGCGTACTCGTCATGGTCGTGGCTATTCTTGACGAAAACAATTCTATTTCCACGAGTGTGGATTCTGGCCTTGCAACATTTGGAGTGATGAGTGGAACAGCGCCAGGCAATTTTCCCATTAGGTCCTACCAAATGTCTTGAAAATGTGAACTCTCCTATACGGATCAGCATATTTCCTTTGGATGACTTCTCGTACGATACTAAAAAAAAAATAATGTTAAAATATCTGCTCACAAAAATTTTCGTGGATTCTACAAAAACAAAACTAGCACTAGAAATGTTCTTTGTCATATAGCGTTTTCATGCATATAAAATGTTTGGATACCGAGCACCTCGTCAGCTTAATGCAGAAACAATTAAAGTCACAGTTTCGAGTAATCGCGTTTTTGGTTATTTTCAAGTTGAGGCTGTTTTTTTAACAAATGTGTACCAGCTGGACTACTAGTGAATCATATTAAAGAAAATAACGTTATTCAGTCGCTTAACCACTGTTTTTCGGTGAGAGTAAGGATATAAGGATAGTGCTAGGAAAGAATAAGTAGTTATAATCACATTAAATCGTTACTCACAACGATTTAAAAACTAAACTTTTCATCAGAAAATTGGATATTAAAAAGACAAAACTTTAAATGGCTCTCCGTCACAATTTAGAAAAATTGACTTAAAAACAATAATAATTATTGCATTCAGTAGGACATGCTATCAAGTAATATAATATACATGTATTGTTCCCAAAACATTTGTTATCCTGGAAACAATTGTGATTTAAAGTCTTTGAATATTGGTTTATCTTGACACAAGATGTTAATAATTAAATAAAACTTCATTTAATAATATATTTAATGTATTTAAGTTTATTCCAATTATTAAGTAATCAATACAGCGCAACAAAAAAAAACAAAACAAATCGTATTTCTGTGGCGTTATGCCACTGTTTATGGCAATAGTTGATATGTCCGATTTAGTCATATTAGGTTTATACTCAAAACAAAATATTTTTTAGTATGTGATAGCAAAATGTACGCTAGTAATTATCCACGAAGAAGATTTATTGATTAAGTGTATTATTCATTTAATTTGAATGTTTGATAATTTACCAAGGTTTTCTCCTGTAATCTAAAGTAAATCTGATATATCAACTTCTGCCAAAAGGTCACAGATTTAGTTTGACTAGAAAAATCAGGTAGCTATTAGCAATATGCCAACCAAAAACATAAATATACAAAAAAACATCACATGAATTTAGCTTCTTGTGTTTTATGTTAAATATTAAAATCAGTTCACAGTTTATACAACGAAACAAATAAATGTGTAGTGTTTAAAAAGTATGACTAGATTATTGATTTTTAAAACACTACGTAAAATATAATAAATTACCAATGAATTTACTTTCACAATACATATTTGAAAAGTACATATTAATTCGATCATTCAAAAGATAATAAATTCTTAACAATAATAAAATAACAATAGAAAAAATCGATCATTTTATATGTGATGGTGGAATTAAAGTAACACTACTACCACAATTTCTTATGAGTATTTAATCGGTATCTTAAATTTTATCGACTATTACATAAAATCACTTTTAACTTAGCTAGGAAAATATTAAAACAATCAAACATTATATATAGATATATGTTATACAATCTATCACCAGATCGTAAGCTTTTCCCATAGTATTGTATTATTATAGATATTTACAAGAATTTTGGCAAACAATTATTTGGCCAGAAACTAAGATAAATGATCAGTTTCAGGTTACAAAATGTAAATAAATACTGATTATTTTATTAATATGTTTTGGCAAAATAATATCAATTCGTCAGCACTATGGTGAAGTATATTAATAAAATTTAAATAACCACATTAAATAAATTATATAGTATTTAACTAAAGCTTACACGTTACAGTCAGTAATATGATATTATTGAAGAATCTAGTGTCTATGTTTTCTTAGTAAGAATGTACATATTATATATTTGTTTTAAAGAAAAAAAATCTGGCATTTAAACTATAATTTTTGCCAATATTGTAAAATAGGTGCCACATATTTTGAATTTTCTAAAATCAAAAGACAATTTTTTAAAGTCGCTTGAGATCAACTCGAGTAGAAAGGGAATCACAATTCTCATAGAACTAAAAATTGAAAGGTGTTTCGTCATCACACCATCATCAGAATTAAAATAATTTGCTATTGTTTAACTTTTTAGTATTTGACTACATTTATACGAATACTGCCGATACTGATGTTATACTGACAACAAATATAATTTATTGCCTATATTTATATTGGATGAAGACTAAATAAATGCAGATCATACTTTGTAAACTAGATCTACGATTGAAGATGGAGACGTTATATTTTTGAAATCATACATAAACTGTATTCTGTTCACTGCGGACAGTGCCGCGCGATGAAATTTGACAAACTGTAGCGTTCATTGTAAACGCGTAGATTTAACCCATGATTCCTTAATCCATTGTGAAGTATCGACTTCAGAATGGTCATGATAATTTGAAATATAGATAATCTTTCCACACAATGTATAAATTTTGGCCTTGCAGCATTTGGAATGATGCGTGGAGCAACGCCACGAAATTTTTCCATCTCTGCATACATTATTTCTCGAGTATCTGAATTTACCAATACGTATCAATGTCCTTCCTTTAGATGAAGTTTCGAATGTCGCTAAAGGAAAAACAAACTAATATTAATGCATTTAGTATTAGACTATTCCAGGAATCCCCAAACTACGGTCCGAGAACAAGACTAGTCCGAAATGTGTTTCATTTTCGGTGAATGTTCCGTACATACAAAATTTTGTTGAAATTTTTGTTTAAAAAAGGTTACGAAATGTTCGTACGAAGAACTTTCGTCTGGATCTGCTCGACTTGTGTTACAGTTCATGCGACCCTTGAACCCGGAAAAAGTTTGGAGAACCCTATCGTAGGCAATCAATTTATCGATATCTGTGATGTATGATTTTTAATCCTGAAAACGAACGAAACTAGCCCTATCCTAACAGAATCATTCTTTTCTTACCCACTCTGACGACAGGTTCAGGTGCTGTGTATTATTAAGTACGTTATTCTAGTACTAAGTACGTATGCCGACACACTGCACTATGAGTTAATATGACCCACATCGATTAAATAGACTTGATTTGTATCATTTCAAATTTGTTTGATTACCAATAAGTTTGCTACTTCTGTCTTAGTTACTTAACAAGGGCGAATATAATGACGCCCATTTCGATTAATTTAAAAAAATAATGGTTGATAAGATATCGAATTTGGTTATTTATTCCATTAAGTATTATTATAGTGCCAACTCAGTCAGAACTGTCAGTTTCGTTTGAAATGTTGAATTAATGGCACCTACGGCAAATTACGAAACATTATAAAGTTGAGTGCGTCCAATGCAGAGTGAGTAGGTCACGCTTAACATGGTTACGCCCCGTAATTTAACTTATAAGAACGGTTTCAAGTCGTAGCGGGTGGTGATGGTAAGAATATTGAGAACCATAGGGTCTGTATTAGCACTCCATCACAAATCACAACACAATAACTAGTGAATATGGTGGATTGAAGTTTTAAATTTTCAATAATTTGAAGTAATATCCTATATTTTCGACGGAACATGTTTTAATCAGGAATTTACTTGGACTTAATTTAACACAACAAAAGATAGAATGGCGATAATATTTATATACCTTATACTTAGTATATTATACACCGGATGGCAGTTACATCTGTCAAAATTCGCTCGATGCGTAAAGGGAGACACAGTGTGTGTGCCGTGTTGTACTGTGCGTTACAGACAGACATAAATAGTGACACATATATATTGTAATAAACCTATTTATTTCGGGTGCTTGAGTAAAATGCTACAATGCCATTTAAACTTCACATCTGTTCACATTAAATACGAAAAACAGTTTGCCCAGCGTTAGTTGAACAATGAAGCAAATCGCAACATAATGTGACATAAATACACATGAATGTCTATGATACGAATTTAGTTTTTTGTCTATAGGTTAAATAACGCTTTTGTCTTTTTGTTATGAAATATGATGAATAAAAATGTAATCAGATTTTTTATTACAGATTTTTTTATTGCTTAAAATAGTTTTGTTTATACATAGATCACTACTCACATATTTTTCAATATCAGTGGTCTAACAACATTTTCACCGCTGACGCATATTAAAATATTGGAATACGTGCAAATAAAATTACGAGTAGGTACCCCAATATATTTAGTTTGATTGATTAGATATGCAGAGTAGTTTTGCAATGATAAAATAGGTGTAAATGTAACAATACAATAATCTATCACATAAGTGCATTGATCACTCATGACTCATGGCAGTGTATGAGTGGACTCCGCCTCGATAGGAATATGAATTTTGATTTTACATTACACTTTCAACTTCCTCATCCAGCAAAATTAAGAGATAGTGTTCTTTGTCACAGGCAAGCCTTTTGAGGACCCGGTCTCGGTTAAACGGTTGCTAACCACACACACTTGACACGATTAAAACAATTGACTAACTAACGGTTTATATGATTTTTTCACTGATAATACAAGATATTTTTTGGCGGACCACACTTTGGCGACCGCCGCTGCATGTGTCCTAAAAATTACATTCATACAAAAATATAATTAGGAACTATGGGTTTGTGTCTGCATTATAACGTGACAGTTGGAGAAGTATGATAGTGTATGACGACAAAGATCCTACAAAAGAGTAGAAAAAAACGAAATCCAGATTGAACATGTTGAGCGCTGTTAGACCAATTTTCCGGTGTTTATAAGTATATGAAAAACGTTGAAGAGTTGAGCGGTCCCTCACATCTGAAATAATAAAGAAAAATCACGATATATTATATGTATACATATATATCTATTTGTCGCAGGATATATGTATTAAAAATAAGATAGGTTATTAAAAGATATGAGGTGAACATATTTTTGACTTGTAGCTTGAAAATGGATTCGGCGGTTGGTTCATGCTGTGGTAATTCCACTAAGATAGCGACTTACACAGTTATCAGAGCAGTAAATTGCCTAAAGATGTGGACATAATATCCATATATGATGTATGTATTTGCATAATTATTATTATTTGAATAGCTGTAATTATAAATATCATTATTATTGTTCTCTTCAGTTTTTTCTCAGTTGTATTTAATTCAGTTTTTTGTTCACTTACTGTCTATATAATAATTATGTATTTGTCAAATAAATGACGCATTGGCGGTAGTTCGATTGTTCTTTTTTTACAACAAATAAAAGCAGACATTGCTAAAACAGTCAAGTTACAGACGTCTTTATAAGTCATGCCGTCTACAAGTCGTTTTAGTTTATTAATTTATAAAAAAGGATAACGGTTTTGTATTCAGAAATATATTAAGAATGCTCCTTATGCAAATTTAATGAACAAAATTTATGAAAGGATAAATAACAAAGTATTTAGTTAGTAGATATTTCGGCTTTACGCAATCGTCAGAAATAGTTCTGACGATGGCGTACAGCCGAAATAGCTATCAACTACCTGATAAAAAATTTGTAGAACTAAATACTTTGTTATTTATCCTTTCATAGTGGAGTTCTACCAAGTAAATGCCAATTCAATCAATAAAAATTTATGAAATTTAATCGGACTTTTTTCGTAATGTCATATTGATTTTGAGGAATATTTGACTAGACCCTGACTAACTCTCGAGAGAGCTTCGATGGCCGATACGTGACGCTCGTGGTTAAAAGAGTTAGGGACGCTGTGGTCTATTACAAAA
Source organism: Himalopsyche phryganea (assembly GCA_022494535.1). NCBI lineage: Eukaryota > Metazoa > Arthropoda > Insecta > Trichoptera > Rhyacophilidae > Himalopsyche > Himalopsyche phryganea. Next base: position 5,272,961 of record JAGVSL010000049.1, read on the forward strand.
ATTTGCTCATGCATACTTTATTTCTTCTTTCTATTATTATTTTTAGATATTTTCAGTCATTAACAAACTAAGGAAAGAAAATATGGTATATCCAATTTCACACCCACAAAGCAATTTTTTCTTTTTATATTAAAAGTAAAAGCTCGAATACATTTAGTATTATGGCTAGTTCCTGATTGAGCTATTAAAATAATTTGTGTAGGACGACCTCTTTGTTCAGTCTTCACTTTTTCTTCAAGAGACAACATTGACATAGTGCCATGATTCAAATCTTAAAATAGGGACAAATATAACGTTTATTAAATAGGGAGATTGCCATACAGATCAAGGGGAATGAAACACGTACAACGAGTGGTGTTAGCAGAAAGTAAAGATGCGAAGTGATTAGGACTGCGTTGTCTCAAAGACGAGAGACAACCGAGAACGCTGTTCAGAGTGACAGGGCGATACTAAGCTCAAACCCACCCACCCACACGCTAGCATCGATCGAATAAGCGTCGTACAAATACGCAGCGTCAGTCTGTCGATACATTATTGTACACCGGTGGGTGTATGTAATACGCGGTGAAATTGTATTGATACTTTCATATAGTTTCGCAGTGTATATGAACGAGCCGCCACTGCCTATAATTAAAATTAAATAAAAAAAAATATTACCTATGTTTTTCAGCATCATTAATTTACTGACTACCACATTCGTTGCTTTTGTGACGCTACTGAGAAATTCTCCAACCAGTATCATCACAACTAGAATTACTAAGTCAGCCAAGGCCCATATCACCAGCATTAACACTTGAAGTGTATCCTAGAAAAAGTTGGAATAATAATAAAAAACACAATCAATATATCTGGAAAACGCATCAAAACTATAATGAACGGTTTTCAGAAACTAGGAAAAGAGCAACACATATTCATAGAGGAAAAATAAAATCTTTAAGATGCTCACTGCGTCTTTTATTCTGTAGACTAACTACATTAACTGAATAAAAAAATGTGAAAAAAACATTTAAGCCAATTTCGTTTCATTAAATGAATCTTAACTCATAAGATTAGACTTTTGCTTATAAAATATATAAAATACACTTGATCAGCACCGGTTCCTAATCAACGATTGAGCATTTCACTCGTCATAACGAAATTGTTGAAAAGATATTCCTAACAGTAATTTTTTATAAAAAGAAAACTATACACGATGTTTATTTATTAAATGAAATATTCTAATTATTTCGAATTTTTATTTTATTTTATTAAATAAATTATATTTTATTTTATATATATTATTTTATTATTATATTATAAAATACTCACCAATGGTAGATTATTTATGTAAAAGAAATTGAAAAAATTAATGATAGATACTGTGCTGAGAAAAGTCATCAGCGGGAGAAAAATCAACTGAAAAATTAACAAATATTAGAGAAAAATATATGAAATAGCTTAATTTTGATACATCTAATGTTGAATTTCGGTCAATTGATCCAAAAGTGCACCGGAGAAACCTGGCACAGCTCTTAATGCAAAATTTAACATTACATGGAGAAATCTTCGCTTACTTAGGACATACAAAGTAAGGTCCAATATTTTCCGGCCTCTAAGGTGTTTGAGTAAGTCAGTTTTATGGACAGAAATTAAGATTATTTGTGTGTGGCCTAGAAAAACTTATTAAAACGTTCTAAATAAACGATAATTATTATTGCGTGAAAATTATGAAATTTCAGAACTATTATTCCCGGCAAGGTCTAAAATATAAAAATTAGGTACTTTCAATATAAAATATGAGATCATGGTCATGGGTCATGGGTCTTCGTAATGTCTATTCTTCTTCTGTCATTCTACAATTTCAAAACATGTGGCGCCTTGGGAATTGTTAGCTTTAATGCAATATTTTTGTGCTTTAAAAAGCTACAGGTTCCATAAATATGTCCTAGAGCGATACTTAGATTAACATATATATCAATTGTATACTCACCTCAATGTTATAGAGAGAATTGATTAGATCAACATTTGTTATCGCTACAGCATACAAATTAATAAGCATATCTAAGGCACCATTATTCGGTGCTTCATTTATTGTTATATCAGTTTTGATATTATTTTTAGTTATTAAGTAAAGCATTATATTTGATATTAAGTATTCACTAATCCTTTTATCAAAATGATTGCAAAGAAGTACATTTAAATCAAGCATATTAAACGTTACAACCATAACTCTGGAAGTGAGTTGAATGGTTGTCAAAATTGTTTTCAGCGTCACTAACAATGAAAAAAATTGCACAAAATCTTTCACAAATAAAGACAAACCTACAGATATCGTCAAAACAAAAATATGAAGACCTAAAATTGCTTTGGAAATAATCTTATAATATTTGATGTTTAGCATTTTACGAATGTGTCGCATATTCGACCAAAGCTTTGCGTGTTTTTTTGGATTGACGAAGAAATTTAACGTCCAAGAAAATATTGTAGTAGAAATTCTGACGTAAAATAATGCTTTGAAAATAATGCTCATTATAACCGCCATATTTAATAATTTTTCGAAAGGGTGTATCAAATTGTAAAAGACACAGAAAAAAATTGCGAACATTAAGCCGACGACGAAAACCTTCATAGATTTTTGATCTTTTAAATTCACATTTTTTTTACGATAAGAAAAAATACCAAATAGATGATATATAAGTCTTAACATTTTATATTAATGTCCGTCTTATCCTATAAATTTTTCTTCACTCATTAAATCAATTAACCAAAATTGTCATTATTTTTCGGTGAGTTTATAGTAAGTAACCTTTTCACCGCGGGTGGCACCAAGTAAGTGCTAAAGATTATTCATTAATAATTTTAAAAAATCTAGTATAGGATTAAAATTTACTTCATATAAATGTTATCTTGTGTAGATACCGTGTTCCGGTTGTTTCATAACCAGGGGTTTGAATGATTATTGATGGAATTGTGATTGAATGAATGTCATAAACGGATTTAAGCGTTTTGTGGTTAGCATCAAACACAGCACGATGTCTTTCCAAGATAACATTCATAGTTCATTGATTATTATTATAAATCAAGTAGTTATAACTTGAAAAAAATTAGCGCTGAGCTTTTAAAGTAGACACAGAAAATTAAAATGTTTGCGTTATTGTATCATTTGCCACTCACGGAATATTTTAGTATTGTATGGGAGCAGTTGCTAAGAGAATTTTTTGCTAGTACTGTTTGGTGGAAGTTCTTGTGACAGACAAACAGATTTAAATATTTTTTTCTGCTCTTTATTAGAGGTCTTTATTTTGTCGATTTTAACTCTATTAACTTCCTTGAGAATTACCTAATTTACTTTTATCTGTGGTTTTATCATGGTTCACGTCAAAATTAAATAAAAAATAACATACGTATATATTGAGTTATTATGATTAACGCAATATTATTTGCCAAATAATACATTTTGTTACGATTTAAATAGAATTAACGGACGAATCGAAGAAAAAATGTAATACGAAGCACGAAAATGATATTGTGACGCTGAGAACAGGTTAAAATTATTATAATACATCACCTTTTGTTTGAGTTCGACACGCATAATAGAGATTATTATAAAAGACAATAGTTACTTAACACATTGACAGCGGGAAACGGCAAATGCCGTTTTTCGCGGATTATCGGTCGAAGGCGGGACACGGCAAAAGTCGTTTTTGTTGACTATCGGTTGTTGGCGGGAGACGGCATTTCACGGGTTTGTATATCGGCGTGAAATAAAACGCCGCAACTAATTATCATTAGTTCTACTACTTTCCTAGATTATAAGGGGTGAAAATCAACAGTCGTATAGATTTGTTTCGATATCTCAATCTCTAGTTCAGTTTGAGTCGTTTCAAGTGTCGGACTATTTTTCATATCGCTCGCGCTGTTTTGTTTACATACTGTTTCGTATTTTATTATTCGAATATAATATTACCATTGTATAAGACGTTATCCCTACAAAAATGTCTTCACAAGCCAATGATAGTGAAGATGAAGTGTATGCCGACAATTTATCTGATTGCTCATAGAATAATGATATTGAAGAGTTGTCAGACAACGAATCGAGTGATGATGAGCAAATACCAAGACCTAGAACGTTTCACCGTCGCACTATTCCAAGTGATTCTGATTCGGAGACGAGCTCAGACGAGTATGTGGATGAGTGGTCATCGTTAGATAAGCCTCCAGTTTTGGAATCATTTTTAGGCTGCCGCGGTTTGAATTCAAATTTCGATTGTCCTCAAACTGTAAGTGATGCGGTAAATTTATATATCGGTGATGATTTGTATTTGTTTGAATTTTTTGTAAACGAATCTAATAGATATTACCACCAAAACTCCCATAATTATAAATTATGTAAAAAATCGGCAAAGTGGAAAAATATTACTTTGAAAGAAATGAAAAAGTTTCTGGGGCTTATTCTTTTGCTGGGACAAGTTTGCAAGGATATAAGGGGCGAGTATTGGTCTACAGAACCAACAACTGAAACTCCTTATTTTGCTAAAACGATGTCCAGAGAGTTCTTGAAAATTTGAATCGAAAATATTGTTTCGTTTAGAAGTTGTGTCAATTTTAAAAAGCAATATATTTTTGCGCTAATCACGAAAAACGCCCGCCACAGGATAGAGTCTATTGTTCCGGGCGCCCGCTCAAGAAGTGTTAATATAGCTACAAAATTTACTAACTACTAACGCGTAATGAATAATTCTTATAATTGTTTTTTTATTTAATTATATTCACGGAAGTCTATTATTAATTCAATTTATTTGGTAAAGAGTATAAAATAACAATGGATAGACCACAATAGTTGTGAAATACTGGAACACCTCGATATAGCTGAGTAATATGTGTGAGGGGTTTTCCGTTAATGCAGAAATCCGTTATAAAATAAAGACGGTTTACCAAATGCCTTTTTTCCATATTGCTCACAAATTTGTGTAACTTTAGACTCTTTCATGAAGCGCAACATTTTATTTATTTTCAGTTTGATCATGTTCTAAAATTCTGATTACGAGATGTTTCATTTTAACAAAATGACAAAATTTAAACAAAATGAATTTTTAACAGTAAAAGAAACTAAATTTTGCAGTTGTTTATTTTAAATTAACTTTATTTTGATAAAAACGTAAATGTGTCTTACCTTGTTTTAAATTAAAATCGTATATTTTATTTAAATAACCAAAACGAATAACTATGTTTGACGTTTATTAATAATATGTTTTTGAGTCAACATCCAATATTAAATGTTGTATTTGCTACATTGAAAAAATGGTAATTTATAGACAAAGTAATGATAATAATTTCAAAATGCTACTGTTTTATTCATTAAAATATGATTACTGAGTATTAATCAAGGATTTAAATTTGTGACAAAACTATGATAATTTACAGGATTACTTTAGATTTAGTAAAGTTCCATGAAGCGCCCTCTGTCGATATCTTAAATAATATAATTTGTGCAGAATAGAATTATAAAAGAATGGCATTTTTCTAGTCAGAATTTTAATTTAGTTTCAGTAATAATTTTGAATACATTGATCAGTGTTTATATTACATTGGTTAGTATTTATATTAAATGGTTATAATTTATAATGTATCGGTCAGAATTACACAGGGCAGAATAAATAATTTATGGTCGGTATTTCTAACATAACCTTTTATTCTGAACGTATAATAAATTTATTCAGACCATAAAAAATTTTATTCAGACAGTTCATATTTCTATTCTGACCAAAAATTGATTTAAATTCTTAACATTTAATTTGTTGTCATTATAAAATACAGTCTGACACACCCTGGTTTTGTTTGTTAAGTTTAAGTTTTATTAGGGTCCATAACTGACAGCGCACAGCTTTAATGGCAATAATTCTTGGTAGTCAAACCGAGTTATTGTCTTTAAAAGAAATCGGTTGCCTTAGGGCTATAGCTAAACATTAGAAAGCGTCCAGCGGACGGGTCTATTATTGACAACAAGCGGAGGAACCTACAATGGTTGGAGTTTAATTTTTATTTTGGCGGGCAGTCGGTTCTCAGAGGCCTTCAGCTTAAGAGTCAGCCAGCTTCGCAAGTAATTATAAATTGCTTGTGTTTGTTTTGAAATTGGACTTAATTTAAATTTAAAATCGTTTGCTGTGTCAATTGCATTATAACTTAAAGGTAAATTAATGTAATTTAAGACATCGACTGAGGGTGCTTGATGGAATTTCAATATCAAATTTGGATTATTGAGATTTTGTACACTTCCATGTATTTTGTCACTAACGACCCAGTTCGAGTCCATTCGTTTTCTTCGTGAATTTATTCACTGAGAATACGTATTTTTTTTGGGTACCTCACTTTGTAGATTGCGTGTGCATATATTTAGTTCTAAATTACATTCATTTAATAATATAATTAGTAATTATGAGTTTGTGTCTGCATTAAAACGCGACAGTTGGAGAAGTATAACAATGTATGACGACAAAGATCCTACAAAAGAGTAGACAAAAAAGAAATCCAGATTGAACATGTTGAGCGCTGATAAACCAATTTTCCTGTGTTTATAGGTATATGCAAAACGTCGGAGTGTTGAGCGGTCCCTCATATCTGAAATAATAAAAGAAAATTACGATATATTATACATATATATATATATCTATTAGTCGCAGGATATATGTATTAAAATTAAGATAAGTTATTAATAACGAATATCTAAAATAATAACGAAAAATTTGGATGAGTGTTTTATTTATAATCATTTGAATCGCTGTAGTAATAAAATCGTTATTTCTCAATTGTATTTAATTCATTTTTTTGATTCATTTACTATATTGTACTGTCTTTTTTAAGCAAAAGATAAAATAATATATTGTTAAGACGGTTAAGCTTTTTACTTAAAACAATATTAGATAAAGATGTCTTTATATGCCGTCTACGAGTAGTTATTATTAATTTATAAATAAAAATAAAGCTTGTCTATAAAGAAAAATATTTTAAATGTTTCTTACTCATACTTCAATGAACAAAATTTATCTAACCTATCAGATATTTTTCGTAATGTAATTTTAAATTTGAGAAGTTTTTACGGAAGATTCTTTAGCTCTTTCCTTTTTTATTAAGAGCAGTGATTAGCAGTTCTTCTCATATAATATATTAAAAAAATATTACCCATGTTTTGCTGCATCACCATTTTACTGACCGCCACATTCGTTGCTTTTGTGACATCGCTGAGCAATTCTCCAGCCAGTATCATCACGACAAGGGTTGATAAATCAGCCAAGGCCCACACCATCAGCATTATATTATAAAGTGTATCCTAGAAGTACTTAAAACATAAGAACGCCAAAATTTTACCAGAAGAAGTTTGAAAAATAGAAAGAACGATTGTCAGATACAAAGAGTAGAATACATATTTATGGAATAAAAGTAATTTCTGTAAATAGCGTAAATCAATTCTTCTTCTACTATATTAAATTGTAAGAAATAAACAAGTGCCTTTTTATATTATATAGATATGTATTTATATATATATCTACACCAGGGGTCTCCAAACACCGGCTCGATAGCACCACCAATGCGGCCCGTGGTTTTCTCACACAGATAAGTAGTGCCAAAAGCGGAAAAAAGCCACGAGCAAATTTATGTAACTGATCAACCAAATGTTTTGTCGAAAGGATTTAATATGAGTGCATAAATCAGGCAGAAGCTGGCTTTCTCCTTGTCGGCTATCGGCAATCTCCGCCGCAATGAAATGTCCTTGACAGTCGCCCGTACGTACCAACTGAAATTTACGCGTAATTCAAAACTACAGTATGTTGTTATGATGAGTTAGCTAGGACTTGGCTCTTGGGACTTAGTAGAAGAGACAGTGTGACCGTAGGCTAAACAGATTAGAGACCTTGATCTATAGAATACTCACCACAGGAAGACAATTGATGTAAAAATAGTTGAAAAAATTAATGACAGATACTGTGGCGAGAAAAGACTTCAGTGGAAGAAAAATCAACTGAAAAATTAACAAAACTAATATAGGAAATAACTTAATTTTGATATACCTAATGTTGAATTTAGTTAGATCAATTTATCCAAAATGTATTTGGGACAATTCTGAATGCAAGTCAGTTTCAATGACAGAAATACTGATTTCTTTTTCATGCCTGAGACTGGTTAATTAGCTGTTATAAATAAAAGCGGTTATATAAATCATTGTTTTATTCTATTCCCTACTTAATATCGTAAAACTGGAAACTTTTGAAGCCTTCTAGTATTATATTATAAAAATTTCAATTAAATTTATGCGTTTATGAATCAACAAATTATGCAGACTTTAAATATATTATTAATTTCAAGTCCCGGAGAGGTCTATATCAAAATTTTACTTTGGCACAGATGTCATTTGAAACATTCAAAATATCCGGCGCCACATAAGTTTACTGCAATATATTTTTGTATCTAAGTATAGATATTTTAAAGAGCGAAGGTTCCCCCACCTGAGAACTGGAGCAGCAGGTGCCAACTTTTCGGACCTCGTGGACCACTAAATTCACAAATCTAAATACCACGGGCCACTAATATGTTTTTTTCCTTGTAAAATTAGAAACATATTATATAAAGTAATGATTATTAAAATATCATTTTTTATTATGAAATGATATTAACATATCTTTAGTAATAACAAATTAATTTTAGTGATATTTGTAGCTATGTGTTTAGTAAACGTTTATCGCGGACCATAAGTGGTCCACGGACCACCGGTTGGCAACCGCTGAAAGTTCGCAATACCTAGATTTACATATGTATCAATGTTATTCTTACCTCAATTTTGTAGAGAGAATTAATTAAATCAACGTTTGTCAACGCAACGTCATACAAATATATAAGTAAATATAAGCCATCATTCTTCGATCCTTCATTTATTGTTATTTCACTTTTGATACTATTTTTAGTTAACAAGTAAATCATTATATTTGATTCAAAGTATTCACTGATTGTTTTATCAAAATAATTACAGAGACGTACATTTAAATCAAGCATATTAAACATTACTACCAAAACTCTTGACGTAAGTTGGATAATTGTTAGAATTGTTTGTATCGTCACTAACATTCCAAAAACTTGCATAAAACGGTTAAAATATAGTAACAACCATACTGATAACCCAAAAAAATAAATATGAAGACCTAGAATTGCTTTAGAAACATTCTTATAATATTCAATGTTTAGTGATTTACGAATATGTCGCATATTCGACCACAGCTTCGCGTGTTTTTTTGAATTGACGAAGAAATTTGACGTCCAAGAAAATATTGTAGTACTAGTTCGGACGTAAAATAATACTCTAAAAACAATGATCATTATTACTGCCATCTTTTTCGATCCTTTGAACGGGTGTATCAAATTGTAAATGAGACAGTAAAACATTGCAAACATTAAGCCGGCGACGAAAACCTTCATAGATTTTTGATCTTTTAAATTCACATTTTTTTTACTATAAGAAAAAATACCAAATATATGATACATAAGTCTTAACATATTATATATATTTACGTGCTGTCCAATGAACTTCTTTTCACGCATTGAATCATTAACCATTATTAAAATTAGTTGTCGGTGAGTTAATATAAATTAGCCCTCCCACCGCGGTTGGCACAAGTCGATAATGATTGATCACCAGTTATTTTATTTAAAAAAAGTAATAAAAGTGCGAGAAGTACACTTGCATTCGAATTTACTTGATCTTGTATGTATGTTATTTTGGGAAGACACTCTGTATTGGTTGTTTCATATCCATGGGTTTTTGATTGAATGATTGTAACAATTCCATGATTATGACCCTCGAAGATGAAACGGGCTTGAAACGTTGGGTGATTACCACTTACATCAGCACGTCTTTCAAAGATAACATGCATAGTTCATTGATTATTATTATAAATCAAGTAGTTATAACTTCAAAAAAATCAGCGCTGTGGAATCGTTTCACAACCTATTGATTCTGACTGACTCCTATTCCAATTTTGACAGATTTTATATGTTACACTGGTTTCATTTTTGTACTCCATATTATCTACGTGTATAGTGCCAATTTTACTACTACTGCAACGAATATGCTTATTTTAGCTCAAACGAGAACTAATTTTTGTGTTCTAACTAATATTTATTATTTCGCTTTGCCAAGGATAGTGGACGCAGAAATTTAGACGTTGGCGTTATTATGGCGACATTTTGGTGCAAGCTTATGTGAAAAATGAAAATATCACCGTAGACGGTACCTCATCATCAAATTGCATCCATAAGTAATAATTCTAAAAGTTGAAAAGTTCATGTAACCAGAATATATATTCAATTCACGTTTCTCGACGTTTTGGGCTTACCTCATTTAAAACCCACCGAATGAGAATTTCGCTGTTAAATGTGTAATGTTTTATAATTTTAAATTATGGATATTTTCCCGCTCAATATTTTGATGTTTTACAAATAATAATTTCAATTTAAGGTTCAAATTTTTTAATTTCTTCCAAGTTATATTACAAAATTTATAGTTGCTAAGCGACTTCATCATATATTTACTTGTTATGACAACAGCACAGACAAATGATGCTTCTCGTGGTTTCCTTTATATGAAACGTCAATTAGTTAGACAGTGATCATCAGATCAGTTTTATTTATTATTTCCTTTGGTTGTTTTTTTTTACCATATTCGCTCCCAACGTGGAGCATATGGCCTTCTAATGACGATATCTCAACATAAGTTTGCTATGAGAAATACTTGTTACTCAACCTCTCTTTGTTCAAATAGAGTTGGGATAGAAGGATTGGGCTACGACAGAGCTAGTGGTTGGCTAATCACTATCGCTACGCCCCGTTTTTGAGGATCAAATGGGTGGGAGGGAGTTTTAGACATTCATGAAGCTTTCAGCCCGAGATATCCGTAATCCTAGCCAACGACGTTACCAACTGCGTCAAGGAACCGAAAAAGGAAGGCGGGTTGGGGGGAAGGGGGCATCACACTATAGAAGCAATTAACCACTAATATGTATTTTTCGTTACGCTAGATAAATATATATATTTGGTTACACGTATATTGCCGAGTAATAATGATTTATGTAGTATTATTTCAAAGAATACATCGTCGTTGTTCTGGAAGAAAACACTAATTAAAACAATAAACAATATTTCGAACTTTACCGTATAGAAGAACACACTATTTTTTATAAATTATACTTTTACTTAAAAACACTTTTGTACAAACTAAATAAAAAGGTATAGCACTTAAAACATTTGACAAACTTCAAAGACCAACTACTTAAAACTAGTATTTGTCAGTTAGTGTCTTCTTCCAGAACAACGACGATATATCAGACGAATCAACGAAAAAATGTAGTACGAATAACGAAAACGATAATCTGACAGTGAGAACAGGTTAAAATTAATGACGATTACCTTCACTAAATAAACCTACAAGCATTACTATTAAAGCATAATGAATAATGACAGTTTTTTTTTTAAGTATATTCACAATCAGGTACTTCAATTCATTGGGTAACATACAGTCGTTAAGGGTATAAAATAACAATGCATATACAACAAGGGTTGTGAAATACAGTAAAGACTTGATATAGCGGACTAATGTGTTTAAAGGGTTTTCTGTTAATGCAGAAAATCCGTTAAATAATAAAGACGGTTTAGCAAATGCCTTTTTTACATATTGCTTACAAATTTGTGGCACTTTAGACTCTTTCATGACGCGCAACATTTTATTTCTTTTCAGTTTGACCACATTTTGAAATTCTGATTAGGAGATTTTTCATTTTTTTCGTGAGCAAATGCTTACTTAATAGCCAAATCAAATTTCGAACAGTAAAACATACAACACATTGCAGTTGTTTATTATTCGTTTACCTTTATATTGATTAAAACGTAAGTGTCCGTGTATTCGATGTTTTAAATTAAAATCGATTTTTACATTTGAATAGCTCAAACGAATATGTCTGACGTTTTTTATGTAAGCATCTAATAGTAAGAGGTGTATGTGCTACATTCAAAACAATGATAATTTCTAGAGACAGTAATATTTCCAATTATATAATGCTATTGAAAGTTTTCATTAAAGTATTACAAACTAAGTAATTATTACGATTGATGTTGTTTTATCGATTGGCTAAATCATTATTAATTACATAATATATTAAATTATAAACGGCGGTCGATCATTATTTGACAAAGTACTTTTATACTCGGAAGGCGAATATGGGATGGGAACGAGGAATCTGACCATAACGATGTCAAATGTCAAAACTATGTAAATTTGAATTGTGTAACATGTATAAGTCGGAAAATTCCGGAGATTCGGGAAAATCCCAACTTTACACACCCGCATGTATCACACCCGCTTCTCCTATAACAATTTTCCATCGTAGAAATGCTTAAATACAAAAATTCGGGTGTCTAAAAAGCCTGATTTTCTTAAAATAATCAATGTTGAAAAAATCAAATATTTATAAAACCGACATGTCCCACAGCAAAACAATCAAATATAACCCAAGTATTCTAAAGTGGTAAATATAAATAATTTATCCAATGCTGAAATACTCAAATATCAAGAAATATAACAACACAAATGACATTCATTTTCTCAAATTAACACCCCACAACTATTAAAAATATTCTCAAACTACTCAAAACTCAACAATATAATTGTCAAATTCCCGTAAAATCAAGCAATTATTCAATGGTGAAATACTAAAATGTCAATAAAACCAACAATCCAAATAAACCCATATTTCTATAAGAAATTCAAAAATAACTTACAAATATCAAGAGATGCACCGACATAAATGACTAATAACCAAAACCACTAAAATAATCCAAATGTAACTTAAAAAATAACAAGATAACCAATTTACCCACTGTTGCAATACTCAATTTTAAAGAAATCATAAATGACTAATAACCAGTGATATGATATAATATCACATTTAACAAATGTCGAAATGCTGCAATACCCTGTAAAGTGACAATACAACACTCTTTTAACCAATGTTACAATGCTTCATTATTCGCAAAATCGACATCCCCCGTAGATACGACAATGGTAGTCAGTAAACCGATGAATCATTATCATTCCGTCGAACAAGGTCGATAATACCGATAATCCACAAATACCACCATTGAACCGCGGCTGCGAGATTCGACACAGGTACAATAGACTGTGCATATCTCTATTTTTCGAGTTGTGTAACGTGTAACAATGCTCCCTCCCGCCTCGTATTTATTTTCTCTATCTAATCCATAAAGTAGATACTTTGTTGTTTGAATCGGAATTTATTGCTAGAACTCCATCACAGTAAGGTAAACACTCTATTTTAAAAAATAAAACACAATTCATTTGTACTACTTCCACATATTTATAATGATCAGGACCGGTTTCGCTCATCACGAGCTTTATCAACTGATAAAAATACAAACATAACAGGCTTATTTATATAAAATTGAGTGTAAAAATGAAGGTATATAAAACTGATGGTTCATGAACGGAGACAAGAAAATACTGATTATCAAACAAATTATACATAAATCAAATGAAAGAGTCTACAATTAAAATGTTATGGACCTCTTGCAAATCGTTAAATACTAATCTGAATTCACAAATATAGCTACATTAAGAGTCCATTTAGCTGAACAAAATTTTTAATGACGTTACTAATATAATATACAATAATGAATCAGGGAAATTATAAGAAAAAAATAATGAACCATTTAAAAATAATCAAATATTAAGTATGTAATTAATATGAATAATATTTGCAAGAGGTCCATAACATTTTAATTGTAGACTCTTTCATTTGATTTATGTATAATTTGTTTGTTAATTAGTATTTTCTTGTCTCAGTTCATGAACCATCAGTTTTACATACCTTCATTTTTACACTCAATTTTATATAAATAAGCCTGTTATGTTTGTATTTTTATCAGTTGATAATGCTCGTGATGAGCGAAACCGGTCCTGATCATTATAAATATGTGGAAATAGTACAAATGAATTGTGTTTTATTTTTTAAAATATAATGTCTTTCCACCAAGAATTGACAGTTGACACCTTAAAAGTAAACACTCTAACTGAAATGCCTGAAAGCATCTAAAACCGAAACCCGTGTCAATAGTAATAAAACTATGGTAATGTAAGGGATAAATGCTCCAGATTAGATATTAAAGTTCCACCAAAGATCCTCTGTAATTTATCTTTAAATACATAAAGCATTTTATAAAATACAGTCGATAACTATTTTGGATAAGATTGTTTAATACAGAATTTTTAGAAATAGTATTGTTTATACATAAACATATCACACTACACACATAGTTGTCTATAACAGTGGTCTTCCAACATTTTGATCGCCGACACGTAACATTTATTATCTATTTGGATTGGTTAGAAATGCAGAGTAAAAGTATTGCTATGATCAAATAGGCGTACATGTAATAATATAACAACCAAGAGTTAATTGCTTACTTATGACTCATGGCAGTGTACGGGTGCCCTCCAACTCGATAACAATGTGAATTTTGATTATATCTTACACTTTCAACTCCTTCATTCAGCAAAACTAAGAGATAGTGCTCATTGTCACAAGAAAGGCTTCCAAAAACCAGATCATGGTCAAAGGATTGTCAAACACTGCCACATAGTTCTAATTGACTGACTAACGGTTTATATGATTTATTCACTGAGAATATGTGCTCTTTTTTCGCGGATCTCACTTTGGAGACGATTAGAACTAGATTGCACGCGGGTGCATATATATGGTCTTAAACTACATTCATTTAGTAATATAATAATATATCTTCATTGAAAGACCATATGCTACACATTAGGAGTAGACATGACATATAAAAAAATCTTTTTAATATTGAGTGAGTAAAGTGAGATTAAAAAATCCAACATCAGTATATTATTTAATAATATAATTAGTAACTATGTGTTTGTGTCTGCATTAAAACGTGACAGTTGGAGAAGTATGATAATGTATGACGACAAAGATCCTACAAAAGAGTAGAAAAAAACGAAATCCAGATTGAACATGTTTAGCGCTGTTAGACCAATTTTCCTGTGTTTATAGGTATATGCAAAACGTTGGAGAGATGAGCGGTGCCTGCTATCTGAAATAATAACGAAAAAACGTATATATTATAAACATATGTATAATATGAGAAGACCCGAATCGAAGAGAGGACTGGACAGTGAGAGGACAAAAATGGACTCGTCTAGCGAACGTGTCCGCCGACGATTGGCCGAGCCCCTCACGACAAGAGTTTGGTCGATTTCCACGAATCATTGTCATTAACACTGTGCGTTCTTAGTTCCGGACCCTAATAAAACTTACACAACAAAAAAATAAGGGTGTGTCAAATAGTAGCAGAAAATACGTATTAACAGTGAGACAAGTTATTGAAAGATATAAAGGAAAGAGGGAACTACATTATTAACAAATTTTCATTTGGTTTGAAAAACTAAAAAGATAACGAATGAAACAGTTATCAGCACAATGCATTGCCAAGAGATATGGACAAAATATTCAGTTGCGAGTGTTTTATTGGAAACCATTTGAATCGCTGCAGTTGTAAATATCGTTATTAGTGATTCTTTTGCGTTTTTTCTCAATTGTATTAATTCATTTATTGCATTATATTGTCCTTTTTTTTACAACGGATAAAAGAATACATTGTTAAAACTTTAAGGATTTTTAATTGAAAGAATATAAGATAAAGATGTCTTTATATGTTTTCTACGAGTAGTTTTATTTTATTAATTTGTAAATAAAGTTAACAGTTTGTACGAAGGAAAATATTTAAAATGTTCCTTACGCATACTTCAATGAACAAAATTTATAAAATCTATAAGATAACTTTCGTAGTATCATATTAAATTTGAAGAGTTTTTACCGAACATTCTCTAGCTCTTCCTTTTTTTTATTAAGAGCGGTAATAAGCAGTCCTTCTCAGATAATATAATAAAAAAATTGGTACCCATGTTTTGCTGCATCATAATTTTACTGACAACAACATTCGCTACTTTTGTGACATTACTGAGCAATTCTCCAGCCAGTATTATCACTACTAGGATTGATAAATCAGCCAAAGCCCATGCCACCAGCATTACAACATGAAATGTATCCTAGAAATAGTTAAAACAATATAAGAACGCCAAAATTATTGTACTACGAAAAATTTCAAAATTAAAAAAACGGTTTTCATATACTAGGAAGAGTAGAAAACATGTTCATAGAATAAAAGTAATTACTGTAAATAATTTTTATTCTATTATATTAAATTGGACTAAATAAACAAGTGCGATTTTATATCTATACCAGATGTCTCCAAACTACGGCCCACTAGCACCAACAATCCAGTCCTGGTCGAAAATGCCAGGTTTCCGGCACGTCATAGGTTTTTCATACAGATAAGTAGTGCCGAAAGCGGATAAAAAGTTACGAGTAAATTTGCGCAACTGATTAACAAAATGTTTGGTCGAAAGGACTTAATATGAGTGAATAAATCAGACAGAAACTGGTTTTCTCCTAGTTCTCCTATTTGCTATATCAGCCGTAATGAAATGTCTTGAACACTTTAAAAACTACAGTATGTTGGTATGATGAGCTAGCTAGGTCTTGGGACCCGTGGGACTTTGAGGAGGAGTCAGTGTGGCCATTAGGCTAAAAAGATCGAAGACGCCTGATCTATACAATACTCACCACCGGAAGATAATTGAAGTAAAAATAGTTGAAATAATTTATGACAGATACTGTGGCGAGAAAAGACTTCAGTGGAAGAAAAATCAACTGAAAAAATAACAATACGAATATTTGAGGAAAATAGTAGATTGCTAAATTTTGATATGCCTTATTGAATGTCGAATTTAGATCACTTTTGTCTAAAGTGTCCCAGAGAAACTTGAGACAGTTTTGAATGCAAGGGAGTTTTAAGGACAGAAATACAGATTTTTTCTCATGGCGTCGACAAAGTAATTAGCCATTTAAAATAAAAAGCGGTTACATAAATGATTGTTTTATTATATTAATAACCTAAGGCTGGAAACTTGTGAATCCTTCTAGTATTGTAATATAAAAAATACGGTGGAATTTATGTATCAACAAAATATGCAGCCTCAAAATTAATTTCTGATTTCAAGTCTAGGCAAGGTCTATATCAAAATTCTATTCTTTGGCACGGGTGTTTGCGATGTCTTTTCTTATCAGCTGATATCATGTCACTTGAAAATTTGAAAATATCTAACGCTTTATAAGTTTACTGCAAAGCATGTGTGTAACCATGAAGGGACATTTTAAAAAGCGAAGGTTCCCCACCTATGAAATGCAGCAGCGGTAGCCAAGCTTTCGGACGTCGTGAACCACTAAATTCACAATTTTAAATATCGCGGACCACTGACAAATTATGTAAAGTAATGATCATAAAAATATCATTTTTTATTATGAAATGGCATAACAAATTAATTTGAGTGATATTCGTAGCTGTGTGTTTCAAATAAATTAATGGATTCTAGACTCCAATTACGTTACGAACACCAATTTTTTATCGCGGACCATCAGTGGTTCACATACCACCGGCTGGCGACCGCTGAACTATAATGATACCTAGATCAGTGTCAATTCTATTCTTACCTCAATTTTGTAGAGAGAATTAATTAAATCAACGTTTGTCAACGTTACAGCATACAAATTTATAAGCAAATCTAAGCCATCACTCGTCGATCCTTCATTTATTGTTATATCAGTTTTGATACAATTTTTAGTTAACACGTAAATCATTATGTTTGATTGTAAATATTCACTAATTGTTTCATCAAAATAATTAGAGAGAAGTACATTTAAATCAAACATATTAAATGTTACTACCAGAACTCTTGACGTAAGTTGGATAGTAGTTAGAATTGCTTGAAGGGTCAATAAGATTCCGAAAACTTGGATAAATCTGTTAAAATATAGTAACAGACATACTGATAAACCAAAAAAAAATATATGAAGACCTAGAATTCCATTAGAAACCATCTTATAATATTCGATGTTAAGTATTTTACGAATACATCGCATATTCGACCACAGCTTCGCGTGTTTTTTTGGATTGACGAAGAAATTTAACGTCCAAGAAAATATTGTAGAACCAATTCGGACGTAAAATAATGCTCTGAAAACAATAACCATTATTACCGCCAGCTTTTTCGATCTTTTCAAAGGGTTCATGAAATTGTAAATGAGACAGTAAAAGATTGCGAACATTAAACCGACGACGAAAACCTTCATAGATTTTTGATCTGTTAAATTCACATTGTTTTTACTATAAGAAAAAATACCAAATATATGGTATATAAGTCTTAACATATTATATATATTTCCGTCTTATCCAATGAACTTCCTTTCACTCATTGAATCAATTAAACATAATTGCAATTATTTTTCGGTTAGTTTATATAAATTAACCTTTTCACCGCCATTGACACAAAAGTAAGTGATTCACCAGTTATTTAATTTAAAAAAGTAATAAACGTTGGAGACGAATTCTGGGAATCAAATTTAATTGATGTTTGTATGAATGTTATTTCCGATTATTGTGATTTGGAAAAGAAGGATATTTTTAAATACTGATATACCGAAAAAAGAGGCGGAATGAAAACAACCTAACTGAGAAAAGAGGATAGTGGCATAGAAATTATTCTACACGAATTCACGATCAAGGAGAATAAAAAAACATTAGGTAATTAAATAAAGATGTTAAAATATGTTAAATGGATAGTTCAGCGGAGAAATGGAATAAGTTATTAAAAAGAAGTGGGTAAGGTTCGTCAATCTCGATACATTTTACTTTGTTCTGTAAGAAGAAATACATGTCGTAATTATAATTTTAGACGCCAGCCGTGAAGATACACGCCAAAGGAAATATAATAGTAATGAAATTACGATTACCGTTTAAAACCGTTAATAACGGTTTTCATAGTGGAAACCGTAGATGTGGAGACAGAATTTAAGTTATAAAACAAAATAATACAGAAAATAACACGATAC
Source organism: Himalopsyche phryganea (assembly GCA_022494535.1). Lineage (NCBI taxonomy): Eukaryota > Metazoa > Arthropoda > Insecta > Trichoptera > Rhyacophilidae > Himalopsyche > Himalopsyche phryganea. The sequence continues at coordinate 5,292,025 of JAGVSL010000049.1, forward strand.
GAAATTTATGAACAGATTATGAGCAACAGTAAAAAAAAAACTATTATATTTAAATTATTGATGACTGGGAGTCGCTCGGCGAAGGGGTAGGGTGACCGAGGATCACCCGAGACGTTTCAACCCACGTTTCGGAGGCTTCCCCCCCACCGATCTCGTACCGACGACGTGGCGTTGCACTTATCGCCGATAGGTAAAAATCCTCTTGTTGCGTCGAAATCGTAGCACGGTGAACTGGAACCGTGGATTGGTTGTTTCATATTTAAGGGTTTGAATGATGGAATTTTGATTGAATGAATGTCACAATTTATTGATTAAGACCCTTAAAGATGAAAGGGGTTTGAAACGTTGAGTGATTACCAACAATCGCAGCATGATCTCTTTCCTAAAATACCAGGTTCATTGTTTATATTATAAATCAAGAATTAAATTCCATCATTTAGTAATATGTTGCTCGATTGTCTTGGGAAATAATGTGTCCATCTGGTTAAAGACAACGGTAATGCAAATTTAAGACATCGACTGAGGGTGCTTGATGGAATTTCAATATTAAATTTGGATTATTGAGATTTTGTACACTTCCATGTATTTTGTCACTAACGACCCGGGTTTCGCCTTTCGGCATCTTCAGGCATTCGAGCACACGAATGGACTCGAACTGAACTCAGTTCGGTAATGCAAATATTTGTGTTTACGTTATTATGTCAACTGTCATTCACGGAATATATTAGAATGGTTTGAGAGCGGTTAATAAGCAACCTTATTTTGAAATTATTGCTTTAAGACATCTAATCCACACTGAGACGTGAAAAAAAAGAATTTTCGAGCTTTTTTTGTTGAATGTTGACTTGATGGTAGCCAGCATGACATGCCCAAATTTTACGTCACTACCATACCAACAACGATTGGGATGAGTTTTGTGACAGATAGATAGCCAGACATATAAATTTATGTATTTATTTTGCCATAAAGTAGTGATACAGATTTTATCGCAACTTACTCAACTGAGATCCTCGCCGATTGCTAATTTTTACTATTGACTATGCTTTTATCATGTTTCACTGTACAAGCAATTAACCAATTAAAACAATTTTTAGTCATGTTTGATTAATATATGTACATATTATGTATTGATAAGTTATTATAATAAGTGTTGCTTTATTTCAGAGAATATTTTTTTTGTGTTACAATTTTATGTAAACTAATGATAAATAATTTTAGTGAACGAATCAATGAACAAATGTTATACGAAGTACGAAATGAGAATGTAACGCCGAGAACAGGTTAAAATTATTTTAATACAACGCCATTGTTTGAGTTCGACATTTATTATTGAGACTAATATTGAAGACAATAGATATTTAACGACTTCCATCGAATATACCTACAAGCAGTACTGCTAACGCATGATAAAAAATGTTTATAATAGTATTCTTTTTCAATTATATTCAAATTAGTCTATTATTAATTATGGTTTAAGGTTATAGAATAACAATGCAAATACAACGAGAGTTGTGAAATACATTAAAACCTCGATATAGAGAACCATGTGTGGAAAGGGTTTTCCGTTAATATCGAAAACCAGTTATGTAAAAAGGGGTTTTTTTTACTTTTTTGCTCATTTATTTGTGTTACACTATACTTCAACTTTTTATGACCATTAATATTTTATTTCTATTCCGTTTTACAATAATTTAAGAGTAGGTTTAGAAGCTGTTTAATTTTTTTCGTAAGCAAATAATTATTTAAAAGCCAAGCAATATGGATTCTTAACATGTAAAATATTTAAAAAAAAACTGTCGTAGTAGTTTATTCTTAATTTATGTTTATGTTGATAAAGCGCAACGGCGTTCTCGGTGAATTAAATTAAAATAGATTATTTCATTTTAATAATTGTAAAGCTTCTTATGCAAACATGTTTTGAAGTAAACATTCAATAGTAGAAGGTGTATGTGCTATATTAAAAAATGTTAGTTTATGGACAGAGTAATAATTAAAATTTAATAGTGCTAATGTCATTATTCATTTAAGTTGAATACCCCGAGTAACTATTATAATTAAATGATTCTTATTTGTTGATTTACTATTATACACGGAGAGCCAATGTATGCAGAGAGACCAACTAAGGAAAACTTTTTAGCTGGCCATAACGATGTCAAATATCAAAATTATCTAATAAGGTAAAATCTCGAAGCTTATGTTGATATTTTAAATTATATAGTATAAAAAGTATTTCCAAAAGAATTATAAACTATAGTCGATAGCTATTTTAGCACGACACGATGTCGTTGTCAGAATTTAGAAATAGTTGTCCAATTTATCTTAATATTCCCGTGCAAATTTTTTGCTATTTTTATGTCATCGAAACGTTTATATTTGAGTTATTGTCTATCGCCTACAAATTTTCGAAGGGTAAATAATTGTGTGGCCACACAATGTGCCTCAGAGAACGGTTCTATTCGTCAAAGATTATTAATACTAGACATAAAAAATACATTTTTATAATACATCTCATTTTTTTAAAGAGTTTATTGTTTTACGTACATTTTGATCCGAATTAATCAATCATTTTCTTTAGGACAGTTGTTGTAAAATTATTGCATACGTAGCCAATCCTGATATAAATGTGAACAAAAAAGAAAAATCTACGTTGAACATATTCAGCGCATTTACGTGCGTATTTCGGTGTTTGTTATGGGAGTCAAATTTTCTTAGAGATGATCGACTTCTTGAATCTGTAAATAAAACAAATATTAATAAGGTCGCGTAAAAATGAAAATTTGTGTCGCTCTCCGCATTCTATGTCGTAGGTCATCAATTCAGGGATTGCGACCTCTTCAAAAATATTGAATGTCAAAAAAAAAACTGACATATTTTCACACTTCAAAAAGACTTCATAAATTACTTTGACTTCTGATAGAAGGTCCATGCCTTGAATTCGCTATTTTCAAAAGTCAGTAAAGAACTGGGAAAGTCTAAGTAAACTCTTCACAATTAATATCACATTTCGAATAATTCCAAAAAAAATTTAACAATTTTATTGACTGAACACCCATAATCATTATTCATAAGGGGTTTTTCTTAATTGATTTCACCATCCAATGCCTTCGGCTGACATCATCTTTTCTACTACAGTACTTAGCTAGAATACATGCAGAAAAGGTATATAAAGACTCAGTCTGCACTAGTGATGCGAGGCAGAGAAAAAACTGCGTTGAAACCCGGGAATAAGCCCGCATGGGAAAATCGAGAAAAAACTGAAAAATACAATAACATTTTTAAATTTGAATTTTTTACAATTTGTACATTTCAACAATTTAATTTAAACTTTATTCAACATCGGATCAAGTGTGACATCTATGCATACTTGATGGAAACGTTCCTGTATTACGTATGAAGGTAAACTCGGTGTTAAACACAAATTTATTTACATGTGCTCTATAAGCTAATTACTAGTCCTGTCCTAGCTCCATCCTTATATCCCTACTCTCTTAAAAGAGAGGTTGAGCAACTGAGTAACAAGCAGTTCTCTTAGACAAAATTGTTGAGATACCCACATTAAGAGACCATATGCTGTACGCTGGAAGCGGACATAATAATAAAAAAATATGTTCAACAGACTCAATATGTTGAAAAAACAATGAAAAAATCATATTTAACAGTTTATTCCCAATTTTCCAGGTTTTTTCCGCACCATTTCAAAATTCCCGGGTTTTTTGCGACACTAGTAGAAAACTGAGGACCCGCTTCCGAAGCTAGACATAGTTTTAGTCATGGGAAAATACAGTTAGGAAAAAAACTCTCTTTTTCTGTGCATCATGCGCAAGCTCAAAGTTGTGGTGTGAGTACAGTTTAACCAAGACAATTTTATGTTACCTAGTGTATCGCTTATAATCAATTTAGTGATTATGGCATCCGTGGTACGATTAACTATATTCAATAATTCTCCAGCAAATATGAGTAGCAGTAAAAATAATACATTGACGATACTCCACAAAATCATGATTGATGTGTCAATTAATCGCTGGAATTAGAAAAATTCGGTTAAAGAGAAGCCTCGATTCTTGACAGCACAGACTTGAGAATAGGATAAGAACAGCTCGTAAATAGGTGCTTAGTAGGTGAGTCATTAGCGGAAAAATTATGTACCGGCATTCTAATAGCAAAAAGGCCCTTGTAAGCATCTAGTTTGGTTCTTTTGTACGATAATGGTTGAATGGGTCGCATCTGCTTATGAACGGGATTACATAATTTCTACAAAACAATAGGTCGGGGAAACATTTGTGACGAGATCATGGGTGTCACATCATATCTTATGGGTGTTTAGCTGTGACTGTAAAAAATGAACGATAGATACAGTATAACAATGAATGAGAGAACGATGTATCAAGGTTCCACTGTATGTGTACTATGAAACACATACAAATAAACATGTACGTGAAAAATAATAAACTTAAGAACATAGCTGCGTTTATTTGAAAAATATCTTTATTACGAAGGATAAAAAATAACATATAACTTACCATTTCATTTTTAATTACTGCGTAAAAAACGAAAAGATTAATTGAAGAAACTGTCGATAGAAATGAAACCAGAGGAGCCACTACAAGCTTAAAAAATAAAAAAAAAAACATTTTTATTCGTATACGAAAAAATAAATAAGTTTAAAAGAATTTCATTTTACATAATACATACCTCAATACAATATACTGAATTTAAAATTGCAATATTATCTGTCAAAATTGTACGAACTTTTAAAAATAGCACAACATTATCGCGTATGTTTAATTTTGTCTTTATTGTGTTACACAAAGTTTTCTTTTCACTCATCAAAAAGAAAATAATATTTGATCGAAAAACTGAAATGTCAAAGTACTCTAAATACAAGCACAAATTATCATTCAGGTTTTGAATATCAAAAACTGTGATTAATATTCGTTTTGAATGCTGGATAATGTTAAATATATTTTTTAACAAGACAATCAATGTAAATATTGTGAAGATATTTTTCAAATAAAAAGCCATTATAATCGTAGCAGTAAATCCAATAAAATGAAACAAGAAACTCATTTTATGTAGAGAATTATAATAATTTAGTGACATTTTTTCTCGGACATGGCGCATATTTTTCCACACTCTAAAATGCTTCTTTGGAATGTCTGTAAATATCCAACACCAAGACAAAATTGCTGTGAGAATTCTTATAACGTTCAGACAAAGATAAATTATACTCATAATTGGGACTAGTTTAATAGTTTCAATTCGACGTTTCTTTGTTCCATATATTACAAATGCCATTGTGAATAAAATTAGTGATAATATGTAAAACTTGTTTAAGAAATGTATTTTACAGAAATTGCGTTCATTTTTGCTATAAGTAAATAAACCAAGTGTTTTGTATACAAATCTCAACATGTTCGCTGCCGGAAAAAGTCTTCTCAGAACGAATTATACTTTCCCACTAATAATAATTGCTACAATTATAACAAGGCTTCCAAATATTTAAAGCATAAAATAATATAGTTATGTTATGAGTAATTTACATATAACGCTGACAACTGACTGTTTTATCGTGTCACAACATTTAGGAAAAATTCTGTAAAAAAAAATTGATTAAATACATATCGATTGCCTGATTAATTATATTAAGAAGAGTGTCGTGAGCAAATATGTGTTAGAATTTTACTAATGAAACATGAAATATATCACAATTAATTCAATTTATTGGGTTACATAAAGCCGTCAAGAGTATAAAATAACAATGCATAGAAAAAACGAGTTTTGAAATTTTCGTTAATGCAGAAAATAAGTTATATAACCACGTTTTACCAAATGCGTTTTGCCATATCGCAAAAATTGCTCACAAAATTGTGCCACCATTTTTATTTGTTTTCAGTTTGGCAATGTTTTAACAACCGCATTACGAGAATTCTCATTTGTTTCATGAGCAAATGATTTCTTTATAGCCAAATCAAATTTTAAAAAGAAAAAACATACAACACATTGCAGTTGTTTATTATTAGTTTACCTTTATATTGATTAAAATGTAAGTGTCTGTGTATTCGATGTTTTAAATTAAAATCGATTATTTCATTTGAGTAGCTGAAACGAATATGTCTGACGTTTCTTATGATAGCATCTAATAGTAAGAGGTGTATGTGCTACATTCAATACAATGATAATTTCTAGAGACAGTAATATTTACAATTATACAATGCTATTGAAAGTTTTCATTAAAGTATTATAAATTGAGTAATTATTACGATTGATGTTGTTTTATCGATTGACTAAATCATTATTAATTACATAATATATTAAACTATAAACAGCAGTCAATCATTATTTGAAAAAGTACTATTATACTAGCTGAAACGAATAGGTGTGACGTTACTTATGAAAACCTCTAAAAGTAAGAGGTTTTAGAGGTTAAGAGATTTGCTAATTATAATTATTTAATGGCATAGAAAATTTTCATTAAAGTATTATAACCTGAGTAATTAATATGATTGATGTTACTTTATCGGTCGACTGACAAGGATTCTGATTTTGTAGCAATGCTGCGGCCTCGTATTTATTTTCGCTATTTAATTTGCAAAGTATGTACTTTGTTGATTGAATCGGTTTTTATTGCTAGCACTCCATCACACTCAGGTTAAAGCTCGAACTGAAAATTAAAATTCCTCCGCGTACTTTAATGCCTGAAAATACAAAAAGGTAAAACCCGTGCCAATAGTGATAAAACTATGCTCCAGATTTGATTGCACCAAGAAACTTCTGGCGATATCTAAATATACATTTAAGTATGTAATTATAAAATAAATTCGATAGCTATTTTGGATTTAAAGATTTTTTCATACAGATTTTTTAAAAATGATATTGTTTATACGTGAATATTTTACACCACACATAGTTATCTATATCAGTGGTGTCCCAAAATTTTGATCGCCAACACCTGACACATTAGGGTAAATAAAATAACAAGTATCCAAACATATATTTTTTGGTTGGATTCGTCACAAATGCTGAGTGAGAGTATTGCTATGATCCAATAGATACAACAATAACAAAACGCACGAGCTCATGGCAGTATATGGGTGACCTCCCACTAGATTATAATGTGAATTTTGATTTTATCTTACACTTCAAGCTCCCTCATCCAGCAAAATTAAGAGAAAGTGCTCATTATCAAAAGCAAGCCTTCCAAAGACCCGGTCTTGTTCAAAGAATTGTCAAACACTGACACATAGTAACAAGTGACTGATTGACGGTTTACGGGACCCACGTTTCGGAGCCTTCCCCCCCATGCCCGCCGATCTCGTACCAACGACTTGGCGTTGCACTTATCGCCGATAGGTAAAAATCCTCTTGTTGCGTCGAAATCGTAGCACAAGATACAAATGCGACAAATATTATTTACGAGGTAAGATATTATACGTCTGAGAGCCACACTGATACCTGAGTTAAGATTTCGGGAATCTCCCTAATCCTTATTTTGTAAACACCATATTAACAGAGTGGCGAATTGCCGCTTTTCAACATCTTTTAGAAATACCAGTGATTTTACAATTATAATAGTATTGTGGGTTTTGACGGGATGTAATTCGACGAATGGGTAAATATATATATATATATTGTGCTCGAATGCCTGAAGATGCCGAAAGGCGAAACCCGGGTCGTTAGTGACAAAATACATGGAAGTGTACAAAATCTCAATAATCCAAATTTGATATTGAAATTCCATCAAGCACCCTCAGTCGATGTCTTAAATTATATGTAAATATGTTTTGATAAGTAATTATGATGAATCTTTCATTCTTTGAAATAATATCTATGTTCAATCTTATCTAAACTGATGATAAATGATAATGTCGGCGTCCGTGGCGTAGTTTGTAGCGTCGTTGGCTACGGTTACGGATGTCTTGGGTTCAATTTCCGGTGCGGACGGTTTTTATAAATTGATCATTCAATCGATTTATGGATTTCTATTCCTAGTCTGAGAGTTTGTGATGTCTAAAATTTTCTCCCACCCATCCGATTAGCTAACCACTAGTCCTGTCCTAGCCCTATCCTTCCATCCCTACTCTCTTCGAAAAAAGAGAGGTTGAGCAACTGAGTAACAGGCAGTTCTTATGGAAAAATTCTGTTAAGATACCTCCATTAGGAGATTATATATGGGAGAAAAAAAATGATAAATAACTTTAGTGAACGAATCAATGAAAAAATGTTATGCGAAGTACGAAATAAGATTGTGACGCTGAGAACAGGTTATAATTAAATTAATACAACGCCATTTGGTTGAGTTCGATATTTATTATATAGATTATTATTGAAGAAAACAGTTATTTAACGACTTACATCGAAAAATCTACAAGCAGTACTGCTAACGCGTGATAAATAATGTTTATAATAATTTTCTTTTAAAATTATATTCACACAAGTCTATTAATAATTACTGGCTAACAGTATAAAACAACAATGCATATACAACAAGAGTTGTGAAATACAATATCACCTCGATAAAGCGGACTGATGTGTGGGAAGGATTTTCCGTTATTGCCGAAAATCAATTGCGTAAGAAAGGCGATGTACCAAATACGTTTTTTTGCATTTTTTTCAAATATTTGTCTCACACTAGACTCCAACTTTTTATGACGATTAATATTTTATTTCTATCGAGTTTTGCAATAATTTAAGAGTAGAATTACAGGATGTTTAATTTTTTTCGAAAGCAAATTATTAATTGATAGCCAAGCAATATGGTTTGTAACATATAAAATATAAAAAAACACCGTAGTTGTTTATTGTTAATTTATCTTTATATCAATTTAAAGGCAAAGGTGTTTTTGATGAATTAAAATAAAACAGATTATTTCATTTTAATAATTGAAACTAATACGTTTGACGTTTCTTATACAAACATATTTTCTAGTAAACATCCAATAGTAGAAGGTGTAAGTGCTATATTAAAAATGTTAATTTAAAGAAAGAGTAATAATTACAGTTTAAAAACGCTACTGTCATTATTCATTTAAGTTTAATACCCTGTGTAATTATTATGCTTGAATCATTCTCTTATGTTGATTTATTATTGTACACGGAGAGACCAAAAAAGGAAAACTGTTTACCTGCCTGTTACGATGTCAAATATAAAAACTATATTATAAGGTAAAACATCGAACTCTCTCGAAGAATTATAAACTATAATCTATATGTACTTCAGCATCGCCTCTTCGTCAGAATTCATAAATAGTTGTCAAATATATTTTACAATTCTTGTGCAACAAAGCAATATTTTTGCTATTTTTATGTCATCGAAAAGTTAATATTAGAGTTTTTGTCTACACCTACAAATTTTCGAACGGTACTTAATCGTGAGGCCACACAATATGCCTCAGACAACGTTCTATTCGTCATAGATTATTAATATTAGACATAAAAAAGACACTCATTAGTTTATGGTATTAAGTACTTTTGAGCCGAATACATGCATCATTTTATCAGAGAAAGTTGAAGTAAAATTATTGCATATGTAGCCAATGCTGATATAAATGTGCAAAGAAAAGAAAAATCTAGATTAAACATATTCAGCGCCATTATGTACTTATTACGACGTTTGTTATAGAAGTAATATTTCTGTAGAGATGTTCTAAATTTTGAACCTGTAAATGAATCAAATATTAAGGTCACGTAAAAAACATATCTTTTATCGCCCTGCGCATTCTATTGCGTGAGACATAAACTCAGGAATCGATCGGGATAGAAATTGGGATAAAACGGAAAAGGCAATTATAATATTATTGACAACTGTATATCAAATTTGAATAGTTGATATTTTTTACATTTACATGTATTTTGTCACTAACGAGCCGGGTTTCACCCTTCGGCATATTCGAGCACACGAACGAACTAGAATGACGAAACCGAATTCGAAGGCGAATCCCAGGTCGTTAGTGACAAAACTCATGGAAATGTACAAAATCTCAACAATTCAAATTTGATATTGAAATTCCATCAAGCACCCTCAGTCGATGTCTTAAATTATAACTATACATCATTTTTAGCATTTGGTAATACTTATTTTTGGGGTGGCCAACAATGCTTCACCAAATTAAAGGTTACGGTGAGTTATTAGTTCGATGATATATATATATAGAAGTAAGGAACTTTATTCAATATCGGGTCACGTATGACATCTTTTTATACTTGAAGTCAACATAAAATATTAACGTATACGTTCCTGTTTTTATGTATGAAGTCAAACTCAGTGTTAAACTTATATTTATATGTGCACCTGCACTCAATAAGTTGAAAAAACAATGAAAAATATCATGTTTAATAGTTTATATTCAATTTTCCGGGTGTTTTGCAACACTAGTATGTACCCACCCTAGAAATAAAAATGGTCAGGAAACTGAGAGCCCGCTTCCGAAGCTACACACAGTTTCAGTAATATGCCAAAATAGGTGAGTTATGGTATGCGTTTAGACAGTTTTTTGCGACAATAGTAGGAAACTGAGGTCCCGTTTCCAAAGCTAGACATAGTTTTAGTTATGGGCGAATACAGTTAGAAAAAAAACTCTCTCTCTTTCTGTGCATCATGCGCTAGCGCAAAGTTGTGGTGTGAGTTTAGACATACAGTTTAACCAAGACCATTTTATGTTACCTAGTGTATCGCTTATAATCAATTTAGTGATTATGGCGTCCGTAGTATGATTTACTATATTCAATAACTCTCCAGCAAATACGGGTAGCAATAAAAATAATATATTGACGGTACTCCACATGACCACAGCTGATGAGTCAAGTAAACCCTGGAATTAAAAAAATAACAATTACAGCGGAACCTCGATTCTTCGTTTTCAAGAGACCATAAAAAACTATAATTCCGATAAAAACGATGAATGCGGAAGTCTTCAATTATTTTTAGGCTCTCAGTTAGATTCGAAACTTTCTTTATAGAGAGAATTTTAGTTTGCAAGACATACGAGGCAAAAATGATCACAGACTACTGAACAGCTTGTAAATAGGTGCTAAGTAGGTGAGTCTTCAGCGGAAAAATTATGTGCTGGCATCATAATAACAAAAAGACGCTTGTAAGTTTCCAGTTTGATTTTTTGTATCGATATTAGTTGAATGGGTCACACTTGCTTATGAGCGGACGTAATTTCGACAAAACAATAGATCGGGAAAAAAATTGTGACGATGTCACAAAAAAACAATGAATGCGAGAACGATAGATCGGGGTTCCACTGTAAGTGTACTATGAAACACATACAAATAAATATATGTGTGAAAAATAATCAACTTAATGACATAGGTTGCGTTTCTTTGAAAAATATTTTTTTTACGAACGATCAAAAATAACATGTAACTTACCATTTCATTTTTAATAGCCGCGTAAAAAGTGAAAAGATTAATTGTAGAAACTGTCGATAGAAATGACCCCAGAGGAGTCACTACAAGCTAAAAAATAAAAATTAGACATTTTTATTCTTATTTTTTTTCCATGTCCGCTCCCAATGTGGAGCATATGGTCTGCTAATGGAGGAATCTCAACATTCATGAGAACCGTTTGTTACTCAGTTGCTCAAAATCTCTTTATCGAAGAGAGTAGGGATAGAAGGATAGGGCTAGGACAGGACTAGTGGTTAGCTAATCGCTCTAGCTACGCCCCGTGAGGATGGGATTGGTGGGTGAGGAATTAGTTTTGGACAACACAAACACTCAGACTACGAACAGAAATCCATAAATCGATTGAAATATCGATTTATGAAAACTGTCCGCACCGGGAATTGAACCCATGACATCCGTAGCCGTAGCCCACGACACTACCTACTGCGCCACGGACGCCAAACTTTATTCGTATAGGTACAAAAAAATAAATACACATAAAAGAAATTCATTATTTATAATACTAACCTCAACACAATATAATGAATTTAAAATTTCAATATTATCTGTCAAAATTGTACGAACTTTTAAAAATAGCTCAACATTATCGCATACGTTTAATTTTGTCTTTATTGTGTTACGAGTACATAAAGTTTTCTTTTCACTCATCAAAAAGAAAATAATATTTGATCTAAAAACTGAAATGTCAAAGCACTCTAAATACGAGTACAAATTATTATTCAAGTTTTGAATATCAAAAACTGTTATAAATATTCGTTTTGAATGCTGGATAATGCTAAAGGTATTTCTTAACATGACAATCAATACAAACATTTTAACGATATTGTTAAAATACAAAGCCATCACAATTGTTGCAGTAAATCCAATAAAATGAAACAAGAAACTCATCTTATGCAAAGAATTATAATAATTTAGTGACATTTTTTCTCGGACAAAGCGCATATTCTTCCACAGTCTAAAATGCTTCTTTGGAATATCTGTAAATATCCAACACCAAGACATAATTGCTGCGTGAATTCTTATAACGTACAGAAAAACGTAAATTATACTCATAATTGGGACTAGTTTAATAGTTTCGATTCGCTGTTTCTTAGATCCAAATATTGCAAGTGTCATTGCGAATAAAATTAGTAATAAAATATAAAACTTGTTAAAGTAATGTATTTTACAAAAATTGCGTTCATTTTTGCTATATGTAAATATGCCAAGTGATTTGTATACAAATCTCAACATGTTCGCTGCCGGAAAAGTCTTTTCAGTACGAATTTTATTTTCCCACTAATAATCATTATATCTAGACTTCCAAATATTTAAACAATATACTTATTTTATGAGTAATTTGCATATCATGTCGTGACAATTAACGTAATGATATTTGTTTTAATTCTGTCACAACATTTAGGAAAAATTCTGTGACAAAAATTTAATTAAATAGATGTCGATTGCTTGATTAATTATATTAAGAAGTGTTAAGTGATCAAATATGTCTTACAATTTTACTAATGAAAGATGTGATAAATTATTGTGAAATAATGAATCGCCCTCCGTAACCTGGCGGGTTAAGAATATGTTCAGCGATTAGAAGGTGCAGGACCGAAGTCCTGGTGAAATGAATATCAAATGTTGACTGTGTCAATTTAATATTTTGCTACCGATGGACCTAGGTATTGCAATACCTGTATCAGCGAAGCTATGATTATCAGTACACAAATATCGAATTTGAAAATATCATATGCCGGAATTTTGGTTGTACGAAACAAATTAAAGAAATTAAGACAAAACCTGCAGATATGTATTCAATTGAAAAATTTTATTAAAGCTTATTAGGTATTAGACTATTGAAGATTTATTTTCTCCCATAAATCATAAAACATCAAAATCAAGAGTTTACTAGCAATATTTACCTACTTAAGCTTTGTGGAGCCTGCGAAGCACGTTTTCAATTTCTTTTATTTTTGTAACAATTAAGAAAAACCCCTGTCGAATATTGATTGTGGGTATTTTACTTGCCAATAATACATTAATTACCAACGATAAGAAACATAATACTGAATTTGAATTTAAAATACATAAATATATCAGATACCGTATATTAGTGCATAACAAAGCAGTGCACATGATACCTCACCAACATTATATGCCTGTGGAGTGGTTATTGCGGTTTCGAGTCCCAGTACGGACAAATTTTGTTCAAACCACACATTCGGTCCCAAAAACAGGGTGTATCAAAGTATTCTGTTCTAAAAAGAAAATAATAGTTAGTTGATAGCTATTTCGGCTTAATGTAGTTCTGACGGTGGCGAAACTTTTGATACTTTGATATTTTATCCTACAATAATTATCGTGGGTAGGGTGGTATCAATGATTTCAAGTAAAATGAAGATCGGCATTAGCTGATAATAAAACATGTCTACAATTAAAATCAAATTTTACAATCAATTCAGATCTTTAGATACTGCATAATTATGAAACACATTATAAATCGTTCAATGCTTTACCTACAACTGAATTTTATGTTCACTTTTCGATAATTTTTCATAAATAACAGGCAACTTTTAACAATTGAAAAATGTTGGACATAATTTATCAAGCTTTGGGAATTCTCACAAACAATAGTGGAGGATTTATAAAAGTCAAAAATATACTAATAAAAATCCATATAATTTTATTGATTCTATTAACTAGCGGAGTGTTTGTTTACAGTTTTTTTATAGATTTTCCCGAGTACGAATTTTTCGCTCCAACGATGATAATTGTGTACAACTTGATTTTCTATACTCGTATAATGTCAGCTCTTATATCGTGGGTCAAAAATTTGTTTGTGAACTCAAAAAAACAAGCCAAGCTTTTGAGTAATATGAATTTGGCAAGGAAGAGTTTAAGAGTAAAGAATCACTATTTAACGATTAGTGCGACAAGTGTTTTTTCTCATTTTTTGGGACTGTTAACAATAGCTATCATGTCACGTTATTTACACAAATTTGTACACATATATGTTTTGATCTTATCAATAAAAAACACATTTACTGTCACACAAGTTTCTAAAAGAGTGCTCGTTATTGTTTTCAACTTTCAAAAATTAAATATGAGATTATGCAGATATTCGAGATATTCGGAACTAGAATATGCTCGATCGAATATATTAGTATTTTTCATAACAAGGAATCTAATCGAATCAAGTAAAGATCTTGAAATTGAAGACACAAATGCTATAAATGATGCAGAAAGTGATATGAAACTATATGTAATGTTAGAAAACAATATTAACATAATAAATTCGGTTTATAATGTGGAGGTTTGTGTGATTCAGGTTATTCTATTAATCTATTGTATATCAATCTATTGTAAAATAGATGAGATAGACAATCTAATTCAATTATTTATGGCAACGAACTAAATGGTTACAATTTAAATCAATTTTTGTTCAGAATTCGTATCAACTTTTGGCCAGAATAAAATTCAATTTCCGTCAGAATAAAAATATGAACGGTCTAACTTATTGATGTTGTGAATAAAATTATTATACGGTGAGAATAAAAGGTTAGGTTAGGTTAGAAATACTGACCACAATTTATTTATTTATCTCTGTAATTCTGACCGATACATTATGACCATTAAATATAAATTCTAACCAATGTGTTAAAAATTATGACCGAAACTGAATTAAAATTCTGATCAGAAAAATGCTAGCCATTATGTGTTATGAGAAAAATAAAGAGGAACATTTCGATAAATCTGGAAGATAGCTGCACAAAATATTTAAGCACCATAGCACTGAGAAATACAGGTTCTACGATGATTCCACCGCAGCTCAATCAATCAATCAAGCTTGTGAAAATACGTTGGGAATAGAAGGCAAATTGCCAATGGCTGACTGATGTTCTGATTATCAAGCTAGTTTAATGGAAGGGAGTTGTTGATGGGAATCCAGACCTATCAACCTATCTACAGACGCATCTACATGCGTCCATGATAATGATGGAATTTATATTACTTCTTAAAAAAATAAGGTTTTATTTTTTCTAGTTACTGATGACGCCATTAACCGCTTTTCTAGCCATCATGTCTTCAATAAACATGTTCAGTTTTAAGGATAAAGATAAATTCAATGACGTAAGTACTATTATATTAAGACACTTTTTTAAATATGATATAATTACATAATTATATCGAATACCCTGTTATATAATATGTTGGCATAAATATATTTGATCAGTATAGAAAATGGTCCGTAAATAGTATGAATTGTCAGTATAAATTGAAAATACTGACCGCAGTATAAATGGTTAATGGCTATTTGTTATGACAATTATTTAAGTTGTTTCACTCATCGAATAATGATAAGGTGCCACGATAATTTATGTGAAACAAATAACGACTGATATCAAATTTGAATTATTGAGATTTTGTAAACTTCCATGTATTTTGTCACGGCGACCCGGGTTTCGCCTTTCGGCATCTTCAGGCGTTCGTGCGCTCGCAAAAGGTTGTTGCTGAGATGCTATATTCGAATTCCATATAATCCACATTAGGAGCGGACGTGGTTAAAAATATCAACTTCAGTTTGTAATTCATTTGTTTTAGAGCTCGTATGCAACAACGGCGCAAACACTTTGGGCAATTTCAGACGCATATTACCTGATGTTACTTGTTACGGTTGGAGAAGCTCTGACCATTGTAACGAAAACAACAAATGCTCTCGTCAGCAGAATGATGATTGATTCAAACATAGGTATAATAACAAATATTTTATATAGTCCTGACAAAAAACGTTTTGTCAAAAACACTGGGTGAGTAAATTGAGGTTAGTCATATTCAATTAAACAGAATATTATTCAAAATTAATTACTGTTGAGCATTGTATTTCGTTACAACGAATACATTTTAGGAACACTATTTGTTTTTAAAGTAACTTTTAATTTCAATTAAATTGCGTTTTTTTGCTAGAAAAGAAGTGGAGAAAATTATCATTTTGGAAGGCCGCATAAATAATTCTCTAATAAAATAGGGCCGAATTCAAAAAGCTACAAAGCTTTTATGTACATTATTTTTTTATTTAAAAAGGCCACACTTGAAGATCTAGAAGGCCGTAGGTTCTCCACCTTTTTGCCAATAGACTAATAGTGAGTAAAAATGGTATTTTTGATCGAAATCAAATCAAATACAAATGAAACATTTTTGGGTGACTGACATTTCAAATAAACGTTGAAATATTAAATCTGTGGCGCTATGGCAAAAATTGATATCCATTTTTGTCATAATGAGTGGCAAAATTCGGTATGCTTAGTCATTATCCACGAATAAGATCTATTGAATAAGTGTTATCCATTTGATTTTAATGTGTGATAACGTACCAATGTTCATATTTCTTCTCCTGTAACCTAAGATAAAACTCACTAATCAAACTCTGCCATAACGCCACAGAAATAACAAAGTATTTTTGTAACATTAATTTTGAATACAGGAAATTGGTTAGTTAATGCTCGTGATGAGCGAAACCGGTGCTGATCATTATAAGTATGTGGAAGTAGTACAAATGAATTGTGTTTTATTTTTTAAAAAATAATGTTTTTCCACCAATAATTGACAGTTAACACCTTATATGTAATTAGTTAGTTGTATGATACAAGAAATAAGTTATAAAATATTTTTTAGGCATGTTGACAACATATTCCTTAGATATTTTCGACACAACGGTATTTTACCAGATTTTGAATTACATTTTCACGAGATCGCCTTTATCATGCGGTACAAAACATTTTAAAATAAGCTTACTCTGTCATCAAAAATTGAATTAAAAACATTTTTCGACCAAAACGGCTTTTAACTAAATATATATGCACATGAATATAGGCCCATTAGAAAATAATATATTGTGGTCACGGCATGTTTTTATTTAAAAATAATTCTGCCTACTTTCAATATAAGTATCTTCAGACTAACTTACTATATCTCAAGGTTATTATTTATTTTTAAGGTAAACAATGATCCCAATTTTCAACATAAAAATATTTATTCTTCTTTGTGGAATAACTAAGTTATCAATTGTTATGTTATATTATATTAAAAATGAATTTCCACAAAGTTACCGCCGAATCCATTGGAAATACTGCATATTTTCCTTTTGATTCAAATTATGATATGTGTAAATGTTATGACACTGTCCTGTTAACATTACTTTACTTTTATTTGTAGTATAATATTTCTTTTTTTTAGATGAGCGACATCGTTCATTCTTGCAGGACTTCTCAAAGATATTATCAAGTGAAAACATCAATATTACTGCAAACAATATGTTTGCATTAGATTTTTCTTTTATGTACGCATTTTTCGGAGCACTGACATCATTCACCACGATATTGTTGCAGATGTCACAAGACAACTTGTAAAGAAAATTAAACAATACATATCAATAGTATTAATTTAATTATGAGAGAAAAATACAATATTTGATCAAGTAATTTTTTTTTCTTTAATAAAACATTTTAAGATGTGGTTTAGGGATTGCAGTACCATAGGAATGCATCAATACTGATATTTCGAGATGAACTCTCGAATACACTAACATAATTAAATAAATGTGCTCATCTCACAAGGATTGAGAGAGATTACTGATTGTAATATCGTAGTATGTTATTATGTTAACACCTATTTGGATTTTAGCCGTGCTAAATGATAAACAAACGCCCTTCAGATTTTATGAATGTTTAAATGAGGGCGTTTACCATCCCGTTAAACATTTTTTGTCTCCCTGAATTCTAACGATTCTGCCAATTAGGTTTTTAATTTTGTTTTCTGGAAGACAAAAAGAAAGAGGGATCCCGGGATTTCAATAATATCACATTATCTTAAATATTTAAAATAAAATACTACATCATATTATTGTAATTGTTTAATTATTGTTGACGAATGTGTTTTAATGAAAATGTACATTGAATATTTTCACTATCGTATCATCTATGGTATGTAAAAATGCTTTGCATCCCTTACTCTGATGCGTAGAACACTTCCACCTTTTTTTACCACTAAAAACACAATCTACACGGAAAGTGTATTCGCCGAGTATGATAAGAACTCCACCCCTTCGAGATCGGCCGAAAATTGCTGCAAAATAAAACGTATGTATCTAGTAGAGGTCTATACGGGCCTGGACATGGCCCGCTGGCCTTAACCGGGCTGAACCCTTGGGCCTGACTCGGGCTGGGCCCGGGTAATGAATTCAAACTTAAGAAAAATAATTCTTACTATGTTCGGGTCATGAGTTAGCTATAAGAAAATAGTATTCATAACTTAAATAATTTATTTTACATACGCTATGAATCGTTAGGAATATGAAAAAAATAACATATTTCTATTATATTATATGTATTATATGAAAAGTAAAAATGAATTACTATATTTAAAAATATCGGGCTTTTTTCGGGCTGAGAAAACTAAATATGCGCTTTGGGTCGGGTTCGAGTAACAAGTGTAATATGGATACTCGGGTTCGGGCCGGGCCAGGTCTGAAGATGACGAGCTAGGACCGGGTAATTTTATGAAATTTCGGCCCGTGCAGACCTCTAGTATATAGTATAAACGAATTTAAAAAATAATATTCTCATTTATTTTATTGCGCATAATAAACTTTGTCGAATGAATGTGATTCTACATCAGAAATCGTTTAAGAATGTACTCATATTCTCTTTCAACCTCACAACTTTTGACGCACGTGTATTACGTAAAGATAATCTACTCTGAACAATTTATAGTAGGTGTAATATTTAAATGGTTAAAAATATTATATACGATAAACATTATAACTTGTATCGATACATTCGGCCTGGAAAACTTCTCATATAAAAGTGTCACACATAGCTATACAAGCGTTAATACATCAAAACAAAAATACCAGTTTCCATTTATTTAATACAAATTTCTATAAAAATGGATTGTGAAGTCTTAAAACGAAATATACCAATTTTGATAAATGTTTATTGGCAATAACGTATATTTTATGATTATAAAGACAATTTTTGGACAATGAAATAAGAAGATATTAGTTTTTTAATTAAAATAACTTTATATCGACAATAAATCAAACAAAACGACAAATGCACCTTTAAGTCGTTACAGGGTTTACTGCTTTTTAAGGTCTCCATTATGCCGTTACCAGAATATTCATTTTGGTTTAACAACAAAATTAAGATTTCTTAATTTGTTTTACACTGTTGCCATATCTTCAAGCAGGGCTAAATGATAAAGAAGATTCTGATTTGAACATATTCGTGTTCATTATATTTTAATGTAAACTCCAGAGGAAGTAACAGCATAATTAGGAGCTGGATGGTTGTGGACATCACTGGTAACCTCAATTATTTTATCATGCAGTGTTTTAATAACTGCCGGACATTTTTTGGACGTGTACGACGAACACAGCCACGTGAACTGGTTGTTACATTTGGAAGAATAGGAACGGGAAAAAGTAAATCCTCTATACATTAGCAGTTTCCCTTTCTTCCTTGATGGTATAAAAATTGCTGAAAGAATAAAATAGAAAATTTATGTAACGTAAATTCGAACAAAGAGAGGATTAAATTTGGATTGTTTCACATTACAAAACATATGTATATATCGACTTTGGAAAGGAAAAACGACGTAACACACACATAACAAATTTTACAAGAGCCACGAAAAACGTTTTTTTAATGATGATGAATGCCAAAATCAAAATATACCCAATCTTGAGTTGCATGAAGACTAATAATCCTGCGTTTTATTTACTCAATCTGATATTAAATTAATAAGTTATTTAAGAATTTTGATTGATGGTTACGTCTTTTTCCCCTGACAAAAATTATCAACACCAATGTAGGTAAGCGGCTTACAGGCTTTTTCCTTACCAATTTAAAATGATTTATTGAATAAATGTATAGAATTATGGCAGCGTAAGTACACATCTGCATATATTTAAAATAGCTTTCTTATGAATGCATTGTAATTAATTGACTGGGAATTTTGGTATTACAATATATAATAAATCACATGGAGCATGTGGCATAGAAAAAGGTTAGTTGTAATTATATCAATACAAGACTGCAACAAAATTTTAAAAAATAATTCATGGTAGTAGCTATTACTTCTCTACTATTTATGTACAGCAAGTTAAGTTAAGACATAGTTTATCATACATAATGCATGAAAAAATAGACGGGATAATATATCTGTACGTCATATTAATTCCATTTTACGAGCAGTGTAATCTGAACAATTCTTATAACTAATTTATAAGATAATCGAATATTATGCATCGTATAATATTAGAACTGTCAATATATTGACACGATGCATAACCTAAAAACCACACGGTGTTGTTTTTAGTAAATATGGCAAAAAATGTGTTAACTTTCTCGTCTAATATGAAAAAGGGATCATTGATCTATGATTTAAGATATAGTATTGTTGTAACAGGGTTGTTTTATGACAATATAATTGTAATTTACGATTACCCTTCATTTGCGCGAAATACAAATTTTAATACGTGAACACTTTTCTTTCTTATTTGTATTGTTTATACCATCCACGTTGACACCACACATTTAATTAATATTTTTAGTCCTTTCTATTGCAATTTTTATGTAGTAACTTTATTTTAAACACTTTGTGATGAGATGACTGTTGATATTCGTGTTAACTGTCACACGAGTAAGCAAGTAATGTAAGCTGCTTAAGTCATCTCGATAATCAAAACCTGTACAATTGCAATGTTTCTCATACATTTGCGACGTAAGATGCTTACGGCTTTTTTCCTCGCTGTAAAATCTTACCTGAGCGACTAATAATATTATTGATTTAGTGTAAGTCCTTTTTCCTCGCTGCGAATTTCATAGGCCCTCATTTTTACAAACTTAAAAACCAAATTTTGATACTAATTCGGCATTTACAGGTTACATCCTTTTGTTATAACGTGTATTAAGTTGCATACATAGTGATTATCGAAAAAAAGCTATTTTGAAAAAACTGAAGGTTACGTCCTTTTTCCATTCCACAGTCGATATATATAGTAAAAAAAGAAACTGCGGTACATCTATCCAAAATTCGTCCAATATTGTATGACTAGTTTTTTGAATATTTAAAGCTTTTTGTCAAAAATATAAGGACAACTTTCACCCGTCTAATATATTAATAATAATGTCTTTACTCTTTGACCGATAAATGTGTATTTTAGGTTCATTACAATAATTATAATTACATTTGCTTGCAAGACATCAAATCTTAAATATAAAATTACACTTGAATATATCAGCCACACAAAAACTCTTCTAACAGTGAGTCACGAAGTCATGAGATATAACAGTTATTCAGCATAATAATTAGAATTAACGGGATTATTTTCAGCCCGCTACGTCTTTCCTTTCGCATGTTGAGAATTCAACGCTGGGTGGTTAAGCAAATATACTATAAATTAGAAATAAAACAGAACTTTTATTGAAAAATTTGTCAGGTTATAACAATTCACCAGTTAAATTCGTACGTCATAAAGGTTTCGTGGTTTAATGGTTATGGTTGCTTGATGCCTTTATAATTGTATCATCCACCGTATACAAAGATGCCTTACAACCTTTACAATGATGAGTAGAACAAAGCCATCGTTTTTTAAGCCCAATGAAGCTTTTAAAATAGTATTTGTACTTTTGATATTCTATCAATATTCCGCCTTTTTTCGACGGCACATGATATACTGAAAAAAAAAGTCAAATATATGTAGTTCATAAATTAGATTGATTTTTTTTTTGGATTTAAGTAAGAAGGAATTGTTTCAAAATTCAGCGAAGAAGCATTGAATGGTGACCTACCGAATAATGAAAACGAGGTGTACACGGATTCGTTATCAACATGACGGCATTTTTTCTATAGTTGAAGAGGAAGATTTCGCTGTGAATAAAACTGACAATATATCGGGAATTCATGATAAATTGTTATGAAATGAAATGGTTTCAAAGGATTGTCAAACTTTCCGACCTCATAGTCATAGATCACTTAACCCAGAACTTAAAATCTCGCAATTCACAAACTTTTTTCTTAAATAATTATAAAAATTTATAAATATACAATAAGTGCTGATTTTTTTTGTGAAATGGCAATTATAATTATTGTTTAATTATAAAAATTAATTGGAGTGATATTTGTTGTCACCTCTTCAAAATAAGTTGGATTATTGTCTCCAATCACGTTACTGCCAAAGTCTTTATGGACCATCAAAATAATGTCGCTGACTATTGGTTGGCGACCGCTGCATTAGAATATTTATTTATGTTGACTTATATGTCTCTTTGTAACGTATAGCAAAATACTACGCATGCGCACGATGCATAAACTGATTGTGTTGATAGAAATTTGACCGGTGGCATTACCACTTACCAGTTATTATAATAATAAAAAAATATATTTTTATCATTTACATAATTTAAGACATCGACTGAGGGTGCTTGATGGAATTTCAATTTCAAATTTGGATTATTGAGATTTTGTTCCTTGCCAAATCCTTGCCAATTCTGAATGAGCAGCTGAACCTTCCTAATTCTCCGTTATTGTATCCTATACGTTGAAACACCTAACAGATGTCACTAAATGTGGAATGATTGTATATATTTACACTTTCGTCCAATTGCATCCCGTCGAAACCCACAATGCTATTATAATTGTAAAATCACTGGTAATTCTAAAAGAAGTTGGAAAGCGGCAATTCGCCACTCTGTTAATGTGTTGTTTACAAAATAAGGATTAAGGCGATTCTCGAAATGTTAACTCAGGTATCTGTGTAACTCTCAGACGTATAATATTTTACTTCGTAAATAATATTTGTCGTATTTGTATCTTCTATATAAACGTTAGACACTGTTTACTGTCTGTCGCCCTAAGAGATAAATCTTAAAGTAACGAGCCAGGCTCGCACATTTCAGTTAGGGAATGGGCATGTCTAAAATAAGAATAGTAAGCTCTTCAATATTACGCTGACATTACGAGCAATTCCTGGTAAGAATTGAACTTTTTAAATGATTCAAAGACAATCATTCTCGTAAGGGGTGTAAGTGTTTTCCCCACACAAAAGCCTTCAGCTGACAGAATCTTTTTAGATAGCAGTACTTAGCTAGCTTACATGCGGGAAAGGGATATAAAGACCTAGTCTGTACCCACTAACTTTAGCCAGGAAACTAGGAGTCCGCTTCGCGGACTCCACATAATAGTTTCAATAGGAAAGTAAAGGTAGAAAAAAAAATTACTGTCTGTCAGTTCGAGTCCATTCGTGTGCTCGAATGCCTGAAGATGCCGAAAGGCGAAACCCGGGTCGTTAGTGACAAAATACATGGAATTGTACAAAATTTCAATAATTCAAATTTGATATTTTTATCAATTCGCGGTCATTTTTCACTGACTCGGAAAATAGTTCGCATATAAAAATAAGGAATATTGCTTTTAGAAGTGTAGAAGTTTTATTTTAAAAAAGCGAATTTATTGTATAAAAATGTTTGTAACAGATTTAATTACATAAATTTTCTTCGTTCGACAAAGCATAATTTTGTTAGTGTTGACAATTCATTGAAGCAAAAACGTTGCAACAACGCTAGTGATTGTGATCGTTAGACACTTTTACTATGACTTCATCAATTGTCTGCAAAGCGGCCCTGCATCCCTTTTTATGATGTGTCGAACATATCCATCTTTTTTTAATACCATTACCACGCTTTGAGTAGAATGTGTAGTTTTGGAACTCGACTAGTACGCCACCTTTCTGAGATTTCACGAAACGTGCTGAAATAAAGCGTGGTCGATAAATAAAAGTTGTTTACACATTAACTGCGTAAAAAATATCTCTTGCATTATATTATTATTATTCTTGAAAAAAAGCGATAATTTTCGACAAAAATACATAAATCTTTATCATATATTAATAACGAAAACGGACACAAAATCGGTAATGGCATACATGTTTATATTATGATGATTTAAATGATCAAATGCGATTTTTTTCAAAAGATTTCGTTTTGTTGATTGAAAAAGAATGGCTACATCACAATAATTATGAGGTCAAGAATTTTAAAAAATAAAACACAATTCATTTGTACGGCTTTCACATATTTATAAATGATCAGAACCGGTTTCGCTCATCACGATCATTATCAACTTGTCAGTTGATAATGCTCAGTTGATTCAGTGCTTTATTTTCCGCCAAGAATTGACAGTTAACAACTTAAGAGTGAGATCAAGAATTCTCATCTTAACCAACTATGGTGGTGGGCTCAATCGAGATCGATGAAAGTCTTGGCGGGAAAATGACAAATTAAAAAAAAAGGGAAACAATTGAAGTATTGTTTCATTTATTATATTAAACTGTATTTTAATAAGTCGTTACAATTATAATACACATTTGAGAAAATATTTTTAAAATCGATAACATTTTTCAGCGTGCAATAACATTTCGCAGAATGCGCATGCAAATAACTGCACATGGCATAGTACTTTGAAGACCTGTTCATAATAATACTTACAAAACTATCCATATTTTCAAAATTAACAATTTATTTATGATTCTTCAGCTGACAGAATCTTTTTAGATAGCAGTATTTAGCTTACACGCGGGAAAGGGATATGAAGACTCTGTACCCACACTTGCACTGACTTTAGACTTAGACATGAAACTAGCAGAGAATAACTCCACTTAATGCTTTCAGTATGATAATAAAGGTAGGAAAAAAAACTTAATGATTGTGGTGGTTTGATACGGTTACAATTATATCTTCAATTGTATATAAAGAAGCTTTGCAGCCCTTGCTATGGTGTGTAGAGCACATCCATCGTTTTTTTAAACCGATTTGTCTGTGCAAGCAAAATTTGTAGTTTTGAAACATTATTAATACAGCACCTTTCCGTGACTCAATGAAAGTTGCTAAAAATAAAAACAAACACTATATAAATATACCGTTCATCAGATGAATAATAAAATAAATCAATGATTACTTTTAAGGTGTTAACTGTCAATTCAAGGCTGTTTAGTTTTAATGTTAATTACATATTTATATTTCATTATTTTTAAATGGTTCACAAATCACATTTAAAAATGTCCCAATCTGCTATTCCGTTAAAATATTTACGCGTAAGTTAGTCTCATTATATTTTGCTCAGCTAATGGAGTTTTAATGTAGGTTTATTTTTGGTTTCAGATTAGTGTTTATTGATTTGTAAGATGTCTTTAACATTTTAATTGTAGACCATTTAATTTCGTTTATGTATAATTTGTTTGATTACCTGTAAATTCTTGTCTTAGTTCATGAACCAACTGTTTTGTATACCTTATAGCATTCAATATTATATGAATATCCCTGTAATGATTGTATTTTTATCAGTTGATAATGCTCGTGATGAGCGAAACCGGTCCAGATCATTATAAACATGTGGAAGTAATACAAAAAAATTGTGTTTTATTTTTAAAATCAATGATTGTTAAAGTTTTGATTATCCTAGTAAAACTACACCTCTTCGAAACTCGAAAAGGTTGCTAAAAATAAAAAAGTAGTTTCACTTGGTACATTATTCGAACTTTAATGTAGAAAAATAAGGAAGACTCAAACGCAAAAAGTCGACAATAAAACAAATGGCTCATATTTCAGATTATTTTTATAAAGAAATCTTTAAAACTTTCCGAGACGTCTAAAAGCAAAAAACAGATAAGTCCACATTTCGTCAAAATATAACAAATAACTTCTTACAAAACACGACAAAAAGATAAAAAAATTCTTCCGCATGTCACGGAAATCATAACAGAAACTGATACATATTGTCAAATTTTATTTAGTTTATATTTATTGCAAATAGCGGTTGACTGGATAGTAAAAATAAGCATACTATCTGTAATTGAAAATACAATACGATGGAAAAAACAAACTTTTGTTATAGATGTACCAATTTAACTTGGCGGCTAGTGACGGCGCCACCGTCGCGTTAGGAATGTTGCCATACTCAATCAGAACTGAAATTTCAAAACATTCCAAAACTGAATTTTAGTGACGTTATTAAAAGTAGACATACATATTTATTTTGCATAAAATAGCAATTGGAGAAATTTATTCTAGACTGACTATTCTACTTCCAAATTCAGCGACGGCCAAGTAATGTTGGTAATAGTCTAATAATGTAAGCGTGAAACACAAAAACATCGATTACTACTATCTGACACACCCTGGTTTTTGTTAAGTATAAGTGTCATTAATGTCCAGAACTGAAATCACCCAGCGGCAACAGCAATATTTCGCTATTTCTTGTTGCCAGGCGTTTAATTGCCGTCGGGTACGTCCGCTGGACGAGTCCATTTTTACGGAAAAAAGCTAGCACCGACGGTGCAGGGAGTTTTTTTTAAAGTATTTGTAGACCATATTTGTAGACAGTCGATTACGATCTGCCGAGCCGGGCGACGAGGTCTCGTCGCGGCGGAGGTGACGTGACGATGTGAATTGTTTGTTTGTTTGTTTTTTTTTTTTTTTGATTTGCATTGGACTTTACTTAAATTCGTTGTGTCATTTGTATTATAACTTAAAGTAAATTCATTTGCTAAGTAAATGTAAATATAGAATCAATTTTATGTGTTAAGATTTATATATTTGTGTAACGTTAAACCACTGCATCTTGAATAGAAAATAAATAAGTTTTGAACTGGATTTGAAATGGTGTTTGTCTGAGATCAGCCCTTCCAGAACTCCGGATAACCAGCCGCTCGCCTCTCTTCGATCCGGGGTCTTCTCATATCATAGCAAAGTGGACATAGCGGTTTTTACTTTTAGACGCTGAATATAAAACAACAATTACGCGTTTTCGAACCCGTTAATGATTGTGTCCTTTAGTAACTTTTACAATGTTATCATCAATTGTATGTATAGAGGCTTTGCATCCTTTGCTATGATGGGTGGAACATATCCATCGTTTTTTTAAGCCACTAGAACTATGTAAATAATATTTGTAGTTTTTAAAATTTATAAGAACTTGACCCCTTCGCGGTAGGATAAAAATCGCTGAAAATGAAAACAAAGCATTAAAAAACAAAATACAGAAAGTTTTAAATAAAGCATATTATTTTTGTGCTATTATTTTGAATAGCACACCGATTATGAACAATTAAAAGATACATAATTTAATTTTAGTTTAAAAAACGCTTTAAAAATATTTGATAAGAAATCATAATTATGTGGCCATGTCGAAAAAAATTGATTTAATTGGTTATAGTTCATATACCTATTTCGATATGATCATTAGTTAACATTATAATAATTTCGTTACAATAGTTTTTTACGAAATTATTTAAATATAAGTTTCAAAAATTAATAAGAATAAAATTCGCCCTCAGATGAAGGGATCATTACAGGATGTTCGCAATAAAATTACACTTTTTTGGTATGGATTTTATTTTCTTTCTGTTCCTAAATAATTATTAGTTCAGTCAGACTTTAAGAAATCAACTGTTCAGGTATATTGCAGTATTTTCGTCAAATCCATGGGAAAATAAATATGTTAAAAATAATTTTCATACATATGTTATTTTCCATGCCTTTAATGATTATGGTCATTGAATACTTTTACTATTTCGTCATTTATTGTATTCACATATGCCCTGCATCCCTTGCAATGATTGGTGGAGCATACCCATCGTTTTTTTAAGCCACAACGACGTTTTAAATAATATTTGTAGTTTTGATACATTATTAGTATTCCACCTCTCTGCGATGTGACAAAACTCGCTAAAAAAAATCAAAGAATTATTAAATTACGAAAAATCCTAATTGTTATTTAGATAGTTTTATCGATAGAAAAAGCTTACGATACACTTTGTCTGAAGATACTAAGAGGTGAGACACATGTTATATCCAGTTATACGATTAATATTATTGTAAAAAAAAGTACAAATTTTCTTATTTATCTTTAGTTGTGAACAGAAAGTTGGAAGGATTAATTTAATTATGAACACTGTAATTACATTGTGTACACATTTGTTTATTGCTAATAATATAGTTGATTAAAAGTTTTAAACATGGGAAAGAAAATTAAGGATTTGAAATAATAACACGTTAAATTATTGTCCAATTGAAAGTTTACCGAAAAGTAATGGTAGATAGTAATTTTTTTCTTTTATTCTGTGTTTAATATTTTTTTTCAATCAACTAAATATCAAGAATTATATTTTCTAGCTTTAAAGATCTAGGATGAAAGGGATGACTAAATAGTAATTTAATTTAATTTTTAATACGCCATGGTCGTTATTTTCATATCTATTAATGACTGTGTATGTTTGAACTTTTAACTATAATACTTTCGACGGTATGTAAAACTGCCTTGCATCCTTTGTTGTGGTGAGTAGAGCACTGCCATCTTTCTTTTAATCCACGAACACCTTTCAAACAAAATTTGTAGTTTTGAAATTCTATAAGCACTCCACCCTTCCGTGACTGGACAAATTTCGCTAAAATATAAAACGGAATCGTATTATGAACAAAACTAACATTATTTATAAAAGCTTTGAAGTACTTACACTGCAAACAGTTCATGGATACTTGAAGCAAACCAACTCACAGTGTGTAAGTATCGTAAATGGACAATAGACGTACCAAGGACACCCCTTTTGAACGCTTAGTTATTGTTCAAAGAAAATTAATCTTCTAAAGCATTGGATCTTAAAGGATCACATGCGATGTCGATAGAGTTTGCATTTTAATTTTTGTCAGTTTTCTCAATGAAAAACACCGTTGATATTTTGTAAAATTTAAAAAAAAAGTAAAAAAAATCAGCATGCGATGTATTAAAGTAATTATGCATGTACTGTATTTTTAAGTAGTTATTTATCTACCTAGCTTTACATTGGACTTGAAATTTTCCATATATCATTTATAGAATAATGTTAAAAAAATACTAGCATAGTGACACTTCGATTTCATCAAGTCAAGTAAACATAGATATTATAGTGAAGCTGGGTAGATTTACAAAACGAAGTAAAAGACAACAGTATTTTATAATTATTTATTTATTGAATAGATATTACAAATATTTAAGAAAATCTGCTTAATTCGTACAACTTATAACAAACAAACTACCTTGACGCAATATTGAATGAAAAATTGAATCTAAGAAAAATGTCTTTATGGCGGCAATTAAGTATTCTTCGGTAAACATAAAACAGATAATAATACTTGGGTTTTATATAAATTAACGAATATCTCCATAAAAAGGAGTAGCATAATACCGGGGAATGAGATTCTGATCAATTAAACTGGAAATATCATTTTTTTTTTATTCCGATAGGGAAAGTTAAGCCGAATTTAAGAGTTCCATTTCTAATTTGGATTATTGAGATTTTGTACACTTCCATGTATTTTGTCACTAACGACCCGGGTTTCGCCTTTCGGCATCTTCAGGCATTCGAGCACACGAATGGACTCGAACTGAGAGACAGTAAACAGTGTCTAACGTTTATATAGAAGATACAAATGCGACAAATATTATTTACGAGGTAAGATATTATACGTCTGAGAGCCACACTGATACCTGAGTTAAAATTTCGGGAATCTCCCTAATCCTTATTTTGTAAACACCATATTAATAGAGTGTTTACGCATTCTTTAGTTTTCTGTTACTAATCTACTTTTTGTATTGGTATTTTGGATTAACGGCCATCATACTTTCGGCAATAAAATCTCTTTGGCGTGATAACGATCCCATATTCCAACAAATCTTAAAAATGTGATACACTTAAGACGGCAACGGTCGCGGTATGTATATATTTATGTGTAATGTTATTGAATTTCACAGAACAATGCAAATAACCATCACTAACGGTAATGTGTTGGGCGAAATCCAATAATAAATTAACGAATTTAAAATCGTCCGAGGGCAGCACTAGTTGTTATCAAACAAACTAGGCTTCATTATTTGAGGAAAAAAACGAATAATGGATGGTTTTTGATTCATTTATTACATGTGAAAACTTTTTACTTAATACAATGGTTAATGAATATGTTCATTAAACATTTTCACTATTGTATCATCGATAGTATGTAAATGTGCCTTGCAGCCTTTATTTTGATGCGTGGAACACTTCCATCTTTTCTTGAAGGAAGTGATACGATCCACACAAAAAGTGTATTGACCGACCTTCACCAGAGCAGTGCCATTTCGGGAGCGGATAAATATTGCTGAAAAAATAAAACATATAAATAGGTACACTAGGCTCTTTTTTACATAGTTTTGAAATAACACGGTCAAAAAAGAACGAAAACATATTTTTACACGAGTTGTTTGTTCTAACACGATTCCAAGAAACAATTATTTTATATATTTTCAATTTCGCGCGTTATTGCGCCAGTCATTTTGAGTGCATATGGCCGAGTCCACTCGGCCCATACCCATTGGCACGTGCGCAGAGATTTCAAACCTTTTAAATTAAATTTCAATAAAAAACAAATAAATGTAATTTGTACAATTAATTATCATCTTAAAACATATTACAGTTTATAAAATTTATAAATTAAGATTTACGAAAAATTTACGAAAAAAATTTCAAATTTTTAAATAATATAAAGAATACCAAAAATACAAATATACGAACAATACGAATAATAAAAAGAATAAAACGTACAAAAATTTAATACATATGACTACTCTAATGTAGAATGTCTACTGCATTCACGGTAAGAAATATTTTTTTTTCGACTCTGTGTATCAAACACACAGGTTTTGTTGCAGATATTGCAACAATACCAGTGTAATAATAGTTTTGTTCTTTTTCTGGAATCTTTAGAACAGAAACTACAGCTTCCTCTCTTCTGAGCCTCACGGTGTACAACTGAGATGTTACTTTCTTCCGTGTCAGGTTACACCTTGTCGCAATACAACACCGTGTTGAAGGCATCTTGTTGTTGCTTATGAAATTTGACGTTTGAATTTTTCCTTTCTATAATATTGGGCTTTACTAATTCAAAGCTTAACTTCCTAATAAAATGCTTACGGTGGCACTTGTTATTTTTTTTCCATTCTGGATATTTCGTTATCCATAACGGATATGCATTCAAAGCAGCCATATCTATTATCTCCATGAAATTCGGAAAGGCCATCTTTTCGTCGACCTTACACAAGAGTATTCCCTTGTCATCTGATCACCTTTATCTACTCCAATTTTAGTGTTATTATAATGATGAATTATCAAGGGCTTTCGATTTTCCGTACTATCAACATCTGCATCATTATATTGAGTAGATAGTAGAATGACTGCTTTGTTTTTATCTTGCACATACCATCCGAGTGTCTTATGGTCCGTAAAACCGAACATACTGCTATGAATTTCTTTTTGTCTTGCCGGCAAAAACTGTAATGGAATTTTTCGTTCGTTTTTTCCAGTACCAGTGTCCCAGTAAGTGTCAAATTGTTTGACAACAGTACGCCTGCTATATTCACTGACGCAAACAAATTGTCGGTGGTAACTCCTGTGTTAGTACCATATAGTGGTTGAACCATCTCCGTTACCACACGGTTGGTTGACCTCTCCTATATTATTCCTCATGCCAGTATATACTTCAAGGTTAAAAATATATGCACTTCTATAATCGGCAGCTACCCAAATTTTGATCCCGTATTTGCCTGGTTTTGATTTCATATATACTCTGAAAGGACAATCGCCCTTATAACTCACCAAACGTTAGTCAACGGTTATTGTTGGATGACGGTGAATAATTTAATTTACAGGCATCAACGAATTTATTGAAAACCCATTTTATAGGTTCCGATTTGTCCGAGGAAGCTTGATTTCTTTCTTCTAGTGTGTCTTTGTTGTCAAGCCGAACATTGCTATAAATTTGAGAAAATCTGCCTGTCGACAAAGCAGCAGTGAAAAATGACTGGCGAAATGAACTTTTGCTCATCCATAATTCACTCAAATTTAGTTTCCGCGTTATATTTCTTCTAGACGCAAGGAATATTCCAATGAATGCAAAAAATTCATCTTCTGATATAGGGTTTGTTTTTTTACGGATTTTTTCTACATAATACCGATTTGTCTCCTCTATTATTACTTTCGCCATATCGTCATTTAAAAAAAGCAAAACATATATTTTTTGAGCTTACATTTATACTTGCATTCCTAAGTCCAGAATCTTCAGTTGGAATATTCATTGCACGACGTGTTGAAGATCGAGGTGGAATGGAACTCCATTGGAATCCATGTCTCGATGTGTATAATATTTTATCTTCCCCATCACCTTCCCCTGCGCCATCTTCTTTTTCATCGACCTCAAAATCCGAATCTTCTTCGTCCTGTACCTCAACAAAATCTTCTGTGTCTGTGATATTATCTGTCGACTAAAATTCCACATCGCTGTCAATATTTCCCGCCATTCCAATCGAGATTCAAATCCAAAGTTGACTATTCCTACCCGGCAGACGCATACATTGCTACATTTGCTTACACCGACACGATGAGCTATGCATAAATACAAGGTGCTCTCCGGTTTCAATGCAGGGGTTTATTTTTTGCGGGAATCGACGAATGGTTGTATACTAAATTTTTTTATTTAAATGATATAGGTTTTGTCGAGGAATATGGAATAGATGACCCAGGGTTCAGTAGTTTTAGAGAAATAAAATAAAATATACATCCTGCAGTTTTATCGCCCATCATCGGGGCGGCTAGTGTTAAGCAACGTCCATCTTTTTCTGTCATGTGTGAGGTAGTTTTCACATAAATTGACGCATTTCGGAAGAGACCCGTGACAGCAGATACTAGACTAGACGAAGCAGTAGCACTGGACGAGGGTATTTGTTTCGCAAATATTTTTAGCCTACATGCTAAAAATATTATGTGCTAAAAAATCTGTTTCAATTTGTGTAAATTAAAAAATGAATTTAAATGAAAAAAACACCAAATGAAGCCGAATAAAACATGAAGAGAAAAAACACAAACATTTTATTGGTATTCACAAAATGATCGTTCTTATACTGTATTTTAAATTATTATAAACAAATACATCCACGTTTACATTCCATCATTTATCTTAACATTTTTAAACCAATGCCATCCGCAAGTAACGACAAATTTTGAAAAACATTTTATTTTTACCAATTGTAATGCAGAATAACTATGATACACTGATGCAAAAAAATGAATCAACTCGTCTTGCAAAGATTGACTGAGTATATGGAATGAAGCAATCGCCTACTAAAATTTCAGCAGTACCCCCAAATGCTAAATATGTAAAAACACCCCTTAGATCTCCTCGCGGTTTCCGTGGATTTAATGAGAATGGTATCCAGCTACTTTGATTATGTCACCACCGATAGTATGTAAGACTGCTTTGCAACCTTGAACTTGATGAGTAGAGCATTTCCACCGTTTTTTAGTGGATGTTTTGTAGCGAGCGTCTATGCGAAACGTATAATTGTCAAACATTATCAGCTCGGCTCCCCTCACTGATGTTATAAACATTGCTGAAAATCAAAGATACAATCTTAAGTATAATTTGCGCCATTCGTAATATAATTTCAATTTTTAAAACGATACCAGCGGATATCAAATAGTTTTCCATGTCACATTTGTTGTATTTAATATTTAAACTAGTTTTTGCAACGGTTATTAACAAACATCGTGCACTTGCTCACTCTTAGAAACAATCGTATTGATTCATTTTCAATAGTTTATTAAAGAATATATTATTCGACGTATAATTTAAGTTGGCGAATCTCGTGAATACATCAAATTGTTTGTTTTTTTTTGATGACTTTTTAAAATCATAACCTCCCAGCAAAGAAAACGAAACCAAAGTTTTTACGTAATTAAAGTATATTTCAAATCGATCACAATTTAATTAATATTATTCATAGTTAAATTTATCTTGTACACAATAACTGAAGATTACTTGCAATATAATGATTTGAAATCACGAGAAAATCTTATCAACTTTATTCTCCACAAAATTAAACTCGAGAATTACACATCAGTGAGAATGGTAACCATATATTTTGACTAATTGATCGTCAATAGTATACAGCGCTGCTTTGCAACCTCGGGCTTGATGAGTAGAACATTTCCACCTCTTTTTCGTCGCATTCTTACAGCGGGTAACTAGGGAAAATGTATAATTGTCGTGTTGAATCATCTCAGCACCACGTTGTGATCTTATAAACGTTGCTGAAAGTCGAAAATAAACTGTTATGATTATCTTTTAGATTATTAATCAGATTTAAAGAAAATGAGAGGTGAAAATAAAATACCAAGATACCATCAATAAACTATGAATGACAGTTTTGACTGAGCGAATGTCGAACCCAGTTGTCTAATGGTGAGAGCTTTACATTATCGAACATCGTTACGGGCTCAAGTCCTGGCTTAACCATCACTGTTAGAATTAAGACTTTTGAAATCAACATTTGAGATCTTGGACATGGGAATTCGTGACGTCGTGTCTCCGACTTGATCTAAATTGGTTTAAAAAGCTCATTGGGTTTATTTATCATCAACATTTAAAAATATCTGGCGCATTAACAATCATTGACTGTAATACCAAATACGTATTTAAAAATAATAAATGGTAAGAAAAGGAATTTCTTTTTTTAAATTTATTTTTCATAAACAGACAAACGTGCAATTAATAATAATCAATATGGTAAAATAATTATAAGACGAAGATAAGGAAAAATTGATGAGAATAGCAATGTTAAAATATAGGATCATAACTAAAACAGTAAAATCTATATATCTACTTCAAAATAATTTCTTGCTTATTTCACAATAAGGCTTACTTGAAACTGGCAACGAAATGAATATAAAAACATTTCAGAATACTCCTTAAAATAATTTTCGAAAATTTTCAGTGTGAATGATACGCAGCAATTTTGATTATTCGGTCATCGATAGTATACAGCGCTGCTTTGCAACCTTGGACTTGATGAGTAGAGCATTTCCACCTCTTTTTTGCTGCATTTTTATACCTAGATTCTAGTGAAAATGTATGATTGTCGTACTTTATCATCTCAGCACCCCGTTGTGATTTGATAAATATTGCTGAAAGCGGAAAAAAAGTTGTTAGAATAATTATTAAAAAGGCATTAATGGCTGTTAACATGCTGAACTGTAAATAAATCGTTTTTGCGACATTTGTATAACAATGGTAAAACTGTAGTAAAATAAAAATATTTAACCCACTACATTCGAGCGGTCGAATATTCATAAATACCTCATAACAAAACAAGTATTGAATAATCATTTACCTATCATAAGTAACTCAATGGTATTATTTTAAAAACCATCGTTTTATTGTTATTCTTTCAAAGATTCATGTCAAGGTATTTTATTGAAAGTATTCAGTGCATTTTAATTTATTATAAAGAAAACTACAGGTTGTGAAATTATGTAGACTGAATAGAGGAATTGTAAATATTGGTGTCACTCCTGTAACCCAGTAACTCTCTTGGGTGGTCATCCTGTGAGGGATGGTGACCACAGGTTCGAATGCCAGTATGGATAATTTCATAAATTAATTATTCCATCGATTTTTGAATTTATACTCAAAGAGATGGATGTCTATGATGTTTATATTCTGTTTCACCCCAACCGATCCTAAAAATGCGGGGACACAGAAGAGCAGCTGGCTTACCGGCCAAATCTTTTGACATTGAGAGGGAATATGGCTTAAAAAGAATTACATATTAAAAAAATTGTGCACGCACAAATGCAAACAGCTGAGAGGTCATTTTAGTATGTATATAAAATTGTTAAAATAAAAGTCAATTTCGAAAATTTGGTTCTATATTACGAGCACAATGTTTATACGGGCAATTGCAGTGTACATACATTTATATTATATTATTTGTATTGATTTATGTATACATCTGTAATGCATTGATATTTTTAATATAATACCATTAAATATAAAAATCTTTTTTGTAAGTTTACATATACAGTTCTATATTCCTGAGTCCATCGGTGTAAGAGTACAAGCTGAGCTGGATAAGTGACAGTCGCCATTTTTGTATTTGTTGACGTCACTACGTGCTTATCCAATTACAGTGTACTATGTTTACAACGGTGTTTTGGTGACAATAAAAATTTGGTTCTTCAAAGTGACGTCACATATAATACAAAAACAACGATCCAGCTCACCTTGTACTTCTTACACCATGTCCTGAGTCTAAAATCGTGAGCCAATAAATAAACGAATTATAATGCCAAAAACATTTGTGAACTATTTTAATACGAATAAATGAAAGTTTTCCGTTTATTTAAAAATAGGAAGAAACCACAAATATAAAATAACATATAGACTAAGGGTGCTACATGAAATTTCAATATCAAACTTGAATCGTTAGCATATTGTACACTTCCATAAGTATTGTCACTAATTTTGAACTACCCGACGATGCCGAAAGGCAAATCTCAGTTCGTTAGTGAAGTGTACAAAATTTGAAGGATTCACATGAACCTTAAATGTGTCATTTATTTTCTTTTTTAATAATACATTAATGTGAATGGTTACCAATTATTTTAATTATTGTATTGTCAATTGTATACAGGGCTGCCTTGCACCCATGACCTTTGGCAGAACATCTCCACCTCTTTTTATCAGAAAACTTGTAGCGAGACTCTAAAGAAAATGAATGATTTTCGAAATTGATCATCTCGCCCCCCTTTTTTGTAGACGTGAATGTTGCTGAAAGTTGAAAAACATATGTAATTATTGTTTTTTTCATTTTTATACAGGTGCACCAGAGGTTACCAACATTTTTACGGGACGCACACTGAAAATGGCTTGCTTATGACACTGTATGAGGCACTGTATCTTAATTTTGGTAGAAGGAAATGCTGTGAGCATAAAACATGGTTCATACCTGGACATAAGTAATTTCTTCACTTGAATTAATACATTCAACAATTAAAATAAATTAGGTAATTTGAATACACGATGTTGCATAAGTCCAGCTCATATTGAATTGATAACATTCGTTACTGTATGTATGACGTGTTGAAAATGGAAAAAAAATTGTGTTTATGATTTCTTGGTGGATTATGCAGTGGTAAGCTCAGGAATTTAGGTTACAAATGGTCTTGTTTACATAGCTCACTAAATCCATGCTTAGTTCCTCTCATTGATGTTGCGACATCAGTCGTAATTTCACTTAATTTTTCTAAATAGAAATGATTTTTTCGAAATATTTTTTTTTATATTTTCGCCTCTTGTTCGTTTATTTAATGATGGTTTAAAAATGTAAAACAGTATTTAGAATGATTATTTCTGGGCGGTGTTCAACACAGTGGTAGGCAGTTACCTTTAGTATGCTTCGCTGGCAGTTAAGTGCCCGCGAGCTCCGGGTAGCCGAACTCTGGAATATACGTAATCATCCAGGACACTAAACACATCTTTAGTGCTAATCATTCGACAAACCATCAACTTCTTTGAGTGGTGTAGTTAATCACAAGTGAATTTATCCTTAAACAGGTTACTGCTGGCCTCTCCTGAGATATTGCAAAAGCCTTCGACAGGGTATGGATCGAAGGGTTTGTATTCAAAATGTCGAAGGCTGACATAGGATTACCACTGACATTCGTGACAGGCAGACGTTTCAAAGTCCAAATGGATGGAACTCGGTCCTCACTAAGGTCAACCCAGGCCGGAGTTCCGCAAGGCTCTGTCTCGGTACCCATATTGTATAGCATATACACGCATTACATTCCTTCCGTCGGGGGAAATGATACGATCATAGCTCAGTACGCAGATGATACGGCTATTTTAGCAAAATCCCATAACTGGTAAAGTGCTGTCACACAAGTCCAATCAGTCGCCAATACCGTAACGGATTGGTGTGACAACTGGAGAATCAAAATTAATGCTGAAAAGAACGCGGCATTAATGTTTGCTAAGGGCTTCATTAGAAAACTTATTTGTTAATCACAAGTGAATTTATTCTATAATCCAAATTTGATATTGAAATTCCATCAAGCACCCTCAGTCGATGTCTTAAATTAGATAGTAGGCTTAAATTCAACGAGCACACCGCGATCAAAAAAAGTCAAGCTGCTCCTCTATACAGCAATAACTCGCCCAAATATGATGTACGCGTCTCCAGTATGGGCTTAAGCTCACCACAAGTATCTGAAGACTCTTCAAACTAATCAAAATAAATTATTGCGACAAATATATAACGTCCCGTGGTACGTACATAACTCGCTACTACACAGGGACTTAAAAGTACCTACAATTCGAGAGTTCGTTCACGAAATGTCTCAAAAGTTTCACAGTGATGTAGGCAAACATTATAACAAAACGATCTCTTACCTACAAAATTACGATGAGACAATACTTAAGAATCGGTTTTGACCGAGAGCATTTCTGCTCGACGACCTCCCATAGATGGAACCAGGGATTTTCTTTATAAACAAACACGACCCCTTGTAATAGAAAATGACTTTCCTCTGGATGCTTCCTTGCGTATTGTATGTGCATATGTGTATGTACGTATGCGTTTGTATATATGTATACATATGTGTGTGGGTGCGGCATGCGGGGAGGTATACTTATATAAATGTAATTAGTGCCCACGTGAATTGGCTTCACTGTGGATTGCTTATCTCTGCAGCGATCACGCTCTTCTAGCTGCAAAGATGAAAGTGAAATAAAAAAAAAAATTAACATTAGAGATGAAGGAGACTCAAAGAACAATGATGCTAACGCGCCTTAAGACTTAACGCTCCATCAAATTTATATTAAAAAAAAACTAGTTTATACTATTTATAGTACGAATGTTTATACTAGAATACGGATGTTTGAAAATAAAATTCAATTTTAATATAAACAAGTTTCTCTTTAATAAAATATTTATGTTAACAACGATTTTTAAAACTAAAGATTAATAAACCTTAAGCACGATCTAAGATTTTTCAAAATTAGCAGCAAGTTAACAGCAAAATTAACAGCAGGTTTATTTTTTAGTGAGAATGGTGAGTCGACATTTTAACAATTCGATCGTCGACTGTGTGCATACCTGATTTGCATCCTTGCGTCTTATACATAGAACATCTCCATCGTTTTTTATGAGTATTCCTAGAGTTGGAGTCTAACCAAAATGTATACTGGTCATATTTAATGATTGTTGCACCCCTTTTAGTCTTGATGAAAATTGCTAAAAAAACGCAGATGGTATGAATTAAGGCGGTAGATATTTAAAATATTTTATATTTATACTAGAGAAAAACAATATAAATAACGTTCAAAGGGGAAATGGGTGTAAAGAAGTTTTTTTCAACAATTACGCTTCTCATACATGAACCGCGTTGAACGGTTACCGCTTTTTTGATTGCCAACAGAACGACTTGTAGCTAGTGTTATTTTTTTCAAATTAAACGCTAAGTTTAGATAATAAATCAGCATTTGCAGCTTACACCCTTTTGAATCAACGTGAATTTGGTTAGTTGTATGCATTGCGATTATCATAAAATTGATATTTGGAAAAAAATAGAGTTACTTTGTACTAGTAGTACAAACAACATTTTGGACAAGTGTTTTATTTTTTAAGAAAAAAATATAGCGTGATTTTGATTTTTTTCCACCAAGATATAATTGACAGTTAACTCCTTAAAAGTTTAATTCCGAGACGTTTACCTTCTCATACTTGAACTGGAGTCGCTAAATGTAAAATGAACGGCAATAAATTTAATATAAAAAACCAATAATATATAAATCATTTTGATTGCCAACAGAACGACTTGTAGCTTCATCATGTTTGTTCCAGTTCGAAGGAAAGTGCAAAACTTTTTTCAAATTAAACGCTCGAAACGCTAAACACCCGAAATCCAGCATATAAATGAATATTCTGATATTGGATGCTGTTTTCCTCTCGTGACTGTTTTATTCATTGTTAAAATTTTAGGCGAGGGAATAAATCGCGTTTGACACCTGGGCTTCGAAAGAGTTGATAATATCGTCGCTGTTCTGTAAGAAGACACTAACTGAAACATACTAATTTTGAGTAATTGGACTTTGAAGTTTGACAAATATTTGAAATGCTATACCTTTTTCATTTTGTGTTTGTACAAAACTGTTTTTAAGTAAAAGTATAATTTATAAAAATTAAGTGAGTTCTTCCATACGGTAGAGTTTGAAATAAGGAACGTTTTGTTATAACTAAATCATTATATTTTTTTTTGATTTAGTGTTTTCTTCCAGAACAACGACGATATAATATATTGCTTAAATAAAAAGCTGACTCTGTAATTAAGTTGTCAATACTTGGAGTTCTATCGAGTAAATACCAACATAAACTACTGTGCTGGTCAATATTTGAACCAAAGGAAAGAAGTGTCTGTGTCGATATGACATATTTTCATCATACAAACTTCTTAAAATAAATAATGTGCATTTTTTTCACACGGTATGATTATATCTCCTTTGTTTTGAAGTGGTTGACACAGGCGATTCTAACACTAAAATTTGAACATTTTTATGTATCTACTTTACAACACTTAAGTCATTATAAGAAAATTTTGACATATGAACTTCAAATGTAACTTGTGACTTCAAATATAATAAAACTCATTTTCTGTATTAGTATAATTATATTTTCAATGGTTATGTGTATTGGAAACCCTAATTATGACACTTTCTATTGTGTATATAGATGCTTTGCATCCCATTCTTTGATTGGAGCATCTCCACCTTGTTTTTTCACCGGACTGGCTTGAATATCTAAAGGAGTGTTGCTGATATCTTAATATAACTGCACCTCTATTCGTTTGGGCGAAGGTTGCTGAAAAATTTAAATAGGGAAAGTCGTTAATTATTATCGATTGATTTGTCGGTGGATGAGTTGAAGAAATTCAACGTACGTACCATCGCCGGGGTTCTTCAATTATCTATATTTTATCCTAAGGATAAAATAACTAAGTATTCAGTTCGTCAGTTTTTAGGTAGTTGATAACTATTTCGGCTTTATGTCATCGTCAGAACTAGTCCACAGCCCTGCACAAGCACACAGAAACTGATAAATTGAACAGTAACAAGCAAACGTTGATATTTCTAATTTTATTTTACTTATTTTTATTGCAATTGGCGGTTCTCTGGCAAGCAGAAATATGCGCACTCTTCTGCATTGCAAATACAATACGATGGGAAAAATAAACGAACTATAAAATTAATAATTTAAGCGTGAGCCACAAAAACGTCGTTCACTACTAACATTGCAATGTTGATATCGGCTTTTATTTTTAAGCGACTGAATTTTAGGTTACAACACAATAGTTTCTGATCACAGAGCATAATTCTTATCGCTCGCCTACAGTAGTTACGGGTATAGTTTATTTTTACCTATTGAATCTGATCTTAATTGTCAAAAGGTCCCAGTTAAACAAAACAACTACAAAGTCTGTGAAATATTTGTAAACAATAAGACAATCTGTGTTTTTTTGAATACATATATTTGAAAATTAAATTAAAAACGACAGTATTGCATAAGTACATTTGTTTCGGAGAAAATAATCAACAAACAGTTTAGAATTCAAATTAATACATTTGTGAGAAGCATTCTATGACTCAAGCTTGAGAAATAAAAGAAGAATAACCAAGTAATAATAATTTATAAAAAATTAAAAATTAATCTCCACAAGGTAACCGCTGAATAAATATAAGAGATGGATGATGGAAATTCACCAATAAATAAATCAATACCCATTGATTATAAAAGCAAACACGTGCTTAACACATAGATCTATCATTATAAATTGACCAACGACAGAATTCTAAACTAAAATAGACAATCTAGCACTCGTAGCTTTCAAACTTTAACTCACGGGGTACATATCCTAAACGTTGTTTTTGATACCAATATTGTGGAAAAATGAATGATATGCAATTTCAGGTACTACAAAAATAGTTGATAACGCTGCGGAGAGTAGGGCGGCCATCATATTATGTTGATTAATATGAAAACATTACTCTAGCGCCTCTCTAAACGGATAACATATAATGGTCAATCAATAACACGCAATCGCTTTTTATTGAAAACATTGTATGTCGATACAGAGATTATTAAAGTATTATAAAAATATTTACGCCGTTATAAGTGTGATCATTTTAACGTTTCTTAATGTGCATTATCCCAGATAGTCTCGATTGCGATGTCATGTAGGTATTCATAATTTGAGTACGCAAAAAATAAAACGTGTTATTGTTAAATTTCATAAAATTTCTAATCTAGACATCCATCATGTGTTGTGTTTAAAACGCTTTCTTTCAATGTGTGCACAGTTAATTCTTAGTGGAAAGGCATAATATTTGTAAAAGTTAAGACATACTTATGCGTGTCCGCAACTTTATGCAATGATCAGGACAGGTGGAATTAGTACAAACAAATTGTCTTGTATTTTTATAAATTTAAAACGCATATCAAGGAATTAATTATAAAGGAATTATTGATATATTTTCAAACGACGTTCTCTTTTTAAATACATATAAAATTATATTTAAGTATAGCAAATCAGTTATGTGAATGGACAGTAGATACTTTAACAATGTTGTTATCAACGGTGTACAAAAATGCTTTACAACCTTTCGCGTAGTGAGAAGAACAAGTCCATCTTTTTTTGAAGCCAGACTGAGAATGGAATCGAAATGTACGGTCGTCATATATTATCATACATGAGCCTTTTCGGGACATAACGAAAGTTGCTGAAAAGTTCACACAAAAATATGAGTAATACAATCACAATATAAAAAAGAGACAATTAGAAGGTTACAACAATCTTAGTAGACCACGGAAAGGGGTTAGTCAAAATTCTAATATCAATGGAAAATTTATTTTACTACTTTTGCGAACTTTTGATGACTTGAGGACTATTTTGGTATGCTCACGTTCGCTCAATTTATTTTCTTGTGTGGCAATAGGCAATCAAGCAGTTTTCTCAGCGCTTGAATTGATTTTAAATTTGAACTTGCTACCGGTTCACATCAAAAAGTACATCGTTGTCGAAATACCAAATAACGAAAAGAATGTATTTCTTTAGAAGTTCTGAAGAGTGAAGTATGTAATTAAATGTTTAATTTAAATTTGAACAGAGAATTTTTAAATAGTGTATTGGCCTGCATAGTATGTCTGATTCAAAACTTGCAACGATAACGCTGTTTTTTTATTTAAAAAAATGTTGAACACTTCTGTAGAGCGCTGTGATAAAGCAATTTTCTTCAATCTTCTGCAGTCTTTAGTACTGCAGTCGATGGTATTCTTCGAGTAATTGTAATTTTAGATATGGATAACGGCTAAGGGAAACAAAGAATGTTTTTCTATAAATAGCTTTATATTTTATTCTATGTAACAGGAAATTAGTTGAAAATTCATTTTTATCAAAAAAATAAAACATATAACTTTGTTATTCCACTGGATGTGACACGTGTAACACCTTTTTTAAGCATCTTCAGATTAAAAAAGTATCATCACTAACTTTTAGTATTGCAAATAGCATAATATATAATATTATATATAAGGAGTAATTGTTGAAATTCACAATCAGATGTCATCCTTTCGACGATATATCGTTGTTCTGGAAGAAGACAACTAACTGAAAAATACTAGTATTTAATAATCGAACTTTGAAGTTTGTCAAAATGTTTAAAATGTCATACCTTTTTCAATTTGTTTGTTTGTACTGAACTGTTTTTAAGTAAAATTATATTTTATAAAAATAAGTTAGTTGTTACAACTATCTCAATATGTCGTTTTTTCGTTTAAGTATTTTCTTCCAGAAGAGCGACGATATAATTATTATGTATATTTGATTTAATGATTATTGTACAGTCGATAGTATGTAGCCAGGCTCGGCAACCTTTCGTGTGAGTAAACAGTTTAAGAATTTTAGACATCATTTCCATACCAGGCGCGTGCGGTGGCTTTATCTCTTTCTCGCTCAATCACATGAAAAGTGAAGGTGCAAGCGAGATGCAAGGGCATGCGGCGCATGCTCTTGTATCCTTCTTGCTCATAC
Organism: Himalopsyche phryganea; assembly: GCA_022494535.1. Classification (NCBI taxonomy): domain Eukaryota; kingdom Metazoa; phylum Arthropoda; class Insecta; order Trichoptera; family Rhyacophilidae; genus Himalopsyche; species Himalopsyche phryganea. The sequence goes on from JAGVSL010000049.1 coordinate 5,336,462, forward strand.
CCAAATTAGGTTGTGCGATAGAGTTAGTGATAAGTCACACCGCACGCCGATGTTCCATATAGATAATTTAATGAAAGTGTTCGACCTAGTTTTTAAATCTGTGAACTCCGCAACCAAATCCAACGTTGACCACTCGGTAAATAATAAAAAAATATTTAGCAAACTTAAATTATCACATGTTTAAATAAATGTCTTCATAATAATTATGATATAAAACATAATATCAGTAATATTTATAAAAAATACAGATCAATATAATCATAAAGTAACAAAATTTGACCATTTAATATGTTCTTAGTTACTCATTGGCCTCATTGCAAAGGTTTTGTTACGAACTTTGAACTCGTGTGTGAAATCATAAGTTGCACTCTGTTGAGTTTCCTCGATCAGACGAATGTCTTTTCTTATTATGTTGTCTTAGAATTTGACACGTATTCTAAAATAATTTCCAAATATGCAGAACATGATTTTTTATAGCAGATAAAAATAACTCATAGATAAAATATCGGATATTGAATAAGAAGAAAATTCATGACTTCGTTTGTAATGACAAAGTTTTCATGATATTTTTTATGATAAGGATTGCGCCATACAATCGAGGAATTACAGTGTATAACAAACACGTAATGTGCACGAGTCGATTTGTGGAGTTAAAATACAAATCGTTTTCTTCAGTTATATTATTGTTTAGATTTATTTTTCTACATATTACCAGACTTAATAACACCTATATGTATTAGTCTTTTCCTTTGTATGATGTAATTCACTTTTCCTTTCGAGACACCAAATATATTCATAAATAATGATTTGCAAACTTGTATTCTCTTATCATTTCCAACATTTACTTCGTACTTTGCAGTAACAAGCCGATTTTTTTCCCGAGCGCTATCACGGCGTTTTCTCAAATTACAGCCTTTTTTTGGAACCACTGTAATACTGTTTTCCAGGAATCTATTTTGTTTTTTTGAGTTTGCAAATTGATAAAAACTGTTGAATGATTCAATCTGAACGGATTCCGGGACTAGCTCAAAACAATTTTTACGGCAACATTCAGTAGTGGTCTTAAATAATTTTGCGGGCTTTATGATGGAATCTCTTGTGACATATTGGTGGCCGCAAGCTTTTCTCTTTTTCATCTCTTGGCGGTAATTACACTCACGACGTATTTTGGATATTGTTGGAATAGATCCTAAATCTTTTTTTGTAATTTTCACATCTGTTTCTGTTTGTTCATGATAATTATCAACAACGAAATACGAAAAATCGCCAACGCCTCCTGGAACAAATAATTTAAATAAGTAATTTAAACTATACCAAATATAGATGCTGGGTACTAAAATAATAGCATAGAAATATTTACAAAAGCGTATTTCTAATGAAATGATGTCAAAACATAGAAATCTTGCCGGATTTAGGGTTTCATAAAATGAATTCCTATTCAATTGCTTTAAACCAATAATTACTGTATGGAGTTTAAGAAGACCACGAGCTATAATGAAAGTATGAAGAGACGAATTTTGAAATGAAATCGAACATTGCTATGGATTGCAATACCGGTATTATAGGTGTATTTTTCAATACCGAAATACCAGTTTTGAAAATAGAATACATATACCGATCGCATAATGCAGTGTTATAATTATTTAATGGCTAGGAAACTAGCAAACGTTTACTCTGAGGTGGTATTTTTCAACATGCAGGCTTACTTGGTCGAAGACCCGATCAAGATTGACATATTACATCGATGAACTAGCCGTATTAAAGTATTATTTTGATTCAAAGAAACACTCAGTTTTAAGGTTTTATGAAAATAAGCTTTTTATATTTTTTTCTACACATGCATTTTTTTAATTCGATTTTAAGCCTTTTCCACTCCCAATGTGAAGACTATGACTTCCGAAAGGAGGTATATGAACAGAAGAGACTAGGGATATAACGATCGGGCTAAGACAGGACTAGTGGTTAGCTAATCGCCATTGCCACGCCCTGTTTTCAGGATCTGATAGATGAAAGGGAATTTTAGACATCACAAACATTCATGCCTTCGATATTTTTAATATGTAATATCCAACAAAGTATATTTATTTATTCGTTATTAACAATACCGGTATTGCCATCCCAACATGACGTTATGGAAAAACTGAAGGTCTAGGAGTTCATTGGCAAGGAAAATAAAAGACACTAACTATATCGCGTAATCACATGATTTTTATGTCCCCTCTCTCGTTGTCTATATTTTCAACAATACTTTTTATCCCCCTTAAATAATGTGATCAGTCACATTTTCGCACTCCCAACTGTAAAAAAAACTTATGATGCAGTAAGGTTTTCACGAAATATTGATCTCATTTTGAAAAACCCTTCCTTACCTCCTTGTCAACGACATCACATTATATTTGACCCCCTCTCTTAAGGTGTGACGTTATTTATGAAGCAAAATAAAAAAACATTAACTTAACAGGATTTCAAAATGAAGGTAGTAGTGAGTCCTAAAACTGAATGCTGGTTATTGAAATATTTCTGTTTCATGTTAAGGAAAATTGCTGATATTGTTGCCAATCTGAAAAAAAATCTGTAAGTAAAATTTTGTTAAGCCAATAAAAATGCTTTATGTTTATCATAAACATCAAGTTTATTTCACAATGTACAATAAATAAATGTCATAAAAAAAGTAATGATATTATTAGTACAAGTTTCTTCACCTACATGGATTGTGGATGGCGTGTATCTGTTTGTTTATTCATGTCATACAAACAGGTTGTCAGTAGTATATCAAAATGGTTAGTACTTATTTTATAAACATCCGTATTCAATGGTCAGTATGAGTATTCATAGAAAAAGAACGCTGGGCAAATCACGATTTGTTTCATTTTATATTTCTCTTCTTTTAAGTACGACAGTGTGGACAAGAGCGTAAAGGTTATCGTGAAGCGACGGTATACACACCGTGAGTGGTGGTTGTGGTGCAACAAACTATTTTTTAAGTTCATATCAGAAATGTATATAAAATGTTCACCTAAGCAAACATAACCAAGATATCATTATTAGATCAATTAAGGTTAAAAAAAATCATTTTAAATTGGGATCTTGGACATGGTTGTTTGACATTACTTATGTCATTTCTATTCGAGTTGTTCTCGAATGACTTAAAAAATTCTAACTGAGTTTTGATTTTTATCAAAATCAAAATATTTTGCGCATTGGAAATAATTAATAATATAAAATTAAAATTGATAACTAAGTTATTCTTACATCAAATAAAGGGTGGGGGTGGGTTTTATTCTATTCCACTGGACGTACGGAGGGGGGAGGTAAGATATAAACACTGTTACACTATTTACAAATCAATTACTGGTACTTGGTGGCGAAAAACCCAAAGGAAACAGATTTAATAATAGTGAGCCGCCTGTTCTGTTTCAAATGTTATTTACTAATCCTCCATTACTGTTAATGGTTTTATTGATTTCTAGAAACTCTAAGCTATTCATTTTATTACCTTTTTTATTTACACGGTAATTAGAATCATTGTTTACCTTAGAAATAAATAACCTTGCGATATGTTTAGTCTGAAGATGCTTCTTAAAGAGGCGAAACGCGTCACGTTAGTGATAAACCAAGTGGAATAACTAAGTTATCAATTTTAATTTTATATTAAAAATGAACTTCCACAAAGTTACCGCCGAATCCATAGAAAATATGGTAATTATAAGCCAATGTTTTTATATCTATATTACAAAAAAATATAGTATTAATTCACCATTTTTGAAGATTTACTTGCAATTTAGTTACTGACCAAGACATTAGTTGCCATGTAGTATTTTGTAAGACATGCAAACTACTTGAAAAACAATCATTTATATATTATATTTTTTTAATCATTTCTTCGAATATCATGACAATGCATGTTGACTACTTTAATAATTTGACTGTCCACAGTATGCAGATATGCCCTACATCCTTTTGTAACATGGGTTGAACAAGCCCATCTTTTTTTTAGTCCATTTTGATAGCGGAAACAATACGTGTGATTGCCATACTTTATCAGAGTTCCGCCTCTTTGCGAGAGAACAAAAACGGCTGAAAAGTAAAAACACACCAACATTAGAAGTAAAAAAATATCTCAAATAAGTTATCAATGTACGAAAATCGCAAACAAGGCGTCGCGATACTGACGCTCGGCAAAGGTGAAGGTATTTATAATACTCACCATAATAATAAGCGTTTTCACTCTCTGTAAATAATGAATTATCTTTCCTTTAATCAATATTAACGTGTTTTAACTATAGGAATAATGTTGATTAATTTAAACGGGAGTATCGTATTCAGAATTTATAACTATGTTGTGATCAATTTGTAGTCTTTATTTTTTATTAAAATAGTTGTTGAGGGATGAGAAGGTTCAATCTCCGTCGCACAGATACCGGTGAAAAGGACAAAAAAAATCAAAATTTCTCTTAACTACAAAATAATATAGACTTATTAAGCCCCTACATTACTGTATATTAACGCACGTTCAATCCTTGGTATATATAACAGTGTAACTCAATTTCTGAAATGTGTGAAAAAAATGCTTTTCGTGATGGAGCCGGTTGTAAAATTAATGGTGTAGTTACTAAACGTATGAAAAACGACACAGGCTATATTAAGATTTTCAAAATCAATCATTAATAATTATTGTATTCATATTCATTTGTAACAGTATACATAAACGGTAAAGTTTTGATCGTTTACACAATATGTCTAATAATATATATATGGAACAAATATTTGATGTTTTTCCACGATATTCGTTGTCATAGTTGGTCATGGATTAATCAATTTTGCGAATGCTTATTCATCATAATTAAAATGCTACAGTGATTATGTAATATTTTATTTCGAATATAGATGTCAAGTTATACAAACACAATTTTTTTAAATACGTGGCGAGATTAATAAAATAGGTATATATTTACATGGCAGTGCGAATGACACATTTATCGAATTAAATCAGCTATCATGAGTATGCGGCTATCTGTATGAGGAACATAAAACTAAAATACCATATCTGTCACCTTGCTTGAAAAGCATTAATTGAAACGTGTAATCATCATAAAGATATAATCTGCGTTCTCGATGAGGTACAATGGACTGATCTGAAATGAAAAAATAATGAATTAGAATCTAGTTCCAAATAATACAGATAGTATTAAGTATTTTTGACTTTCGTATAAAAATAAAACAACCAAAAAACCTCACCATTGTGCATAACTAATAAATTTTTAAATCCTAAAAAAAATATTCCAACACAAAAACGGTGATCCATAAGCAACTCGACATCAAATTTTGAATTCGTGTAGAACAAATGGACCCATACTGCAAGCTGTCCAATGTAAGTTGTTGTACGAAAATTGGTTTTTATTCAGTTGCTGAGGCTGACTAATCTTTTTCGGAAACGGAATGGATAAAAGAATGATACTAGAAAAGGACTAGTTAATTAGCTAATCGCCTTTTCCATGCTCTATTTTTAGTATCGAGAGGTGGAAGGGAATGTACACACCAAAAATATGTTATGACATTTAAATAAGACATTTTGTGAAAAATAAGCTTTTATTAAAAGAAAAAACAACTTATATAAAAGGTGATCATGTGACCTAAATTGACATTAATTGACGAGAGTGCAATAATGTGTATTAATTGATTACTAAAAATAATTAAATAACATTTGACCACACAATTGGGTACATAAATAATAAACACAACAAAAGTTTTTTTTATAACACCAAAAATAATAAAAACTAATGCCAACGGCTTTTCAAGTATTAATTAGCAAAGTTTTCAATATAAAAAACTATACTAGACTAGAATATAGCAGTATCGGCTAGTACAATAGTCAGGGGACCTTGTATTATTCGACCTGTTGTAAGGCCGCAATATGCAAGCTGTAATCTAGTCATGTCGCATTCAAGAAAATTCAAGTAGACGCACTTCAATAATACGTACTTTTTTATATTTTGTAAAGATTTGTAAAAATTAGACCAGCTGAAAAAAAAAGTATGAAATTATTTATTCTGTGATTAGAAATCATTCAGAAGGCCGCACTCCAAGCCTTCCAAAGCCGTGGGTTACATGTGCTTATATTTTGAACGAATAATATAAAAATTTGACGCCTTTGAAAAGTTACCATGTTATAATTGGTAGTAATTACCAGACGTTTCGAAAACATTGCGGTTGTCATAACTAAATAATGTAATTTTATCAAGCGTACACTGAGAACCAGAGCTCGAAATGGACAGTTACACGAACTAAAGTGCTCGGGTATTTCAAAAATTATATTGACATGTCATTTTTTTATCAGAATTGAACGTAATTTACTTGGCAATAACGGAAATGAAAGTTTTGACTTTTTTCGAAACATCACGTTGATTCGATCCGTATCGATATCTCTGCTGCAAAAAATAAGAAAATTATGTGATTAATTCTTTTCGTAAATGATTTTCTCCAGAGACGGTTCCGCATGATTGTGTATTGGCCTCAATTTTACAATCCTTTCTTTGAGAGTGTGTAGATTCGCCTTACATCCTTTGTGAGTCGAACAACACCAATGCTTCATGTCTTCCTGAGATTTCAGGTGAAATTTGAATCGATATGTATATCCATTGTAGAGTAATATTCTCGTTCCCTTATGTGATCTGACGTAAACAGCTGGAAAAAATAAAATATTAGTGACAGTTCCGATCATTCTCATCGAGAGTCTCAACGGTACTTAAAATTGTACCACCCGCTAAGGCTTCATAATCATCTTTTGTTGGGTGTACGATTTCATTTGTTTGGCAGTAAATTTTGAAGACTACGTTTGTAAATGCATTGCAATATGCAAAGAAAAAAAGAAAGAACAGTCGACGCTTACTCGGTCCACATAGGTAATATTGCAGGGGTTCCCAACCAGTTGGGAATTCTCCCCTCGGGGTGAATTTAAGAGTTCCAGGAGGGAATTCCTCTCCTGGAGCTCTTAAATTGCTGCCGCTACCGTTTATTAAAGATTTTCAATATTACAACATTTATGCACATCTGGAAAGCACCTTTTGCGTCAGTTTTAGATTATCTTTGTACGGGAGGAATTATATTCTGAACATTGGTGAAAGACGGAATGCAAAAGAAGGTTAGGATCCACTGACATAGTGTTCTTTTAATTGACTTTCGTTATCTGATGTCAAGCTGGCGTATGTGAAGGCGCCGACAGATGGTTGAACCAAATATCCGGGTCATATTGTTGCATTGAAAATTGATAATAGCTATGTAGAAAGGCACCAATCCACTTAACGAGAAAGGGAAATTTTCGGAGCCGTTAAGTAGGATTTTTTTCTAAGCGATAACCGGACGTTTCAATGCAGAATATAGTAAATATAATCGATTAAAATTGTTTCCAATTGTACATTAAGCCCTCTCTACATACTTAAATTTTGTCTGAAACGTTATTTTGCGTTATACAGTTATTAATGACATACATGTGTTTTTTCGGATAATTCATATGATATAGTAAGCTTTTATTTATACGTAACTTCAAAGGGCCAGTAGTCAGCCTCGACTGCATGAAGCCTGCCGCAAGCGGCTTGAATTTTCATTTCTCATAAAGTTAATAGTTCAGTTAAAAATTTAAATAATACTGTGAAAAATGCAATGATTATTTAGTAATGCACATTGAGAGAGAAAAAAAGTCAAAAATGAAAAAAATTTTGTAAAAAAAATGACACGAGTGGTATATTTTCGGTACAAATCAACTAATATTATTTTAAATAAAGCAAATAACTTTATTTTTATTTGTTTATTCAAAATTTTCATCGATACAGGGACCTTCTCGAAATTAACAGTCAATACTTAGGAAGGCCATGTGAACAATTATTTAGTTTTAAAAAATATTAAATAAACTTAATTGTAATAAAAATTAAAAGAGAATCTTGGTTTTGTTCGTTTTTTTATGAAAAAACGGGTTTGAGAAACCAACACTTAATTTTATAATCATATTTGAAAACATTCAACGAAGCAACATCAATAATTTAAAAAAACACAACCGATATTATCTTAAGCAAACTACGTAAATACGACGTAATAATACATATAAACAAACTTGTTCATTGGATTTAATTAATAAAATCCCGTACATGTAACAAATACAAATATTGTATTAAAAAAATTAAGTAAAGAAGAAAAACAAATCTTTCTTTGAAAAGATGGGAAATTACTATAAAAAAACACTTTCATACATTTATTTAATATTGTGTCTAGTAACAATATTGTCGTTAACACTTACGTATTAACAATAAAAACATGGTCAAAAAAAATATCAAACATTAACATTTCAATATCATGATCCTATATAAAAGTTATATTTAAAAAAAGATTGGTCTATACTTGTATACTATACTTATTAATATCGGTATTGAGAATAAAACAGCACTCTTGTAATTCATAGCTAAACTAAGTTTAAGCCCATTTAATATTCTAATAGTACAAACGTATAATTCAATGACCATTAATGAAAATACAACTTGGAAAAATAAAACTATAAGTCTTATTAGTGTGACCATAACACGCATCTTCGATGCATAATGTAAAAAGTCATTGACTGTAATTTATTATAAAACTTCTATTCAAAGAGGTTTAAAAAAAAGTTCTTGATATAACTATAATGAAAACAGTCAATACCCTAAAGCAGTATTTCTCAAACGGTGGTCCGCAGAATTTTTTGGTGGTACGCAAATAGTTAGCGCACCTTTTAAAATTCCTATAAATGAAATTCTAAGCAATGTTCAACATTCAAAGCAACATTCATTCAAAGGGAAATAATAAACGAACATAACGTTTTTTTATTTGTGATTTGAAAACTCATTGTATTATTCAATCATTAACTTTCATCCACCCGCGCAACGCCGGGCAATCCAGTAGCTACTGTATAAATGATATTTTTCATTCCGCCGTTGGAGGTCTGCAAAATATTTCTTCTACGTTTAGTGGCCAGCAGGTTAAAAACAGTTGAGAAATACTACCCTATAATACATTTAAATGACTCCAACTTGTAAAATATTTATTTATCTAATTACTTACTTATTTGTTACTGTTATTTTTTCACATCAAAAGACCTTTCACCATTTTACAGAAAACGGCATTGGTCCTTTCCTTCAAATTAATTGTTGATCTGTCATGATTTTTGTTACTTTAGGAAGGTGTTTTGGCAGAGATGGAGAATTATTTCATGTCAGAATGCCAAATTAATATATTTGTAATTTAATATGGCCGCATTCAAGAAAATATTATTATATATACTTATATGAGTATATACGAGAACCGTTGCTGAGTGGTTAACGTCGTTGTCTTGATTTGAGGAGTTTACGGGCTCGAATCCCAGTACGCTAAATTGATTGTCAGTGATTTACGAATTCCCCCAACCATCCGATCCTGAAAACGGAGCGTAGCGAGAGCGATTGGATAAACAATTGGTCCTGTATTCACCGCATTTTTCAACCTTCACTCATGGTCACTTAATTTATCCAGCGACTGAGTAACAAGCAGTTCTCATAGAGCAATTTCCGTCGCAGTATGCTCGATTAGAGTTCAATTTACTCCATATTGGGAACGGGCATGGTTACCAGATGTATATTTAATTATACAATACTTTATTTTGTAAACGAATAACATTTTTTAAAAAGGTACGATTGTTTTCCTCTTAATTTGACATTCCAAATGATCATGAAATTTAATGTGTTTTTACCAAATTATCACAGAAACATTTTTCTATTGTAAAAAATTCACAGCTTTTAAAAAAATGGATTCACATATTTGAATTGTTTCGGATACCGTTTTCCACACATATGAGCATCGTTAATGTATATTATGACATCATCTTTTGTATGCAATCTTCCTTTACAATTTTTATCCCTCGAGCAAACCCAATAGGCTTTATCCTTCGCCAGTTTGTAATACCTGTATTTGTAAAACTGATACTCCAGCATTCGGCCACCATATTTTGAAGTCGTGTAGACAGGGCGGTCATCTAAAATTTTAAAATATGAATAGCATGTTAATAAAAAATCATGCATACAGCGCGAATCCGAAATAGTTATCAACTGTATTAAATAGTAGACAAAGAGTAAATAGAATATTAATTGACTCTATTTTCGCCAACATGATTGTCAACTGTTATTGTCAATTTCTTTCTTTTTTCTAAATTTTATATTGAAAAGAAATTTTCACAAAGTAACCGCCGAATACATTAAACTCTGGAGTAGTAGTGTATCAGTAATCAATCTGTACTATTAAAACAAAAGTAAAGAACATTATGCATTTATATGAGAAAACATTCATAGCTAAATGAGCAACTTACCTTACAACATACAATAAGTTACAGGGGTAGGAATGTTATAAACGCTGGTTGATTATCACTTGCAGTGTCACAATACGTCGAAGCAGGAAGGTGATATAAAACATCAGTTACACATAATTTAAAAAAAATATATCTTCGACAAAAAACAGCTTTTCATAGTACGATGTATTAATTATTCTAATCACTTAATGCGAACATAACACAGGTGTTTATTGTAAAAAAAAAAAACAGTAAAAATTATATTTTTCGTTTTATTTTATTCAGTTAAAAATTTAACAATTCAATATTTTCCAATACAATTACATGATAATTATTTTAAATATTACATTTTTATAGACTACAATTATGTTTTATTTTATTTATATATGTACCTTTCTTCCAACTATTTTACCTACATGTGCAAATGCCACATAAAATCTTAAGCTTATTGCGGTATTTTATTTGACAGTATTACTTCAACAAGAACATGTCTTTAATTCAGATTTATCGATACAAGAAAATTATCAGGTACGAAATAAAACCTATTGTATACATTAATTAGTGAAGGATAATATTAGAATATATTATATCCGATTAGTCAAATATATCCTTTAGGGCAAACCTAAAGAAACTCAATGACTTACATAATAAAATTTATTAATACATAGCGAATTGTAAACAAAAAATAAATATTAAAACATGTTACTTTTTGTCGTTCATGATATTGAAGTTGTTTTTCAAAAAACACTGTATACATAAAAACATTTGTTTATTTCAATATGTATTATGTGGTTTATAAAATATTGATAAATCAATGAATTTCAAAGAAATATTGAAGAATAAGGTTTATTGTATGTAGAATAGAATCTCATGGATACGTTTCGCTACATAAGTGCTATTTAATCAACATAGAATAAAATATTGGTCACAAAAAAATACCAAGCAAACATTGATAAAAGTCAGGCAAAATTAACAATAGATTTCATAACACTATATTTTAAAAAGCCTTCCCATTTCAATGCAAAAAATATTAAAAGAATATAATATTTCTATACCAACTAATACTATAAACATTTCACATATCCATTAATAATATACGTACCAAACCAAGATTTAATACCTAAATAAAAAAAGTAAAATAATAAAAATGAACTTAAAATAATTAGTGCAATATTTTTTTTACCGAATGTCATGTCATACAATTATGGTTTAGATAAAACAGTTTCTCTTGCATTATTCTTCTGTTAAAAAAGCTAATAATTTTGAGTAAAATTAACCATTTTAAAAACTATAATACAACATCTCAAGAATACGAACCGTTTTTAATAACCCTAAGAAAATAAACCAAAACCCTTAAAAAATTATGAACAATAACAAAAAAAACCAGATATTATATTGCACACCTAATCCTCATGGATTATTTTACACAATTTCGAAATTGGACGATCGGATGTTCTGAAACCAATCGTTCATTTATCTTTGTTCACGGCTGTTTTGCATGGAACGTATACCCATGTAAAGAAAGGATTGGGAGTAGAATGTATTTTAAAACTTCACAATTAGTATTTACTGTATGTTTTTCAAATAACAACATTCTTATGAACTAGATTATTTTAATTGATTAAAACATTTCTTCATCTACTTAATTGCAATCGGTTTTTTCCCATCATAATTTGGAATCTTTTTCTTACAAATATGGTTATCATTAATAAAGATGATTGTGTCATTTCTTGTGTGCATTTTTCCTCTGCAATTTTTATCTCTGGAGCACACCCAATAAGCTTTGTCTTTTACGATCTTATAAAATCTGTAGCTGTAATATTGGAACTCGAGCATTCGTCCACCATGCTTCGAAGTTGTATAAATGGGAAGATCTGAAAATAAAGAAAAAATATGTTAATACAATGAAATTTATACGTATGTAATATATATCTGTATGACACATCACCATGATAAAATATTTGGTGCCCTGCCATATGTTTATTTCAATTGCCTTTTGAATTCCGAATCAAAATGTACTGTTTACGTCATTCAGATCTCATAAATATTCCCTGGTATCAAGAAGATTTAATTCTAACTTTAATTGAACAGTTATTCATTTGTTTTCTCGCTTTGCCTGCTGTCTTCAAATCAGTGTTAGAATGTGAAAACAATTTGATTGTAGTAAGTTTTTAAGTAAATTCTCCGCGAGTCACGTGTTTTCTCACTCTGGCTGCTATTGATAAAGGTGTGTAAGAGAGATAAAAGGACAGGGAAAGTGAGGAATGAATGGAATATATTATTAATGTATAGAAAGTAGTGGTTTAAAAGAGGAAATTTAATTCAATAGTGAAAAATAAATTGGTGATTAGTAGGGCTTCCAATCCCGGGATCCCGAGCAATTAGTCAATCCCGTAATCCCGGAATTGATTTAATACCAATACCGGGATTCGCTATAAAATAGTAATTTATATTAAATTGCAAACTATAAAATATAAAATGCGAATTATAACTCGATTTACTATGCGAACACCATTTTCGGCGGCAGAGTGTCTAGGTATGTTCGATTTATATATTTTAAACATAGTTTATATATGTGTAGTCTTCTCTCTCATACTCATATTTCGCAAGCTGACAGGAACAGACAATTCATTGTTTTTTTGTACCATTATCTACAAATAACAGTTGAACACTATTCTATTTTTAGATGCGGCAGTGAAGATTTTTTGTCATTTAACTGTAACATGTCTTCAATTACTAATAAAATACAAAACAATCGAAGAAAATAAGCGCGCAAGATTCTGCTTGCAAATACTTTTTGCATAATTAAGAAGATACCAAGGTACCTACATATTTTACAAACATTTTTTGTGTGATTGCACGTGGTCACAATTATTATAATTTTGTATTATATTTTGAATTCATATTCTGATACCTAGTCAATAAATAAAATTATCGTAGAAGTACCTAGGTATTATGTTCTTTTATGCGTTTTTAAGAACATACCTACCTATTTATCCTCTTATTTTGTATGAACTGAAAATCCATTTTCATGGGGTTTTATTTTTATTTTGCATGAGAATTTTTATATTTTTTTCGTGGCTTCATTTACACGGTTCATCGTGGTACATACTACCTACAATTTTATTTGACAACTTCAAATTTGAAATCCCGGGATCAGATAAGGGGTCCGGGATTGGATGCTTTAGTGATTAGGTTTAGGTAAATAAAAAACTTTTTTTTTTGAATAATGGTTTATTTTGAAAAGAACACATTTATAAACGAAGAAAACAAAATATTTAAGCACACGATATAAACAAATCAACATTTAACAAATTAGATTTTCAAAAAAATAGATTTGAACATTATTACATGATTACATTAAATTCATACCGTTTATTCCTCGGGATCAACTTAGCAATAATGAAATACACAAAGTCGAACACGACCAACAACATAATAGGAAATCATATGACCAGATATTGTCATACATCTCAAATGTAAATTTCAGCAAATCAACATTTGGTATTTAACCACGCAAGGGATTTCATCTTTTGAGCGCCAAGCGACGTTGTTTTCTCTAAGCTGCAGAAACCCACACTGCCAGAGTAAATTGTTATTCAATTTTTATAACATAGTATGACAATAAAAAGATATTGTCGTGTCCCTTCTGGCAAAAAGTACTAAACCTTGTTTTAACTAACTGTAAAAAAACGTAACATTTTTTACAATGTAAGTTCTATCGTCTGGCAAGATATACAAATTCATTGACATTGTTAATTACATAATTCTATTTAAGAATCAGTTGTCAAAAGAGTGTGACATGAACCATTAGAGCGCGCACACGTCGTTGGCAATCCTCGGAGCACGCATGGAAATCGGTTCTCCATTTCTGAAAAAATCGACTTAACGATTCTTCTGGAGCCAAAGAAAGAACTGCAAGTTCACATCTACACCGACCATAAACTGAATGTTGCGACAGCTAGCTATGGTCATCACGGTCGTTCCTGGAAGTAACGCCCGTCCTTCGTTGCAGTTTTTTCAACATTAAAATGCCTAAGCCTTTACGGAAGCAGACGAAGGGAATTATTTAGAATATAGTGAAGTATTGTGAGGACGAGAAACAAAAAGGAAAGCTTTTAATTCTACTCAATAGTGCCAGAGATAAAGTACTTGCTACGACAAGTAAGACACGAAGGAACTTATCAGTGTGACCAGAGTTGCAAAATTTGTACAGTGTTCATCAATGAAAATAAGAAATGAGTTTAAAACTTATTTGGGGATCAATAATATTTAACATTCTATTAGTCATTAGTTTTTGAAATATGCCGGTTAAAAGCCGGTATGGATTATCAAGGAGGAAGAGAGCATTTGAGAAAAGTTGTACATACGATAGGCTTTGAGTTTAAAAAATCACGCTCAAAGAGAATAGAAAGATATGATATCATAGCATGGCGAAAAAGATTTCCTCATTTAATCAAAAATAACAGAGACATTCTGCCTCCTTAAAATAAAAAATTCTAACACAACAACAGACGGATGCTGGTCATCAAAGAAAACAAACCAATTGACAGGTCATGGGGAATCATGGAGGCACTGTGTGGTGGCCATATACTTCACATAGTGAGCGAATATGGTTAAGAAGAATCCTTTTTTAAATAATATTGTTTAGGAATATTTTATTTTAAAATATTATTTATAATATATTGCCATAATTATTTTATATTATTTTTCATAATATATTGCTTTAATTATTACAATTATTTTTAAGTATTATTTATAATGTATTACAATAATTATTTTGTAGCATTTTCATAATATATTATTTTTGGGGTTGAATACTAGCAACACAGGTGGAGCGAAAAAAGCATTTGACGTTCTCTGCGTTCGTAGTATGAAGTATAAGTCTAGGTAAAGCGGTTGGACTATATATATTGGACTAGATATACATGATTTTTTAGAGTATTATTCTCGTTCGGCGTTACATAAATACAGTTCGTGTACGATATCTATGTCGATATTCATACACTGTGCAGTTAGTTCTGGCGTCTTAGCCATTCTTTTTACTACATTTCTGTCGTCTGTCTCTTAGAGAAGCGTTCTTTACTTAATAACGTAGTGATCATGTAGCCTCTTATGTTTACAATCGATCCTACCATGTGTGCAGTGGCCGTAATTGATATCCTTGGGATTGCTGGTCTTAGCCAGATATCTGTATGGATAGCAATCGATGCGTTTTACACACAGCTTTAGTCTTTGACTGGTTATGATTCCCAACACATCATATGGATCCGTTTGTTAGAATCAAGACAAACAACTTACCTGCCACAATTTCCAATCTCAAATTAATATTTCTGACTTCAAAAATCGATTTTATTTCCATACTAAAAAATTTTGATTAAGTATTTTTTATTACATATCTGTGGAATGTTTGTGTCTTAGGTATAACAAATATTTAAAGAATACTATTTTTTATATAATATAAAGAAAACATTAACAAAATAGTTTCTCTGGGGCGCAATCAGGTACTTAGAATGATTAGTATTTATTTTATATCCACATTATGGTATTATACAATCACAATATTAATTATAACTCAAATAAAAAAAAATAGTGTGCATCATTTATATGCACAGCTTTACAAAATACAATAATCTAAGTTAGGTATTCAATCAAAATTAAAGCAAAACCATTTAAAAGTAATTCACAAAGAATGAAAACCAATTTTTGGGCAGAGATTATATATTTTATAATGTCGTATACAGCGGAGAGTGGGTTGGAAACGAATTTAAGTGTTATGAAATTTTAATACATTTGGATTAATATTATACATTTGTTTTAAGATACGTAACATAAATCAATGTAATATTTGTCATTTTTATTTGGAAAATTTAAAAATTGCCCGCTTTCATAATATAAATGATATTATGGCCAATAAGAAATGCTAAAACGGTTATAAAAGAAAAATAAAAATTATCTCTTCCACACTCAGTAGCGAATAATATGAACGTTTACAAAACATAATTGTTTTAGCAAATTTCTCGCTTTTGCTTGAATGCCGATACCCTCTTTCCGCTTACTACACCAGAAAATATACAACAATGCCCTTAACCATTAATATATATTTTTAAGCCATGTCCACCCCCAATGTGTAGCATATGTACTCATAACATATTTCGACAGAATTTTTTACGAGAACTGAATGTTACTCAGTCGCTAGACCACTCTTAGTAAGAGTAGAAGGATAACACTAGTACAGGACTAGTGGTTAACTAATCGCTCAGGTTACATTTTTGAATTTCAATTTATTTTTAATAACTAAAAAAAATATCTGGCATTACAGCTGACAGCCAATGCGCCAAATATTTCGAAAATTGGAAAGCCATACGAGAAAAACTCGATGAGAATTTTTAAAGTCACTCATGTCCAAGATCACAAATTGGAATTGAAAAAAAATCAAATTTGATATTGACCTTGTTTGGGCTTGAACCAGGATCCACCTGATCGCTAGGACAAACCTCTTACCACTAGACCACAGTAATACTATAAAGTATAAAATGCACGGTGCGTGCTTGAAATAAACTTAATACCATTATATATTTCTTCGTCAGTCCTGTAGTTGAATCTAAAAAAGGAAACATTCAAATATCAATTGAAAAATCTTGGGTTTGTACCCAAATACATGGATGTCTGTAACGTTTGCATAACTCCCCACCCATCCTTTTGTGGACCCTGAAAATGGGGCGCAAAGAGAGCAACTACCTAACTAAAAGTCCTTTTCGAACCATCTCCGTAAAGAAGGTATGCGATTGGTTTGCAATGCTTCATTAGTCGTCCAGTTACTACACATAGGAAGTCAACATGGACTTGAAAAAGTGCGAACACAACCAGAAGAGTCAAAACTTAACAAGTAACAAGTAAACTTCGCCCACAGTAAAAAATACGCTGACACTCCATGCTTAATAACTTTCCTCTGCAACTTTTTCAGCTGCCAAAGTCAATTCAGTCTGTTTCTTTGGGCGACTTTCTGTGGCAGCAATATGACAATGGTCGTTGTTTATCTTGATGATAACATCGTCCACAGTGTGAGCCATTGCTCTGCAATTTTTGCTATGATGCGAGGAACACACCCATCTTGTTTTGCCGTTCTTCATAACATTTTGTAGGCTGAATCGATAGCCCTCTATCATAAGCATTGGTTTTCCTTGTTTCGATAAAATGTATTGTGCTAGAAATAAATATGCTAATAAGAATTCTATTGCAGTGGTGGGTGATTAAGATTTAAATATCATTATTTTAAAGACTTTTTTGTATTATTAAAATTTAAGAGGCAACACGCAAAAATTGTGGAGAAAAGACGATATAAAAATATCAACCGAGATATCAAAAAACATCATATTCACCTTTTCAGGACTAATCGCTAGGTTTCCGGTGCCAATTTTACATTAAATAAAATTTCTAATAACAATGTTTTGTCAAATATTTGCGACAAAGACAAGAAAAAACAAAACAAAAGAAGAAAGGTTAGACGGGCTGCGCATACCTGGTCTGCTGAACTAATAATTGATACAGTTTATTGAAAGATTCATATAAAATAAAAATGAATAAGAAAAACACCATTGAATATCTAAAAACAGTTTTTTATTCATAATTATAATACGATGAAGCCTTCAATAGAGCAGAACACGTAAAACATCAATATGATTCCTTTCCTATCTATATCTACTGAACTATGACGAGTCTGCAAAGCGGGTTCTCAGGCTCTCATTTTTTTTAATGTCTAATGTGAGTACAGACCGAGTATTTATATTCCTTCCCGCATGTATTATACCTAAGTACTTTATTAATGAAGATTCTGTAACTGTTATAAAGAAAACAATTGATCAATTGTTATTGATATGTATGGAATAAAATAGTTTTTATTTAAATGTTTTGCGGCTTTGGATGTGTGTGAACGTTTTTGAGGGTAATGATGGAGTCTTCGACTGTGCAAGCATGGGCGGTACACTTCCGTCCTTTGAGTGAACACACCCATACAATTTTACCGCCGCCTGTTATTCGTTTACAAGTGAATTTAAATCCATCTATAACCAGCATCTTATTGCCACGAGTCGATGTGATAAATTCAGCTAAAACGTAAAGAATTGAATTAAAATCAGCAAAATTATTCCAACCCCCGCCCTCCATGAAAACGTAAAATATTTTCAGAATTTTGATGTGTTTCATTCAATGGATATTTTGAAATAAGATGCAGATTTAATGCAGAAAAACTCGAATACACTGACACAAGGAAATGAATTATGCAATATGCAATCGCCCAATGTGATTTCAGCAGCGCAGCGCTCCTCAAACGACCACAAGGCGGCGGCGGTAATTATTTTATGAAAACATAGTGCTGACAAATAAATGCCAGTTTAATCTATAGTACTATTGGTTTTAATGGAGCTGAAAAGAAAGATTTCAACAAACTTGTTCTAGGTGTAAGCTTTTTCATTGGTCGGAAGAGTTGTCTTCTTTTATAATTATGCTAATACCTAAATATATCAACAAGTTTGTCGAATAACTAAGAAACAATGAGAGGAATAAATCTAAAAAAAGTGATAAAAAAACGCATCAAGATATTTATTACATCGATAGGGAAACATACTAAATAAAAAAATATATAAATACAATTTAAACAATGCATACATATATTTAGCAAACGTAGGGTAAGAAAAAAATTAAGAGTTATTGTGTCGTAATGAAAATCATCTTACATTTCATTTCAAGAACACACGAAACGTTTTCCATGTATCATTTTTGACATTAGTTATTACAAGTATCATGTCATTATTTGAATGTATACTAATACATTAACAGGCTCCTAAGTAGCGTGTCAATATGAACAAATATCAGTAAATGTATACTAATAAATGAATGAATACACTGTTAATAGTACAGTCATGCATGGAACACAAATAATTAATTAATCGATTTACGTTAGCTCACTTTTTTTCAATGGCTAACAAACACGCGACAAATGCGCTTTTGAAAATTGTGCATACATGCGCACAAAATATATATTATACAGCTAAAAATATACTATTTCTTAATAGGAAAAATTGTTAATTTGAAGCCACACAAGATAAAGGATTTTCACATAATTCATACAAAATTGGTTTATTGTTTTAGATAAAATTTTGTACGTACATTTTCACATTAAATATCGACCCATTCTGTTTTACTTTAATTATTTTTATTTAATAAATATATTTCTTGCGCAGTTATTATGTGCGCGTATGTCTAGTATTATTGTAACGTAACACCGACTGCCTGACAAACCGCATCGTCGACCGGCGCGTGACTCACAGGTAACAATACTCCGTCGAGGAGCAATGCGAAAGAGGCGATCGAGGCAGGCAGACACTCAGACATTGTGGGCGATGTCAATATTGTATGCATCAAAAACATGGTTATCTAGATCCATATGCAAAACAAAATGGCAAGATTCTCCCGCATTCATTTTTACTTCAATATTTTGGATGTGTGTGAACATTTTTCAACACAGCAATGAAATTGCCGATTGTGTGAACAAGCGCTCGACACTTGAGAAGACGACCGTTGTGTGAGCACACCCACACAGACTTACCGCCTTCTGTTTTCCTTTTGAATGTAAACTTATGTCCATCTAGGAGAAGCATTCTATTTCCACGATTCGATGTAATAAATTCAACTGAAAAATAAAATTATAAATGATTAGGTTTTAGGATCGTTGATGGTATTTAACTGATATTACATGAGTGATGTTCATTCAGTTCACATCGAAATAAATAACGAGGAACTTTTCACCGACCGACATTGAAAATTAGTCTTAAGAAACTTCGTATTTAGTCAGCGCGACTGTGATAGATGTAATTTTGGGCAAAATGGTTGTGCATGATTAGTTAGGAGATGCTCTATGGTAAGGAGAAAGATTTGTAGAATACTATCTGGTATATATAGTAATATTTTAAAAATAATATTGTATCGAAAGAACTAACGCACTCAAGAAGATTTTATGTTATGGTCACTTGAGCTGATTAATATATATTACAAAATCTTTTGAACTAAAACAATGCTGGCGCCATTCTGATCCAAGGCATGCATCATTTTAAATGGTAGTTAGTTATTTATTGTAGTTTCTTAACCACGTCGAGTTAATTGAATATGATACGAAATCGATTTGAAATTAAGCCATTTTGATAAAAATATAGTTAAAAAACGTTTTGTTAATTTAAAAAAATGATAATTCTTTTATAGTTAAAAATTTGTACCTATTTAGGTATTTATAATTTTATTTGCTTTCTGGAAAACGTGTCCTTTAATAATTATTAGGTTTATTAAAAAAAATTTTTTTCAAGACAACCCTTAATTAATTGTTCATTACACAAGTATTTGTTTGGACCAATTATCATATTGAAAACCTCCACTTAATTTAGATGACTTATAATTTATAGTTCGCGGTTCAAATCGAGTTAAATCACTTTCGTTAAGAAAAACGGTAAATTCAAGACAGCAGTGGTTTCAGTGTATTAAAATATAATATAATAATAGGCTCCCTCCTCTCTCCTCTCTCTCCTTCTATGCATACGTATCGTGCACACCAAGTGCATTTACGAATAATAAAAAGAAAGCACTGCATCCTGACATATTTTCAATACTCATAGTTAGCTTTATAATTGCAGTTATACAAATATTCATGTTAATTTCAAGTAGAGATTTTAGTAATATTACGCTCACCATAAAAGTTCCAACTAAGGACGGAGACCAAAGACACTGAAAAAACCCATATTTTTCTTACTAGTTTTTTGGGTTTAAGTCCATTTTTCTGCTCGCATACAAACCACGGTACAGAAAAAACCTTTATGATTACCTTTTATTGTTATAAATAACTGTCAAGCGAAAACATTAGATTTTTTTATTATAAGGGTTTAAAGAAATTAGACAATCATATTCTAAACACCAATTTAATAAAATATTATAAATTTAAGATTTTAGTAATGGACATACAATGTTTTATAAACTCTAAATACAAAAAAAAAGAAACCGCATCTTTATATATATTATAATAATTGTATTCTAACATACCCGAGAGTGAAATGAGATATTAACCGAGTAGAATGTTGGTAAATTTTATTCGAGTTTTAATCTACATTTCAATAATTTTATATTTCGCAATTCAAGTTAATTAATAGATGACTTAAAGTAAATTTTTATTAATAAATATTCAAGTATAGATATATCAAATTTGAGTTATTGAGATTTTGTACACTTCCATGTATTTTGTCACTAACGACCCGGGTTTCGCCTTTAGGCATCTTCAGGCATTCGTGCGCTCGAATGCCTGAAAATGCCGAAAGGCGAAATCCGGGTCGTTAGTGACAAAATACATGGAAGTGTACAAAATCTCATTAACTCAAATTTGATATTGAAATTCCATCAAGCACCCTCAGCCGATGTCTTAAATTATAGATATATCAATTTACAAATACATAAAACCAGGTTGTTTAATTATTTTATATGTAAACCTGAAAACAAACTTCAACTACAATTGTTACAGATTTTTTCATTGTGGGAAACTTTCTCCCACACCCCCCTTTACTATGAATTAAAATTAAACGACACTCTTACATCGTAATGGTGATAAAATATATAATATGTAAATGGATTTTCTTATAAAATTACCCACAAAAAAGAACAAAAATGAATTATATATCTGATAAGTGCTGGTAATGTCACATACGACTGGAAATAGTCCTATTCAACTTGATTTTGAGAATTCGGATGTGAGTGGGTGCTTTTAAAAGATACAACCATATCGTCGATGGTGTAGGCTCTCGCGTTGCATTTCCTGCCGAGCGAACATACCCAGCCAACTTTGCCAGACGTCGTGGTACTCTTGTATGTGAACTGATATCCATTTACGACGAGCATTTTGTTGCCCATTTTCGATAGGATAAATTCCGCTAAAAATATATATAAATTAATATATGTTGCGGTTTTAAAAACATAGACTCAGACGAAAACGCACACTGGGGTTCTCAAGAATGATCCTGGGGGGGGGCATATTTTTCATATGATACAGCCAACACTTGTATGGGAGTATCTCTGGAGTTAAGGAGGTTAAACCCAAATTTTAAATTAAATATTCATACTAAATGAGTGATTAATGTGGTTTAGACGCCATAATTCACATTTTTTAAATATCTAATTTCTTTGCAGTTAATGGCATTCATAAAATAATGAGATGATTTTCAAAATTTTAATTTCATGGAAAATAATGTGACAGAAAGACAACCAACGCATTGTTTACTATAGTATTACATTTTAATTAAATGCAATATTTATCATGTATATAAAAATAAATCGTATCTTTATAATTTAATATAACTTAATACTCTACCAATATTATATCATCCTGGAGAGTGGCATTGAATATAAACTGAGGTATATGGTGTCGAATGTTTGTAAAACACACTATGGCATATTTACGTGTATTTCTATATTTAGCGTAAATACTAACCATTTATGATTTCGTAGTCGAAGTTTTATCTTAAAATTGGAAATGGCTAAAAAATAATTTTGGTTAGCTCAGATTTCTTGTCGAAATTCCGTTTTTACTTTATAACCGACAAACAACATAAATATTCAAGTAAGATTCAACTCAATACATAGAAACACTAAAAGTTTATAAATAATAAACATAAATCTAGAAAAACCAATTTCAACTGCAATTATTAAAGGACTATCTCATTGTGAGCAACTTACTACATTGTAACCCTCATCTATGAATTCAAATTAAGCAAGATTTAAATATATATTAATTATATGCAAATGAATTTTAAAAGAAAAAAATATATATCACTTAGAAGACTACAAGTAAATAACATATAAATTTAATAATTTGTTGTATTATTAATAGTTGGCGAATAGATATTCTGCCAAGTTTAAGAAAACAACAAATTTCCATTAAAAATACCATCAAATTAAATACCTAAAACATGTATTAAAAATTAAAACTAATAACTATGTTTTAGTATAAACTAGAGGTTTACACGAGCCTGGGGTTTCTACGCGGGCCGAGTAAAGAGTCAAATTTGGAACAAAAATATTTCGGACAATGTTCGGGTCATGAGTCGGTCGTAAGATAATAGATTAAATATTTTTTTCCCATGAAAAATATCGATGGAGATATGGAAATAGTAACATTATATTGTTTGAAAGATATAAATTAACTTCTGTACTGAAAAAAATGGGCTTCTTTCAGGCTGAGGTAAATAAATCTGGTCTTCAGGTCGGGTTCGGGTAAAAAGTGTGATATTGACACTCCGGCTCGAGCCGGGCCGGGCCGGGCCTGAAGATGTCGGGCTCGGACCAGGTAATTTTATAAAGTTGCGAACCGTGCAGACCTCTAGTATAAACCAAAACGCATTAAAATATTAAACCATAGTACTTGATTAAAACAAATCGCATCTAAGATGTAAAAAAAATTTATTCAATAATTATAACAGTAAGATATCCTCTTCTTTCAATTGAGTGAAATAATCGAATTATATATAAGACATATTTTGATAATGTAACATACAACTGGAAATAGTACTATTCAACTTGATTTTGAGGATTTGGATGTGAGTGGGTGTTTCTTAAAGCTACAACCATATCGTCGATGGTGTTAGCTTTCGCGTTGCACTTTCTGCCAAGCGAACACACCCAGGAAACTTTGCCAGACGTCGAGGTACCCCTGTATGTGAAATGATATCCATTTACGACGAGCATTTTTTTTCCCATTTTCGATAAAATATATTCAGCTGAAAAAAAAGAAGAGAAAATTATATAAAATATTGTGTGGTTTTAAAAACATGAGCACAGACGATAACGCACCCTGGGGGTCGCTGGAACGATCCTTGGAGGCGACATATTTTTCATAATTATGATAAACCCAAGATTGCGCCTTATAGCAATCAGTTCAGTGATGCTTTTAGAACACTTGTTGAGTATCGCCACCCTAGCACTTAATAGGTTAAGCCATTTATATTTAATTTGGATTATTGAGATTATATTAAATATTCATATCAAATGAGTGATTAATGTGATGTAGTCGCCATAACTCACATATTTTTTATATTGAAATGTTTTTCTTTCTAATTTATAGCATTCATACAAAATAATGAGATGATTTTCAAAATTTACTTTGGCGTGGGAAATAAAGTGACAGAAAGACAAAAGTAAAAACGCATTATTTTTATAGTATTTATTACAATATAAATATATTATTTTTAAGAAAATATATGAAAGACTAAACATAAAATGAAATCCAGTTCGAAAATGGCTACATATTAAAAAAAAACGAATGGATACAATATATTAGCACGTGGATACCATTATTTAAAACATAAATAGAAAGCTTCATCTCCGGTATGTCTACATTTGTGTGATAAGAGACTAAGATTAAATTTTTTAGAACAACTGGAAATTAATAGATATAATCAAGACAATAATCTCCTTAATGACCAAACAAATATCAATCCATCACCTTTACTTAAACCATTACAAAAAGCTCATGTAATTAAAGATACTTCATAAAATTTGTACCTTGAATAATTTAATTTTAAATAAATATTATGATATTTGGATACGTGAGTTGGATCTCTTAACTAACTTAGTCTAACAGTATATTTATAGAGCTAAGCTAAAATAAGTTTAAGCATAGTTTTGACGATGGAGTTAAGCTGAAATAGCAATCAACTACGTAATAATTTTTTTTAGATCTAAATACTTTGATATTTTATCCTATTAGAATGCTTTATCTTCAGTTTTGGGGAGCCCGAAAGTAAATATGTGTTTCTCTTTATATTGAATTAAATATTTTTATTCATCGCAGATTGGTAACAAGCTGATGTGGTGCTACATGATATCGTTTAGAGTGTTTATTAAGTTTTATTAAGAATATAGTATAATACGTTAGTGTGCCTTGGGAGAGAAAAGGTTGAGGAGCGTTGGCACTAATCTATCTTAATTACTTTGGCAAACATTCAATATGACGGCCATCTTCTGTAACCATATATTTCACCTTATCATGATTATGTATATTGTTCATGTGAATTATAATGTCGTTGAAGGTATGGAGACTCGCCGGGCATTTTCGGCGACTGCTGGCAGAACACACCCATTTTAGTTTTCCGTAGCGAACTTTGGTTTGGTAGGGGAAAGCGTATCCATCGACCATGATCATCTTTTTGCCGAATCTAGACAATGCAAATGTAACTGCAAACAAAACATCAGATTAGATAAGGGGCCATCGATATATCGATGGCCTAATGTTAAAATCCTGTCACTTTTTACAAATTTTACAGGAGACTAAATGAAACTGAATATTTACGTTAATATGTATATTAGACCTTTTTTCTTCTAAGTATTAAATGGATAGTATGTTAGGGTACTTGTAAAGCATTAAAAAGTTTAAATACTTTGTAGTATTTTAAATAAACAAGATACGGTTTACAAAGCCATTTTCGTCAAAATATCAAATACTGGTTTATAACATTAGGCCATCATCGATATACCGTCACGCTTTAGCAGATTACGAGTGGTGATAGGAAATCTTATTGTTGGAAAAAATTAAGGGTAGGGGGGTTCAAAAGTCATTTAGACGGGAGTCAAAATCTTTATGACAAAACGTCACGATGTGGGTAGTCAAAACATGGTTAAAATCGTGTGACGTCATTTATGCTGTATTTCAGTTTTTAGTTTCCACATATACAATCTTGCTTTTTTTGTTGCATCCAACTAATATTGAAGGAAAAAAATAGATGCGATTATCTTTTTGCTCGATTTTTTTATATATATTTGCAATAGCGCGTTCTGAGAAAACGACATATTTACATTTTTACAACTGATCGTTAACTTGAGAACGGTATAAAAAAATCAAAAATATTTACAACGTCTCATGGGTATTATCAGAAGGCTGAGCACGGAATAAATCTATTTATTAAAAACCCGTGATTGCAATATCTGATCATGGCTAAGTCTAGGAAGTAATTTTTGTATTTATTACTATATCAAAGAAAGTGTCGCAGATTTCCTTGTGTTTACTTACTGAAATTGTTACCACGTATAATATTATGCAGAAGTTTTCAGTTCTAGTGGTGTAAAAGGACGTAGACAAACTATGCTGACATTTCACTTTTGTGTTCTTGATTTGGCATTTACTTCCTACAAGGATCGCCTAAGTTTGAGAGTTTATCAGTCCAATCAATATGTAGCATGGCTTTGTATGGTCGTGTCCGGCCCAATACAGATATCATCAAAATGCTACGATATATATTTCATTAGATTTATCTCTCTACCTGTAACGCGAACGAAAAAAATAAACATACATATACAGGCACAGACAACATCTGACAGCCATACACAAATATTCTCTCACATAGTTGGCACACCGTGCGTATTGAACGAATGTTTACTGGTGGCACTGTGGCAACTGACAGTTATAATATCATACAAGTTATATTAAAAAATAGTATTGCTTATTTTGAAATGGTGCATTTGATACAGGGCCATTTATGGAAGGAAAAAAATCAAGCATTAAAAATAAATATTAAAACGTCATTAACATTAATATTCATATTTTAAATTTATTTCAAAATTGATGAGCATAAATACAAACTTGAAATAGCATATTTATAAAGACAGAGACTTTATTATTTCAAATAAAACTTTCTTACCATACCATAAAGCAGTGATGCACAAATTCCGGCCCACACATTAAATACTAAATTTGTCAAGACTATTTTTCAATATTGGCTAGCGAGAGGTTTACTATTAATTATTTCGATGTCAACTCCGGTTAAAGTTATCAAGATCGAAAAATATGTGACACGCACTTTTAAACGCAAGTGAAGTCTGTTCTTAGATTATTGTTTGTGCAAGTTTTTTCGGAAGCAATGACATGTCATTCGCTTAAATATTATAGAAGAGCTGGAGCTGGAGATAAAGGGTAGAGTATCTGGTAGTATGTAGTTATTGATTTTTGAAAAGTTCGATTCATGTCTAGATTCGGGATAGATTATATCGCAATCCGTCTCATTCCATGAAAAATAGAAAAATTGGCCCTACTGTAGGTTGTGCATCATTGTCATATACAAATATAGAGATATTGTAAAACAACTTCAAGAGAAAAATTAGGTCAACGGTTGTCAGTTCTGGATACCAGAAGACATACATATATTGATAATAATTGATATGTTCTTTCCCATAAGTGACTGTTTCTAATCTTGACAAAAATAATTTAAGTATGTAAATTTAATTACTGTTGTGTTCACATAACAATCGGAATTTTATTTTTTACAAAATTGTTTTAAATCTGTGTGGTTTCACTTTATCAACATTAAGATTTTTCAAAACAACTTATTTACTGTACGGAGAAATGAATTTTTGACTACTAAAAGTCTTTAGTTTTACATTTTCTTTTGTGAATATAAGTAATAGTTCTTCTTGAATAATTCATTATTAATATTAATTTACACTATCGACAAATCTAATTTTTACAGGGAACATTAAAACTTACTGTACTTTTCATAATTTATTCACATTTTACTTCTAAGGGTATATTATAAAAATATGTCATTCCTGAAAAAGTTCAAATTTTGAATTAGTTAATTATGGAAAAGAACCTCACGATTTGGAAAGAGTATTTTTCCTTGATATTAACCAGGCAGATGTTGAAATATACCGATTTGATTATTTCGAGCCATGGCATACATAGCGGCCATCTTCTGATTTGGTATAATGAAATTTTTCGTGTGTGTGAGTGTTGTTAATTTTGACAACAACGTCATTAAACGTGCTTATTCTGGCGCGGCATTTGTTCTGTGGGGAAGAAGAAGAACAAGCCCAGCATTTTTTTCCGTTGGCTGCACTCGATTGGTAAGAGAACGCATACCCATCCAACATGATCATTTTTTTTCCATATTTCGATAAAGCGAATATCACTGAAAAAAACCAATGCAATAAAAATAGTTAGTTTTAAATGTAAATAAATAATATTGCTACCACATAAAAATTAATAACTAGAAATTTCCAATTGGCAGCGCCGCCTGTCAAAACTCTTGGATGTGACTTACTTCAACAGCAGAAATTATTTTGATTAAGTACCATTTAATATCTATTTATTAGTTTTAACATTTGGTTTCATTATATATATAACATTATATTACAAACTTTAAAATGTCTGTTAAAACTTCTTGTTTATAATAATCATTTTTATTGGTACACAATTTTACAGCCAAAAAGTGTTAAGAAAGCTAACAAAAAATTATGATAAAAATTTATATAAAAATGATTTTTATACTGCAAAAAAATAGTGTTTTATATTGATACATATATAAGTCTTTTCCATCAAGAATTAAGAAATAACTTAAAAAATTCACCTTTATGAAATGAAATAAGTTCTTCTATAAGTGTTGTCGAATCAAAAGCAATATAATATGTCCACAAAAATCACATACGACAATAAGAACACCTGTTTTCATTCTGCTTATTGATTGTTACTTTGAAGGAGATTACAGTCCAGGATGGACCTGGTTTTACCTTAGTTTGCCTCGTGAAAATGAAGTTCCCCGTATTGTCGTCAATCTCGGTCCATTCTGGTCCATTCTGACCTAAATTTTTGTGGTAATGATTCTACAAATCATTATTGATCAATTTAAATGATTAATTTGTACATTTTTAACTCCACCAGGAAACCGTTTTGTTTGATACAGTTTTGTTATATATTTAATTTATTGGAAACGCGGTTTACGAAGAATTATTATGATAATACACAGCAAATCAACTTATTTTATTACCAACAACTTATGAATAATATTATATAAAGCATATTGTATTAACGTTTGCACATTTGAAAAAAAACAGTAGAATCATATAATAATGAAAAAAAAATTAATTATTCATAACATATTTATTATCAAAAATAAACATTTAGTTTGTATATTTTATACAATTTATCAAAGATAGTATAAAAAATATGTATCACATGCTTTTATCTGAAATGATGCTTTTTAAATAAAATTATGCATTGATTGTATTTGTAGCTTAAATACTATTTAAGTCTATTTCGCGGGATACTTTTAAAGTTTCGGAACATCCACTTAAGATTTCGTAGAAACTTCAACTATAATTTATAAACTTAAATCCATTAATTCAAAATTTTACCTATTTTTTACATTATAAGATTTAACCATTGCAGATCCATCACCTCAATATATCTATGTTAGTTTGTTCAGTGCTTAAAGACAAATTTATACAAAAATGATACACGAAATACACATAATACTATACCGCAAGGGTTCCCAACCGGTCGATGCTAATTACGAGTGCGAATTTTCGAATTAATAATTATTTCCATATTTAAAATTTACAACCATGGATGAAAAAAATATATTAAATATTTATGTGAATGCTCGTTTGATGAGTGTTTGCGCTTTGCAACAAGTAATTATAAAACGAATTCCTCCTTGCTTCCTCTTCCCTTTGTGACTATTCGTACCGCACTCTCATTTTCGTGTCGCTCAATATTACGTTCATTACCTTGCCAATAGAAATTTCACTTTCTTACATCGTCAAGATAATTATGATAAAAAGTAGTTACCTACCTCAAAAAAGTTGGGTACTCTTGCTCTATAGTGAAAAATAATAAAATCGCTTGCGCACTTAAAGGTAAAGAAAATATCACTGACAGTTCATGAAAAGTAGTTTTTAACGAATATTCCTAAAATTGATAAAACTTGTTAAACGATTCAATTGATTAAGGTATTCATCATAATACTATTCCACTATCCGTACGCTGTAAACAGCGTCACTGTTTTCTTTATCAGTACGTTTTGCTATTATTATGTTGCAATTGTCAGCCTCTGCGAGCTTCTTAAGAGATTTATTTACCCTAGCGATCAGATCGGTCGTTAAAGTTTAATATAAAATTTAAATTTAAGATCCTGGGTATAGGTGTCTATGATGTATTTTCTCCTAAATTGATCTGGACTCTGGAGTGATTTAAAAAAATCAAAGTATCTGGCGCCTTCGCTGTCGAGTCAAATACATTATTTTATTTTTAAAATAACGTTGAAAATACTTACTTCAGGATAGGCGAATGATTTCCCCCGAGGGGGAAATTACTGCAATATAATTCTGAATGCGCCTTTTGAGATAAGAGTTACACTATCTTGAGTATGGTGGAAAAATATGCATATTGCGTATTAAAATATAGTGGAGGAATGTATTGTATCGGTTGTTAGTGGAAATGCTGTCCTGCAGCATGGACGACATGATTTCCGATGGTGTGTGCGAGGGCTTTACATCCGTTTTTAGAGCATCGCCACCAAGTCTTACCCATTCGCGAGACCCCATTGATTCTATAAGAGTAGCCAAGAAATCTCATGGTGTTGTTTGAAAATGTCTGAATCATCATCTGATAGCCACCTAAAATCATTAAAAGTGGATAAGTTACAACTAGTTTGAAGAAATATGAATCAAAAGAGAAATGGACTTACTTCCGTGTATTGCTTTTTTAATGTGAAATCAGTACTAAAACCAACGGAATCACGATACATGACTACATATAACTGCCTATTTCGGAATCACATCAGCTCGCAATCACATGCTATAGTTGTGTAGGTTTATTTTTGTGACTTGTTAATTATTATTGCTTGTCAAAGTCAAACTTGGAATAGAACTTTCCAGTCACTCTCAAATGACTGAAGACTGTATCACGTAAAGAAAGTAGGATCACGCGAAGGGCACAATAAGGATTATATGCAACCGTGTGTCACCGTATTACATGCCGCTCTAACCACGTTCCCAATTTATAATATTTATTTTGTCATACTAGAATTGGTTGGAACCAAGTCATGTTTACCAGTTCAAAGAAAATCTAACAATGTTGTATCCAGTGTAAGCTTAAGGCCATATTTAAAAAAATATATTGATAGGATAATATATGACGTACTTTAAATATGTTGTACTTAGTAGATTGGATATTAAGGAATGGACCAGAAAGCGTCCTGTTTCGTCCGCAGTAATTGAGAGACGTTGGAACCAGGTGTTGCGAAACCAGTATTACCGGATTTAAAATAAAAATATCGATACTACGGTACACTTGATTGATGAATGTTCGTGCAAGCGTTGAATATGATAGAGATCCATAGTGTTTTTCACAAATAGTCAATTTATATTTTATATGATCTCCTATGGGTTTGTTGCTGAGATTGAGCATAAAAAATGATTACTGTGGTATTAAATTAGTGTATTATATTGTTTATTGATTTGTTTGGAAACTTTTTATGCGGAAGTGACAACCTACAGTAGTAACATTTCTACCAAGATACATATTTATTGAATAAAATGCTGTTTTAGAGAGTTGTATAGGTATATTAAATTTATAACTATTTAAAATGCCATAAAGCAGGGATTCCCAAAC
This sequence comes from Himalopsyche phryganea, assembly GCA_022494535.1. Lineage (NCBI taxonomy): Eukaryota > Metazoa > Arthropoda > Insecta > Trichoptera > Rhyacophilidae > Himalopsyche > Himalopsyche phryganea. Next base: position 5,368,270 of record JAGVSL010000049.1, read on the forward strand.
TTTGCCTACGACGAACCACTTCGCATATCCTGAAATTTTAGCTGAACGCCTTGATTTTTTGTACTGCATGTTATATCAACATGAAGTCAAACATCATTGGATTTGTTGCAGCATATGAAGGAAGACATTCAAGGATTTCAAGGAAAACATATAAACGTTTCGCGGGTCACCAGTGGTCCACGGAACATAGTTTGGAAAACCCTGCTGTAATGAAACATTATTAAGGTGACAACCTAATAATAAAATTATACCAATGTGTAAATACTAGTTATTATTTAGAGCTTTTCCCCAACCAACATTCGTGTTAATTTTATCTTTGACAAAAAAAAAAAAAATATAAACGTATAAAATTTGGCAGTCGTTAAAGAAAAAAAATATATCAATAAATGGATTGCAAATTCATTGCCATTTCACAGATATTATTCACTTTTTAAATCACTTGAGACAAAGTCGATGAGGTCAACTCGAGCAGTCAACATAAAGTACATCCATGCCTAATATCACAAATGCAAGTGGCCTTGCTAGTACTTGAACCCCGTGCTTATTTCTACAGTCGTAAACTCAGCTTGGCAACACTCATGTATTATGTAGTATACATACAGGATTTATAAAATTAACTATTGAAATAACTTGAAATAAATTTCCTTAATCTATTTATTCAATGTCTAAAAATACGCAATGTTACCCTGCATGAAATGTATTCAACAACGATAAATTCATGTAAAACATATTAGTATCATAAACAATTTTTATCTAAGGGATTGAAATGTATTCTATAATCAAGGTATTTTGGTATTAATGGCACCGCAAATTAAGCCACGAAATGCGTATATTAAGTCTACATTTAAATTGTTTTTAAAACATATTTTAAAGGGCTTATTTTGTATTATATTATATTTCATGTCGATAGAATTTAAAGTGTCACAGTGTGTATAATATTATGTCAATTGTTATTCACGGTCGTTTACCTCACTGGTAACGGTTGCGACCTCCATTTATCGCAACAATTCTCAATTCCGTGTCCCAAGACGATCATTTGCCACTCGCTCCTGCACTGTGCTGTGCTGAGGGCCATCGGTAAGGAGAGGCCCGTGACGTCCTTTTATGTATGCTGATTTTTTAACACGATAGTGTTGTAATTATTAAAATGATTACTGTTCCGTTATTTTTTTTTATCGAATACCATTTTTTTCCTGTCGTTTTTTATATTTTAAAAAGATTTAAAAAAGATGGAGCTCAATAATTCAGATATTTACCGGACGCCGAAATGGACATCCAAACAAGAGTAATACTTTTCTCTATGTATGGGATGGAATATCACTGGAAATAAATTTAATAAGCGGAAGCCACAAGTTTATTTAAATTTGTTATTTTACTGTTTAATTGATATTAAGCTCAGAAAAATATTAAAAGAAAAAATCTATTCTCAGTTTATCATTAAAAAATCAGTATTAATGTCGTAAATTTAGTCTGAAAATGCTTCTCAAAGGTGAAACACGAGCCATGTATACCACGTTACACAACCAATCTTGAATAACAACGTTACAAATTTAAATGCATTTTTAAAAATGATGAGAACGCTATAAAAAAATCTTTACATGGTGTCTTTGTAGTTTAATTCGGGCAAATTAGGTCTCTCGTGAATGTGCGTCCCCTTTGCCGAAAGGATAATGTTTCCATAAATATACACTACGGCGTTACATCCTTTATAGCTATTTGTCGAACATCTCCACCTCGATTTGCCATTCCGTCCGACGTCCTGCATGAAATATGTATATCCATCAATCAACAATAATCGTTTTCCTCTTCTCGATGTAATGAATTCAACTGAAAAAAATCAGAAAATATTCGTAAGACAAACATTGCTAATCTTGGTTTTTAAAACCACTTCTGCTCACTACTCAGAGCATATGGGCACCACACGACTACTCCAAGATTCTCTGTCCACCGCCAGTCATTTTGCTTCCTCCCAGGTCATCCCAGAGTCCGTAGCTTCTCACAGTACATCCTAATAGTTACCGATCTACTAAATTCAGTAGATATCGTCAGAGCAACGCACACTTTGTTGAAGTCATAGCAACGTTTATTTTAAAACAGGATCGATAACCCTCAGATGGTGAGCGATTTTATATGATTCAATATCTACGTCATTTTGTTTTATAAGATTTTTCCACCAAGGATTAATATTAATAGTTAACAATGTTAGACAGCCAAATGAATTCACATTAAGTAGAACTTAAATGTAATGAGATAAAAATGGCAACGTATATTGTTTCATGTGAGCTATGTAATACTTAATACCGACAGTGTTTTTTCATTGGCGTAACCCTCAAAATTAAAATTGTTCAGGAGAGTAAAAACTGTTTTTCTGGAAAACATTATATGGTGAGTTACGTTATGAATCTTTGAAATGCACCCCTGTAAATTCTCATGTTTGCAGATACGGGATTATACGTAGTGATTGTCGATATAATAGTGGCTTACATCAAGAGGCCGGGTCAGAATTTTTAAACCTAAAACCAATGTAAAATAAGGTTTCCCTTCCAAAACATGGTCAATTTATTTTTTTCATTTACATCATTTGGCCGAGACCTGCTCTGTCGTCTTTAAAATGAGATGCAAGTATTAACTAATTTTCGTATTTTTTTAGAGTTTCATTAATTGGTCAAAACACCGTCGATTATAATTATTTGATAGCTATATCTCTCCTATTTATTATTTCTGACTATGGTGTGATACCGGAAAAGCTATTAACTATAAAATGTATCAATATTCTAGTTAAACAAAACTTTTCACCTAAGTTTATAAAATAAGAATTGAGTCGTCTGTTTTTTGGTATTTGCAACTTGACGAAATAAAAAAGTAAGACATCTAAAGTTACAATTTGATCTGTCAGTATTATTTCCCGATATAACAGGGTTTAAGTAACCTTTTTTCGATGGACGTCTTGAAATTCTACACTGTTAAAAAAAACATTTCTTGTCATTTATCCTAAGTTGCTAAAAATATCATTAAAAATTCATTAAGTGTAATAGTAAAATACCTTTATTAAAGACAAAATCAATATAATACGATGCCGGCGTTACGCATATACGCAGCAGGCAGTCTTTAGTTACATTAAAAGTATGACAAAACTGGTTGTAATGGGGTGAATACATATTTAATACTTACAACAAAAGAATTGCTATTGAAGAGTTTCGTTACAAGGTAGCAGAAATAGCAAGGGTATTAATAATATCTTATCAGTGGTCTTTATTCATATTATTTATTTATTAAATTTTACTAGAAAAGGGATACAATATAATAATAAAACATTTTTTTCTATACAGTTCCGTGTGTCAAAAATCTTAAATAATGTTGATTTTATTTTTATGAAATATAAAAAAAACTATACAATTATTCCATGGGCCCTTTTATGGCTAATAAACAGAACGATGGTTGTGAATATTATGTTTATGAATCACATCATTATTAATGGTCAATGCTTTAGCACGGCAGCCTCTGGATGTGTGAGTTGAACATTTCCAGCGGATTTTGATAGAATCCGGTTGATCTTGCGAGTAAAAAGTAAATCCGTCGATCAGCAATAATCTCTTCCCTCTTCTTGACTGTATGTAAGATACTAAAAACAATAGATAACTTATTGAAATAATCTATATTCATATATAAATGAATGTATGTTTGTTTGTCCTCTATGCGTTCCTTTACCATTGATAAGATTTCAATGAAACTTTGGTGAGTTGTTGTGCACACACCCGTGAAGGTTTCTGAAAAAAAATCTAAAAAAAAGAATCAAATATGTACAAACAGCGATATCTCTGAAAATCTTCTGATTTATTCGTGTACGCACCAGACGGTCAAAAAATATTGTGAATACAAAAACACTTCAATTTCAGAATTAAAACATAAACACTTTCTTTCTTTGAGTGACATTGCAACGCATGCCGAGTACTCACTAGTAATATATAAAATGAAACTAGCATAATATGAAACATGTGTCTTTTTTTATGACAGTTTTATATTCAAACCTGTTACACACAAAATACAAAAGACAAATAAAAAAGTGTTCCATGAATTACCTAATCGACTAAGTAATCCGGTAACTAATGAAAATGAAACGTCGCAACATCAAGATTTCCACTCATCCCACCACATTATTTACAATGTAAACACAGTCCATTATTTACATTCAACATGTAGACACCAAACATGCACATTAACGACACCGGCGCCGTGCCGCTAGCGAGGGTAGTGAAATGACTTTTTTATAATTATGCGGGTTGTGTGCTGCGCGCCCATTATCAAATTACTATTTCAATCCATAGAATTAAGGATAAACGGTTTATTTTTTTCATTTAAAAACACTTATAATTTATGAATGGTGAATATGAACAGGTAAAAATTGATTTATTATGCTATTGTTTATCTATTGATAACCATAGATAGCACCACATATACTCTGTATATTTACGGGTTTATGAAAAAATATTTCAAATGGTGTCGTCATAGCAACGGAAAGTATGTCGAAGTTATAATCAAAGCAATATCTTTGCCATAATTTCATAGTATTGAGGAATGGGAGATTTTCTGAATAAAGCGATATTTGTTGAATTATTTATTTTCTATTGCAAGTACTACAAGTGGTTATGACAATTTTTCGTACAGATCAATGCGTTGTCAATCGTATAAACACTTGCATTGCATCTACGACTCGCTGCACAGATCCATCGTATTTTTCCGGACGCTCGCTTAGCCTGCATGCAGTATATGAAGCCACCGACTTTAATTCCGGACTTTCCACGCTTTGTTGCAATCCAGAGTACTGCGAAAAGGCCAAATAAATTTACTAATAAATAAAAACCCGAAATGGTTGAAAGCTTTCTAAATATATGTATTTCATCACCCGTGGTTCGCCTTTCGGGCTCTTCAGGCATTCGAGTACACGAATGAACTCGAACTGACAGTTAGTAAATAAAATTTGGATTATTGAGATTTTGTACACTTCCATCTATTTTGTCACTAACGGCCCGGGTTTCGCCTTTCGGCATCTTCAGGCATTCGAGCTCACGAATGGTCTTCTTCTTTTAGCTTAATTACGCATTTAATTTTAAAGTGATATTATTGGTTCTATTTTGTTTATTACGGCACGACTTGATTGGTCAAGCCGCGTTGCCGTAATAAACATAAAATTGCCATTGTGTGGACATTAGTAATTATTTAAATTTTAACTGGTTATACTTCGTCCATTTTATTTAATAGTTGGATAAAATTTGTAATGTTCTACATTACAATTTTCCTCCCGTCAATACAAAATTTTGGTTTTTTCAATTTTAAATTTGAGATCAGGGACATGGATGTTTGTGACAACTTTTCTCTTTACTGAGTGACGTATCTATCTCATGTGATTAATTTCACGTAATGACAAATATAAACTGTAATGCCAAATATTTTTATTAATTTAATCATTGGGCGCTTTCTTTTTTTCAGTGCTCAAGGAAATGTTGGGACAGTTAAAAAAGAAACAACTATAATTTTACACAGTTACATTTATTTGTATAGTATGCAGAATACATAAAAATGATTTCTTTTAAATTAAACTATGGTGGGTTCATAAAGATAGTAAATCGAGGTTAGTAACAAGAAATATTTATATACTGACGTTTTGACAGCAATTACTATAAAACATTTCGTTAAGAAAAAAAGACATTTTCAAAAATAGTACATTGTACATTTTAATAGATTTTTTTTCTATGCACAACACTTTTTATATATACCATTTACAATATGCGACATAAAAAAAGAAGCTGGAAATGAATTTAAAACTTAATAATTGCTAATATTAAAGTGAACGAAATCAACTTGATATTGTGTATCAGTGTGATTAGTTTGAAATGGTTTATAAGAAGAAAGTATTAATTATAACATCGGTATTATTAAATACCGGGTGGGTGAGTGTGTTCGTTTTGTAGTTTAATTATCATACCATCGAATGTATGCACAACGGCCTTGCATTTATAAACAGATTGTCTTTTTTGACACATCCATCTCAACTTTCCTGTAGAATGCTTATTATTCAGGTGGAAAAAAAAGCCATCCACTACCAGCTTGGTAACTCCAAATTTAGATGTAATGAATTCAGCTAAAAATAATTACAACAATAATTATTATAACTATACAAAAAAAAAAAATTCAGGTTAAAAAGTATGATAACGCATAATCTACCATCGTTCCAGGATTGGTTTGACAATGTTGATAATTTGATTCTGTCTATTCGACCAGATCTTGTGTGGACCAAAAATGAAGTTAGTCATTTAACAGAATGTATAAAACAGAAAGAATACCTTTATTGAATTATTTATTTATTTATTTATTCACATACGGATACTATATACTATTATAGATATCAGTCATTTGAGGCATTCACATAACATTAATCATTTGTTACAAAAATACAAAAAAAACTGAAAAAAAAGCTAAAACTTTGGAGGTAAATATGTGGCAATTATATATGATTTTCATATCAAACGTACAACTGCATACTTTTCAAATTCGTTATTGGAATTTAATGTCAATAAAGAACCAAATATCTACAGATGGACTCGCCAATGATCTAGGATAGCTTTGAAGGTGTCTACTGTCAATTCTTGGTGGAAATACATTGTATTTAAAAAAATGAAACACAACTCATTTGCACTACTTCTACATGTTTAAAATGATCAAGAACGGTTTCGCTCATCACGAGCATTATCAACTGAACTGATCAATTGATAATACTCGTGATGAGCGAAACCGGTCCTGATCATTATAAACATGTGGAAGTACTACAAATGAATTGTGGCTAATATTTTGAAAGATCTAGGATCGAATCGAAATTAATAGCTTCTAGATAGCATCAATATAACCATGTGTTTAAAATTCTAAAAACGTACTCACTACTTAAATGGTAATTATTATTGACCGATATCCAAAAAATATTTTTGTAATTTTATGCTTATACATAAAAGCAAAAACTTATATGCCCACATTACAATGTTATAGTAAGCAACGTTTTTATGTTTCAAGTTTAAATTTTAATAATATTATAGTTTATTTTTCCATCGTATTGTACTTTCAATTAAGAACAGAATCATATTATAATTAGCTTTACAAGTGCTAATTACAATAATTACGTTGAATAAAAATGGACATATCGGCATTTGCTGGTAACTATCAGATTGTGTTATTTATCAATACATATTACTGAGGGCTTATGAAATGAGACGGTTTTTATTTTTTAATTTTAGAAATCTTATAAATTTTGATATATTCCTTACATCCAATTATATCGATTCTTTTTGACTGCTCAATTATATCTCGGCGGATGATTATGCATATGCTTAACACTGACAATGATGTCTTCATACGTGTAAGCTATCGCTCTACATTTTTTCTTGCAATGCGTGGAACAAACCCATCTCGATTTTCCAAGAGCGCTTTTGCCAAACAGAGATAAAGTGTATCCCTTGTATACAAGCATTTTGTTTCCCATTCTTGTCATGACAAATTCAGCTGAAAATTATATTTTATTAATCGAATGGTACTAAATGAAAATCAATAATTTCACTACAAACTAAAATGAGCCTTCTTTTTAAAATATTTCAATTGAAGTAGTCGTGTTATGAAAATGGAAACATAGGAAGGAAATGCGAGATATCGATGATGTGTTGAATTATATATATATAAATAGTGTATAGCAGGGGCGGGGAACCTTTTAGTGCTGGATGGCTACAATCAAGAAACTTTGACGAGCCATACTTAAATATGTATTACTTCTAAGGAGTTCTTCTTGACGAGGCATTATATTTATAAATATGCAACATATGTTGTGTACTATTTGCACAATTTTATATAATGATCATGACCTGTTTCAACAGTTTTAACTGAACATCCAATTCATAATCTCATCGTAATTTGTTGAATAACATGTTAGTTTTATGAAAACACAACAATGGAAAGTGTGAGAAATACTTTAGTCCGGCTAGCTGATGATGATGAGGATGTTTCTCAGGTTCAATCAAAACATGCCAATTCCCTTAGTAAAATCATCTTTATTCCAGTTAGTTGTTTTGCACACTTTAAGAATTTAAAGTTTAAAACGGAACAAATAAAAGACACAAATAACATTTACGACGAAAAAAATGACATCGAGTCATCAGTAGGAGTTAGCGGGCAGAGGGTTTATTTATCGAGTCGCTGCGACGCGCCGCGGTTTTTACGTTAAAAGTTAGGAGTCGTGCCGCGCACACATACGTTCTTGCGTTTCACTCTCAGCGGTCGACTTCAACAAAATTTACATAATTTAGTTAATATCTAACTAGCCAAAGAACTGAAGTAACACGCAGTCCGAATCGCGGAGTCGGACTTCTTTAATTAAATTTCTCGCGCTATTCGGAGCGCAGTGGCTTGACGCGCAACGCCACTTTCTCACTGACGTTGAATTTTTAAAATAAAAAACCGTTGACACAATACGTGTAGAAAGTTTGCGTCGATGACAATTGTCCTTTGCATCCCTTTCTTTTGAAAGGTCGGCTTTGGGGGTTGCGCGCGAGGCCTCGCCTTCGAGTTCGTTGCCCAGTGCCGTGCATATGAATTATCGTGACAAACTTCTTATTCTCTTAGTGATTCGGAGCATATAACAACTGAAAGTAATTACATTTGTTTATATAGTCCGATTTTTCAAATAAACATAGTATTGAAGGGTAAGATGTGTTAAGGTAAAAGGTGTTTTATAAAAACAGTGGCAGAAATAATAAAACAAAGTTACAATACAAATAATTTATTTCAAATAAACACATTATAAAACCATTAATTTTCATCACCTAAATACGCAACTATACATCTCATATTGTCTAACTATGTTTACATTTTTATATTTACAAAGTAATATATTTACAATAATATTTGGCCACTTTCATTCAAAATACATTTCAGTTCAAACTATGATGTTTTGTTGTAACACCATAATCTTTAACTTCTTTCTTAAACATATTTGAATAGCATTAAATTTGGTTTTTAAAGGTGTACCGTATTATATCAAAAAATTTGATACAGTGTTCCACCACCCTGCGGCCCAAAATGACTTTACTTATCGAATATGAAATAGTAAACAAATTTACAGTAATGAAGGATTTTATCTAAATCGTCACTAAGTGGATAGTGACTACAGTTTATGATATGTACCAATCGAATTTAAAACAAAAAAAATGTACGTCTAGTCTGTAATATATTATTATTTTTTGACACTTTTCCCCACATCAGACAATTGAAAATCAGAAAAGGAAATGATAAATTGACCATTCAGTCACATAGGTTGAGCACCACTGATGTAATACGTAAATAAAGAAAAAAAAATCGTATACAATAGGTTTTTTCTTCGGCAAACGACAAATCTAAAATCCAATCATTGGAAAATGTCTACCGAAACATCTTTTTCGCAATGCCGTGAGTAAGTTATATCATACTTTTCAAGAAAATGCTGAATTTCAATTATCACATTTATGATATTTGGCAAGTTGTCTTTTAACGACATTGAAGAACAAACTTAATATGAAATAACATGAAAGCATTAATTCCCAAGTACATACACTGCATTCAGTAATGAAAAAATATTTTAACATTGATCTGGGTTTATCAATGCGATTTGTTATTATGGTAATAAATAGACATACTTCGTTCGCACAAGGACTAATCTCTGTATTGAACGAAAATATAAGAATAGCTTGCTTTTTCACTCTAACACTGCTTTATCAATAGCAGTCAGAGTGAGAAAACAAATGAATTTCGAAGAATCCAATTACAGTTGAGCCGCGAGTCATAAATTTTCGTTACGCAGTGATACGACTCGGGTAAACGAAACAATTAAAATTAATCTGAAAAGGATATTTCACTAATGCTTATGACCTGACTGACAAATCATATACTTTGAAGACTGATGATTGTGATCGTTCTTGAGCGTTAAGACTGTATCTCCTGAAGTATAGGCCATGGCAACGCATCCCCGATTGTGGTGTGATGAACATCTCCATCGAGTGGATTTAGTTGATTTTGAATGAGTAGTAAAAGTGAAATCGCCAACCATAAGCATTTGCTTTCCATGTCGCGATAGCACGAATTTAACTGAAATGCAAACAAACAATCGGTAAGTATCATCTAACTAATAGCATGGGTAAATAATGTTTATAACTTACGTGCTCTCCTCCACCCACCACTGCTGTCCTAACTGTTAATTCTAGCCGTTAATGTCCAGTTAAGTGACGTAAAAAACGTTAAGCGTCTCAACATCCTTGTCATTAAACGTAGGAGTCAAGATTAACTACTCAACACATTTTAAGTCTTGGTAGCTTGCTTAATCATTCACCAACGTAGCCGACCGGTTCAATAAACGTATATACCTAAATAACAGTATAAATATATTTAGTTAGTTCTGTAGCAGGTAGCTGACTCACACTGTAAAGCTTTTGTCTTACTCGGTTGCGCGGACAAGGAAGCCAAGAGAACAAATTCATAATATTGATTTTACAATCGATGTATATATCTGTGATGCTTTCTTTACTTTATAACGACATAGAGAGAGCGATTAGCTAACGTCTATTGGTTTCTTAGACACATTCTTCCGATACAAACAATTTCGTTCTTTAACACCTTCTATTGAGATATCACATTCGGAGTTCAAATCGATAAGTCAAAATTTGGAAATAATAAAACATTAAAAATAAAAAACATAATAGTATATTAAAATGAGCGTTATGTATTCAAATTTGACTTTACGTTAGATTTAAAGTTAAAAAAGAATGCGCATTTAATCTTTTTCATTGAATCATTTTTTTTATATATATACATCGATCACGTTCATAAATCTGGATTTATGAAATATGCAGTACCATTGAATAAAACCTAATTTTTATTTCTTTTTCAATTTGTATTTCGCTCAGTTAGCAAGTATTTTTAATGCAAACATTCATTAAATCACGCAAATGTATTTACATTTTTCGAAAAAACCTTTTTTGAAATGCCCAATACAAACACTGATTCGTTCAAAGTATGCACGAGTACAAGCTTGCAATTACTATTCATAAATTATCTACTGATTTGCTAATATAAGTAACACATGAGAAATAATATAAATATAACTTTAATTAAATTTAACAAAGAAAACAGAAATAAGATAAAGGAAGATGAAAATGATATATATCGTAAATGATGATTTTCCAAGCCAGTTTCATGCAGTTGATTTTTTGGGACTTTAATTCAAATTAATATTCAAAAGGAACATAAATAAATAAGATAATTAAAATTTAAAAAAGTTTATTTTTTTATTTTTATCATGAAATGTTATAAACGTTAACAGTAATAATATTTCAAACGTAATTTCAAAAATCCAAAATTTCTTTGGACTATCGATCGAAGATTAAATAGAAACAGACTATTTGACATGTAATTAACTAATAATATGTCACGAATGCTGTATTCACAACGTATTTTTTTTTCCTTCAGATTAAAAATTCTGTCAAAAAACATAAAAATTGTCAACAGTCAAAATGCTGACAAGTCAAAACAATGCAAACTCTGTATGCAGTTGTGCTTCTCTACATAATATAAATATTTTTTAAAAATAAAACACAATTTGTTTGTACTACTTCTACATGTTTATAATGATCAGGACCAGTTTCTCTCATCACAAGCGAAACTGGTCTTGATCACTATAAACATGTGGAAGTAGTACAAACAAATTGTGTGCGTTTTTTTTTTTAACATAATGCCTTTCCACCAAGAAGTGAAATAGTTCCATTCCAACAAAATTTGGTAAAATCAGGTTAGGTTAACTCGATATAAAGTAATTCATTTTTATAAAATCTACGTTAACGGAACCTATAGTGTGTGTCTGGGCGTCCGGGACTTTCATCAGGTAGCCGTTCGACTCGATTTGTGAAAATCCTGCATTCGGAGGTAGAAACAGAATGCCAGAAATTAATTTGACTCTTATTAATTTCCGTCGCAAAACATGTACAGAATTGAAATTAACATGTAATAATCTAAATGAACTAATTTTTTACTTAAAACGTCACAGCCCAAGTAAGTTTAATAATCACATCCCTAGATTTATGCGGTATTATAAAATAGAATCCATTAATATGAATAACAGAAAAACGGTTGACGTATTAGACAGCAGTGATAGTTCCAAATAAAATAATGTATTTATTGTACAACGTTTTTTTATAACGTATACTAATGAACAAATTATATATTATTTACATACTGAACTTTTACATTGGAACTTAAACGTAGTTGTATGAATAAATAATATCTTCAGCTTTTCACGCATTTTTGGGTATACTCATGTCCATTTGTAGAGCGGATTTTGATGGAACGTATCAACCACGCCAGTCGAATGATATGAGTATCTCTAACGAATAAGTATCTGTTTGTATTCAATCTACGAAACCTAAACATTTAATGCCATATGTATGTCTTCTTTGAAACCGATTTCAAACATAAACATTAATGAGTGTGTAAAGTCTTTGCAAAAACAATTATATTGTTGAGAATATGTAACCGTGCTTTACATCCTTTAGGATTATGTGTTGAGCAAACCCAAACCTCTTTGCCTATCCTGTTAGAGGATTTTTTGAAAAATGTATAGCTGCCAATCCGCAAAAGTCTATTTCCCCTTTTGGAAACTTCAAATGAGGCTGAAAAAGATAACATATTAATGATTATTTTACCAATATGAGATTATTAAAAGCAGAGTATCAAAAACTTATGAGAATATCCAATAATCTGTGTATTATTACACCAACGCAAACAAGTAAACCATCATATCTCGAATAACGAAATGCTCAATTTACATTATACAATGGTTATGTAATGCAAAATTAGTTTACCCTCCACCGTGTGACATAAATTATGAATGCGATCTTTCAGATACTGCCTATGAGACGTATATTGCTCATTATTGCGTCATGAAGTAATATTTGACAATGCATGAAAAGAGCTGAGAGCGAAGAAATGTTTAAAAGTAATCGGTCAAATTGCGAATGGATGTCATCGTAAACCCAAATGTTAAAATACGCACACAAAGTTGAAAACTACATTGGAACATCAAACAAAATCAGAAAAAAGTGATCATAGTCGCTAAATGAAATGTTGTTAGATAGAGTCAGTATAAGATGTCAGATCAATTATGTAGCCAATTCAATTTGCCGACGTAAGACATCAATAATTTTAATAGAAATAATTAAAATAAATAGGAATTATACATGAATTAGAACCAGTCGCATATATTTACTAAATAACCAAAGACCTAAATTTATTGGTGAGAAAGTTCGAAAGAGGATATTTAAAAAAAAAACGCCATTTTTTTAACATGTGGACTCCTAATGGAGGTATCTCAACAGAAGTTGTTCTACAACAACCGATTGTTACTCGGTTGCTCAACCTCCCTTTTTTCGAAGAGAGTAGGGATATAAGGATAGGACAAGGACATGACTAGTGCTTAACTGATCGCTCTCGCTGCGCCGGGTTTTTCGAATTTGATGGGCGGGAGAGAATTATAGAGATCACAAACATCCACGCCTACGTACTGAAAAGATTTTCAATCAATATATGAAACTGTATGTAGTACAAAAATGAATAGGCAAATAATTATTAGAAAGTTTTTAGAGAGTTATTTGAAATCAGATGGAATTTCGAAACAATATTCAAAGCAGATAGATATAAAGTATCTCTCCGCACATTACCTTAATGAAAAATATATGTTCTCTGAAATTACATACAGATAATAATTATTACTGTATAAGTATTTATAATAAGAATGCCAGTACAATTCTTATAAATACACACAGCTCTGACACGTTGATCTCCTATCTAAAGAAAATAATATGTAGTGTAATATATTAATAAATTTATTAAAGAGGTTTTACACAGAATTTGTACACAATAACATTTTCAAGCAACAAAGTCGTTGGGGTTTCTTGAACTAGCGGTTGCTAGACTTCCCGAACCACTAAACTTACAATTTTGGGTCTCGTGAATCACCAAGATTTGTTTTTTTATTTGAAATTTGTTGCATGTTTGAAATAAGTTTATGGATTCTTAGTTCCAATGACGGTACTGCAACAACTCCTCGGAGCACTAAAATGTTCTCACATACCAGCAATTGTGCACGGACCACGAGTTACGAACATATACACTATGGATAACATGTCCAATCAAAGATAACTGGTTTAAATTTATAATGAACGGACTGCCCTATTTTCATGATCAAGGGGACATTGACTCTGAATGACTAAAAACTGTAGAAGGGCGTAAACTATTATCAGTCGCACCACTTTTATTTGGACATATTTGGTCTTTCTTCGACTTCATTCTTCGGTTCTTAAACCAAACTGATACCTGATTATGACCAATATTAAGAATGTCAGCAAGTTCTAAACTTCGCGGAAATGGCAAGTATGAGTTGTTCTTAAACTCTTTTTCTAATACGATTAGTTGAGAATTGGTAAAGAAAGTTCTCATTCGTTTTCTAGAAGAATCGATCCCGTTTGAATATAAATTATCATCAACTCTTAAATCTTTCTCCAGAAGTCCTGGAGACGATGATCCATATCGCCGTTCCATAGCTGGAGAACAAACATAATCTTCAGCTACGGCGTTAATGGTTGCACAAATTTGTTCCTTCTTCAATTTCATTCTTCGATTCTTGAACCAAACTATGATTTGGCTTTGGCCAATATTCAGAGTTTCAGCAAGCTCTATGCTTCGCGGAAAAGGCAGATATGTGTTGATTTTAAATTCATTCTCTAAAACAGTGACTTGGTCGTTAGTAAAGGATGTCCTAAAGCGCTTTATTGAGTACGCTTTGATCAAGGTTGAATTATTACCAGCGTTCGCTCCTGACTGTAATGTCGTGCAACCTTTAAACAAAGAAAAGGTGTTCATTTATAAAAAAATCTGTGTCCTACTTCATTTAACTTTATATTATATTAACTACTCACAGATAATCTCTTTGAGTCATCTGATCTTTGTTTTCCATGTCCGCTTCCTATGTGGAGTATATGGTCTCCTAATGGAGGTATCTTAACAGATTTTTTCTATGAGAACTGCTGTTACTCAGTTGCTCAACCTCTCTTTTTTCGGAGAGAGTAGGGATAGAACGATAAGGACAGGACTAGTGGTTCGCTAATCAACTATCGCTACACCCCGTGAGGATCGGATGGGTGGGAGTTTTTTTTTTTAGACGTCACAGACACTCAGACTACGAATAGAAATCCATAAATCGATTGCAAGAACAATAAATGAAAACGTTCGCACCGGGAATTGAACCCGAGACATCCGTAACCGTAGCTAACGACGCTACCAACTGCGCCACGGACGACGACAAATTGTTATACTCCACAAATATAAATATGGAAATAAGAAAAGAAAATATACCGATTTCTTTAAAAGATTTAATGGAAGATAAGCTGCCAATGTCAAAAAATCTGAATGATATAGTGCTTAAGAGTGATAAATACAACAGGGTGAACAATAGTTTATTAAAGTCCTGCTTGACTGTTTCAGAAATAAAAATATACAAAAGACATATTTAATAATCTTTACTTGTAATAAAGTGACATGGTTATCTACTTAACACGTTTTTTAATTATATTGTATAACAAGAGTTTTTCAGCTAAATTTCGTGTTGAAAGTGTTGGAATATATTCTGACATATACAATCTGACAAACACACGCAAATCAATTAATTTATATATTTAAATACACATATTTATATGGAACCATACAGAAATTGGAAACTACATTGTACAAGAAAGTACAGTAGAAAAAATAAATATATACCTAAGTATTTTTCATGATAAATATCATGTAGTTATAATAATTCGTCGGTGGAGATCAAATATTGTCAAAGCCAACGTTTCCCAATTATATTTCGGCACGGAACCCTTTTACATTGTGAACAGTAAGGCGGAATATTATATCCCAAAAAACGCATTTAAATTACCATTACATGTGTGCGAAGAACACTGTGACTGTTAATGCAGTATTTTTCTACAATTTTCATTCTTGTCACAGCGTATGAAATTTTTACGACCATTACTTTGACACCTATACACATGAACACATTTGTCCCAACATTATTTATTTCATAAACTTACGAGTTTGGTAGCATTCGGATGGACTTCAATCCCTTTGTCAACATAATATCTTACTAGCATTTTCGTAAACATAATCGCAATATTTTTAGGTTTAAATTTGTGTACTTCTTCGATTGTTTGAACTTTTTTGCGGATCCCTTAACTTTACTCAGTGAACCCTAATTGGGAAATGTTGGTCGAGGCCAAAACGTTGCTTTTCTGGGGAAAGAATTGAGGAAGTGGGGACAAATGTTAAATGAATATCACACAAGCAATCTATTTACAGAAATACACGAATACAATTAATTAGTTTTGTTTACGGCTACCCATTATTAGTTACAGCTAAAAAGTTTGCTTCATGAGAAGTGTCAAATATTATCATTGATGTTTATTAATAATGGCTATTTGTGATCAATAACGAAAACCGTGTCCGTGTTCCGGAGAAACAGATCCAGAATGACTCGATACAGCTGGAGAGTATAAAGTATTATCGAATACATCGACAGGATTCGGATTCAATTGATCATTCTTTATCTTCATTCTTCGGTTTTGGAACCAAGATTTCACCTGACTCTGGCCTAGATTAAGTGCATCAGCTAGTTCAAGGCTACGTGGAAAGGGCAGATAAGTGTTTGTCTTGTACTCGTTTTCTAAAGCGGACAGCTGATCTTTTGTGAAAAAGAATCTAGTCCGTTTTTTAATAGAAGCAACATCGTTTAAAGGGGAATTTTCATTTGTATTTGACGGAAAAGTATTCTCAGTAATGTTATGTAGTCCTGGGAGTAAAAATCCAGAATAACTAGACGCACTCGGAGAGTTGAAACTATGGGAAGGTACGCTACTAAGATTTGCTGTCAATTGGTCCTTTTTCATTTTTTTTCTTCGATTTTTGAACCAAGCTGAAATCTGGTTTCGACTCATATTTAGGGCAACAGCAAGCTCGACGCTACGTGGATACGACATGTAGGTGTTCACTTTGAATTCTCTCTCCATAGCAGTGACCTGATAATTTGAGAAGAAACTTCTGTATCGCCTCATTGACAGCGATTTATTTAAAGGTACCATTGACACCTGACTCGATCCAAACAGCAATGTTGTTCGTACTAAAAAGTAAAGAAAAAACAATTAGATGACTATTTGAAAATCTATTAACTGTTATAATAATAGTCGAGCAAAATGTCTATGTTGACTTCCAATTGTTATTTCAACCAACAATTGAGTGTTAGATACGATGTAAACAAGACAACTTTTATCACAAATACCTTCCATTACTTCTTAATTATAACATAATTAAATCATAATTTTCAATATAAAAGTATAATAAAAGAAGTAACTACTAGACGGAAAGAAATTGTTTATTTCAATAAACTTATAATATTATTGTACTGTTGTGCATAATTCGCTGTCATATAGCATTATCAGTTTTGTAGTCCAGTGGACAAAGGTGTTGGACTATCGTTAACTCTGTTGCAGGGCTACGGGTTCGAATCGGGCATAAATATCTGCAATGCCGTTCATATCAAATACCAATTTGCCGGTATTAATATATTTGTCCGATATTGGAATCCCTACTTGGAGACTAATTGGAAGTCGAATCAAGGATTAAGCATGGTCATGGAGTCGTGCTTTACATCCCTTTCTGTGGTGAGTCGAACAAGCCCATATCTGTGTACCATTGGTACGTTCAGTTTGCTTGTAGAATGTGTTTTTCCCAACACGAATTTGGCACTTACCCTTCTGAGATGTCTCGTACGACACTGCAAATTAATATATAATGTTTTCATGTATCACATGTAGGGATTCCAAATATTCGTTGCAAACAATAATATGTCAGAATTCAATCATATCATATTCTATATTCACTGTTTTTTTTTTCATATTTCTGGTGAGACACAAACTGTTGTTAGCACGTCACTTGAGTTGATTATGTCAAGATATAAGGCGAAGCTGATTTGTTTACAATTTTTTAAAGCATTTTTTTGTTAATGAATAATATTTAAACATCCGAATATCAAAAAATAGCCAAATATATTTTAATATCGAATATTCGTTTGGAATCCCTATGGTAATTCACATGGTTAAATTGATGTCGTAAAAATATCACCATAATAAAAATGATAATAAAAACAGGCTTACTATGACAAAGTTTGTCTATGGTTGAAAAAAATGATCAAATTTAACGCAATGTACATAGATACTTTAATTAAAGTTACGTGTAACATTTATACCCAAGATAGCCGAACATTTTTTATTCTTTTTTTTTTCCCTACCTCTGCTTTCCTACTGAAACTATTATGTGGAGTCCGCGAAGCGGGCTCCTAGTTTCCTGGCTAAAGTCAGTACTAGGGTTATTCGTCGTTGAATGTCATTAAATATATTAGCATCGATGAATGTATCGTAAGAATATTAGAAGTATGTATTATATATTTTTTTAATAACGTACTCGAAGATGCTAAAAGGCAAATCTCGGATTGTCTATAACCAATTCTATTCATATACATAAATCCAGTCAGATGATCGAAGTTGTTTATACGGTGATAATAGATAGGTCGGTAAGTAAAAGACTAGTCATATTCACATTATTTTATGTGTATTGAATATTTTTTGATATGGCACAAAAGCATATTTTGCAAATTAAATTAAAAAGGATTATTTTAAAAATAAAAAGTTCCGAACTCTACAAAATAACGCTAATTTAATCATGAAAGTGATATAAAATAAATTATAAATAGAATAATAATAAAACACTGGAAAACTTAAATTGAAACTGGTGTACAGAAGTAACTAAACTGAAAAGAACACTAACACGCACATGGCGAGAATCGTAAATTAGACACGTAATTTCGAGATAAAATTATCCAGAATCCTATTTCACATAGGGTGACTGCTATAGTAATTGGACACTTAAGGAAGTACTTTCCTTCAACAGTGTATAAGTCAAAAAAAATAAGTATGTAGGAAACATGTAAGATATGTAGGAATTTAATTCTTCAAGCTTCAAGGAAATGAACACAACAGTAATAAAAACAAAAGGTTTTTTAGATATTTGTATAAGACTGAAAAATATGGAAAATCATAGTAATTGGACACATTTACTTTTTAGGTTAGTTGTTGTACCACTATTTAAATCTCAATGATTATTGACAGCTTGTAGTCTCTCACGTTTTCCTGAGAAGTTTCGTTACGAAATTCACGAAAGTTCTATAAAGTAAATATCACTGTTTCTTAAAGGGTCTGCCAACACAAACACGTTTTTTCACGATTTTGACCGACATCACATACGAAAGAAATTTTCTCAGTATTGTCATCTAGTAGTGGATAATTAAAGCTGCAGTTACATAGAGATAAAAATACTGTTGATCCCACCACCACCCGCCACTGCCATACGTCTGTTACTAACGTCCCGTGGCGTAAGAACGTTATCCGTGTTTCAGTTTTTGCGCTGGAATTGTCCCGGGAGCAGCTGTTCAGGACTTGGCGGCGTGCACTTAAGTGTGCAGACAGATAGAAAGACTAGACATATTTGTCTCCTTCACACCAACAAGAATGCTAAGCAACTCTTATTTTGGACGTTTAAAGTTGAATTGTCCTATAACTATCGCCGTCCGATTACTATAACAGTCACCCTAATCCATCCAAGGTTGGAGGGCAGTGCGAACAAAATATTCCACTGTATAAGTTAATATAAAGTATAATTTGGGAAGACCTAATTTAATGGGAATGATTATTTTTCATTTTGAGAATAGTATTTCCTACTGTGTATATTGTTGCTTTACATCCTTTTGGTTGATGTGTCGAGCAAACCCATAGTTCCTTTCCAGCCCTATTTAATGATTTTCGATAAAATGTATTCGCGCCTATACGAATAAGCGGTTTTCCTTTATTTGAAAGTTCAAATGAAGCTGAAAATAAATCGAAAAATAATTGTTAGTTTGCATGAATGATCCTTCAAAATTCTGTGATTATTGACTTCTCTCTTCCCAATCTAGGAAGTATTATTGATTGACTGAATTTACTTGGTAGAAATCCGTTATATTTTTTATTATATTTTACCATATTCGCTTCTAATGTAGTGCATATGAATTCTTAATGAAGTCGGAGAACGGCTTGTTCCTCAGTTACTTAACCTCTCTTTTTTAATAGAGTAAGGATATAAGGATAGGGCTAGGACAGGACTAGTGGTTAACTAATCGCTCTCGATATACCCTGTTGTTAGCATCGCATGGATGGAAGGAAATTTTAGACACCACAAACATCCATGTCTATAAACAGAGTTTCAATTAAAAAGTTAATTAAAAATCAATTTATAAAACTGTCCGTACCAGGATTTGAACCGAGACATCCGTATCCGAAACCAGCAACGTTGACCATTGAACTACTGACCCATTGTAATAAAATATTCAGTAATATAAGAATTTTATCAGTCTGTTGATAGCTATTTTGGCTTCACGCCATAGTTCTATCGCTGGCGTGAATTTTTCAAGTTGTCCCTACAAGAGAGACAATTTCAAATATTAAATTTTCAATAAATTTATGGATATTTGTATGAAGGCATAGATGTCTATGATGTTCTAGCCGCATCCTTCTATCATTACTCCCTCCGAAGAATAGAGCTGGACCAACTGTATAACTAGCAGTTTTCACAGAACAACTTATGATGAAACTTTTTTGTTATTCGATAAAGTATTTGTATCATACCAAAGATTAAATCCCTTCAATGAAACTCTGAAGACTTTCATGTTCGAAATAAATTTATTTTCTCTTTGGATTGTATTAGTTAGTTGTTTTGCCGTTTAATAATAATATAATATGGCGAAGTCCAAGTGATAAATGAATGAATAAATGGGACCAAATAAAACTAAAATACGTAGACATTCAAAATACACGACATTTCAAAAAATATTTAATGATACATATACGCAACGTTTGTCTCGATTTATATTAATGACAATGGCTGTTTATTATATTTAAAATTGAATCATCAAAGACAAATAATCGCGCTTTGCATCCCAATGTGTGATGCGTCGAACAAGCCCACGTTTGTTTTCCAGACTTCGAAGTATTCTTCTTGAAGTATGTGTAATTATCTACACAAATAAGGGCTCTTCCTGTTCTCGAAGTTAGAAATGTAACTGAAAATAAAATAGTATAGTATTTAGGGGGTCAATAAATATCATCACACGATTTTAGCCATTTAACATATTTTACTTCTCAAGATGCTGGTTTTATGACTTGTCATATTTCCTACAAACCACTTATCGTTACACTTAAATGTATCGTTTAAGATAGACCGTTATGCATATCAATGGCTTGTTATATCGAGGGTATACTGTCAGAAGATGATTTTCTGTTGTAAATGTCAAATTGTATGCAATTTAACGCTCTATCTTTTTAAAAATCAATTGTACTTTTAACAGGGAATTGCGATTTAAAGCATTATTTTATCTTAAAACTTGGTTTTATGACTTAATTTATGCCTTCTGAATGTATAATTTTGATATTATATAAAAATAAAATAGAATTTCTCCAGATTCAGTTCGCAATAACACTTTGACCAGAGGTGCCTATGTCCTCAAGTGCGGCGTTTTGACTGAAACCAAATTTCTAATTTAGTAGTTTTCATTTATCTACAAAATAATTTACGTAGAATTTGAATTGTAAAATTTTATATATTTCGTCACTAACGACCCGGGTTTCGCCTTTTGGCATTTTCAGACATTCGAGCACACGAATGTACTCGAACTGACAACGATTCGTGTGGTCGAATGCCTTAAGATGCCGAATGGTGAAATCCATGTCGTGGTGACGAAATACACGGAAATGTACAAAATTTCAACTATTCAAATTTGATATTGAAGTTCCATCAAGCACCCTCAGTCGATATCTTAAATTGATTTACGTAGATTTTAAATACATATATATATAAAAAGTTTCCTGAACGCGGTCTTATTAGATCAATAAATGGACGCGCTCTTCTTACTTCTGTCATTCGAGATCAAAACATCAAGTGTTGCGGCGGTGTTGTCTCGGCGAATCACTCGTAACATCACAAGTTCATATAATGTACATTGATTTATATGACATAAAGGTTCATTAAACACCGTGTAAATTGATACTAATTTATATAGATTTCTTTTAGAAAAAAATAAGATTTTTTTTAATTGACATTATTTATTACGAACAATGTTGCAAAAAAATTATTTTATAACACATAAAATAGTATACAGGTATTAATAACTATAGAACAAGATACACAGTACTTGTTCCAAAAAATGAGAAAAATTACAAACCAATAATACATGGTTTTCCACCAAGAGTGAAAAATAACTGGTATATTTACACTATTTAAGGCAGTAATGCATAACCCGTGGCTCAAAATGACATTCTTGCTACCCAGAGAATAACTAATAAGTATAATGATCAGTGGGAAAATTATTATTAGTTATTTCAATGTCGACTTAACGATTAAAAAATACGTGTCACGTTGTCTATTATACTACGTAAATTGTTCAATTAAAAATTAAATACAGACGGGCCCCTGAATCCGCGGGTTCTGTATCAACGGATTTACTAATCCGCGGTCGTAGAATTTTTTTAAATGTTTACTTTAAGCCTATTTAATTGTATTCCTTTTATCCGGAAGGATCCGTTGCAACATATACCAACGTATACCAGAGGATACGGGGGTCCGCATGTAATCACAACAGTTATTTATCTCGGATTATCGGATGACTCACATTGTCAGTAGCCGTTGGAATAATGGCAAAATGTTAAAAAAAAAAGTTATTCACAAAAACATTACCGAAAATTCTTATTTTTTGACATAATTGTTCACCATGGACGTAGGACTGTAAAAAAGATAAATTAACTCTACTGTAAAATAGGTTGTGCATCACTGATTTAAGAGATTGATAATTAAGGTTAATTGCATTTTTTTAGTTATGAATATGGTGATTTTTTATGCTCGCAATTGCATTTCCAATAATATGAAGTCTGGCTTTACATCCTTTAGTATGGTGTGTCGAACAAACCCATATTTCTTTGCCTTGTCTGCTTGTTTGTTGCCTAGAAAATGTATACATTCCAATACGAATGCGTGGGTAACCTCTTATAGATTCTTCGAATACAGCTAAAAATGAAACATATGGTTAACAAAAAATTACACAAATAATACTGAAGAACTTCCACACCTACAGTAGAGAATATGGTCATAGCACAAATCCGTAATTCTCAACATGAACGATTCTTGGATTAACATGTTATTATGAAAAATCCGATCCTGAGAAATTTGAGACATTCTTGGAGACACTACAGAAGAGAGTATATGTACAATTACGCATCGTCCACAAATACTGATGTAATACAAAATTAATACTTTCTTTGATTCAAGTTTCTTTTCATTCATTAAAGATGTCGTGTCAAAATTCTAAGGTTACTTACGCACTAGTAAGGAAAAAAAACAAAGAATAAAAATTACTAAAATATATTTATTTATTCATATGACTCCACAGTACAAAATGAATAATAATAAAGCGACGATTATATTTCATTGTTTGATATTAATTTAAGGGTTATAAATCATTGCACTTTGTGTAAGATGGTATTCACTTGGTACACTTGAACTTTCATTTCGATAGTTTGCACTTTGAATTAGATAGTATTCACTTAAAACACTCAAGCTTTGATTTTAATAGTTTCCACTTAGTCACGGAACAAAGTGAGTTCAGTTGTAGTAGGTTATGTTAGGGTTCGTCTATAGAATACCAAGACGAGTTTTACAAAACGATTATTGGCATAACAAGGCTATCATTGAAAAAAAATCTTTCGAGAACGTTTTATCTATCAATTCTCGGTGGAAAGGTATTGCAATTTTGTTTACATGTTTAATGCCCTATAGTAGTCATTTCGCGAAAATCGTTAATCGTTTTGCGTCGTTTAAAAAATATGAAATGTCCAATTATTTTTTTTTCTTTTAATAATTGCACTTTCAAAGTATTTGTTTACACTATTGCACTTTTATTTAAATGAAAATAGTAAAGTTTTCAAGTCTTTCTAGCAAAGAGTTGACACCTGTTTTTCAGAAATGTTTTTATTTGCTTTACGCCGTGACTAGATTTAGGTTTATTGTAAGTTATCGAGATTTGATGTCTGAGACAAAATTGTAGGACAAGAGTATTTTTAAGAAAGCGATGCGAAGGGATTTTACAACTTATTGAATATAACGATTCTACAAAGATTTTTGAAATGTACCAACAAGTTCGTTTTCTTTGCACTTCTTCTGACTGATATTTAAAATAGAATTATATTGAATATATTTTTTAAAAAAAAAAATAGGGCAACAAGAAATTTTATTTTATACGTCTTTTAAAAAAGAAATCTCAAAAAATTAATTTTTTTCATACTATTTTCCAAAATATTAATTTAAATCAATGGTTATGATTATTATTCAAAAGGACCACGGCATCGCCGATTGTGTGTATTCTTGCGTGGCATCTTTTATTATTGTGCGTCGAGCAAACCCATCTCTTTTTCCCGTGAAATGTATTTTGATTGAAGAACCGATACTTTCCACATCGTATTAAAAGTTTGCCTTTTTGAGATATCTCGTACATTACTAAAAAAATAAGCCAAAATTAGTATTTTTTCAACCACTCCAAGTGTCGAGCATATGGATTGCTTGTTCTTCAGTCACTCAATGTCTCTTTCTCAGACACGGTAAGGATAGAAGGATATGGTTGGAAACGGACTAACTATCTGTTATCAACATGGGATTTCTACGAATCGACTCGATAAACTCAACTAAAAACAATGCAAGAAAATGATTGAATTTTGATCAATAATTTCCACAAATTAATTAGCGATGAAGTATCGGATTGAAGTTAGTGTCACACTAGGCGTCTCCGATGTGGACTAAATGATTCGTGTGTGAAAAGCAGTAAGCGTTAATGTTATTTTTTAGTGGCATAAAAACCTTGGCGACCGGTGGAGTAGTACAGAATTGAAGGAATTTAATGAAATGGAAAAATCTACAGCAAGTATATATTTTTTTTTTCATGTCCGTTCCCAATGTGGAGCATATAGTCTCCTAATGGAGGTATCTTAACAGAATAATTTTCTACGAGAACTGATTGTTACTCAGTTGCTCAACCTCTCTTTTTCGTAGAGAGTAGGGATAGAAGGATAAGATTAGGACAGGACAAGTGGTTAGCTAATCGCTCTCGCTACGCCCCGTGAGGATGTGATGGGTGGGAGGGAGGACTCAGACAACGAACAGAAATTCATAAATCGATTGAAAAGTCAATCTATGAAAACCGTCCGCGCCGGGAATTGAACCCGAGACATCCGTAACCGTGGCCAGCGACGCTACCAACTGCGCCACGGACGCCGACCATATAGTATGTAGTATAAAATAATAATTACAGAATAATTTGAAAGTACGGTTAAATAATTTTAAACGTTATAACGTTAAAATAATGTCAAACGAAAATTTTAATACAGCACACCCATATGTGTTACAGAATAAAATTTAATAAGAGTTGTGTAGATTATTTTGTGTCATAAAATACATATGTAGCAATAATTAATAATAGCATTTTTCCGACGTTTTTTGAAGCGGACTCAAAATGCAGAATATTGACCAAAAAGGATAAATTTGTTGGTTGAATAACAACACCATACTTTTGAAACATTTTTTTAATAAAAATTATTAATATACTATATGTCCCACACTATATCATATGAAGGTACATGTTGTTTCCAACCACATATATATAAATATATGTATACATCGTCGTTGTTCTGGAAGAAGACACTAACTGAAAAATACTAGTTTTGAGTAATTTGACTTTGAAGTTTGTTAAATGTTTGAAATTCCATTCCTTTTTCATTTTGTATGTGTGTACAAAACTGTTTTTAAGTAAAAGTGTGATTTATAAAAATAAATTTGTTAGTACATACGATAGAGATAACAAACTCAATATGTCATTTTTTTCGATTTAGTGTTTTCTTCCAGAACAACGACGATATAATAAAGACCTGAGCAAACTTTTTGGCTGAATGGCTACATGGTACATTATTAATTCAAAATTCATGTAAAATACTATTCTCAGGTGTATAGATATTTACTTTTTAAATGAAAGAGGAATTTCAACTTAGAAAAACAAGTAATTCTCTAATAACCAACACTTCAGTGAGACGAATGGACTGCATGCTATCCACGCTCCGATGATTGACCAGGCCTGATGTTATAAATGTCATAAAAAAATATTGTTAAGATCTAATTGTAAACAACTTCAAAATATCGTTACCCAATAAACAATTATTATCTATAGCATTTAGCATCTTATTGGTAATTGCTTAAATATATTATAAAATTATGTATTTTCTCAGATTGCCAAAGAGTTATATATATTTTCTTTTTTGACAATCCAATGGTGAAAATTATGCTATAAAACTTCTTGAGAAGAATTTCGGCGGAGGGTGGTTATGATAATTCTGCAAATATCTTAAGACAGCTCCCTGTGTAGAAGCAGCTGCGTAACAGCCTTTACTATGGTGAGAGGAGCATCGCCATCGCCTAGTCGCGCCGTTCAGATTGTGGGCTGTAAATGTGTAGCCATCTGCCAATAGCATGGGATTACCACGCTTCGACTGTACGAACTCGACTAAAATCATCGAAAATTTAAAACAATATAATTAGTTTCTAATATATACATATAATCAACAAGCAGTCCCGATTTAAGGCGAGATTTACGTACCGCGAAAGCATCATATAACGTTTATTTAATACATATAGAAATATGGGTAAGAAAGGGTCTGGCGTTTTGCGAAGCTACAGCTGATATCGATTCGAATGGCTTAATATAAACATTTTGAATGTATGAATGAGTGCGGAATAAATATAAAACAGATTAGCGTTATTTTAACAATGTCCGCTCCCAATGTGGCACGTATGGATTCCGGATATTTCAATAAAAGTGTTTTAGTCAATCGCTCTGCCTCATTTCAAAGATGGTAACGATAGAAGGATGTAATTAGGAAAATTATTTACTATTAGTAACTATTTTGCTTTTTGGGTATTCACGTTCGGGATCGGAAAGGGTGGGTTGGAAGGGATGAAATCATCACAGACATGCAAGCTTTGGGTTACAAATCCATAAATCTATTGAGGAATCAGGGTACAAAACCAGCCGACCACCCAACCAGGCAAGACTAGAGCCCTAGTTACCGCTCAGCTAAGTAATAAACTAAAAAAGTACGAAAGTCACGAAAATGTTCATGTCATGAATTTATTTGAAGTTAATAGAATACATATTTCACAAAAGCACTTTTTCTCTTCTACATTTGAAATTTTACAATACAATCTGACTTTTATAAGCTGGCTGATGTGTTACTGAGACCGTTTTGGAAACTTTACATTGCTTCATTCCCTCACAGCCCAATCCTCTCATCGTGATTTCAGTGAGTGATCGATATTAAACTCGAGTGTTTGCTCATTTGAAGACGTATAAAGCCTAAAGCATCAAGACTAAAAATATTGTATCTAGGCGCTATGACGCATCGGCCAACTTACAATAGTCACACCATAAAAATTATCCTACAGAAAAATCGTGGATTAAAGTTAATAATTGCTTCACTAGCATGGAAGACATATCCTAAATCTTCAAAAACATTCCATTTGACATGGGGTAATATTTGGGTGGTGGATGGTCCACGTGTGCTGATATCTCGATCAGCGCGTCACTCATCGTTGTGGCGATTGAACTGCATTTTTCTTTCCGGTACGATGAGCAGCGCCAACGAACTGAACCGTCTGCGCAGGTCCTCCGCAAAGCAAATGTGTATCCATTCACCATCAAAAGCCTTCGACCGCCATTGATTTTGATGAAACTAACTAAAAACATTTTTGAAAATTTAATAATTTATTCCGTGATGAAACTATGTTGGAAATTCAAGAAAGGGGAAAAGATTTGTTCACTTTAAGGTATTTTAGAAAAATATATATCAAAGTCCGTATAAATTGTTTATCAAAGAATCGGTGATTTGCTTTTACATAAGACGATTTGAAATTGACGTTGCATGAATTTGAAAATTTAAAGGGCAAAACTATCTCTCCAAATATATATCTAACTCTAAATTGCGTGAAAATAATTAAAGGGGTTGAAATTATGCGCTTCATATAATCATTATTATCATATTAAAACTAAATGTATATTGTTCCATAAGACTAATGTGAAATTGATATTTCCACGACAAGTCATCGTCAGAACTATTTGTAGCGTTGAGTTCCAAAAATTAAATTTTAATTCGCTCAGTCAATAGTGTGGTATATTTATTATATTTGTGGTTTCATACTACAAGCCAATTAATATTTCACTTTTCCGGTCGTGTAACCGAACGGTCAACACTTTTGGACATTCACCCTAAGTTGAAATAATCATGGGCTCGAATCGCCGTAAGGAAAATAGTAAGATAGATAAGTTATATAATTCTTACTGAATAAAATACTTTTTTTATCACGTTACAATGGAGTTCCACCAAGTTAATGCCAATTCAATTATTTTTTTAGCAATTATCTGCAACAATCTTTCAAGATCTGGAAGGATAAAAGTTGTAACACGATTACGAAAATTCGTTTTATATTTTTGGTAAATTTTCGTAGGAAATCTTTAATTTCTAATCGCACTATACATTATTTTTATTCACTATAAGTAGATAAAACCAATGACTTTATTTAAATATGTTTTTATTAGAAAATAGGTATTCAATCTTAGGAACTAGGTATATTAAAAACAATTTATTTCAATATATTAATATCCTTGCTACGAATGGTCTGTTATGTTCTTCTGAGCGGTTCTGTTTGTGAATTGTTCTGTTATGGCCACGTTGCTTTCTTTTTGTTCTTCTGCGATAAACGCCAAACCACTTTCAACACGTTAAAGACAATCCGTTTCATTTCAATTAGTAGTGTAGAATGCATTTAATTTAAATTTGAATGTTATTCAAACAGTGATAATATATGTCATTTAAGACATCGACTGACGGTGCTTCATGGAATATGCGTAATTTTGACAGGTTTATTAATTTGGTAGTTAATTTTCCAAGCCGATTAAAGTAAAATTTTGGTTGTAATTGGTTGGAATTTGGGAATATTACGTTTGTCAATGAATAAAAGCCCTAATAAAGTAAAGCAGCAAAGTATTTCGTTCCATCACAGTGGGACCTTGATTCTTTTACGTTTAATTAATATTTTTATCAGACCTTTTTCAAATAAAATCGCATAATCCACATTCCAAATTTCGAACGAAGCTGTCCTCGGTAACGCGAGATACCCACTTAAATTTAAAGTCTTCAATGGATCGATATGTTTCACAATACTAGGATTTCATTTTGAAGAACTTTCCTTGTTTTGTTCTTCTGTAGCATGGGCGAGAGTGGTCGTTGTGAGATGTGACAGCTATTAAGTCCTCGCCAAGAGTCTTCGCTTTAGCAGAGCACCCTTTTGAAACATAAGACGAACAACGCCAACAAACTGTGCCATCGAACAAGTGTTTCGTGGTCGCGAAAGTATAACCGTCAACCATCAAGAGTCTTGGACCAAGAAGAACATCTATGAAATTTGCTGCAAATAGAAAATGCGTTTATTAAAAGAATTGAAAACTTCCAATCGTATCTACTGTTTTCGTTTAATGACATTGGCAAATGTTCAAAACATTTTATATATTTAAAACATACTTTCGTTCTCTTAAATTCGTTATTTTGATCTATCCATGATTAATGAATAGATTGGTCGTTAAAAACACATTTGAACAACATTGATTTGATGGATTTTTATAAATTATATTTGGTGGAAGAAAAGCAAAAATATGTACACGCCGTTGAAAGAAAAAAGTTCGTCTTTTTGAGAGCAGATATTTATAGGTTTGAACAGTTTTTTTTCGATGATGAAACACACAATTTAAAAATTCAGAGTAGGATAATGGACGAAAACCTCGAAAATCCTAAATATACAATAATCCTTAATCAATACCAAAACCAACATCGACAGTCCTTTTTCGTAAGGCCAATATTCACATTAATTTATGTAATATCCATATTATTGGCAAGAGCTGTCCGGCTGCTTAATAAACTTGCGCTCCATTACTATCTTCAACGTCGAGTTTGGAAAGCTGGCCGAGTTTCTGTTTCATAACACGCATCTAATTTATAAGTATTATATATGTATAATAAAATGAAATAATATTTATACAAAAAATTAGTGGTCGATACTTAATTAAATAAACTAATGAAATAAGAAATAGCAAATCGGTTTATTTGATTTAACATAATATTTCACATCAATAGCGTCAACGGTTTACTCGATCTCTGTTTAACCCATCATAGCCCGTGATGTGTAGCTGGTACACATTGCATCTAATAATTTAAATATTACCATAAACGTAATAAGAACTCGTTTAAGATTTTAGGTATTTCACCTTAATGCATTAATAAATGTATTGCATAAAACAATAATAGTCAAATAAACAGTCATCGGGCGCAACAAATATTTTGTTAAAAATCGGGAATAAATTCACCATTATTGAATGAAAAAGCTTGCGGGAAATGCCCGAATTCTCCACATCTCACTCACATGCAAATGTGAGCGTTATCTGTTACAAAAAAAACTGAAAATAAACAACTATGATATATTATGAAACTTTAATCATTAAAATTTAATATAGCCGTTATTGTGTTACATCTCAACTTTTTGTGTTTGACTTAAATTAAAGTTATATTTAGCTCTTTTAGTCAGAACTCCTTGTTTACTCAGATTATAATTATATGACTCGGTTCCGACCATAAAATCAATAAGTGAGTAAAAAAAATACAGAACTAAAATTCATTTTATTATATTTTTCATGAAAAAAATAAATTAATTCTCAACTTACTTTTAGAGCCTTGTTCGTTTATCGTTATAAATAAAAGTAACCTAATTTAGAACGTAAAGAAAACAATATTTACGTACTTTTTTGACTGAACGTATTGCAAAATAGATGGCAGTTTTAATGTAATTAACACTCTTAGCTTTTCTAAGTTATTATTTTTTTATAATTTAAGACATCGACTGAGGGTGCTTGATGGAATTTCAATATTAAATTTGGATTATTGAGATTTTGTACACTTCCATGTATTTTGTCACTAACGACCCGGGTTTCGCCTTTCGGCATCTTCAGGCATTCGAGCACACGAATGGACTCGAACTGAGAGACAGTAAACAGTGTCTAACGCTTATATAGAAGATAAAAATATAAGCGTTAGACACTGTTTACTGTCTCTCAGTTCGAGTCCATTCGTGTGCTCGAATGCCTGAAGATGCCGAAAGGCGAAACCCGGGTCGTTAGTGACAAAATACATGGAAGTGTACAAAATCTCAATAATCCAAATTTATTATTTTTTTATTGAAAAACGAGTTTCTTAATATAGATTCCGAAGAGTTTTCTTTATTTGTTAATCACTGATTTCTTACGGGTTTCTAGCAATAAAAAGAAAATTGTTTGTGTTTGATCGGGATTCAAATTCTGTAGCTTAGGTGGTGCGGAGACTATCACATTTTGAGTAGTTTTAGATATATATCCAGTATTGTTCGTGTTAATCCGTGTTATTTTTTGTCTTCGTTAAGCATCTAAATTTTCTCGCTCGGTGGCTATCTCTGCTTTCAGTATTGTTTGACGTATGGCCAAGTATTGTTTATATTCGCTTGGTTTTCAAATTCTGTGGCTTCGGTGGTTCGGTGGCTTTCGCAGAAGTGTTTAATAGTTTTTGACGTATGACCAGTACGAATTTGAAAAGTAAAATTATGTAATATGAAAAAGGTAACTAGGGGTTTTAAAGAGAGTTTAAATATTCTTAAGTTTCTTGTAGTTCTTTGGATGGTTATGTATATTTTTCTTAAAGATTAACTTTTTTCCTATAGTCCGAACATATGCGTTGCATTTTTTATTGTTGTTAGTGGAACACCTCCATCGTGTGACCCCTGTTAGAGATATTCGCTGCAAGGAGAAAGTGTAGTCTTCTACCATTAGAAGTCGTTTGCCACGTTTGTCAGGTGGGAGAAAATATACTGAAAAATAAAAATTTGGTACCAATTAATAAACAAAATTAAACATTACAAGATATCGCAAAGTTTACGAGAATAAATAATAAAGCAGTATTACAGCGAGTGAAAAAAATACAAATTAAGTATTGAGTGAAATTACTGTAAATAGGCATGCATACACAAATAAACCTACCCCAGACCTCCTGCATAGCTGAGTTAGTTATTGTTTTCTACATAAATTAATGAACAAAACTTAAAAATTAATTATTTACTTTAGCCGGGTTTTTGGGTGAGTGGTCTACGTCGTTTGCTTCGGTTACGGTGCTCACGGGTTCAAATCCTAGTACAGACAGTTACATAATTACTACTCGTGCTCTTGTCCGATCCCTTCGTATCTTCAAAGAATAAGCGGTGAGCAACTGAGTAACAAGCGGTTCTCGTAGAAAAGCTTCTGCTTAAATAGGTGTATTAGGAGTTCATATGTTCCACATTGGGGAGGTATATGGTTAAAAAAAACTTTATTTAAAATTCAGATACACCGTCTTCGTTCATTTTAAATAATGAAATTAAATTAACCATAAGACTAACTGTCCCTTCTAATGAACTAAATCTCCCTTAGGGATCACCGGACATTAATATTATAATTATACATATAGCCGTATCCCAGTGCGCATGCGCGTATGTCATTTCATGTGAGATCTGTGATCATAGTAACACAAACTATTTTAGAATCATAGTCATAGCAACCCGAATAATATAAATGTTACAAATAAAAATATTACGTCAATTTTTCATTCTGCAGTCATAATAGTTTCTAGTTTGGGGTTGCCCAAAGATAGAACGGAAAATAACCAATTTAAAAACAAAAAAAACCTAAAACGGTAAAAATCTTTGAGAAAATAAGAAAAAACATGCACGAAGTTACATATACTACTAAATGATACTTTCGATTTCAATATTTATGATAGTCAAAAAATTTTATGATATTATTATAATAGTTCTTCTATTTAATTTAAGTGAAGCTGTCTAACATATAATTGGTTAAAACTGTTAAAATGGTCCATTAGAAGTGCATATGCTTTAAATTGAGAGCATCTACGATCGAAAAGAAACATCTCATATAATTAATAAAAACACATTTAAGTATATTTCGCAATTGGATTAAATATATTTTTTCGAGTCATAAAAAAAAGTAACAATTATGAACGTGAAAGTTATATGCTGTGATAGAAACGGCAACTTGGCAAATATATTATTTTATTAAATGTGCATAATTTCTTTGAAATCTGTTTTTTTTTGCTTCAAAGTGACTACATAAAAATAATATAACAAATTAATAATATTATCACGACTCGTTATTGACAGAAACATTTAATAAATGATTTTTTTTTATAATTTAAGACATCGATTGAGGGTGCTTGATGGAATTTCAATATCAAATTTGAATAATTGAGATTTTGTACACTTCCATGTATTTTGTCACCAACGACCCGGTCAGTTCGAGTCCATTCGTGCGCTCGAATGCCTGAAGATACCGAAAGGCAAAACCCGGGTCGTTAGTGACAAAATACATGGAAGTGTACAAAACCTCAACAATTCAAATTTGATTTTTTTTTTATTAATTTAATTGAAATTGATCATTAATAACAATATTTAACTATGTATTAAAAAAAAATAGGTTTGTTCAAAGAAATCACTTTTTTGTGATTACAATATCTTTTTTTTTTGTGCACAGTGGTCCATGGAATTCATTCACTGTACAAAAAGAGAATTGGATATGAAATATAATTTATTGATTGAATTGGCATTTACTTGGTAGAACTACATTATAATAGTTCTGACGATGGCGTAAAGCCGAAATAGGTATCAACTACCTAATAAAATTTTTGTAGAACTAAATACTTTGTTATTTTATCCTAATGAAATATAATTATTCACAACCACGCTACGGGACACTCAGCCATATATTTTTTTTTAATGTAAATATTATTATTTAATTATACTTGAATGACAATTTATGATGTTTCACGACAGACTCGCTATAAAGCAACACACGATTATATATTCCAAGACTTAAATTTTACATAAAATCCATCTTCGTTTATGTGATACAGGGGCGGTTCGTGATTGTGGATATTTTTAAATCGTACTAAAATTCCATCTTTAGTGTTGGCACTGGCGTTGCAATTTTTGCTGTTATGTGTAGAACATTTCCACCTAGTCTTCGGTCCATCTGATCGTCTGCAGAACGTAAAACCATCAATCATCAACAGGGGTTTGCCACCACGTTTTGTAACGATGTATTTTACTAGAGAAAAAATCATCAAAAAATAAAAAATAATGTTAGGCATTTTACTATCATATTCTAAAAAACCTGTCTACTCAGAGGGAAACGAAAAAATGATATAGTTATGAAAGGATTAGTGTTTAGTTAGTAGCGCTCTTTGTGCACCTTTATTTTAGTATCGGACATTTTTAGCAAATGGTTAGGGATAAATGCCAAAATGCCGTTCCAAAGCCAAAAACCGATTGAAAAATCAATGTTACCATTCCAATATTCTATCCCATGAACGAATCAAACCAAAATAGACGTACCTAATATATGACGTTTCAAATGGATTATAATGTGTGTCGATTAGATAAGTGTGTTTTGATTATAGCTTCAGCTGTCACTCCATCATTCCTCAAAATTAAAATAAACGCCTTCTGTTAAAGTAAATCAATTCGGGGTGCCTGTCTTATCATTAAACGCAAACAAGGTTTCGGGCTCTGCTACATTGTTATTATTAAATTAGCGAGTACCCGGCATGCGTCGCAATGCCGCTCAAAGAAAGAAAGTGTCTGTGTTTTCATTCTGTTTATTGAAGTGATTTTGGATACATATTATTTTTTCGTCTGGTGCGTACACGACTAAATTAGAAGGTCTTCCGATATGTCGCTGTTTGTATGTATTTGATCTTTTTTAGATTGGTTTTTAGGTTTAATTTTTTTTCTGAAAGCTACACCGGTGTGCGCACAATTCACTCACAAAATTTCCTCGAAATCGGATAAATAGTACAGGAACCCATAAGGGACAAACAAGCATTCGTTTATACATATATGTATATATGTAGATATATGGCGCATTGACTTCCGCTGTTATAATACTTACTATTTTTTTTGCAATAAATAAACAATAGATTTTACATTAAAAGTAAGTT
The DNA here is from genome assembly GCA_022494535.1 of Himalopsyche phryganea. Taxonomy (NCBI): domain Eukaryota; kingdom Metazoa; phylum Arthropoda; class Insecta; order Trichoptera; family Rhyacophilidae; genus Himalopsyche; species Himalopsyche phryganea. The sequence continues at coordinate 5,403,714 of JAGVSL010000049.1, forward strand.
TTCCAAACAAATATTGAAAATTTAATTTAAGACATCGACTGAGGGTGCTTGATGGAATTTCAATATCAAATTTGGATTATTGAGATTTTGTAGCACACGAATGGACTCGAACTGACTCGAGTCAGTTCGAGTCTATTCGTGTGCTCGAATGCCTGAAAATGCCGAAAGGCGAATCCCGGGTCGTTAGTGACAAAATACATGGAAGTGTACAAAATCTCAATAATCCAAATTTGATATTGAAATTCCATCAAGCACCCTCAGTCGATGTCTTAAATTATATAATAAAGACTGAGTTTAAAGTTATCCCGGGCGAAACCGGGTAATCAATACCAGTGAATATATGTATTCTTATCAGTAATTATTCGTTACGTGAAGCTTTACCTTTCCCAGCCCTTAATTGACATCGTATTTATAAATATGTATTCAAGCGGATAGCTGGAACGCGAATATATACTAATGTGTTATGAAAGTTTTAGGGATATTTATTCCTTCAAATCGTCCTGGAGGGCAGTCTATATTGATGGTGGAGAATTACACTCTGCAAGCTATCCGCTCTGACTCACGGTAGAGTTCGGTGGTGCTGCTCCAAACGTCTTCAAAAGTGTACAAAACCTCAATAATCCAAGTTAAATATTGAAAATATTGTAATACGATATTAAAATTGTAATAAAACGTTTATTAAGATAAATAAGAAGAAAAGAATTGGCCATGTTTCGTGATATTAAACAATTCAAAAACGTATATTGACGAAGATGATTAAATTTTGATATACAATCCACTAGCCGTTATGTAGTATTTGCGGGGTGGATGGTTGTGAATGTTATTAGCCGTAACCACATTATCTTCAAACGTCCAGGCCATTGCCTTGCATTTTTTCTGGGTATGAAGGGAACACTGCCATCTTATTCTTCCCGTAGGAGTTGAACGGTTAACGCAAAATGTGAAGTTGTCTATCATCAACATAGGTTTCCCACCATCTTTCGTATTGACGTATTTTACTGAAAAAAAAAGAATATTCAATGCATACTTTTTTATACTAATATCATTATAACTAAGTATGTCGATAATCAATCAATATATTGCAAATATAAATCATATTATATCAAAAATAGATCAAAATAAGCTTATTTTTAAAAATCCCTGTCTGTTTGTCGATGCTGCAATTTGCTAATCTTGATCGGAAGTTCGTGCAAATAAGCCCGGCAACTGAAAAGCTATCTGGACGAATAATCATTAAAGAATTTTACTTACATTACCGTAATTTTTCATTTTCAGAACCGGTATTGAAAAAACAGCCGAAATAGCAGCATTCTAGTTTCGTATTGTAATCGCTAGTGAAATGTTTGGCGACTCCGACTTTATCCACGATCCTTCTTATGATTTGACAACGCCAAATAATGCGAAACGTAAAAAAATTGGGAGTCCACATTAATTCACGCAAATAAAAAAAAAATATGTTCCAATTATATTTTTATTCCTACATTCTTATACTTACGAAAATCGTAATATTGTATCCTATAGTGGAAAACTCGTATCTCCAAAAATACAGAAAAAGAGGCTAAATGCCATTTTGGAGATTATTTTTTTTGCTTAGTGTTTTAAAAAATTAATCCTAAGATTAGCAACAACTTATCTCAAAAAAAAAGCACTATTAATTTTTTAAGATTATTTACACTCAACATAAATTATATTATTACACACACACAAACATATCAATAATTTATTCATTAAATAAAATTCGGATTTAAGGCTGAAGTCGAAATACCTATCAACAGACTGATGAAATTTTGTAGAACTGTATACTTTATAAATGAAATATAATTAAGCTATTTAGGTTTTACTGTGTCAAGTTGAAAGGTTTCAAGAACTGGAGTGCACCGACACCGTGCTGTCCGAATCGAGACTTGCTTTCAATAGCAAAAGTTAAATTTTTGTGTACAGGCCATCAAGCGTAATAAAGTATTTTGTGTACGGATGATTGTGGATGTTCTTAGATTCGATCAAGTGTTGATCAAATGTGCTGGCGCTAGCGGTGCATTTCTTGTTGGCGTTGGTCGAGCAACGCCACCGGATTTTCCCATCAGGGCGTCTTAGTTTCACACAAAATGTGTAGTTGTCTATCATCAAGAGAGGCTGTTTATCAAGTGATTTTCTGATAAATTTAACTGAAAAAAAATATTTGTCATTATTTCATGTAAAAAATAAATTGCACATAAATACTTGTATCAGTTTTCGTGTAATTATTTTGGTATCATTATTTTTACCCTTCATAGTCAATATTAATGGGCTTCATTCCTACTCGGTAGCGCGATCAAGAGTTTGAAACTGTGATTGCAGTACCGGTAAATCAATAATAACACAGTTTCGGTTATTACTGGTATATTAGTTTAGTTACCGGGAATTCATACAAAAATCAATCAATTTCAAAATTTTGTTTTAAACAACTCATGACTTCGCATCTTCGTCTGCTTCTTTCTCAACCAAAATGAGTTTTTCGTCTACAGGACAAACCTGTACTTAATTCAGATATCGACTGAAACATGAAAGTATTTTCTGTTATTCGAAAGCCAATTTGAATCCCAAAAGCTGTGTAAAAATATTAAAACGATAATTATTAATGCAATTACTTTTGAAAATTTTATCCGAATTCCATCACATCGAAGTTTTGCTGAATTACAGTTCTGCCAACTGTCAATTTCACTAAAATTTAAATACACAATCCACCACTACTTAGTCAAACATTTTGGGGGGGGCAAGTGGTTGTATACATTTATATCCGACACTAAAATTCCATCTCGAGTGTATTTCACAGAGTTGCGTTATAGAACGGAATGAGTTGAACAAGCCCATCGAGTTTTATCGTCAGACGGTAACATCTTGTTAGTTCACCACAAACGTTAATTCACCAATCAGAAGACGTTATCTTACTCTGTAATTTTTACTGATGTAACTTAAACTAGAAACACAAAATAGAGTTTAATAAAGCATTTAAGATATACACATATACCTCGATTAACGTTAATTGTGTTAGACTAAAATTTGAATGAAAATGGAGGTTAAAATATATATATATTTATTTGAAATTATGTAAGATGTACAAAAATAATGATGTGAAATGTAATGTAATAATACTAAATTAAATCTAATCGACATAATATAATGAGATACACAATGTCGCTAAACATAACTTTTTTGCATCTTGAAGATTATTGTAGACTTTCAATATCGTGGGTGTTCAAGTAAAAATCATCAAAGCCGATGTTCCATAAATTGAGATGTTAATGTTATTAAATAGAAAAAGAAAGCCTACTCGATTAGAAAACAATCTCTAAATTTCTAATATTTACCGTTCATAAAATATCTGTAATTTTGTGTTATCATTAACTCCCATTCAGTCAAGAGTATGTCAAGCAAAACTTACTAACGTGTTGTTATTCCTGCTAATTCAAGATTGCCGCAACTTTCCACCTATCATGAATCCTAGCTAGTCAGTAGTCGGTCTAGTGTTTGATGTTCGACAGTTTCTGAAGCCAGTTGGGTTTCATGTTTTATAATTTTTTTAGTTGGTATTGATCTTTGCCAAATGCTAATGCAATAATGCCTCACGAAAATTTTGAACCAAGTCTCAGAGCCAGGTTTGTGGCCGAGTGGTTGCATAAAATTATTTTTTCTATCGATTTATAGATTTCTGTTCGAAGGCATGGATGTACATGTGCTCCACAGTGGGAGCGGACATGGTTTAAAAAAACATAAGACATCAATTTACTTCAGAAGTAGATGTAATTTAGGAGTAATTGATTTCTACACACATGCCCAACCAAATATACAGTGAAAATCATATTATGATGCTTGACATTTTGCCACGTTTGTGTTATCATGAAAACAATTTGATGGCATAGAAATCGATAGTTTTCTGCTAGTCTCAAGATCAGGGTTTAATTAATATACATAAACAAAAAATAGATTAATAACTCTAAAAATAAACATTTGACAATTATTTTAAGAAAACTAAAAACATAAATCAGTGTTTTGAGAGTTAGTGATTTCTGCCTGAAAACCCACGATAATTAATATTTAAAGTCTATAATCCTCTTCGTCAGAAATTGTTGAAACACACATTGTATGAGAGAGTATGTACACGAACAACAACATCATCTGTCTCGCTCGCCGCTCGAGGGATGACGGTGTAGGAGAGCGGGGAGAAGCGGGGTGCGGGCTTCAACACACTTCAAGGCCCGAATCCTGGGACAAGGACAAACAAAGGAGAAAACAACGGTTCCTTCGTCTTCCATTAAAACCCCGGTCGTTTATCCGTATACTCTTCTGGTTTATTGCAATTAGTTACAGTTTCACAAGACATTAGACACAACAGAATTACATACTTTTAATTTAAACTGTGTAAGTGGTTTTATAGTAATCGATGGAATAAACCGCTGCCGCGACCTTCCCCGGGAACGGTCGGGACTCCACTAACTCTGGCAGGATCGCAGGCCCTTCCCCCCACTTCAAACTGCAAATCAACAACATCAACCAACAAATACAACCCCACCCTTAACGCCTCAGGAGGGGTATTACATTCTTAAATTTTCATTAATAGGAAGAGTCTGCAGATTGGTTTTGAAGACCCTGTCCGCCCCATAAGTACGGGGCGGTGTCATGTATTAGGTTGCCTCGTCCACTGGTAATGTAAAATTGCAAAAATAGGCTTATGAATTTATTTTATTTTTTAATTATGTTCGTACCCAATACAAAGCACATGAACTTCTAATGGAAATTTTTCACCAGAAGTGTTTCTACGAAAACTGCTAGTTATTCAATTGTTCAACATCTATTAATCAAAGAGAGTATGAATAGAAAAATAGGGCCAGGCCAGGACAAGTGGTTAAATAATCGCTTCACTACGCTTCGTTTTTAGAATCAATTGGTTGGGAGTGCATTTTAGACATAACAAACATCTAAGACTTCGAACATAATCAATTTAATGAACTGTTCGTGCTGGGTTTGGAGCCCGTGAGCACCGCAACCGAAGCTAACGACGTTGACCACCCAACAAAGGACAGAACATACTGGTCATATGGTGTCAAAATGCTTCATGGTAAAATACTGTTACAAAAAATTTCACGTGATGGTAAAGAAATTTAATTAAAAAATTATGGACAATCAAATTCTTATATAAATTCCGTCAGAAGTAACGTGGAAATTTGGCGGCACATGGTTGTGAGATATTTTAGATGATGTCAAATTTTCGCCTTGAGTATGCGCCACCGCTTTACATCTTTTTCCACCGTGGGTTGAGCAAATTCATCGGGTTCTGCCATCTGCCAATCGCGAATGAACACAAAATGTATAGCAACCTATCATCAGTAGGCGTTTTCCACCAATCAACTTCGTTGTGATGAATTTAACTTAAAAATAAAACAAAACCGTTAAAATTGACAAAAAACAATAATATTATTTTCTACAAATAAAACTAAACTAAACTAAAACGATGAATGCAAGAAAACAATGCATATAAAAACGACGATATACCAAGGTGCCAATGTATTTGATATTACAGATAATTACCAATGCGTCAGATATTTTCGAAAAATACTTATAATTATGATATAGTAAAGATCAACTTAAATAGAAAAGACATCACAAATATCCACTGACAAGATCTTAATAATCTAAAATCGGAAAAAATATATGGACTCTATCAGGACTTGAATGACCTTTGCAATATCTTTATTTTTTTCAAAATATTTGATCAAATTGTTGTTATCCACAGCACATTCACTATGGCTCTTTCAAGAGTAGAAATTGACTCAAACCCTCATTTTCTAACTGAGAGATGAACGCTAAGTCATTTGGTTGCTCGCCGGTCGGTCTCCGCCGCTCGTCCGCACTTAGCATTAAACACACCGAACTTCAATCGCACCGCGTCTCAATCTTACTGACTCGCAATCTTACTCTCTCTCTCATACACACACATACTGTTAACAGCCTACAATTGTAAACTGTCAAAAAAATGAGACGAAACGAACGGTTATTTACCGACAATGAATGATGTTTGTGGAAACCTGTAGCTACGCCAAAAACTTGAGATATTCCCTTACCGTCAAATAAATGAATTAAATATCTATGTGTGATCTCTTATACTCATATCAAGATACATATAATTTATGCACGATTTTAGTACCTCCCATGACAATAACCCAGTAGTTATTATTTTGACAGTGGGCCTTGAAGTATTGAGACGTAGATATATAATCGAACATAGTTTCGAATACAACCATATGAATCACGGAAGAAGCAATGAACAATGATTGAATTGTGTAGAGTTAAATATATTATATTATTTAACATGCGCACATATCAATTAAGTTTCAACTGCCATTCAATAGGAATAGGCAGTCTAAAACAAAATCTACAAGTTTGATCAACTTCTTTTGATACGTAACAAGCAGAAAACGATTCGAAAGCGGGTGGAGGATTCGATATCATCATCAAATAACAGCGGGAGAATCTCAGTACAAAACGCCTTTCGATGTAGTTAATCTCTTTTATTCAATGCGATGGTTGATGCGTATGAAGTACAATGAGTTTCCAATGAATTGACATTTACATTAACAGGTTTATAGACAAAGTCGATAATTACAATTAAAACAAACACGGTTGAAATTAAGCGATTGGTAAAGCAAATCGGTGGCGATTCGATCAGTTAAAGGTGCTTGTCTGCTAGACAGCTCGCCCGAACGAAACATCACCATCCGCTAAACGGAGGAGTGCGAAGTGAATGAGAGAAAAATTCACTGGAAAAAGGACTGCGACTTGTAACGGGATCTGTCAGCTCAATATAGCCGACGTCCCTCGGTCGGCCAACCGACTAATATCAAAAAACTTCGCCTTCAAATGGGTTTGAGATTATAATTATTATTACTGAATTCAACGCGCGAATAACACGAATAATGAGAATTTTACTTAGGAATTTACTTTACCAATGCTATACATACAAAGTTGCGTCTCGCAAAAGGTGATCCGTTGACTGTTTGGGCGCATTTTACGGCTAGGGCTTGCATGACACGATTGGGCTGTGTCAAAGTTATGAATTTTAATTGAAGAATCTCGATGGAAAATTAGGATAATTACTATAACTCGATACAATAGACTGATGCGGACGAGGGGTGTCCGAAAAACCCTAATGTCCGTTATATAATAGGTTTTACGAAGGTATTTTCGTTCGAAAATTAACGTCACAGATTTAAATACAAGGGTAGTGTTCCAAAAAGATATACAAAGTAATGGTGCAAAATTTAATGTAAATATACCACATTCAATCTAACCGATGTATAAAAGATATGGGATATGAAATGTAAACACAAAAACTTTTAACATTAAGTTTACAATGTTTTTCTTAAAACAAATCATTCTATTTCATTCCCTTGTGGTGTTACGTCATAGTACATGTGACGGCTCATATTGCTATTTTCATATTTTTAAAAAAAGTAATTCAAAGAGCTTATCAATTTCTACCAAATTAAGAGTGAAAAAGCTACATGCAAATTATTGTTACAAAACCTTTCTTACTGATATTAAGACAAATTAAAGAAAAACGCTGCAAAATCAAATTCTTATATAAATTCCGTCAGATGTAACGTGGAAATTTGGCGGCACATGGTTGTGAGAATTTTTGTAAGATGTCAAATTTTCGCCTTGAGTATATGCCACTGCTTTACATTTTTTTCCACAGTGGGTTGAGCAAAACCATCTAGTTCTGCCACCTGCAATTCGTGAGTGGACACAAAACGTATAGCCATCTATCATCAGTAGACGTTTTCCGCCAATCAACTTCGTTGTGATGAATTTAACTTGAAAATAAAACAAAACTATTAATATTAAAAACAATACTAATATTTTCTACAAATAAAACTAATGCAATCGCAAATACTGAATTAGACGATGCTTGCGAAAACGATATACAAGGGTGTCACTGTAATTGGCATTACAGATAATTACCAAATATGTCAGATATTTTAGAAAAATCTTAGAATAAACTCAACAAAAATTATAATAACGTTAAGAGACCAACTTGAATAGAAAAGACCTCACCAATGTCAACTGACAAGATCTCAATAATAAAATCAATAAAAACAATATATTGACCTTGTCAGGACGTAAATTTACAACGAAATGATCACTAGGGTTAGAGCTCTTACCTCTCAAGATAAAAATGTTATACGAGAGAAAATATCAATGAGTGGATAAAAAGAAAACGTCTATTGAAGGAATTAGTTTATTAGAATGTTTTTTCATAGAGTTTTGTAAAATAAATTGAAAAATAAGTCTATCAAAAATATTATATCCAAAGATCCAATTAACTAATGGTCATAAAGGTTCTTTACTTGTATTTTAAACAACAAAAGTATAATTAAATGCAAAAACTAAAGGTGTGTTTTTGCAAAATTGGTTCCACGATAATGATTTTAAAGTAGTGTGGTCGCTTTCTGAAATTCAAAGGCAGCTTCAGCTTATCGGGCGAGAAAAGATTGTTTTAATACGAAAGCACTTTGGTTTATTTCTGTAGAAAGTTGACCTAATATGTTAGATGATGTAAAGATTACAGAGCACGATAGCTCGTTTTTTCCAAAAATGTGGACTGTCTGCTTTCTGCGTAGCTCAGTTTATCTTCCCCTTAAAATGTGTGCACTTAAAGTTTTATATAAATTCCTTGAGATGAAACGTGATATTTTGGTGGCGGATGATTGTGAACATTTTTGTAAGAAGTTAGATTATTTTCGAAGGTATACGCTGATGCTGTGCATTTCCTTCCACTGTGGGTGGAACAATGCCATCGAACCCTGTTGTCCGCACGCCTTATATGAACACAAAATGTATAGGAATCTATCATCAGAAGACGTTTGCCAGCACCGGACGTTGTGATGAACTGAACTAAAAAATAAAAACAACAATATCAAATCGCAACAATTCAAATTTAATGTAGGTCTAATTATAATTAGATTGTTTGAATTCATATTTTGTTGGTGTCCATTCGGACATTTCGAAAAATTATAATGTATCCATTTCTTTAATAATTACCATATTATGTCATCGATAGCTGTTTTCGCTTTATCTCAAAGCTTTTAAAATCTTACACTATGATAAAGCGGTTTTTCGTTCACTTGTGTACCATATATAAACTAAGAAGAGATAAGAAATATATTAACTAACTGATCCATTATTTAAAGTTATTCTAGGACACTTTTAACAATAATTATGATAATAAATAATTACCGGACGAGGCGATTGATTTAGATCATAAAGGAAAGGAAGCGTGGCCCACTTATTTTGGTTGTGGGGTTATGTAGGTTATTCCAGAGTATTTTAAAATTGCAGAAAAAAACTCAAAAGGCTTATTAATTTATACCAAATAATATAAAGACATGAGTCAAGGGCAGAAAGAGCTCTTACCTGTCAAGATATAAAATTTACACGAGAGAAAAGATCAATAAGTGGGTAAGAATAAAATAATCAGTTGAAGGAACTAGTTGAAGGAACTAGTTTAATATAATGTTTTATACAGTTTTGTTAAATAAATTGAAAAATAATACCATCAAAAATCTAATAAACTAATGGTCAAAAAGGTTCTTTACTTGTATTTTTGAATGTAGAAAACAATGGAAATATAATAAAATACATTAATTAAATTCGTGTACTCGAATGCCTGAAGATGCCGAAAGGCGAAACCCGGGTTGTTAATGACGAAATACATGGAAATGTACAACATCTCAACAATTCAAATTTGATAATATATGGTTTTTTTTATCATAAAAATACAAACAATTTTGACATAAAATGAAAATATACGTAAAATTGACAGCCTTATTAATTTTCAAAGCCGATTAAAGTAAAATTTTGGTTACAATTGGTTGGAATTTAGGAATATTACGCTTGTCAAAGAATAAAAGCCCTAATAAAGTAAAACAGCAAAGTATTCATCACAATGGAACCGTTTATGTTGTTTCTTTTACGTTAATTAATATTTCCATCCAACTTTCTTTAAATAAAATCCATCAAGCACCCTAATTCAATGTCTAAAATTATAAAAAACATCAGAAACAATTGATGCGTTTTTATCAAAATTGATTCAACATCAATGACTTTATAGTAGTGTGGTCGTTTTCTGAAAACCAAAAGCAGCTTAGTTTATTGAGCGACAAAAATTTTTTTAATATGAAAGAACTTTGGTTTATTTCTGAAGAAAGCTGACCTAGTATTTTAAATGATGTAAAGATTATAAAGCACGATTGCTCGTATTTTTTCAAAAATGTGGACTGTCTGCTTTCTGCATAGCTCAGTTTATATTCCCCTTAAAATATGCACACTTAAAGTTTTATATAAATTCCTTGAGATGAAACGTGATATTTTGGTGGCGGATGATTGTGAACATTTTTGTATGAAGTTAGCTTGTTTTCGATGGTATACGCTGATGCTGAGCATTTCTTTCCACTGTGGGTGGAACAATTCCATCGGATCCTATTGAATACACACCGTTTATGGATACCAAATGTATAAGAATCGATCATCAGAAGATGTTTACCACCACTGGACGTTGTGATGAATTGAACTAAAAAATAAAAACAACAATATCGGTCTAATTAGATTTTTTGAATTGACATTTTGATAGCGTCTATTTGGACATTTCTAAAAATTATAATGCATCAATTTCTTTAATAATTATCATATTATATCATTGATACCTATTTCCGCTTGATCTCTTAGTACTTCGAGCAAAATTTCGAATGCTGAATTGAAAGTTAACTAATGCGAATCAGATATAAGAAGATTCGCAAATTGGTGGCGAAATTTACTATACTAAAATTAATGAATCTGTTCTCTCACTGTTTTTCGATCCCTGGTCCAAATCTTTTTTTGAAGATCCAAGAAAAGCAATAACCTTTAGACACATTCCATTATTATATTGTGAGACGTCAATATATTGATGTGGTGTGTATACAAATGCATGTAAATTATTTCGCCAGAAAAGTGGCAGCTAATCAGTTGATAGCGTGTTTAAACTTATTTTTCATTAATGGCAAACAAATTTGATTTGGATTATATGAAGAACGATGCGTTCAAATCAATGTTGGTATTCTGGGATAATCACATAGAAGAGAAACTGCATACGCAAAATTATATTCAATATAACCGTGATGCTCGTTAGTTTACCTTTTTTAGATTAATTCCTTTATAAAGACATCAATACCCCAAATTACGTTGTTTATCGTTTAAGGTGATACTTTTAATAAATCCAGTAAACAAAAATAATCTACTGATTAAACCATCGTTTCATTGCGCAAAATGTAATTTCCGTTTACGATGAAATAAAAGAAGTTTATGTCGTATAAACTTTATTTAACGAATAATTTGAAATTTAAACAACAAACTACGACACTACTTTTTAATATTTAAATATTTGAGGTGCCAAATGTACAAAATGTTAACAATTCAAATTTGATAGGGGAAATTGCAATAAAACCAGTTGATAATATTTGAAGACATAAAAATACTACTTTTATTACCATTCAAATTCTTATATATGATCCATCAGAAGAAATATGATATTTTGGCGGAAGATGGTTGTGGATATTTTTGTATGACACTAAATTATCTTCCATTGTATACGCCACAGCCTTGCATTTTTTGGAGTGATGGGTTGAACAGTACCATCGGATTCTGCCACTTGAAGGTCGTAGGTGAACACAAAATGTATAACCATCTATCATCAGTAGTCTTTTCCCGCCACCAGCTTTAGTCTCGATGTATTTCACTTGAAAAATAATATTTCAGTTACATATCGACTTTAGAAAGGAAAAAGAAAGAAACCCACACTTACCAAATTTTACACGAGCCACGAAAAACGTGAATGATTTTCGAGCAAAGTAAAAATGTTAAATATATCCAACCTTGAGTTGCATGAAGAATAATAATCTGGTGTTTTATTCACCCAAAAAGCTAAACAGCCTTTTTCCTAACCAATTTGAAATGACTTATTGAATAAATGTAAAGACTTATTGCAGCTAGTACACTTCTGCATATATTTAAAATAGCCTTCTTAGAAATGCATTATAATCAATTTATTTGTAATTTGATTACATATATTTTTATTTTGCATAATTTTAAAATTATAAAGGTTGAATGAGAACAAACATAATTAAAAATTTAACAAAAAAAATATTTTATTAATTTGCAATACATGACAAACATTACAAATACAATTTTCAAAGATAAAACATTCAATTACTAATGAACAAGGTCTAAAATAATTATTGAAGAGGCAAAGGAAATATAATATGGCTAAAAGGATTATTTACATAATATTATCTTCTTCGTCGGTCTCTAATAAAACATCAAGAACGTCTTCTGACTTGCTCATGGCCTTGTATTCTGCATGGTACCTCTCCGGAATCACAGAATTTTTACACAAATCCATTAAATCTTTGGATTTTGATGGATTTATGGAAAGAGGTACCGCGTACAGTGGATTTGGAGCAGGACAGGCTTGCTGACAGTTCCATCTTGTCTTGACTTCAAAATTAATTTGTTTTTCCGTGTCAAGAAATGTGTTATAGATGCCTATAATATTACTCTTCGTGAATATAACTCGACGGATGTCTCTTATCAATATTATATTACCATCACTCGATTTAGCATTTGTAGGAAACACGTATTCTTGAGTAGGCCTCCAGTTGCTGAATGATTTGTAATTCATCACATTTACATGGAATGGCGCTGGATTTATACGAGAATTTTTCAGAATGGTAGGCCATTCTGACGGTGCCCAAATATTTTTTTTTCGCAAATTAGATTCAATGCAAGCATGCATTGAATCTACCGGCATATATGTGTGACCTGGCAATAAAAAATGTAATGTTATTTTATCAACATTCGTACATGTGTTTATAAAGTAATGTAACATCGATATAACTTGTCTATTTTTATTTAGCACCGGGCAGCTGTCACAATAAAGCGCAATAATTTTTTTTGTAGCATTGTTATCGATCTCTTGTAAGTAACTGTATAAAATTGAGCATACTTCATTTGACCCACGGTTTCCATCAATTTCGCCCCACAGATAACAGTGCCCTGTGCGTGTAACACTCTCATAAAACGTTAAGTTATACATTGCATACTTTCTGGAATAATATAACAGCATGCTCTCGCCATGTGGAGTGTTGAGGACCTTTTGAAGGTCAAATGATGTACACAAAAATGTTGGATCTTCTTTACCCCGAACTTGGTCTCTATTGAACATAGATTTGGTAAGCTCCTTCTCTTTTAAGTGTGTGGTAAATTGACTAGAATGCTTTTCCGGTGACAGCCCTTTGAATTTTTCACACGTAATGCATTTGTCTTTTTTTGGAGTATGAATGCCGATGTTGAATTTATCTCTAAAAATATCTCGGAACACTTTTTCTTTTACAATATTTTGACATTCTGATACTTCTTTTAGTTTGTATATACGATATATATTTGAGAGATTTTTGCAATCTGATGACAGGTATTTTTTTTGGGAATCAGCACGATTATAATACGATGGTACAGCTGGAAGCGTTTCAATAAATTTCACTACTCGTGATGTTAGACCAGCGGGAGTTTTATTGACAGGGACCCTCTTGCCTCGACCATCAAGCCGAGGTGTATTGATTTCGGTCTTGTTTGAAAAAGTATAGTAAAGTAATTTCTGGCTGATATCTAAGGTTTTAATTATAAATTGTTGACATACTTGGCGTTGTTGGTTGTTTTTGGGCAAAGAATAAGTATATGTTGAAGTACGTCTTTTCGCGCTGTCACTAGATTTTACATACCTGCGTTTCACTGCACTTTCTTTCATACAATTGATTAAAAAGCCACGTTTTTTTATTTCATCTAGTTGCCAAAATTTATCAAATAGTTCTTGACGTTCGTCTTCGCTGAAAATGTTGCAGCATTTATTTGAACATTTCATACTTTGGCATGCCACTGATTGAACTCCTTTGCCAGGGACAATACATTTGGAGTTGTTATATGCAGTGTGACTCTGGCCTTTCGACCTTTTTTCGCTTCTGAGTCTCTTAATATTTTCCTTCAGGGGCTTCTTTAAACCTTCCTTTTTAACGATTGTTTCTGGTGCCGGTAAGAGTATAATGGCTTGATTCGTTGATGGAACATCCGGATAATAAATTGAACTATTATTGCTTATGGTTGTAGATATGTCAGCATCATTAATTTCTATAAAGCTGTTTCTGTCTTCGCTGTTTAGAAGACTGTTTTCACAGTGAAATTCTGAGTAGTCTTTTCGATCTGTAAAAAAGTAAACATAAATATTAAGACTGATCTCAATTATAAGAATGGCATGCATAGGATCAAACGAATATTAATAATTTACACTCCTAAATGAAAATACGACTGAAATTTTCAGGAAGATTTTCCTTTTGACACTGATATTTCCAACAGCGATTTCTCATCACGAGAAGCATGAGAATCTATTAAAAATAATCACATAGAGTATGTAGCATAGAAATGATGTTAGTTATAATTATATCAATACAAGACTAATAGCATGCTGCAACTAAAATTTTAAATTAAATTACAATGATTTAAATCGTAAATACAAGGGTATTTATAATAATTTCAGATAAATAGATTGACAAAACATGACATTGATACGAAGCATAACCTTAAACCTTCACGGTGGTGTTTTTAGTAAATATAGCAAAAATTTTGTTAACTTTCTCGCTAAGATAAACAAGAGATCATTGATCTATGATTTACGACATAGTTTTGTTGTAACAGAGCTGTTTTATGACAATATAAATATAATTTACGATTACCCTTCATTTGTACGACATCAAAATTTCAATACGTATTTGTGAACTTTACCTTTCTTATTTGTATTGTTTATACCATCCACGTCGACACCACACATTTTAAGAATATTTTTGCTTTTTTCTGTTGCCATTTTTATGTAGTTACTTTATTTTAAGCACTTTGTGATGAGATGACTGCTGATATAAGTATTAACTGCCACACGAGAAAGCGGTTTAATTCTTCTCGATAGTCAAAACCTTACCCAACCGGCAGGCAGAGGTTGGTGAAATTTCAATGTTTCCCAAACATTTACGAACACCGCACCGTAAAATCATATTCCCTGAATGAAACGAGCGATGTAATGAGATTTATTGACTACAAAACAAAATCGAAAAATACAGTTTGCCAGTTCTTTCTCCGGCTCAGAATTGACTTATGTAATAAATATGACGTATTGGTGTTAAGCTATGCATATATCTGGACATACAGTGTCTAGAGCAGTGTCAACGTTGTCTACATCTGGACACAAATAAGTTGCTAGAGCGATCTAGCTAGAGCAGTCTAGCTAGAGCAGTGTTCCGAGCGTCCACACCTGGTTATTGGAAACATTTTGAGACACTTATTGAGTTTAAAAAAAGTAGACATTGGACGCAGCCGAGCGGCAGGGTAATAAAGCTATTGCGATTGTTGCGATTTTGTACATTTCCCTGTATTTTGTCACTTTTGTTTTTCCATATCCGCTCCCAATGTGGAGCATATGGTCTCCTAATGGAGGTATCTTAACAGAATTTTTCTACGAGAACTGCTAGTTACTCAGTTTGCTCAACCTCTCTTTTTTTGAAGAGATTAGGGATAGAAGGATAGGGCTAGGACAGGACTAGCGGTTAGCTAATCGCTCTCGCTACAACCGTGAGGATGGGATGGGTGGTAGGGAGGACTCAGACTACGAACAGAAATCCGTAAATCGATTGAAAGATCATCTATGAAAACCGTCCGCACCGGGAATTGAACCCGAGGCATCCGTAACTGTAGCCAGCGACTCTACCAACTGCGCCAATCAGACACTGTTTACTGTCTGTCAATTCGAGTTCATTCGTGTGCTCGAAGTTATATTTATTGCACGGTAATATATTTATATTTATAATACTGTCTAATAATGTCAGCTCCGTGGCGCAGTTGGTAACGCCGTTGGCTATGGTTACGGATCTCTCGGGTTGAAATCCCGGTAAGGACAGTTTCATAAATTGATCTTTCAATCGAGTGATGAATTTCTGTTCGTAGTCATGAATGTTTTTGACGTCTAAAACTCTTAACCCCACAAAAACGGGTCGTAGCGAGAGCGACTAGCTAGCTACTGGTCATGTTCTAGCCCTATCTTTCTATCGGAACAGACCTATTATTTGCTTTTACACGGGTAATAAAAAAACGAAAAGTTTTATTAAACACATATATATTTGAAAACACTTAGGCTCTAAGTGAATATCGGAATCGTCATTCTTGCCATTTGGAAAATTTAAAATTCATGACTTGTTATTGTTTTGAAACTTTAATGTATCGATTTTATTCTCTCACATGTTTTAATTTTTTAATATCTAATGTATAATTTAAATCGCAATTCATGTCAATGTCTTATGAACTATGTTATGTATAAATAAAAAATAAATTCAATGGAGTTCGAGAATTTTATATTTTGGGAGTATTTTAAGTAATGGAACCTATCTCTCATTTTTGTATGTGTACCTTATCATTTTCATAGCGTTTATTTTTGCAAGATGGTCCCTGGAATCTTAAGATCCAGTCGAAGATTTCGAGTGAATGTTCATCGTCGATTCGTCTATTTGATTCTCTACGATTCCTTTTTCTCATTCCGATTGCCGTTGACAAGGCAGTCAAATAAATGAATCGTTTTAAAACAAATACAAAAAAAAGAATTTTATGAACATTCAAATTTTTACATATGCTCCATCAGAAGAAATATGATACTTGGGCGGAAGATGGTTATGGATATTTTTGTATGACAGTAAATTATCTTCCAATGTATACGCCACTGCCTTGCATTTTTTGCAATTGTGGGTTGAACAATGCCATCGGATTCTGCCACTTGGACGTCGAAGGTGAACACAGAATGTGTAACCATTAATCATCAGTAGACGTTTTCCGCTACCAGTCGTAGTATCGATGTATTTCACTAGAAAAACAATATTTCAGATATACATTAGATAAAAATAACTCAACGTTTTCAAAAATTATATTGAACCTGATTTGAAGCGCGCGATATAAAATTGTTTGCTAAATGAAAAGCAAACATGTAATTTTCTCGTTCTTTCTCGTGTGCTCAGATATGTTCTATATTATATTTAAAGATAGAAGTGATATTATACTTATAGATTTTAGAACAGCGAAACGCCTGATTAATATGCAAGTTTAAATTAAGTTTTTAAGCTTTCATATTGATGTTATACGGGTGTTTAGGAACTAATTTCTCAACTCCTTCACAAGGCATTCCCTTCACAGCGATTTCAGTGTGTGATCGATATTACGCTAAAAGGTACCATTATTTAAAGACTGTGAATGGACTGTGAAAGAGTGAAGGGAAAGTTTAGTTCCCTAAACGGCCACAATGATGCATCAGCTATCTTTACAGAACTCACAAAGTATTATCACTGGTAACTTGTTGTTTTAACTAGAAATACTGAAATGAGGATACATCTTTTGCGAAACCTGTAGTTGAATAGTAGTCAGAACGGAGCAACTCTTTTACATTTAGTATTATTACTACTATTATAATTTATCTGCAAATATTTAGTATAAATTATTTGGAATTTTGACCTGCAGTTGTGTAGTTTAGCCTTAACGCACTATTTTAATAATAAAACAAAAGTGTTTAGTTCATGAGCGCTGTCAAATGGCATGCCATGGAAGGAAACAACGCGATTTGCGGGTGACAGGGAATCATGGAGACGCCGCGTGGTAGCCATTTACTCCACATCAGGGACGGCTCTTGCAAAGGAGCAAAGGGTGCACTGCACTCCAATAAGTCCCATCAAAATATTCCATTAATAAACGATATTCAAATATAATAATTATACCAATTCACTAATTTTAAATTTTCCTCGCGTTTCCCATAGGACAATATTGCAGGAAACGATGATCAATAAACACGACTAGCAAACGTATTCTGCGTCGATTCAGAATACGCATGAAAGTCGGTCGATGACGCGGTAGGAGCATAAATTCTTTTGCACTTCTTAGACGTCTGAAATGTTCTATGTATTTTGAAATATTTGTGACGTTGCACCAGTATGAACTACGCGCCAGATTTTACTGTTTTTGCGGGCCCTTGAGCACTGATCTCCCTGACGGAAATTCTCGAACGTACCCGAAAGCGATTTGACGCTTGAGTGTACAAGCTTGTAACAGTCATTTGTAAGAATGGAAAAGAGCAGTGGAACAAGCTTAGTAAGTTCATTTAATTTCAATGATTCTTTAACTACACGCTCTTCAATAAGAATAATATTTACCTACCATTATAACTTTTGAAGTGATGAATACAATTTATAAAATTATAACTATGATCGTGTATAATACCGAGTAGATATAATTGCATATTTAAAATAGGATAGTTTCGAGTTTTTTAACTGGCTGGCCTTACCTATTCCATAATATTCAAGTGTGTATCTGGTTCAGTTTCGTAATACACCTTCCTCTAATATTTTTTATATTCTTCAATATTGAATTCTACAAATTACTTTCCCCGAAAAATACTTCCGCAGGAAAGGTTTGGGAAACTCTGGCGAAGAGAAACAGTTGATATCGCCAATATCAGACTTATATGTCTAATAGTACTTTCAAAATCCAATATGTGGAGAGATGGATTTCTTAGATAAATATTTGAATCTTTTTTTGCACTCCCTAATATTCCTGTCACCGGCCGCCACTGCTCCACATAGGGAGTGAATATGGAAGAAGAAGAATTTAGTTCAATAAAAATAATTGTATATACTTTACTGATTGAGATTTATTTGGTAAAACTCCACTTTGAAAATAAAAAAAATGCAAATTATTTAATTCCAAAATAATTATGTGATACTATTTGATAGATAATTCGGCATCATGCCATTCGTCAGAACTATATACTATGACGGATTTTTGTTTAAGTATCATAGAAACAAACTGAATTACATTACACCTAATTATTACAAGTTAGTGTCAAGTCAATCAATGAAAAATTATAAATCAAAATTTACTATGAAAATGTTTCGCTTCATAGGGGGAAAAAATCAAAATTATTAATGTCATTAGTCTAGTATACTTAGGCAAACAGGACATAAATCTTTATTTTGCTGAGGGTATAAAATCCACCGAATCTGGATTATGGAACTGTTACTGTATTAAGGGCTGTGACAAGCAGCGACGTACCAGGGCTGCCAGATTTTCAAAATAACAGATCGGGTGAGTCACTATTTGCACTGTAATTCTATGGAAATATAATATTTCTCTATAAGTATACAGAAAAAAAGACTATTTAAAAAAATTACATATGATCACGGGAATGACATTTTGATATAAATACAAAAATGCGTACAATCGTAAGAATTTAATTAATTTCCACAGAGTTCTGCGTAAAACTGTTTAAAATTTAAAACTTTTCCTGCATACGTTTCAGATACAATTTTTTTTTAATCGGGATTTTCATGGAAAATGCGGACTCGAGACAATCTCGTTCAAATTGGGACGTCTGCCAACCCTGCTCCAAGCAGACGCGACGGAATTGACTGCGCTAGCTGTTTGCTTTCATTATTCTATATGTCGCTGTTCTTGCGATATGAAAGATTTTTTAAGTTTTGGAAGTTTCATATACAATCCATCACAAGTAACATGATACTTTGGTGGCAAATGGTTGTGGATATTTTTACATGAGACTAAATTGTCATCAACGGTATATGCCATTGCTTTGCACTTTCTACCATTGTGAGTTGAACAAGACCATCTAGTTTTGCCTAATGGGATATGTCTGTGGACACAAAATGTAAAATCGTTTATCATCAATAGACGCCTATCACCACTGGAAGTCGTTTTTATGTATTTAACTAGAAAATAAAAGAGAAAATATTAGAATACTTTATATTATATATGTTCAACGAAGAAAAAAAAAATAAAAAAGGATGAAAAAATATTTACGGAAGGCAATTTAGTAATGCTTCCGGTAAATGGAAATAAAGACTATATTGTCTATACCCACCTTGCAACTTAAGTAGTCTGGAAGCAATTTCAGCATCGGACAGGAATTGCGTTTAATATTAGTGCAGTAAAATTCTCAAAAGTCTAGTTTATGGCAGTACAGCTTGTCCTCGAATTACAACGGAGATATGTTCCTGAACTTTTGTCGTATGTCGAATTCCATTCAAAATATTAAATATTGAACCGAATCATGTAAAATTTAGCGATGTCACTGCAACCAAAAATGATACGGATACATTTTAACGCTTTTCAAATATTTCAATATATTGTAGCTATCAAACGACAATCACGATATTATAGCGAATTGGCTTGTCGATTCACTGTTTTTAATAAATAAAATTGAGAATAAAACGTATGAACACAATTTTATTATTTGCCTTTTAAAACAGGATGTTAGAATAAATTTGGTCTGCAAGAATCGCGTTGACAATTAAAATTCGTTTCTAAATCTACTGCACTTCTCTTTTTTATCACGTATATTCCGTAAAATATGTTAATTTAGGTTATTTATTTAGTCGACGGCTTCAGGTACTTGGGGGTACACATCACGGGAGATGGCAATCCGCGTAAAGAGCTTGCAATTCGATTAGGGATAGCTGGAGCAACCTTTATCTCAATGCGGAAAGTCTGGGAGTCACGGTTGTACTCGGTCTGAACCAAGTGCCACTTATTCAAGGCATGCATCCTGACGGTGTTGCTGTATGGTTGCGAGTCATGGCACCTCACCAAGGCACAAGGTAACCGTATACTGTGCTTTAAAAACAGATGTTTGCGGCGAATACTAGGGGTACGGTGGTTTGATTTTGTCAGTAACTCGGAGATAAGGAGCGGACGGACCAGCATCTTATTACGTCCAAAATAAAAAAGCGACGATGGACCTGGCTTGGACACGTGCTGCGGATGCCCCAGGGGAGCCTGAGTCCTGCCTGTCTCTTCTACCAACCAGATGGATTCCGTCGCCTTGGAAGGCCGCTGATGACCATCCATAGGATGCATTCAACGGAGGTACGGGACGCCGGGATGACCTGGGAGGAAGCGAGGAGACTGGCGGGGGACAGATAAGCTTGAAGGAACCGCGTGATGGCCATATGCTCTGAATAGGGAGCGGATATGGTTTAAAAATATTTAGATATGGCTTACGAGACACGATAGGTACGATTTATTAACTATTCACTTCAAAAATTCAACGCACAATTACTGTATTTATATAAATAAATATTCAATTTGAGAGTGCCGTTAATGATTATTCTTCTCTTATGCATCAACCGTATGCCATAATGGTGCTCCGTGATTTTTGGTGGTAAGTGCGGATTGCCGTAAGTCGAGGACTACCTGTATTCATAAATTAAGATTTAAATGACGCGGAATAAATGAATAAAAATCCTATCAATGTGAAATAGTGTTTAATAGTATTCCAAAAATATCCTTTCATTCGACTTAAGAACTAACTATATCATTTACAGTAATAATATTAAATTTTAATGTAGAAGCCGTCAGAACATTGATGATATTTTGACGACAGATGATTATGATCGTTGTCGTATGAAACCAATCTTTCGTTGAAAGTATAAGCTTTCGCTTTGCATTGTCTTCCATTGTGTGTTGAACAACGCCATCGTACTCGGCCATCGCGATTTCGATTATGAACAGAAAACGTGTAGTCGCCTATCATCAATAAGTTGCTACCACCGCCAGTTTTCGTTCGGATGTATTTAACTTTAAAACATAAGAAATAATATATTATTAGTTAGTTAAATCTAAATACCATACAAATAATTATCAAATTAATTCACAATTAATATCATGACGAACACTTCCTGATAAGAATTTAACATCTTTATTTACTGTACACCCGATGAGCGTGTAGTATTCGTAAGAAATTTTTCTTAATTGTTTTTCCCATTCAATGACTTTAGCTGACATACCCTTTATTAATGCAGTACGTAGCAAGAATACATTCGAAAAAGGAATATAACAACTTACTGTGTACCAGTCTTAAAAATAAAAGTAGCCGGGAAACTGAGAACTCGCTTCGCAGGCTCTGCATAGTTTCAGTAGGTAAATATAGGAAAGTAAAAATACCTTTATTATACTGGAATCAAACCATTTAATAAATACAAGAACGTCAGATAAATTAAGATGATATAATAAGTATAAGATATAATAAATGTAATTTATTCTAGATTCTTCTAAGTTAGTATATAATTACACAGGTCAAATATCTGTCAATCTGTATATGAAGTTTTAGTTAACTTGTTTAATTCAAAGTCTACTATAATATTACATAAAGTATTATTAATTTTGACGAAATATGTTTAATAATTTGTTAAATAATAAAAACTGTCATTCATGACACAACTTAAAAATAATGTGTCAAGTAAACCAACATTCCCCAACCCGATGATCCACTGACCGGTCGCCGAAATTGTGTCGGCAAACAGAAACATTTGCAATTCGGCTGTTATATTTTTTACCAGTCCTCAGGTGTTCAGGCAAGACTTAAAACACGTTTCGTGCCATGCCGGGCACCGGTGACCGGCATCAACATTGACCACTGCGCCGTGTCAGTCACCGGTGCCCGGCAAAAACCAGATTCCATAAAGTGTCGTCGGGCGCCGCCGGGCACTTCTACCATGATATTTATCATCAGATGTGACTCACATGGCGTCACCCAAACAGATGCACATATAAACATCGACAAATTTTATTTAAAAGTTAAAAACAAACGTAAAACATATGAAATCATGAAATATTATTTGGATATGATTGTACACATATGTGATCGATAATACGAAAGATTATCATGGAGAAGAACATCGAATACTAGTTCAGAAGAGTAACTACATGGTAAAAACTTTAGATTGTCATAAAACTAGAAAACAAAAAATACCAATAAGGTCGAAATATTATGAAAAAATAATAACAGGAGAAGAGGTAATAATTATTTATTTTATATTCAAAAAACATTGTATTTATATGGATACATTTCTATGTTCCGTATTGAAACATGGTAAGCAATAAAAGGGGTTTCCATCACAACCGCCACAATATGTCACAACCTGTTTAGTTTTATTTTTCGCGTTTTTTCGTCCAAATTTTACGTTCGATTTATAACACCTGATACAATAACGGCGAACTTTTCGTGCTTGACCTTCTCTTTTTAAAAGTTCATGGCGTGCTTTTCTTTGGATTGGTGTTGATGTTGATGGTTGGTTAGAATCTACGCAGCTGGTAAGATATAATGCTAATTGTTTTCGAAACTCCACAATAGTAATATTTTTTTTTGTTACTTCTTTATATATCACTCTGGCATTCACCACTGCTGTATTCAAATGTAGTTCCATTGCTTCATCTTCACCTTCAGATAATTGTTCAATTGACAAATCATCATCTGATAAACTTCTTGCCATATTTTTATGTGATAAAACTGAAAAATAAAATTGTTAAAAAATAGTTAATTGAATGAGATAATATAATTATATGTGTGTAAAAATACAAACCTGCTCTAGGGCTCAAAATCAAAATATATCTTCGAATGCTATACGTAACAAGTTGATGATAAAATATAATGACATATTTTGAAACGCATCTCTTTATATATTGCGAACAAGTTATAAATAGAGAAAATAAAGGGATTCTTTTGAACTAATTACAATTGTAATAGTTCCCGATTGGATTGTATTTGAAAAATGGTAACGCCTCTCGGTTCCTGGGCGTGAACATTATACTACTTGGAATTCGCATGAAACCAGGAAACAAATAGCTTGCATGATTTTGTATAGAATAAAGGATTTCATTGTCTAAATACAAATTCGCCATGTCTACCATATATGTATCTAACTTTTATTGCTTTTCCACAAAAGAGTTTTGAGGGAAGCTGTTTCATGAAAAAATAAGTGACGATATGTATTGTGTTCGAGTACACATCAATCACAATGTTACTAAATTGGTTCTGGGTAGTTTGTCATGAATGTAAAACTGTCCTAACTAGTTTATGCCATGAAGTATTTTATGCTTTCTCAAGAAAGTTTTTATTGCCCTTTTTATTTCGAAGAAAGGATTGACATAAAATATTAAAATAATATGTATTTATTGAATGGAAGCATTTTTACAGGTTACGGCGTCCGTGGCGCAGTTGGTTTAGTCGCTGGCTACGGTTACGGATGTCTCGGGTTCAATTCCCGGTGCGAACGGTTTTCATAGATTGATCTTTCAATCGATTTATGGATTTCTGTTCGTAGTCTGAGTCCTCCCTCCCACCAATCCTATCCTCACGGGGCGTAACGAGAGCGATTAACTAACCACTAGTCCTGTCATAGCCCTATCCTTCTATCCCTACTATCTTCGAAAAAGAAAAAGAGAGGTTGATCAACTGAGTGACAAGCAGTTCTTGTAGAAAAAATTCTGTCAAGATACCTCCATAAGGAGACCATATGCTCCACATTGAGAGCGGACATGGGAAAAATAAATAAAAGCATTTTTACAAGCTGGCAGGAGACACTCAATAGAGTTGATTTATGACGGTCACCCAAGCAAGTACTCATATACTTTTTTATTCTGTCGGAATTTTGTTATGCAATTAGTGAATAATAAACAGTTAGTTTGAGATAAAATAAATCTTTTTCCATGTTTAGAAATTTATTGTTTTGTATCTTTTCCTTTGCTCTTTATTACAGCCTACACCCTTCTCAGAAGGGATGCATACAAAGAATTGAGATATTGGCCATCAATCTCATTGTAATCTCAAATCTGCCAAATATTTTTTTGAGCTCTTCAATCAATGCTCGCTGTTTTTTTTTGCCATCTGCTACTTGATTGCAGCCTAGCCCACAGATTTTGAATGGGTTTGAGGTCAGGGGTGTTTCCTGACCGGAACAATGAAAATTATGAGATGGCGAGAAAAATATGCTCAAAAAATTACTCAATCACGCCGTGGAGGTCACCGGTGACCGGCAATCCAAAAAAAGGTTTTACAAGGGTTTTAAAAAATCTCGACTATTTATTAAGCCCTTATTAGGATATATATATAATATAAAACTAAAATTTGTAAATGGCGCAAGTGTGTTTTTAATAAAAATAGGGTGGCACGAAACGTGTTAAGAAATGCATTATTTCGCTCGCTATAACACTCGAACCAAAAGCCTAACTGATACCTATTATATTAAGCTAAGACAATTTCATTGTAAGAATAAATTATCATGCATGATTCAAGACAAGGATTGTTGTCTATTTATTCAATAAATTCTAAAATTACAGTTTATTATTATCTTTGAAACTAAGACAAGAATGGAATGTTAGGCGAAAAAACTAATAATATAAATATATATTTTATATTAAAAAATCCCTTCCACCCATCCGATGCTAAAACAAGGCGTAGCGAGAGCTATTAGCTTACCGCTAGTCCTGTACTAACCTTATCCTTCCATCAAAACTGAGAGGTTGAGCAACTGAGTAATAAGGAGTTTTCCTATAAAAACTAAATCTGAGATAAACTCCATTAGGAGTCCGTAATGCTCCACATTGTGAGCGGACACGGATAAATAAATAAATAAATATAAATTTATATGTATCATTGTTTCTATATAAACATAAATTTTTTCAAGAAAACTTTAATATCGCTAAGCTTATTTTTGTTATTTCTGCATTACAATAAGAATTTTTAAATCACGGGAATAAGGACTACAGTGGGTATTTAGTAATTAAAATAAATATTTGTTGTAAGTTCATATTTATTAAATCTAATGATTTGATCAGGATTATAACACTACTTATAATTACACACATAATTTATCTTCGGCCAACGAAACGCATACAATGCGATGGTTGCAACTTTAAAAATAAAGAAAACGAGTTTTATATACATTGTAGTCATTTTAATGAAATATTCCAAATTAAAACTTTTGATAGATTATTCGGCGACTTTTAGAAAATTTTTTATTTTAAAATTGAAATTGAAAAATAAATTTAATTAAAAGTCTGTCATCCCAGTTGTTAAAATATTCAAACGAATCACATCTAGTAACACAACCAGCAGAATAACAAAGTTATTAATTTTATCTTAATAAACCAAAATAAATTTATATTGAAAAATCTCAAAAATTACGCCCCGAATTTCGTCGATTTTACAATGAATTGATAAACCTTACACACAAATATTTACAAATACAGATAGTTTCAACTTTTATAACTTTCTTCTTTAACTGTTATTCTCTAGTGTTAGGTTACATTTTAAGGAATTACCAACTTTACGCTCTCTTTTGAAAATATAACGCAGATTAATTCGCAAACAACGCGCATTTAAAATATTAATTGCGATGCAATATTATATTTTTTTCTTTCTGCGCTCTGCTCTAGTTGGAATGGGGTTTCCGATAGTAAAGTTTTTTTTTTCAATTGTTGTTTTTATCAGCTTGCTTTCTTATTTCAAACCTTTTCAGATTACGAAAATGGCCCAAATTCTGTCACCGAACATGATTCGTATTTTTTCAGTTGCCTACACTTTCTTTGTCTCTCCCGCCATTTTTGCCTTTCTATTATTTGGTCACTGAGAGATTTTTCAGCTATCGATCTCTTTTTTACTGGAACTTCATGTTTCAAATTAATTTCTTCTTCACACTGAAGATAGTCAGCATGGCTTTCTGCGAATCTTTGCTTTCGTTTTATCTTCTTTTCGTACAACATTCTTTCTTTAAAATATTTATTCATTTCTAGTTTTCTACAACACTGATGAATGTAACTAGGCTGAAAGAATATTTTTTCATGTTTCATTTCTAAAATAAAAAAGAATCAAAATGTAAAAAAAATATAATGCGAATAATAAAGTATATTCCAAGAAATGAATTTCCTACAGATGTTTCTTTATCTAGAATTTAAATTTGGGATTTACCACTTGTTATACATCCGGTGTTTCACAAGTGCCTTTCGTAACGCTATGAATTGAGCCAACTGTTCTGTGTACAATAAGAGTCAGAAGCAAATTTAGCAGTATAATTAAAATATTTACCAATGAAACTATATTTGTGATTGCGAATTCGATAATACGTGCAAGTTTTGCAATAGCAACAGCGTGACTGAACGCCAGGTATATAAAATACTGTGCCCTTAAAATGTTGCCAAAAGTTAATTAAAGTCACATTTCGATTTTGCTTTATTTCTAATTCCGAAATACCGAGTTTTTAGGTATCGAAAAAGAGTCAAAATACCAGGATCCCGGTTTCGGTAATATCGGTATCGCAATCCCAACTAAATTGGACATGCAGGATAAACAAAAACCACTTTCTCATATATCATGATCTATATTTTACTAACGGTAAGAGCATTTATATTTTAATGTATCCTCCTCCAGGTGTAATATGATATTTTGGTGGCAAGTGATAGTGAATATTTTTATATGAAACCAAATTATCTTCGAGAGTAAACGCAACAGCTTTACATTTTCTCCCACCGTGGGTTGAACAACACCATCGGGTTCGGCCAACCGTATTCTGTCTGTGAAAACAAAATGTGTAGTCATCTATCATCAGCAGGCGTTTCCCACCACTGGCCTTCGTTGTGATGAATTTAACTTGAAAACAAATAACAAAATATTAGTATCATACAGGTGAAAGTGACCATGTGTGAAATAGTCAGATATTCAAGAGAACCGTATGAACGTACATAATCAATCTTAAACCTGTCATTAAAATTGAACCACATTTCTGATCCAACTTTCATTACATTTGTGGATATAGGTATTGACACACCCTGGTTTTTCATAAGTATAAGTGTCATTAGTGTCCTGAACTGAAATCGGCCTGCGGCAAACAGCAATATTTCGCAGAATACGCTCCTTCTTGTTGTCAGGCTTTAAAAGAGCCCCCGGCTTCATGGCCGCTGGACGAGTCCATTTTTACGGAAAAGGGTAGCTCCAACTTTGCACGGAGTTTTTTTGAATTTTTGTAGACAGTCGGTTACGATCCGCCGAGTGGGACGAGCTGCGGTCTCGTGGCAGCGGAGGTGACATGTGAACTGTTGGTTTTTGTGTTTTGATTTGCGTTGGATTTAATTTAAATTCGTTGTGTTATTTGTATTATAACTTAAAGTAAATTCAGTTGCTAAGTAAATGTAAATGTAGAATCAATTTTATGTGTTAAGATTTATATATTTGTGTAATATTAAACCACTGCATCTTGAATGGAAAATAAATAAGTTTTTAACCGGATCTGAAATGGTGTTTGTCTGAGATCAGCCCTTCCAGGACTCCGGATAACCAGCCGCTCGCCTCTCTTCGATCCGGGGTCTTCTCACAACCTACTTACAGTACTAATTTTAAGTTTGATTGAAATGAATTGCTTTAATGAGATAAGCATTTATAGGGTGGAAAATATAATGAATAGTTATTAAGAATTGGTTTATTTAACATTTAATTAAAAACAAAGTACAAAGGAGCGTTTCATTCCTTTTTGATTAAGAATTTCATTTCACAAATAATTAGCAATTGTCACAAGTAAATGGATCTAAAATGTATTGATAAAGTTATTGAATAAAAGCAAATTGAAATAAATTAAAGTTTAATATATATTCCGTCGTGATCAATGTGATATCTCGGTGGGGGGTGATTATGGATATTTTTAAGGGAAACTAAATCATCACCAAAAATACAGGCGAAGGCGTTGCAATTTTTGCTGTTGTGAGTGGAACAACACCAACGGGTCTTGCCATCAGAATATACATTCCGACAATAAAATGTGAAGTCGTCTATCATCAAAAGACGCTTTCCACCACCACCACCACGCTTAGTTGTGATAAATTTAACTGAAACAAGAAAAGTGAAAATTTAAAATAGTTCAGAAATTTCTCTTAAAAAAAAAGTGGACTACAGCGAACGATAATGATGAACTTAAAATCATTCAAACTTTGTACACTTCCATCATTATCACTAAAAACGCGGGTTTTGTCTTTCGGCATCTTGAGGCATTCTAGTTCACGGATATACTCGATCTGACAATTAATAAAAAGTTTGTATCGTTTTTACATAATAAGAATTTAGGAAATTAGGTGATATTATTGCACTGAAACGTGGGGAATCACTTTATCAAGGAATTTTAACGTTTTAAATTTGATATTGATGTTCCATCAAGCTCCATCAGTTGATGTATTAAATTATTATGATCGCCGATATTTTTTAACACATTATTAGTCGTTTTGTTCAATACTTACTAATATTTATACGATTTAAACCAGTTTCAAATATTTTAAAAAATAAAACACAATTCATTTGTACTACTTCCACATATTTATAGTAGTACAAATGAATTGTGTTTTATTTTTTAAAATATAATGTCTTTCCACCAAGAATTGACAGTTAACACCTGAACAGTTTCAAATAATTGGACTATTTTGTTATATTCATGTTAATTGCTTTTTGGCGTTTAGCATATTTCCTTATTTCATTCAAACCATTCAAGACCAGGTTCACACCAAACTACTGTAATATGTTTCCCTTGTTATGACATCACATATGTAACATTAAATAACTTTAGACTCTGAAGTTCAGAGCAATGTCAACCTGGTCTGTACAGCGCACTAGTGAGTGGGTGGTTAACGTTTCCATGGTGGGCGGTGGGTAATTTAGTTTTTTTTTGTATGTTTTCATGGAAACCATCTGTTAAACTCAATTTGCGGTTAAGTTTACTTGAAGACATTTTGAAGACAATTCGCTACGCTAACCCGACGGCTGAAGGTAGGGGTGCATAGGGATGGAATATTTTTGTAATTTTTTCCACTTTCACTTTTTATCTATTTTTCTCGCTTATACATATCCGAATAAAACAAAATATTCGTCCTGTTATATATGGAATATTTATTGAAATGAAAGAATAATAATTATTTTTATAATAATATTTATTATAATAATTAAGCAAAACACGCAAAAGTGTTATAAATTGAGCTACGTGAAAATAGTAAGTATGTTTCGATTATAAATAATAATTCAAAAATACTATAAAAGTTCTTAGAAATCGACTTCAAGGTCGTAATTATTATGTTATATTAAATAATCAAGTTTCCAGAAAAAATATTGTGTTTTATATAATATATACAGGAACGAATTTCTCAATAAACTTTTTTTTTAATCGATCCGTTCTCTTAATAAAGTATTATATGATATAGGTGCCACATAGCCTACAAAGGCCTAAAAAACACTTAATCTAAAATTATCTTTAATACCTTTAGAACAACTTTAGAATAACTACTTTACAATAAGTCTAAATATTGTTGTTTTGACAATGGTTTGATAAAAATTATTTTCGTGTTTATTTTTTATAACAAAAAATAGTTAGTGTATATTTAATACACACATTATATATTAATATCAGATAAATAAACCATGGAACCAACAGCCATCTTGATCTTAACGAAATAATCTACCAGCATGCATTTTAAAGTGTATCATATTTAAGTTCCTTAAATGCAACTTTGATAGATTAAAGATAATGAATGCGGCCTTCCTACATGGAAAAGTCCTCTCTCCTGCGTGATGTCAAGCAGAATAGGAATTAAGGGAAGTAGGGGGGGAGAAACCCCACTGGCGACAGTAATACATCTTAGACTAAAATTTATTAAGGTTAAATTTGTAAATGTTTTTTTATTATATGCAATTGATTACTTCATTGTTTTTTAATGAACTTAATTTGAAAATACGTGCTTATAATAAAATATTTTTTATATAACATCGACATATTTCTTTTCCTTCTTCAATCCTCATTCTTCTTGAATGAATCCTGACGACATGCCTGAAGCAGAACATTTTAAAAAGTGCGCGCGCCGTAATAGTACAAAGAAATAGTTGTTTATCATAAAGTTACAATTATAAATTAAATTATATCTTAACATAGAGTCCGTCAGATTTAACGTGGTAATTCGGAGGAGGATGATTGTGCGTATTTTTCAGTTTGAGAACGATCTCGCCGAGAGTATAGACACAAGCACAGCATTTTTTACTGTTATGGGTCGAACAGGTCCAGCGAATTCTACCACATGGTAGACATTTGCTTATACCGAATGTGTATTTATCAACCATGAGAAGAGTTTTTCCGCCACGTTTTGTGGTGATGTATTCAACTAAAAAACATAAAAATAATTAGTTTGATGTCTAAGGTCATCATGGGGTTTCTCAGAAGATCGTATACAAGAAAATTATTTAAGTTGGGTTAATCGATTGAATTAGTTTTCAACTATGGAAAAACTTACCTTTTTATGAACATATGTTACATAATATGCTATTTTGTAGAAAGTTTTGTTTATATTTGGCTATATAAAAATATTCGAGAGAATATTTCACTCATCTTTTGGTCACCAGTATTTAAAAAGATAGATAGCAATAATATAACATATAGTTCAATATTTACTAACTTTATAGTTGCTTCAGCAGTTAAGCAATGTGCTGTTGAGGAACCAACGATAGAATGCGCTCCATTCATTGCTTAGAACACCTACCCCAGTTGACGAATAAGAAGCTACCAGAGATTTGAAACCTTCGTTCTAAGACATAGTCAAAATATTTTAAATCAAGTCACAATGTTTTGCCTACCTTTTCAAACCCTGTCTGATGACCTCAATAATACGTGCAGTGTCGCCGAAGCAATATGTTTAACAAATAATTTGAGTTAGAGTTAGATTATCTTGGGAAGGGGGGGAATTATATTCTGAAATTGGTGAAAGGGGGAATGGAGGAAAAAATGTTTGGATCCCCTATTATAGGCACTGTGAAGGGATTAAGAAATGAAAAATGTTTGGATTTTAATGTTAAATTTATTTGAGAAAGCTATTGCTTTTATGTAATATAAAATTAAAAATCTAGGTGGAAACTGGCAATTCTAGGTGGAAAATCATTATACTTATAGATATAAAACACATTGGTGATGAACTAGTTCCACAATTCTTGGAATTAGTTCATCATTAAGAACTGGTTTCAACTGAAAATGCAAGCGACGAATACAACTAATCCTTATTATTATATTAGATTGTGGAAAATGTTAAAAAATACGGGTTTGTTAATTTACTGTCTGCGTTATTAAGTGTGACGTGTGACAAAACCAGTGAAATGGTAGTTATAAATTTAAATTTTATATTAAAAATATTTTTTTTTTGTCAAATATAATTTAGAATAAATCACCGCTAATACATATTTTTTTAAAAACAAAGTGTTTCAATTTAACTTTTTATGAAAGCCTAATTAACATTCTTTAATTTTAAAATATTTTATTTTTTACGTATAGCCCATCAGGTAATACGTGATATCTCGGAGGTAAGTGATTGTGAACATTTTTTGATATAATCAGTTTATCTTCGATGGTATATGCCACAGCATGGCATTTCTTCGTTTGATGAGTAGAACAGTACCAGCGATGTTTACTATTAGGAAGCTTCTTATTCAGATAAAGTGTATAGCCATCAATCATTAGGAGTGGTTTTCCACCTCGCTTGGTTCTGATGTATTTAACTTGAAAAAAGATTTAACCGTCAGTATTTTGATTGGTAACTTTTTGTTATTTACTCTTCCCCGCACACCGTAAAACAAAAATCGATGATTTCGATACAGGAAAAACACATGTCACAACTAGTAATACAACCAGAGGAACAACAAATTTATCAATTTTATATAGGTAAACTTTAATATCGAATAAAAGGTATGCGTTTCAACGGAAAACGAAAACTGTTCGCTACCATAATACTTTTTTTACCATGGAGCTCCCCGTTCCTCACGTGGAGCATATGGCCTCCTAATGGAGGTATCTCAACAGAAGTTTTCTATGAGAACTATATATTTTTTTAATGCCCTAGGGTACCCAACGTTGTACCCACCACCACCCGCTACGGCTTCACACTCTTACAGAGTGTATTCCATAGCGTAAAAACGTTATGCGTGTTTCAAATGTTTGCCAGGAATGTCCGAGGAGATCTTCCTCAAGACTTGGTTGCATGCACTCTAGTGTGCAGGAGGAGAAAAGGAAAAACAAGGGGTTTAATGTCTTAAGGAATTGCGTTCCAATCGCTTTCCATAGGACGCTGTAAACTTTTTAAATGTCTTGTAATTTGTCAGAAATGCAACCAAGTCGGCATGACCGACGGGGCCGACAGACCCGACTGATAGTCGTATCGTCTTGAGCAATTTTTCCCGTTCGTTGTTCATGTCTGGACATTCCTGGATCATATTGCCACATTTACATAGTGGACTATCTACCAACCGGCCAAGATGGAAGAGCTTGGCAGCGAAGTGACCATGAACAGTTTTGAATTGACTGGTCCAGATATCCGGAGTCAAAACTTTGTTTATCTCCATTCGCCACTTTATTTTCGGAAAAAAAATATAAGTATGCCTGCCCTTAGAAGAATTATCCCATCGATTCTGCCATATCCGCATTGCACCATGCATTACTACACTATGAGAACTACTTGCTCAACCCCTATCGTTTCGAAGAGTAGGAATAGAAGGATAGGGCCAGGACAAGTGGTTAGCTAATCGCTCTCGCTACGCCGTGTTTTTGAGGATCGTATGGGTGGGAAGAAGGTTTTTAGACATCACAAATATCCATGACTACGAACAGATCGATTAAATCGATTAAAAGATCAATTTATGAAAAAGTACTACTTTTTAAAAATGCAGTAAAAGGTATTGTTAGTTTATAGATGAATGGAAAAGGTCTGACATATTGCCATATTTAAATGTTATTTTTAAACACATATATCAGACCCTACTAAAAAATAAAAAAAGTAAGAGACGAATTGACAATATTATAGCATCGTTAGGCAGTCTTCGAGAGAGAAACATAGACGCAAAAACAACATTTTTATTATACATATTAAAATCGAGATTCATAAATTTCTCCAAGAAAAAACATATATCGCACTACAATCGTACGGCGGCATTGCATATAATTGTACAAATATGTATTGAATTAGAAAAAATATTACCCCATGTAAAGTGTCAACCGACCAGGGTAGCACAATTTAAATTTTTATATACAATCCATCAGCAGTAACATAATATTTTGAAGGTAAATGAGTGTGATTATTTTTCAATAAAACGATAGTGTCATCCATCGTATATATAACGGCATAACATTTCTTAGCATTGTGCGATGAACAGTACCAACGGCATTTTCGAAGTGGGAGTACTTTATGAAGATAAAACGTAAAGCCGTCGACCATCAGGAGACGTTTTCCGCCATGCTTTGTCAGTATGTATTTAACTGAAACAACAATTTTGTATGATTATATGAAGAAATATTCCGGTGTAAAATACAGCAATGAAAATAAAATTCATTGTTTCAGACAAAACAAAATGCGTTACAAATGTGGATAGTTATTTTTAATGTGAAATTAAAATTTGTAAGCTATGCTAGTGATGAGCGAAACCGATTCAGAAGTAGTACAAAAAATTGTGTTTTATTTTAGAAAAGAAAATTAAAATTGTTAACGTTTTTACCATAGTCCATATGCTCTACATTGACAGTTCGCTTCCATATGGACTGCTCGTGGAGGAATCTCAACAGAAGTTTTCCTACATGAACTTCTTGTTACTCAGTTCCTCGACCTCTCTTCTCCGTAGACAGTAGATTAAGAAGGATCGAGCTAGGACAAGACGAGCGGTTGGCTAATTACTCTTGTTACGCCCAGTTTATAAGGTCGGGTGGGTGGGATGGAATTCCAGACACATTCCTGCCTACGAACTGTCGTTAACTTTATTATTTCGCTCACAATATAAGAATTTATATTAAAGTTCCAAGCGAATTCTGTAAGAACTATTTACCCACTAGTTAAATTCGGGGAGAGTCAGGATATGGCTAGGATATGACTACTTGTAAGTTAATTGATCTCTTTTTTTCATGTCCGCTCCCATAGTGGAGCATTTGGTCTCCTAATGGAGGTATCTATACAGAATTTTTTTACGAGAACTGCTTGTTACTCAGTTGCTCAACCTCTCTTTTTTCGAAGAGAGTAGGGATAGAAGGATAGAGCTAGGACAGGACTAGTGGTTAGCTAATCGCTCTCGCTACTCCCCGTGAGGATGGGATGGGTGGAAGGGAGGACTCAGACTACAAACAGAAATCCATAAATCGATTGAAAGGTCAATGTATGAAAACCGTCCGTATCGGGAATTGAACCCGAGACATCCGTAACCGTAGCCAGCGACGCTACCAACTGCACCACAACGCCGACAAATTGATATAACTTGAGTGAAAAAACGAAATTTTTTCAATGATAGTTTTATTTGACTACCGAAAATATTAAACATTACTGAGACACAAACAATTTTGAAAATTATATAATATAATTCATTCTCACTATACCCCGGCCGCTGCAAATCGGCTCACGGGAAAAGAGCAGAAAAAACACATACGGCACAAAATTTGATGGATTTGTTGTTAGTTTACTTTCGCGAAGTAAGTGGACTACACTCAATCCTCGCTTTACACGGAGTATACGTTTCATACAAAACAACCGTGTAAAAAAAATATAGTGAACGTAGATTAACAAAAGATAGATTCCATTGCAATGGATTGCGTAATTTTATTTTAAAAATTAACCGTACAAAAAGAGGATTAGGTGAAAGTTGTTTAATCTTTTTTCAACAAAGATCGAAGAATGATAGATCGAAGCTCCACTCCACAACTATTATAAAATATCTTAATGACATCCGAACTTCTATTTGGAATATCTGTTTGAAATTTTTATATACAATCCTTCGCGATTGACGTGAAACTTTGAGGGTGGGTGATTATGGATGTTTTTTAATGTGAACAAAGTACTCTCGAACGTGCATGCCATAGCGTTGCATTTTTTGCCACCGTGCGATGAGCAATTCCATCGAATTTTCCCATCTGGCTTTCTTTGATGAACGGAGAAGGTGTAGCCATCGACAAGCAAAAGATTCCGACCGCCTTGCTTCGTTTTGATGAATTGTACTAGAAAAAAGTATGATTCATTTAGTAGGATTTTGATCGCTGGAGCCGGCAAACTACGACTCAATTAACACGAGACAACATTAAAAAGAGAATATTTCGTATTACAACTAATAATTACTATTGGATCAAAAATTTCTTGTGGAAATTACATCACAGACAGGTCGAAAATCTCAAATTGAAAAAATCTGTATTTGATATTGAATTTGCCTGGACTCAAGCTCATCTGATCGTTAAGGTAAAGCTCTTACCCCTAGACCACATAGGCCGACATTGAATGTTAATTACACTTAACATATAAAAATTCGGCCCCTTAGCATCAAAGAAACGTGTCTAATTTTTCTTTACTTTTCAAGAAAACCCAGAAACATGCTTCTCAAGTAATCAATCACTAAGAAAAAATGTTTTCAGCAGAAAATCTATTGAACTATCTTTACATCAGTTGAAAATTTTAAAATATCTCATTGTCATTAACCATATTATGTTATTATGTTATCGATTCTTTTTATCTCCAAATTGTGTAAGCTTTGCCAGTATAATTTTGAAGGAAGATGACATTTAATGATTTTTAATATTTTGAATAGCCTTTCGAACTCATATATCATGACCAGTTGAAAAAATTGCATTTGTCTGTTTTCAGTCTTCGTATTAATCCAAACCGAATATTGTGATAATAGTTTAATTCAACGTAACGGTAACAAGTTTAGAATCTCCAATTGAAAAATCGCATATCATAATTTTGCAAACGATTAATATATTCGTATAACAGGCCATAGTTAATCCAAACCTTACTCTTACCAATCCCGGAATTCGAGTTTAAGGAATGAGGATAGGTTACAATTATTAGTCCTCTCCCAACGTAAGACTACATCCTTACCTTTTCTTAAAGGGTTAATGACTTACAACCAGTTCTTATAAAAGCATGTGGTGAAAGCTAAATGTGAGAAACGGACATGGTATAAAAACGCATTTTATTATTTATTTAGAAAAGTCATATATTGTATGTATTCAATAAAAAAAATATTCACATAATGAGACAAATATGAAAAGCTTTTCTTGAAAGCTTATGAACTAGTTTTTTTGTAAGTGTATTAATTTTTAAGTGGTGCTTTAGCAAATACGGAAAATTGATCACGAGAAAAATTTAACGCGGTGGCAGTTTATCGCAAGATTATTTGAGAATTACTTGTGTATATATATTTATAAATTTTCCTACGACCAATTTTCCGTTAGTAAAATTGAAACACATGGATAATTTACAGCGATGACAATTATTAATCACGAGAATATTGTAAGATTATTTATACGATTAATTTACTACGACCAACCAAAGTCTGCATACAGCTTTTAGCCTACTTTAACATATTTTCCGTCTTTGGATACATGGTAGACTGGTGGTGGATGGTTGTGGGTATTCCGAATTTTCAAAACCACGTTCCCTTGAGTGTGGGCAGTCACTGGACACTTTTGAAGACGCTTGGAGCAGCACCACCGAACTCTACCGTGAGTCAGAGCGGATAGCTTGCAGAAAGTGTAATTCTCCACCATCAATATAGACTGCCCTCCAGGACGATTCGAAGGAATAAATATCCCTAAAACTTTCATAACACATTAGTATATATTCCCGTTCCAGCTATCCGCTTGAATACATATTTATAAATACGATGTCAATTAAGGGCTGGGAAAGGTAAAGCTTCACGTAACGAATAATTACTGATAAGAATATATATATTCACTGGTATTGATTACCCGGTTTCACCCGGGATAACTTTAAACTCAGTCTTTATTATATAATTTAAGACATCGACTGAGGGTGCTTGATGGAATTTTAATATCAAATTTGGATTATTGAGATTTTGTACACTTCCATGTATTTTGTCACTAACGACCCGGGTTTCGCCTTTCGGCATCTTCAGGCATTCGAGCACACGAATGGACTCGAACTGACAGACAGTAAACAGTGTCTAACGTTTATATAGAAGATACAAATACGAAAAATATTATTTACGAGGTAAAATATTTTACGTCTGAGAGCCACACTGATACCTGAGTTAACATTTCGAGAATCGCCTTAATCCTTATTTTGTAAACAACACATTAACAGAGTGGCGAATTGCCGCTTTCCAACTTCTTTTAGAATTACCAGTGATTTTACAATTATAATAGCATTGTGGGTTTCGACGGGATGCAATTCGACGAAAGGGTAAATATATACAATAAAAATAATATTTGTCGTATTTGTATCTTCTATATAAACATTCGACACTGTTTACTGTCTGTCAGTTCGAGTCCATTCGTGTGCTCGAATACCTGAAGATGCCGAAAGGCGAAATCCGGGTCGTTAGTGACAAAATAGATGGAATTGTACAAAATCTCAATAATCAAAATCAGTCTTTATTCATTACGAGTACACACCACGCTCACGTTCGACCAAATCACAAACATGTAACTCTTTACTAGAACACGGTAGCTAATTTAACGCTTCTATAAATAGAACGTATGTTTTCCATAAATAGGATAGGCAGGTGTAATGCCCGGCTTCGTCGTGATGGTATTTTCTTGTCTTTCTTATCTTATCACCAAAATAACACCTATATGATCTAATAACTTGCGTTATTTTGATGCTAACATAAAGTCATTTAGACGTTGGCGTTATTTTGATATTAGTTAATGTTGAAAGCTGTAAGTTGAAAGTTGAAAATATCACATAGAACCACACTGTAAAGTCACAAAATATAGTCCATCAATAGCACTTGACCTAGAAATGGCATCCAGAAAGACATGTATAAATTTCACGTCACTACTTTTCACTTCTTGGTAGGAGTTCTTGTGACAAACAGAAAAACAGACGGACACACGTACACATTTATTTTCGGCTGTTTAGTATAAACTTTTATATAAATTCAATAAATGTGTTTATATTCTGTACACACATGTCTATATTTATGCAGAAGCACCTATCTGCGCAATTGTCACTATAACCATAATATGAATATTGTGAAATTGAAAATCATCTTGCACGTGTATATCTGGTCACTATATTTTATTCACTATAAAATATTCAAATTTTAATGTACAAGCCGTCGGAGGTTTTGTGGTATTTTGAAGGCAGATGATTATGATCGTTGTCGTATGAAATTAAAATTTCGTTTCGAGTGTAAGCAACCGCTTTGCATTTTTTTCCATGGTTTGAGCAATGCCATCGTATTCGGCCATCGAGATTTCGATTGTGAACGGAAAATGTGTAGCCGTCTATCATCAATAAGTTGTTACTACGGCCGGATTTCGTTGTGATGTATTTAACTTTAAACATAAGAAAAAAATATATTTTACTACATGTATTTCTGTATAACACATAAATAATAATTACAAGTCAAATGAACCTACGATTAATATCATAACAAACACTGCCCGATAGGAATTGAACACTTTTGTTTACTTAGCACTTCACAATCAGTATTCGTAAGATGCTTTTAGTAATTGATTTTTCTCAAAACTGTCAGAATCTTTACTTAGACATTATGTTGCTAGGATATAAAAGAAAAAACACTTTTTTAATTTGCATCATAATACAATTCTGGGACCCCTAATACTACAAGTGCTTATGTCAAATTTAACAATATTTCAGT
Organism: Himalopsyche phryganea; assembly: GCA_022494535.1. Lineage (NCBI taxonomy): Eukaryota > Metazoa > Arthropoda > Insecta > Trichoptera > Rhyacophilidae > Himalopsyche > Himalopsyche phryganea. The sequence continues at coordinate 5,443,357 of JAGVSL010000049.1, forward strand.
ACGGGTAATTTTGTGTATTTTGTAAATTTTGTGTTTTGGTGTATTTTTCAATAACAATATACAGTAAAACCCCTATTTACGCGGAAGTCAGGACCGCGTTGTTGGGAGTCGCGTAATTGGGGGAGTGAATCTCATACAAAAATTAAGGGTTACGTTTTTTTTGCGAAAAATGCAAATATTTAGTTACTAGGTAGTAGAATGCATAGCTCTCGCCAACGTTTGACAGTATGCACCGCACAGACAGCCGCCCGGCTGTGTGTGTAGAGCAACGACAATAGTATGCGTCCGCGCAATTGGGGGATTTGCGGCGAACATTTCTCTTCGGCGCGTAATTCGGGGTAGCGTAATTGGTGGTTCCACCGTATGTAAAATATATCATTATCACTTTACCAAATACGCTGGTGATTTTTTATGCTAGAGATGCCCAAGTGAAGATAGACAATTCTTATACTAGTAAATCCCAATATCTGAATCACTTATGTCAACATAGGCATCTCTTGCTGTAAAATATGCCGACACATTACTTTGACATACACTATAGATTTTTAGTTATTTCATTTATTTTAAATCGACTGATATAGGATTTTCTAGCAAAAAGGAATGAACATTTAGAAGTACTTTCTGATAAGTCAAGTAGCCAAAATCTGACATAGGCACTTCAAGAACTATACTCAACTGAAAAACATTTTTAATAAGATAAAAATTACAAATTATTAATCTAGTTCCACAAAATTCTTGTGGGAGTAAAAACTTTGATATATATTACCTTATTGCGATGAACATATACGCCAATTCAATCACTAGAAAGCATTTTTATCGTGTTTCTTTGACTGTAACTACTGTTCATAATTATTGATTTGAATGCGAATATTGTATTTTTTTTTAAAAATGTATGTATAAGTTATAACACCCCAATTTTTAAGGAAAACTATTGGAAATTGAGGGTTGAAAAAACAATACACATTTAGGTAATCGTCATTTATTAAAATGTATGATATATATATATAACAATTTTAGTCAATCCTCATCATATGGGAAAAAGTAATTTGTAATTGATAAAAAGGAATACAAAAAAAAATGTTACATTGTTTTCAAGACAAATTAGTTTGCCAGAATTTGTTGACAGTTCATTCAAATCTGGTACAGATTCCGCTAAAGAAGAAAATAAAGAATTTTGTATAATAAAATAAACTATAGGATTGTACATACATCTTTTTATACATTATCTATTTTCAGCTGCTAATGCATTTTGGGCTTGAAAGCCTGACTGTTCTGACACTGGAAAAATGCTGTGAACATAACTGTTCAAACCAAATCTTGACCGTCATATTTTTTAATTATTTCAATTTCTAGTATATACAACATCGTCAAATCATTTCGTTTTCACATTATTTTGTGGGTTCTGTTATATACCTTTCATTTTTTCCTAGCATCAAGAATCCTATAAAAGTCCATAATATAAAATTGTCGACTCTAATATTATAATATGCTACGTGAAATGAATGAATAACCTAAACATAAAGAAGTATCAAAAGATTATATTTACAGTGGGGTGTAGGCACAACATGTCAAAGTTTTCATGAAATATTATTGATATAACTGTTCAGGACTAGGGTTTACAATACCGGTATTTCGACAGTGCAAAATACGTATTACGGTATGTACAATTATTAAATGAATATCCGTTCAACAAGCGTTGAATCTGAGAATGCTTTTTCTACAGCCGGACTTTCTGGAGCCAAGATGTCATCAGTATTGACAGATTCAAGCTTTGATGAAACAGTTTTTTGTAAAACTCTAATTCAAACAAGAACAATGTAAAGTGATTTTGAAAATCAACATTTTATGTTTAAGTATGATGAAGATATTGTTTTAAATATCAGGTAGTATTAAGTATGGCGATCCCTATTAGCTTTATTTTTTTACCGGTATTTATATTTCGTCCGTTATTGTAATCCCTAGTAAAACAGTAACGCTTGGCGAATAATTATTTCAGTGATAAAAGAACAGATGGACGAGGATTTATACCAATGCTTTATTGTATCAAATCTTGTATCATTTTGGATGAATTACGATGGTTAAAGACCTTCAGGATATTAACAATCGACTCCGACTACTTTCAAGAGAGTACCGTCTGCCGTTACAAACACTTTTGGAGGTTCATGATTATGGTATTGTTTAACTTCAATTAATTTCTCATCAATGGTAAAGACGACAGCATTGCATTTGAATCTGCCACTGGCTGAAGAGCATGTCCATCTAACTTTCCCAGAAGCCGATTGCCACTGCCAGCAATAGGTAAAGTGGTTCAGCATCAGGCGAGGTTTTTTGCCATGTCGCGAAGGAATAAATATTACTGAAAGAAAGAAAAAACATTTTAATCGGTGGATGAAAATAAATGTGCATATATATATTATTTATATTGTCGAACCATAACCCCTCCTATCAAAAGAAGTTGTTATACTAGAACTTTTTGTTACTCTGTCGTTCAACTCTCTTTTTCGAAAAGAATAAGAATATAAGGATATGCTAAAACGGGATTAGCTTATAGCACTCGCTACGTCCCCTTTTAAAGATCGGATCAGATGAAAGGAGTTGAGACATCACATATGCCATGTGTGCGAAAACAAATCTATAAATCATTTTAAAAATCAATTTATTAACCTACCCGTACTGGAATTCGCGCCCGTGAATATCGCAACCGAACCTAAGCCAATCTCGTTGACCACGCGGCCAGGTAAATTTAAAAATAAATCATATTATGTAATATATGTACAAAATCATCGATAGTTTTTTTAATGACCATAATTGCAGAAATATATTTTAAAGAGTCTTGAAAAATGATTAGAGGCCTGTTATACGGGTTATCCATGTAAAGCTTAAATTTGTAATTAACTGCCATTTTGCAATTTTTCCGCATGTATAATTTTACTTATTTCGATTATTGTCTGTCACCAAATAAAAGGTAGAGAAATCAAAAGACACCACGCCGTCGATGTATACTGCCTCGACATCTGATAAATCGATACCTCAGTTCCATAGTGTAACAAGCCAAAAAATTCAGTTTCGAGTTAAGTATGAAGAAATGTTTAGAATACCGATATTTTTTTTCCATGTCTGCTCCCAATGTGGAGAGCATATGGTCTCCTAATGGAGGTATCTCAACAGATTTTTTTCTATGAGAAATTTTTATTACTCAGTTGCTCAACCTCTCTTTATCGAAGAGAGTAGGGATAGAAGGATACGGCCAAGACAGGCCTAGTGGTTAGCTAATCGCTCTCGCTACGCCTCGTGAGGATGAGATGGGTGGGCGAGGAGGGAGTTTTAGACAACACAAACACTCATACTACGAACAGAAATCCATAAATCGACTGAAATATCAATTTATGAAAACTGTCCGCACAAGGAGTTGAACCCGAGACATTCGTAGCCGTAGTCCACGACGCTACCAACTGCGCCACGGACGCCGACATTTACCAGTCCCAAAATGTAACTAGTGGTAATCTGTGGTTATTTTAGATTGACAGTGGTTATAATACTTTGGATTCAAAATGTTATGCAAGAATTTCATTAAAATCTACAAAAATAAATGTAGTTAAAATAAAACATTAAGCCTGCCCAAAATTTTGTTTCATTATTACGTCAGAACTATGCTTTTTGAGTTGATACACTATGGAACTGAGGTATCGATATACGGTCTCGATTTTAGGTAGACAAATAGTTGTTTCCGTGTTATTATTAATTATCATCATATTTATTATAAGTATGGTTATTTTGTTTGTATCTTCGCACGGCCAACATCGCAAGAGATGGGCGGACACATTAAGAACGATGCCAGCAAGATTGGTCAATGCGTCTTGCTGGATAGAAAACGTTCGGGATCTATAATATATTTCTCTAGAGAGCGACTGTGTGGTCGGCTATGGGTCTAGAAGGTCTATCGTGCCAACTTAATACTGAAGGAAAAAAACATATTACATACATTTTTTGAGACAAAAAAAAAACAAACGATTTACTATATTTTTACTTGGATTGTTTAATGAAATCAATGAATAATATGACTAAGCATATTATTTTTTATTACATGATTGAACGTTTTGTTTTTATTAACATATTTTTCTTACGTGTAACTGATATCTTCAATTTTACAAGATTATTCTTGAATGCATACGAATCACAATACCACAATAATAAGTTTATAGACACGACATACTAACTAATTATATAAATGGCCACAAATGAAAACTTTAATCATTTATATTATTGAAGGTTAAAACAAAATTCAATTTTTCCAAGTATCGCATTATTAAAATGTCGGTTCAGAGAAAAATCGTTATCTGATAACAACAATTTCTGGAGACAAAATGCATTGTTTTTACCTATATGCATATGCATACAAGATTTTTTATATATTTTTATCACCGATAAATATATAATATTATATTTAGAAGCCGTTTATAAATGACATCACATTTTAAAAAAAGTATTTCCAACTACCGCCATCACTGATCGTCAAATTTTTTTGACCTCCTCCCCCCCTAAAGTGTGACATCATATATGGGTGACCCTTCAATCATGTGACATGCGAATTAAAAACAGATTTTAAAGATATCTTAATATTGACGTACTTACAGAAACACATTATTTATTATTAGTTGAATGATACATTATCGTGCCTTTTCTTCCGACCGGTAGGACTCCAGCGTCCTGGATGACCGTTGGGTAATATCCTCAGAATGCAGTCGGTAGAGCTGAAGGATGCTGGTATGTCATTGGAGCAAAGCAACTGGCTGGTAACAGAGAATTCTGGAGGCACCACGTTGTGGTCTTATGCTCCACATAGGGCGTAATAAAATATATCATCAAGCCAATTCACTCACTGCTTCGGCGGTCGATGATTGTGATCTTCGTTCAATTTTATAATAACATTATCGATAGTGAAGACTACAGCTCGGCATTTTCTGACGCCTCCACTTGACGAGCAGAGCCATCGACTTTTTCCGCGATGACCGCTTTTCTGTAGAAAGAATGTAAAATTGTTCACGACCAGTTGAGGCTTATTGCCCCGCTTCGAAAGTGTCATCTGCACTGAAATTTGAAACGTTTTATGGTCAGATCGATGCGAAGAAAATAAATATACATAAATGGTATATGGTAATATATATTTATTATATTCATAACATAAAAAAAGCAAGTTGTGTATTTCTTTCACTTCATCTTCACATTAGAAAACAGAATCATACATATATTGTCGTTATACAGAAGAAAGTGACAAAGTGTCAAAAAGTAAAACGTTCAAGCGAACTGTTTGAACATTTGTATTCAATCTAAAAACACCGCATATTCCATCCACATTTTGCTGGAAATTTTTTCAGACATATTAGATTCGGTACTTTTTCGTAAAAAAATAATTTGGTCACTTTCCCTTGTACAGCGATATACATTTTGCATTTTAAATCGTAGCACTTAGAAGAGGTGAAAGTCGGGAATATAAAATATATATTGATATTTTTACCATGAATGAGCATTGAATAAAACTGCATGCTTCCCCAACTTCTTCACTGTGCACAGTCAAATAGATACATTATGTATACAAGCACATAAATGAAACCGGCGCCGTGCCTCTAGCAAATGCATTTAAAATTAATTTATATTATTTCTGTTAACCATGAGAAGCGCGTTGATAATTGATAATTATTATCATTCAACTATTTCAAAAGCCATTTTAAAAAATAAATACAAAAGGTTAATCAGTTTAGTAAAAAACTGTTACCAACTGAAATAAGGACGTATTATTCTACATTACTACTTAGCCTCATGTTTAATGTAAAGCTTCTTCATGAACTATGTGTAAGCAGTACCTCCTATCAAATATAACAAGAACATCTAAAATTCTGTCATATATTTTATATCGTTTATTTAACCATCAGGTAGATCCAGTAGATAAATAAGAGAAAAATGAGTTGTTCGGTTGCCAACAAATAGAAAGAGTGGTGGTTGAATGAATTCATCAGAACAGTAGATTGACGATATCAGATGATGGCCCAGGTTGGCCAAACCAACCAGTTTATTACAATAGCTATTGCAAGGTTAGCAGAAAGAAAAAACGAGTATATGGAAATAATGAACAGCAAGTATTCCTTTGTAACGATAAAAATATTTATTAATGATAATATATCACAACATATGAATACTCATTAATGATAACATGTGTAAGAAATGTTTTAATTGTGTTCTTTGATATCGACGGTATTTTGGCCAATTGATCCTCAAAATTGATATAGTTCAGGAGAAAGTAAAAACTGTTTTCATCGAAAACATTATATGATGAGTTGCGTTATAAATCTTTAAAATGCACTCCTGTAAATTCTTATGTTTGCAGATACGGGATTATACGTAAGGAGTGTCTATATAATAGTGGGTTATGTGGCCGGGTCAGAAGTTTTAAAACTCAAACCAATGTAAAAAGATGTTTCCCTGGTCAAAAAAATGGTCAATTTATTTTTTTAATTCACATTATTAGGCCGAGACCTACTCTGTCATCTTTAAAATGAGACCCAATCATTAACTCATTTTCGTATTTTTTGAGGGTTACATCAATTGGTCAAAATACAGTCGATTATACAAGCAACAAGAAACGATTCAAAGACATTCTCTGAGCGAAGCAAATGACGTTGATACGTATAATAAAAATACAATACAATTTCGAAATAAAATGCATTTAAAGTATGCTCATCATGTATCATAAACTTAAAAAATGTACTCTAAAAATTAAATCTTTTGTTTTAAGAAAACACAAAATTTTGATGGGCCTTTTTTATCACAGTTTAGTTTCATTTTAGCAGGTAAAAATATATTTTGCATTACAGCTAAGTGCGAATAGCCAAGGCGCTATATATTTTGAAATAACATAATAAACTTGATGAGAATTTTCAATGCCACTCCATGTCCAAGGTGTTAAATTTTAATTTGAAAAAATCTAAACTCTATATTGACCTAACCAGACCCATATGAACGCTAGGAGGTTAAAGCTCTGAACGCTAGACTACAGTGACCGCCAAGTGAGGTCAGAGATTGGTTTACGAAGGCTGAGGACCGAACGAAGTAGTCGGGATTGATCGAGGCGGCTAGAGTTCACCCTAGAATGTAGATCTGAAGAATAACATTAAAAAAATATGTGGGTGTAATGGATTTGTAATGTGGATCCTCTAATTCACACATTAAATATCGATATACATTCCTGTTGGTGTAATATGGTATTTTCGAGGAGGGTGATTGTGGACGTTGCACACGGAAACCACAAAATCGTCAATAGTGTATGCGAAAGCTTTGCAGGAATTCTTCCTTGTGGAGCACCGCCACCGGATCCTTCCTGAAGGATTTACTTTCTGTAAACCCATTGTGTACCCGTCTATCATAAGCAGCCGCCTACGGTTCCTGCCAGAGACAATAAACTTTCCTGAAATGTAGTAAAAAATTAAATAAATACCTAGTGTATAAGCTAAATAGTACACAGTCATATTATTTGAACTATCTTAAACCGGATCTCCACCGTTAGCTAAGATAACTTAGTACTAACTTAGCTAAGGGTCCTTTTCATAGTGACGTCTCCACCGTGAGCGAAAATATTGTATGATTTTATTACATCGCATAGCTCATATCTCTTCGCTCGCGGTGAAGATTCGGCTTTATTGGTACATCAAAAGTAATGTGGTGACTGAGAATATGGATTGCAAAACCGATAAAACCGAATCGAGAATCCCGGTATTTGGGATGTTTTTTCAATATTGAAAATTAAGCAAAACCGAAATATAATTGACATTTGATTTAACATTAACGTTAAATGAGCGCAGCCAATATGAGTCAATAGACGGCCATTTCCCGTCCTACGAGTCCTTGACAGCATGCGTGATGCCACACAAGTCATTTATAAACATATACACATTATTTTGTAACGCGTTGATCCTTGCAAAAGTTTAAATATGATGATTATTTATCAAATTCGGTTTATGACGCTCAAATTATATTGAAAACTTTTTTAATTATTGTTTTATTTTAATTACTTTTATCTTTCATTTACAGTTTTGTTAATTTGTATCCATTTTTGTAATCAAATATCAATACCGATATTTATTATAAAAACCGAAATACCAATTTCAAATCATATTTTCGTCCGGTACTATTGCAACCTCTAGTTGAGAGTAAGGGACACCACAAATCTTCCATTTTATGCGTTCGTCTCTTGCTCAAATTGTTTTGTTGGGCTGTGTAAAAAGTCCTGTTTTTGTATCATGTAATGTAGTTAGTCTAGCGTGACGCGTTTAAAGCTATTCTTCATGATCATAAGTTCCAGGTTTTTTTTCGGGGTCAGATTTAATTTCCAAAGAATTATCCAATTTCAGATTTTAGAAAGAGAATATGAGTGTTTGCAATCACGATTCAATATGAAATTATGCCCATCACCCCTTGATAGGTTATGGTATAAACACTTTATATAAATAAAGTAAGACTTTGATATGCATTATACAGTGAACAATTTCTTTTTTCTTCTTTACTCTTCTCCATCCAACACTTTGTATATGTTTTGTTACAATGGACTAATAAGCGATATAAAAGCAAACTTTCAATAAAAAATAAATGAAAAATACTGAAATACTTCTATGAACATCTAGAACATTAAAAAAAGTGTGGTAAAAGTAATGAAAAACTAATGTTACTGCCGTGAAAAATGTTTATTATAGGAAAATAAAACAAACATTTATATATAAATAGGTACATAATTATATAACTGTACTGGATTATTTGCCTTCATAAAAGCCGAGTTCAAGTAAGGAAATGCTTCGACTAAAAACACTGCAAATAATAGGAATTGTACAAATATACAATTTTTCAGAGCTATAAAACGGTCATCAGAAATATAAACCTTACAAATTAAATCCTTATATAGATTCCTGCAGACGTAACATGGTATTTAGGGCGTGGATGCGTGTGGGCATTGTTCACGGAAACGACACGGTCATTCAGGGTGTAGGCGGCCGCCCTGCAGGAGTTCTTGCCAGAAGAGCACTGCCACCGTATCCTGCCCGTTGGGTATTTTTTATGAGTGCTCAACGTGAAGCCGTCTATCATTAGCAGGCGATTTCCACTCTTGCCGGTGCGAATATATTTTACTAAAATTTAATAAGAAATACTCCAGTTATCTTGGATACGTTTCCAATATTAAATTGACAAGGTTATTATTATTATACAATATATGAATAAATACGCGGAAAGTATAATAATCTTTAAAATTATACTGAGTCGAATATGCCAAAATTACAACGATATTGAGTTGTATAAAAGCAAAAACGCCACCGTTTCTCAAAGTCATGTCACGTGAAATCAAGTATAACCGATACTGCCGTAATTCTTATAGTTTTAGTACGAACATGTGAATTTTAAGTGAATTGTTATAGAATATATTAATATAATGCAAGTGACTAAATTTAACGATTTTGTAATAATGGACACAGATCGGTTTACATGTTAACCAAATTTATAAATTCATTTTTAACGATTTTATGAGGATATTGCAATTGCTCTGATAAGTTGTAAACATGCAAAAGAATATGAAGAATATTAAATAAGCACAAATTTTTTGCATTCATAAGTCATTTTCGATTCTTTGTGGACAGTGGTTTTTTTGTTTATATACAACTCATTTATATAATATACTAGTGATTACTCGGCATGCGATGCAATGCCACTCAAAGAAAGAAAGGGTTTATGTTTTAATTCTGTTTATTGAGACGCTTTTGGATTAGAGAAATTTCATAAAATTACCCGGTCCGAGCCCGTAATCTTCAGGCCCGGTTTGGCCCGAGTCCGAGACTCCGATCACACTTGTTACCCGAACCAGACTAAAAGCCTACATTTATCCGCCCGAAAAAAGCCCGATTTATTTTTTAATATAGTAATTCGTTTATACTTTTCAAACAATATAATATGTTACTATACACATGTGAAATAAATTATTACTATTGCCTTATGGCTGATTCATGAACATGGTATGAAATGTTTTTCTTAAATTTGAATTCCTTGCCCGGGCCCGAATCTGAATTGTCTTTAGCCGCCCAAGCCCTGCCCACGGACCGGGCCGGGTAAAGGTTCGCTGGCCAAGCCTAGGCCCCTGCAGACCTCTATTATGGATATACAATATTTTTTGTGTTTCCGTCTGTCGCTAGTTGTACGTATTTGATTCTCTTTTTTAGAATTTTTTTTATATTGTAAATACCTTCACGGGTGTGCGCACAACAACTCACCAAAGTTTTATCGAAATCGGATAGAATGGTAAAGGAATGCATAGAGGACAAACAAACAAATCTTCATTTATATATATATATATATATAGAAGATGAGTATATGAGAAAAGAGACCAGTCGAGTCAACGCAAATTAGTAAATTTCGTAATATGCTTTTTATATAATATTGAAGAATAAAAAAATACAACTATTTGTAATACTTATAATAGTTATAACACTGTTTAACTATATGTTTTTTCTAGATATTTATTCACTCCTCACGAAGGCGAATATATATGTTATGACGTTATCAAAATATTAAATGTATTCGTGTTTAGATGCGCCGCATGCCCTTGCATCTCGCTTGCACCTTCACTTATCATGTGATTGAGCGAGATAGAGATACCGCACGCGCCTGATATATGTATTTTTGCTAAATTTTATGTTTTTTATTTCTATTATAAGCAATTAAATAAACACATGTAATGAATCAAGAATTTAATTTTATTTCAATAAACATAATTTAAAAAAGAAGGAATGCAGTCGCTATTTTGGGTACGCTCGAGGTATTCAGGGTGATGGAAGAAATTTTTTTCACTCTGGGCGACACCAAAAGTTTGTTTAAATGTTTTAAAACAATGTCTGTAGATGTGTTGAAATGTATTTAAATTTAAAATAAAGATAAAGAAAAAGTTATTCAAAAAAAAAAAAGTTCCGGCCAGCGTAGGAAACTAAAGCAATTGTTTTACATTATGATAAAACATATTAAATAACTCTTAATATACAACAGTCGAAAGCTATTTATCATCAAGTATACAGAAAAAATATATTATTATGCATATAGGATTGATTTTTTTTAAATTGTTTTGTTCTAATATCGTATTTGATCTTACGCTTGGAAACTTTTTCTTAATATTATTAATACGTAGATGGGATACCTTAATTAACATATCGTCGTCATAAATAGAGACAAAAATTACCCGCATTGCTTATTCGTTTCGTTAAGTTAGTGTCAAAATACGGACAAAATGGTATAGACAAAACGGTACGGACAAAATGTTATAATATGCAAGATATGTAATTATATTTACGTCTTAAATTGAGCAATGTTTCGTCAAACCATTTTGTCAGTTAAGTGTCAAATCTCTATAACTTTTACAATTTATTCCGCAAAAAAGAAATTAAGCACGAAGACATAAAACTCGTTATAGGGTTAATGATTATCACACATTAAATCTTGATGTATATCCCTTTTGACGTCACATGAAATTTTTGAGGCTGGTGACTGTGAACGTTGTTCGCTGAGATGATCCGATCGTCTTGCGTATAAGCAAAGGCCCTACAAGATTTCTTGCCAGTGGAGCAAGTCCATCGGGTTTTCCCTGAACAACGTTTTGAATGGACGGTCATCGTGAACCCGTTTATGAGCAGTTGACGATTACCGTTTTTTCCAGAAGAAATATATTTCACTGAAAATTAACAAAAATTAATGTTTATCAAATAACTTCAATTTGCTTTGGCATAACTGTCTCTAAAAGATATGAAATTAGGGATTTGAATATCGGCAATATATTGCATTTTACAAAAACAGATTTCAAAAATGTAAAACAAAACTCGTGCGGCCAACTGGATATGCAGTACTGGACAGATAAATCAATACCGATATTCAAAAATACATAAGCAATGGCTAGGCATTTTTTCAATGAAACAATACAATTGTATAGTTTAGTAATAACATAATTAATCACTGTCAATCTTTGCAATCAGTCGTAAATTTTTTTAACCGGAAGACATTTTGGGATAGGTACCATAATTGAGTCCCTTTTGAATTTTAAACCTCCCATCAAAGTATCAGTTGCTATTAAAAATGTTCTCATTTAACATTCAATATTGCCCAAACATTTAATTATTTTTTTGAAAGTAAAGATGTTTCACTGCCATCGCTTCTGTGAATTAATTTTGGAAGGTTCATCAAACATTTCTACTAGCTCTACTTAAAAGTATTTTCCTTAATCGTCTATTCAATATACGTATTGAATTTTAAGTCAAATTCCATCCAAAGGGATAATTCGATCTTACATGTAATATACTTGTATTTGATATCAACCGTATTATATTTAAAACGTGTTGTTAATGTACATATCGATGCTTCAGTTCCTAAGAATAACAACTCAAAAACATCAGGTTTCATTTTTTACTGTACATCTAAATTTTGTACACATAAATGAAATTTTAGGGTTATCTAAAAAATGTATTTATATTTATAATATTATAAACATAATTTCGTTTTTTTTTTTTTAAATATTAATAATAAGAGTTTTCAGAGGTTTTTAGAGGTTACAGTTAGGATCTAAAGTAATAATAACCACTGTCATTCTAAAATAACCACATTTTACCATTTTGGGAATAGTAGATATAGATATTTTAAGGATTTCCTCATACTCAACTCAAAGCTGCAAATGTTTGACTTGTTATACTTTGGAACTGGGTATCGTGTATATGAGCAAACAGAGTGTTAACAGAATTAATACATAATTAAAATAATGATGACACTTTTAACAGTCTTTGTTTATTCAACACATTCATCTTTAAAATACAGATCATTATGAAAAAATTCGGTAAATCAACTACTCAAATATCCAGAGTAATGATTTTTTAGATAATCGTTATTCCTGTTCGAGTTATTTGGATTGAATCTAAATTTTTATGTACTGGCCACTTGATGTGATATGATATTTTGGTGCTGGATGATTGTGGATATCTTTAAGTGACACTATGTAGTCGTCACGAGTGAACGCGACCGCGTAACACTTCTTCTTCCTGGACGAACAATACCACCGGACCTTGCCTTCTGCATTCCTTTCCTGAACATAAAACGTGTAGTCGTCGATCATTAGAAGACGATGCCCACCGCGTTTTGAACGAATGTACTTGACTAGAACGAAAAAAATATTACTGTTAAAACATGTTTCTGAATAATCTATTCCGTTTTGTTCTATACTGCCAATATTGTCAAACAATAGACAGAAAATATAATATTTAAAAAAATGTATTCATGAATCTAACAGTGACAAAATTACTCCTAAGAAAAGTCCTATTTATTTAAGTCAAGTCCTTACCAAGCAAAGCAGTCGAAAATGAAGAGAAAAAAAAAGCTAGATCTTTAAGAACATTTTTAGTGCATTCAAAACTATGGGTCACCGGAAATAGCAACCAAGAAAACTAATTGAAAATGGATTGATAGCTCAAGTAATTTGATGACATGTTATCCCAACGTAAATGAACATAACCATGAGTGCGATAACATAGCTCTTGACTTCCAGCAATAGCTTTCACCTGGTATCCAATTCAATGTGTCTATTTTTTAATTTTTTGCTCCGAGTTAGGGATAATGATACCGGTGTCACAAAAGTAGATGACGGTTGGCAAAAAATCCTAATAATAATTACGAGCAATTGGGATCGCAATACCGGGAAGAAAGAACAATATAATTATTTAATATATGATTACGTCGATAATATAGCATATTTATTAAACAATAAAAATATTTAACCTGCTGTAATCGCAAATTCGATAGCAGGTAAAACTTTTGCAGGTACTTGTTGCGATACTAAACGCAAGGTGTAATTTTTTGAATGTTTGTTAAAAAATCAATTTGAATTTTCGATGTTGCTTAATTTTCAATATCGAAATACTGGAATTTTGCATAATCAAAACCAGTTATTGAGCAGTGGAAATGCTGGAATCCCGGTTTCAGCAATAGTTCCGAGCATACATCTGCATTTGCTTTTAGCCAGAGATTTTTCTGACCTAGCTCTGCCACTTCACCTTGCCTTCTTCAGCGCCATGCCCGTTATAATAATAGGAAAGTTAATTTAGATTTGAGGCTTCTGAAGATTTTTTAACTAATGTTTGCACTACATGTTTCAATACATATTTTGGTTTTAAAAAATAAAACACAATTTTTTATCAACTGATAATGCTCGTGATGAGCGAAACCGGTCCTGATCATTATAATTATGTGGAAGTAGTACAAACAAATTGTGTTTTATTTTTTAAAATATAATGTCTTTCCACCAAGAATTGACAGTTAACTCCTTAAAAGTAACATATTTTGGTTATATATTTTTTTTGTATAAACATGTCGATTATAACTACTATAAAATTATATCTGGGAAACTAAAATTTTCTCAAGACATTTCAGTTACGAGATAATATATATCTTTTAATTTCATTTATTATCAATACAAAATGATAATATTATATTATATCGACGGGGTTTCGGCCAATTGATGTAACTCTTAAAATTTAAATTGTGCAGGATACAGCAAAAACTGTGTTTATCGAAAATATAGTATAGAGATGTTTCGTTATGAATCTTTGAAATGCACTCCTGTAAATTCTCATGTTGGTAATACGTAGGGAGTGTCTATATAATAGTGGCTTACATCAAGTGGGCGTGATTTAGTGATAAAACAAATCTAAAATGACGTTTCCCTCCCAAAAAATGGTCAATTTATTTTTCTAATTTACATCATTTGGTCGAGATTTACTCCGCCGTCTTAAAAATGATTTCGTATTTTTGAGGGTTACATCAGCTGGCCAAAACACCATTGATATTAAATATGTATATTCCTTTTAAATTTTGTTGCATATGCATATACTTCATAAATCAATATGACAAAAATATTGTTTTACGAACTAAATGAATTCTTTCTACGCTATCCTCAGCTACACTATCCTATGCTTGCTATTACTACAAGTTCCTGAGGTAGAGAAATCTATTGACGACAATAATAATTGATGAAATTAAAATGAATATTGATGTGCTACTATCTAGGGACAAAATTATTGTGATATAATTTTCACCAACACATGTTGTAGTCACTTTTAAGGTGTTCAATTCTTGGTGGAAAGACATTATATTTTAAAAAATAAAACACAATTCATTTGTACTACTTCCACATATGTATAATGATCAGGACCAACAACTGAAACTTTTTTTTTTTTAAATACCTGTTGTAGTTATATGAATTTATAATTGTTGAATTAAATTTAATCAATTAAATAGCTAAATTTAATATTAAAAATAAATATGTTATATTAGTCCTTTTAACATGCGAAAAATTAATACTAATCATTATTCTCACGTTAGAAGGTATAATAAAAAAATATGAAAACACAATACCTGCACTTCATTTTCGATAAGTTTTATTGTTTCACGTTTTAGCATTTTCAATAAAGCTATGATTATATTTTTACCATGGCTGATAAAAGAAATTAGATTTTACAAAAAAAAAAAAAAATTTACTAGATTGCCTGTATATATGATATCACATGTGGTTACATGACGCATGCACTTCAAATTCTAAGGGTCAAGACACAGATGTGACGAAATGGGAGTCATGTACCGTGAGCATTGCTGTTATATGAAAACGAACAGCGAACGCAATCATGACTCGCATTTCGTTGTGTCTGTTTGGTGCAATGTTTTTTCCCTTAGTGCTTTTTATTTGATGCACTGTAATCCAAACGTTCCACATGGGACGGATTCCGTACGTCAATACCAAATAAGTATTTTAATTTAATTTAAATATGAGACCTCGAAGATGAGTTAGCTTTCGTGTCAAATGTTTTTTTATTTATAAAAATTACGAGAAATAAAGGGAAATTTTCATTTCATTTAATTGGGATGGGGTCCTGGACCTTAATTTACATTCCGGGACAATCTCGGAAAATCTGAGACTGTTTGTACATTTATTTTAAAATTTCATATAATATTCGTGATTTATGATCATGAATGTTGGTCATACTGACAACCTCCTTCCCTAATGTGTAGATCACAGCTTTGCACTGACGAGAGGAACAGCACCATCTAACCTTCCCACTGGCAGCTACTCGGTGCTTGTAAAAATTAAATTTACCCACTATGAGGACAATAGCGAAATCTGGATTACCCTTTTTTGGAACACGAACAAATCGCACTAAAAAAATTCAAGAAAAATAATATAAGAAGTCAGTATCTGGATGCACTGACGATCTGTAATTATGTGATATAGATACTGACCATTGTCATTATCATTTTTGACCACTGTACCATGGGACCGACCCATACTGATATTTAATTTAATGATAAAAAATAAAATTGGACACTGACCAAAGCAATGGAGGCCATAAGAAAACTCTCATCGTGTATCATAGAGAAACGACATATTAAGGTTTCAATTGAAACCATTTTTTTATTTATAGTATTATTGTGAAAAACTTAAATACATTAAAAGCAAAATTAGTACACAGATTGAAATAATAATATTGGATGAAAAACCTTTAGTCATATGTACTACTTTTGAATAATCCTATGTTGAATTTTTGTAGGTAAATAGCATATTAATTACAGATCTTTTAACAAAGCACAGTAAGTATTCTACAATTTTATTACACGGTCAGGAAATTTATAGAATGTTGAGATAGCTAGACAAAGGAGCATTTTAAAGTGAATTAGTTGAAAATGCTTTTGTACTGAGCAGAATCAGTTCAGATCGAAATACACAGATGTGGAATAAGTTCTTTAAATTGTGATTCATAATTTTGTTTTTTCATTGAGTATTGAAAGTTAATTAATCGAATTTTGTTTATATATCTTCAAAATAATTACTGTATAGCAGTGAATGTATATGAATATTGTTATATAATACCATAATATACCAATTCCATCACAAAATAACGTAATCGATACGGTTACTCAGGTAATACTGGTTAAACCAACATTCGGGCAATTTTACCGTAGACAATAATTTCTGAATGAAAAGAATGATTTCATGAGATTGATTGTTTACAAACTAAATCTTAAAATGTTGTTTGGGTGTTCTCTCTCGTGCGCTTAGATGTGTATTATACGATAAAATATGTGTCAGCGATAAAATTAAAGCATTACATTTGAATAGGAGTCGGCACGAAATCAATCTTTTGCAAAAAATGTCATTTTGCGCATGTCTGATACATACGATTCAAACAACTTGTAGAACTATTAATGTACTTGGATATTTTCACCACAATGGAGTCCTACCGAACTAATAAATGACAATGCAATCAATCTATTGATACTGAATAAGTATGGAATACAAATCAGGCAGAAGGTGCATTCATAAGGATAAGAATATTTTACACATTATTTTGAACGAGTGTATGATGTGTCACAGTCGTAAGATATTTCTTGAGACAACTGAAAATGGTAATTACATTGGGAAGAGTTCAACAATATTGGTAAGTAGATCGATATATTCTGCGTAATGGTAATTCAAATAATCAATAGGATTAAGAATTCAAATTTCGCAGAAAGCCGAATATAACAAATACTTAATTTTCTACGAAGAATTGGTGATACGTTTCATATTTTTTTAAGACCGCATGAAGCCAAAGCAATGACTAAATATAAATCAATAATCGAATAAAAAGTTTCTGAAAATTCATTTTAAATTTATTTAAACGTTACGGTTAATTCTTTATTACTTTTTTATTCATCAGAATTATTGTCGCTACCTGTCAATGTTCGGTACAATTTGCGAACTGGTGCCATATCACTTCCTTCACAGATAGTTGGCGAATCAATTCTGCAATTACAGTCATTATGAGATGATTTTGTATACTAATTTAGTTTTTTTAAATATTTCGAGATTTAATCGTACACTTACCATATAATAATTATTTTTGTCATTATTTCATAGTAGTTAACTTGTAAATGGAATATATTGAAACCGGAATTTCATTTTTCAATACCGGTATTACAAAAACAGATAAAAATAATTATAATAATTTTGAATTGGGATCGCAATATCGGTCGAATATACAGTAAAATTGTTTGATATAAGATAAGCGTCGGAAACCAAATTAAATAAATAATCAAAATATTTAAGCAATGAAATTAGAATTGCAATCGCGAATCTGATAAGTGTAAATTTTGCTTTGACCAAAAAAATACTGTGCTCTTTAAACTTTTGTAAGTTAAATCCAAAATCTTCCAATACCGAAATATTGGTTTTTGGCAATTTCAAAACCGGTATATAGTTGTTAAAAAATAATACCGGGATCCCGTTTTCAGTAATACCCGTATTGCAATCCCTAACTGGTATGTCTTTATTTTGAACCCAAACGATGAACATTATTATGATATTAATTATTTTTTATTCCAATGGGCATTGAAATTCTCGTTCACTAGGACTTCCAACCAACTTCAAAGAGCTACTGATAAGATTAAGTATGTACCTGCAAATGAACGAATGTTACCGAATCATTCTATAGTTTTTTAGGAAATCTGGCAATCATTGTGTATACCCGCCATGGACTAGCGTTTTTCAACAAGTGGTCAGCGGACCACCGACTACCGTTAGCGCCTATACAAAAATGCCTAACTTATATTCAAAACCTGTGTTCACACTGTTTTTTTGTTTTTAATATTGATTATAGGTTTCGCATGGCAAAATCAACGGCACGTAGACGTACTGTTTTGGTATAATATCATCGTTGCAGACCGTCTCGCCGAAGCACTGGGGCGTAACCTTCATTAACCCAAATATGTCGAATGAAGACAATTCAGCATCTAACATATAAATAATATTTTCATTCCTGCGTTGGTGGTCTGCTAAATATTTGTTCTATTTTAGTGATCCGTATCTGTAAAGCCGTTGAGAAACACTGCTTTAGACTGCTCTCTTATTTTACGTCCTATATCGCATTTTTTGTACTAATCGTTTTCTAACCCCATCTATATATAATCACCGCCAGAACGGAGGGTTGAACGATTTAAATACAACCCATTCTCATAGAACAACTTTTGTTGAGGTGTCAGGTGTCATTAAAAGTGCACATTGTTACAATATATATTATTACATTTGTCTTGATTTATATATCTATCTGTCTATCCATATGTAACGCATTTATATTTTTAGTATAAAAAAGTGAAATATGAAAATCCATTTTATAGAAATATTATAATTTTTAGTTCGTTTACATATATGGTTTTACACAGTGGCGGCCGGTGACAGGAATATTAGGGAGTGCAAAAAAAGATTCACATATTTATGCAAGAAATCCATCCTCCACATATTGGATTTTGAAAGTACTATCAGACATATACGAAAATATAAGTCTGATATTGGCGATATCAACTGTTTCTCTTCACCAGGGTTTCCCAAACCTTTCCTGCGGATTAATTTCGACGGACCACCTTTTTTCTTTTTTTTGGGTAGGTAATATCAATATGAATTTGAGTACGTCTAAATTTGTTGCAGCCCTAGCAGCATATACAACCATTCCAGGTTGTCGCGGATGATAGTTTGGGAAACCTTGTCTGTCTTTAGTCGTGGTATGTCTCAAAATGAATTGATCCTTTTTAAATTTTAGAAGTAACACTCACTTTCGACGGAAGTCATCGATATTGTATAAATTATTTGTAATGGCTTAACGGTTTAGCTAAATACTACATGTATTTTTATTCGTGAAGAGTTGAAGTATAGACAGGGCTCCAACGACATCGTAAAAATCTTCTCTGCTGTATAAGACGGTTAGTTCAATTTAAGTTTGAATTCCTCGGTGAAATCATATGTTAAGGTTACCGTATTAATGTCTGCAATTGGAATAATTCTGTATTAAGCCGGAAATTTTTCGCATAAGTATTTTTTGGGAAAGTAATTTGTAGAATTCAATATAGAAGAATATAAAAAATATTAGAGGAAGGTGTATTACGAAACTAAACCAGATACACAGTTGAATATTATGGAATAGGTAAGGCCAGCCAGGTAGAAAACTCGAAACTATTTTATTTTAAATATTCAATAATATCTACACGGTATTATACACGATCATAGTTATAATTTTATAAATTGTATTCATCACTCCAAAAGTTATAATGGTAGGTAAATATTATTCTTATCGAAGAGCGTATAGTTAAAGAATCATATTGAAATTAAATGAGCTTACTACGCTTGTTCCACTGCTCTTTTTCATTCATACAAATGACTGTTACAGGCTTGTAAACGCAAACGTCAAGTCGCTTTCGGGTACGTTCGGGAATTTCCGCCAGGGAGATCAATGCTCAAAAACAGTCCATACAAAATCCCCCCTTCGCGTAGTTCATACTGTTGCAACGTCACAAATATGTCAAAATACATGGAACATTTCAGACGTCTAAGGAGTGCAAAAGAATTTATGCTCCTACCGCGTCATCGACCGACTTTCATGCGTATTCTGAATCGACGCAGAATACGTTTGCTAGTCGTGTTTATTGATCATCGTTTCCTCCAATATTTTCCTATGGGAAACACGAGGAAAATTTAAAATTAGTGAATTGGTATAATTATTATATTTGAATATCGTTTATTAATGGAATATTTTGATGGGACTTATTGGAGTGCAGTGCACCCTTTGCTCCTTTACAAGAGCCGTCCCTGGTTTTACATATGTGAGTGTAAAAATTATAAGTCAATAAAAACACATGTTATAGAAAAGATGACAGTATCAAAGTTTTTTTAACTATTTGCCATTTAAAGTGTATTATGTACTGTCAAATAAATTTTAAATAAGTCTAAATGTGACTTTAATAAAAATAAATTATGTTGTAGAACTAAGTCACAGCTCATAATATATACAGGTGACCCTGCCACTTGGTACTTTCTAGTCATATAATAATAACAATAATTATTCATACTTTTTATAATAAATAACAATAAAGAGTCGTCAAAACTGAGGCTTCTCCCAAAATACAATAATTACACGACTATATAGCCCTAACTGTACCACTGCACTACAATGTCCACTTCGGGTTCTTCTCTTTCTTGGGTATGATACTATTCTTAGCCAGGATGCAGACAAAGAACTGGAAAAGTCTCTTGGCTACCATGTTCGATGCTGTCAACTTTATTTGGATGCTCTGCAGCATTACATTTCACGACAGTCATATTCAGAAAGCTTAGTGTATTCATTTTTCTAATCTATTCATGATTATGTTTAGTAATACTCAACAAATTGTTTTCATGTGTGTACGCATGAGCATTACAACTGAAATAGCTTTGTTTGATGCATCTCCAGCGAGAAACACCCTTATTTGACGTGTAACTCATTGCGAACCTATACTTTCCAACTGTCAAAACTGCGTTACCTTGCCGGGATTCCCCGAAAACTGGAGTACCTACAAATAGAAGATAAACAAATGATTTGTCAATTAATAGTATCGAGTGTTCTCAGTGTAACCTCAATTTGTGATTTGACAGGTTATAAGTGAAATAAAAAAATTCACGAACCGGAACGCTCGATAGTATCTAATAATAATAACAAATTTTGCCAGTTAATACTATCGAGTGTTCTTGTTGTAACCTAAACATATAATTTGATTGTCAGTACACAAAATGGAAAAATTCGCGAACCGGCACACACAATAATTCTTTAAAAAGTATCGACACTTTTTTTCCATCAACATCTCTATTTATTCATCTTGAAGTATATGAACTACATTGATATCTGTAGTTTCTAGACATATTGATAACAATTTTTCTTAAAATACATAAATGATATAAACTATTTACTAACTGTCAGTTCAAGTTCACTCAGTAGAATCGAATGCCTGAATATCGAAAGGCGAAACCCGGGTCGTTAGTGGCGCAATGCATGGAAATGTAAAAAAAGTTATATTGAAACTCTATCAAGCACCCTCAGTCGATATATTAAATTAGTTCCCATAATTATTTCAACATTACAAGTGTAATATTTTAAGTAGTTTAAAATAATACATATTGTTTAAATGTAATTCGTTTTTTTGCCATGCTTACTCCCAATATGAGAAGCATATGAACTTATATTGGAATATCTCAACATAAGTCTTTTTTAACAAAACCAGTTGTAATTTAGTTGCTTAACCTCTCTTTTTGGCGAAGGTATGGACGGAAAGATGGTGCTAAGTAAGGACTAGAAGTTAGCTAATCTCTTCCTCTATGCCTTATTGGACTCATTAATACCAGGGTTTCT
Source organism: Himalopsyche phryganea (assembly GCA_022494535.1). Taxonomy (NCBI): domain Eukaryota; kingdom Metazoa; phylum Arthropoda; class Insecta; order Trichoptera; family Rhyacophilidae; genus Himalopsyche; species Himalopsyche phryganea. The sequence goes on from JAGVSL010000049.1 coordinate 5,465,652, forward strand.
CTCCTCACAGTAAATAGCAGAAAACTTTAATAGCAATAATTTTAGTTTAACCAACTCGCTTTCTAGTGTTAAAATAAAAGTATAGTATCTTGTGAAAGATTTTTGTAAATTTGAATTTCAAGCACTTTATTATAATTTCATCTTAACCAATATTTAACACAGGAATATACATTACCATAACATGATTGTAATCGATGGTATTAACTTATTACACAATAAATCAATATGGAGATTTCTCTTTTCAAACATTTTTGCTAATTCATACATACAGTTTTTAATATGCTGTTCTTAGGTCAGGAAAACACAAGACGTAATCGACAATCAATTGGCACACATTTTCACATATCACATAAACATCAGCATTCAACATTGATATCATGTTTTTCTTATGTAAACGAACATCACATGTAATTCGGCATCATGCAGCTGTACCCAACCTTTTGGATGACTCCTTTGTTTATATTTTAATTTATCTTGTATTCAAAACATCTGTAATCTTCCAAGCCGGTTGATTTAATTTAATTGTCTGGTTGGGCTAGTAAAATAAATAAAAATAAATGAAACACACTTTAAATTAGAATGCTTTAGTTTATTTTTTTATCAAGGAAAATAATATCTAAATTTTAATTTTAGTAAACATCGATACTTAGATTATTAATAGACATTTTAAAATAAACTAAAACATCCAAAATTTAAACATATGTTTGGACATTCAAAAAATCACTGAAAAAAAGAATTCTAATGAAAAAAATAATTTGTTTAGATATGTTCGTATAAAATTGTAAATAAATTAAAAATCGTTAATAATACTATAAAAAATAATTCAGTTAAAATAGAATAATTTAAATTCAATGTGGTAACATAATCAATTTTATTGCTATTAATAACTCCCTATACATTTAAATACATATGGTTTTATATATATACTAAATATCAAACAGCTCGGTTTTATTATTTATTCCATATTTTATTATTAATACATAGTGAGAGCAAGAAAATAAATACATATATAGATATAACTATACCCAATTTTGTGACTTTTTTTACGACTTATCTTTCTTGAAATTAAATTTAATCAAATAAGTGTTCAGTATAACTTGGGCTGTATGAGTTATGTATAAATAATTCAGTGATACTTTTTATACAAATAATATTTCACTTTAAATATAAAGCAATAGATGTCTCTGATATATATATGCGTGACTAGCAATACGAAAAATGTGTTCAAAAATAAGTATTGTGTTTGTAGAAATGAATTATTTAATCGAAAAAAAATAGTAGATGTTTATTGGAATATAAGAATCAAGAATGCTTCAATCAACTGTTTTCAAGCATACATTATTTTATGGATTACATGAATGTTTGTAAAAAAAACATGTAAATATTTTAATAATTGATAGATGTCCGAATCTGATCCTTTTCACTCAGTATTGAGTATAGATTAAAAGTATTCCGATATAATATAATAAATAAACATATTTCTAAGTAGATAAATAAATACAGTTATGCTTTGGTAATATAGATTCATACAATCATTTTATTCATGGTAAATTAAATTTATAGGTAGTCGTAAAGATAAATAATAAAAAAAAAATGTTTTAACTTCAGATCAACAACAACATTCACAACATACCTACATTACATTTTTTGTTTATATTCTTTTTGGAATAACTACATATTCTTTGGCATTATATTAAAAATAGACTATTTTAAACATATTTTCGAGATAACCAACACTCATGTATGACATTTTATTAAGTATGCCAGAAATTAAATTCGTTAATATTTCCATCAATAAAATATATATCTAAAAATTCGTAATCACTTTTCTCTACCAGGTTGTCAACCACTGATTTATGGTATAGTGAATAAAGTTTAAAAAATAATCATAAATGCATTCATGGAGTAGGAAATATCAAGTTTTTTTAATTTATAAAATTAATGTTTAAATAATTTATAGACTTGTTTATTTGTCTGTGCTTTCGAAATTCATTGATGAATTGAGTGTATCATTTTCAATACAACTTAATATCTCTGAAATATAAATTCATCATAACATAGTTAATAAAATAAAGTACTTATACCAATTTAATAATATTTCCAAATACATATGGAAATTGAAAAACTAAACTGTTTCGATATAATTCTCATTAAAGTCAATCTTAAGCCATAAAACACATTTATTTAAATTTATTAAGAAGAGATCATAAGTATATATGAGTTTTGGGACAAAAAGCAATTTTAGAAAACCTTTTTAATGAATCCCTGAACAAAAACTAGTGTTCCAAAAACAATACTAAAATTATACATTAGATGAAGTATTCATAAGTAATTTCACTAATTAACATAATTGCTATGTAAATAAACAATAAATTAATAAAAATACATCATACATAATAAGTTATAATATTCTGACTAGCATACTTACATTATGACTTTTTTTTAATTCAGGTAAAAATAAATAATAATTTAAAGGTTTAATACTGTAACATTGATAATGATAGTTAATTTATTATTATGGTTTAAATTAATATGTTACCGATGTCATAAATCATCACATAGATACATTTAGTTAGTATATTAGTACAGAGGAAACTATGATACAATCGTCATACAGAAGAAAGGGATCAAGTGTTAAACAGTAAAATGTTCCAGAGAATTGTTTCAACAGTGGTTTGATGGTTGCAAGGGTGCAGAGGTTATCGTCGTTGGATTCAGTTATTCGTCTCGCGGGGACCAATAAGGAGTTTCATGAATTGATTTCTTAATCAATTTATGTTGTGATGTCCCCCCACCCATCCAATCCCAAAACCAGGATGTAGTGAGAGCGATAAACTAATCACTAGTCTTGTCTTAGCTCTTTCCTTCTATCCCTATTTTGTACGCTAAAGAAAGGTTGAGCAACTGAGTAACAAGTACTTCTCGTACAAAAACTTCTGTGGAGATACCTCTATTAAGAGGCCGTATGTACATTAGGAGATGACGGTTTAAAAAAAACAATCTAAAAACACTGATTTAGATTTTTGACATTTGTGGGTAATATGTATTTTATGTTGGAAAGTTTCTCCATGCACCTATTATGATAGTAAAATGTCGAAAAATTCTTTTGTCTATTTTCATGAAAATACACTTGGTACCTTTCTCTTGTTTGACGATGATATATATATATATATATATAATACAGTGTTACTCACTATTATCAGTTTAGTACAACAAATAACCGTTTTCTAGGTTCATAAACATAACATTTACATACTTTTCTAATACGGCGATTTCATTCTTGCAAAATGTGTCCGCTCGTTGAACGATAAGTGGTTGTGATGATTCCTGAGCTTCACAAATCGGCCATCCATAGTCCACGCATTGGCCCGACAGCCGCTTCCATGTCCTGAAGAACAGCGCCACCGTATGCGCCGGTGACCGGCGGCATCCGTCCGGAAGTAGTGCATTCCAAATGTATATCCGTTCACTTTCATCAAACGAGACTTCCGGTCAAATGAAGGCACGATTTCAACTACGGCAAAATGGAAACAAAAACAATGAAGCATCTGGTCATACTTAGTCATTGTTTTATAGAATGAATTAATAACTGATTCTCTTTCCTTTTTATGGTTGTATGGTAAATGCCATCAAATGATTTCCATCTAAAAGATGGAATTGTTTTAAACATTTGTATGCGATTGTCGTAATATCCAAAATCATGTGACGTCATTTTCGGATAGATGCGTGATATCTGAAGAAAACACATGTTTTATCTAATGTCGCATGTTGAACTTATCTGTCAGGTGAATCCAAAGGATAGGGAAACGTAGCCCTCGGACCATTTTACAACAACGGTTCTAAGACATGTGCTTTAGGAGCACTCGAGTATTAGCTCTGCTTATTTTTCCTTCAGTTTGTTTAAAACTTCAAATGTTACTCCCGAATATAACTGTATCATCTATCCAAATCGAGGAATGATTACTTCAAATATATGAAGACAAATACACACTGAATCAATAAATATAATGTGATAGGTAGGAAACAAAGTATTTATTTTTGTAAGTACTGCTGGTATATCAATTGTTTCGTTTATTATTATAATTTAATAAAATATTCGGGAACACATTTCAATAAAATTAATTAGGTACTAGATCTGATTCTTTGTCTAACCTTTCGAATTGCCTATTACCAAACAAATAAAAAATCTAAATACACTTTCAAACTTCTTAATAATTACTTAAAAGTTCATAAAAATATGCAGTGGAACCCCGATTCATCGTTTTTTAAGGGCCTTTCAAAAGAACGATGAATGAGGGAAAATCTAAGTACCAACAATAAAAATATCAATAGACATATAAAGATAATAATAATTGCAGGTAAAATGATCAATGCGAGAACGATAGATTGGGGTTCCACTGTATGTTTAAGGATAAATGTGCACAAAAATAAAAAAATATATATATTTGCTTTCAAAAAAGTTTTGCATGTTTGTTTAGGTACATAATGTAAAAAAATAGCATAATTCGTAAAAATAAAATTTAAATCATCAATAACATAAAATAGAGGCATAAGTAGCTGAGTACCATTATTAAGTAATTTTCTTGATAAAAGCATTAAGTTATATAATTTTAAAAGTTGGCTTAAAACGAAACTGAAAATTTTAAGTAGGTATTACACAATGATGACAAAAATGGAGTTCATTGACAACGTTATGTAAATAAAAGACTGAATATAATTGATAATCTAACACAAATTAATTACATACCTACTGTTTTTTCGATGCAATATATTATTTAAAGAATTTTTCACTAAATTATAAAATGCATCATTTAAAAATAAAGTACTAGTTTAAAAAAATGCCTTTGAAATACCTAATGCTTACGTTTTGTATCTTAATAATAATATATAAATGTAAATAATAAATTTGGTTTTGGTCGAATATTATAAACATTAAAATAAAATAACTATATATATATATAAAGTTTATTTATAATACCTCTAGTGTGATTTATATATTTTTAATTAAAATAACTTATAATTAAATCGAGTGCAATGTTCAAAACATCTGTACATTATTACTTACATACTAATATGTAAAATTTCATATTTTTTGTATAGAAAAAATAGTAAAATATGTATTTTACGTAATAGGGAGAATTCACATCGACTGACAAGTTGTGTCACATACCCATTCGCCTATCACTCACTACGGTGCGAGTGAGGGAGAAATGCGCACTGGCAGAAAACAAGACACTTACGCTTGCACAACAGATTGAGTTCCAATAGTTCTGAAGGTAACTACTTTATAATAAATATATAATTCTGGATTAAATAACAGGAAATCTAGCACAATTGTATTAAACCAAAAAGTTTTCATTCGCCATTGGTTATTATATATATATATTGATTTTAAAAGAAACACGGATGGAACGTGATAGAAGTACTACTAACATTTTTCATAGCACCTATCCCAGGGGTTGGGAACCAGTAGCCTTCATTATTTTCATTAATTTATGAAAGAATTTCTGTTTATTTTATGTATACTTAAGTGAAGTTTTTTTTAATGCAGCCTAATCAGATTAAAGATAAATGATTGCAGCCTTCCAACAGGAAAAAGGACCCCTACCCCCTGACCAATCCTTTCAAAGTTTATCAATCAAAATTGATCATCAGAATTGATCAACCCATTTAAACAATATAAAAACTACAGCTGGGTTATATTATGGAGAACTAGAGATTGATGAAATAAATCGACAATGAAGAACCATTGAAGCAATGATTTCATAGCAGAACAGTGAGAAGAGAATGTAGTTGGGTTATCATAAGTAATGAAACAAAATTTTATATTACCATATAAATATGGATACAGGGCATGGGTGCCTGTGATGTTTCCAACATATCAATTGAACTCAATAAAGAATCAACAGGATCCTCTTATCCGGGGGTATATGTTTTTTATTAAAGACATTATACCCAGCAATAAAAGAGTGTATAGGAGTAAATTTTGAAGGGTTCACAAATAAATATGCAATTCGTTCAAATTTAAATTATATCAACACTGGCTTCCATATTATTGTCTGCCGTGCTTCTAGCGTATATATGTGAAACAACAAATAATTAAAAAAATTAAACCAAAAAAAGACAAACTTCAACATAATTATCATCTAATTATTATAAGACATCGACTGAGGGTGCTTGATGGAATTTCAATATGAAATTTTAATTGTTGAGATTTTGTACATTTCCATGTATTTGTCACTAACGACCCGGGTTTCGCCTTTCAGCATCTTCAGGCATTCGAACACACGAGAGAACTCAAACTGGCAGTTCCCATCATCGCGTTAAATTGATTTCCCAAATCTCCTTTCTGACGATTTTATTTATTTTTCCTAAATGCAGACATATAGTTTCTGAAACCTTCAACGATAGATAATGTTTTTAATCCAGTGTTTCGCAATTATAATATGTCACATAACGCTTTTATATAGTGAACAATGAGGAGGAACCCTTAAAATATTTTCCTATCATATTTAAAACCAATTACCAGTGAAAAAAAATGTTTCAATGTCAAATACCCTTCTAATTCATTTTTACAGTTTTCTAAGCAAAGGTCAGCAACCAACTTTCACGAAGAAACAAACCTTCTTCAATACCAAATTATATGAGTATAGCTATTTTTATATTACGATATCACCACGGAACCACATTTGGGAAACGCTGTTTTATTTTTTCTTTAAAAATCCATGTGCAATTCTTTTGTAAAACTGATATTTAACGCATTCGAGAAAAAAGAGTGGATTATTGATTATAAAGAAATCTTTTTTCCAATCAATAAAGAGGTCCTTACAACAACAAAAAAAACAAACAATTTTGTACAATATTCACAGTATCCTAAATTCAGTTGACTTCAGATTATCCTGTTCAATTTGGTATTTTTAACATACTGTCCATTGTTGTTGTAATAATACTGTGGCGGTTCGTGGTTGTGAATGTTCTTGTACGCCACGACGTGGCCGAATCTGGTGGCCACGGCCGAGAAGCACTTGGTGGTGTTGTACGACGAGCACCGCCACCAGATCTTTTGATTTGACGACACTGTCTTTTTCCAGAAGGTGTAGCTGCCAACTTTTAGCAGCCATCTTCCAGCTCTTGACGGGATAAAGGTAACTGAAAAAATATTTGTGAATTAGTATCATTACAAGTCTATTGCATTATATTTTTTTTACATTATTAACTGTACTTTTATGTTGCTACATTCTTTCTCCCTATAGCCGAGCTGTCGATACTAGTGGGTGTTGATCCTTTTAAGTGAATTGATTTTTCAATTGACGTAAAAATGTGTGTTGTTAACATTGCCTGACCCTAAAAACAGGACGCAGGGATAATGATAGTCTAACTACTAGTTCTTACCCAGCTTCACCCTACTTTTCTTACCTTATCCGTAAAAGTAAGGTTGATAGACTGACGAACAACCAGTCCTCGTAAAAAATATATTTGTTGAGATGATACATTATGGATATTATTCTCCATATTGAGCGGAGATAGTAATTTCACCTTTATATAAAATGAAGTTCCACTAATTCGTATTGAACTGAAAACATGTACCCTTCCCAGTATATTGTATGTTTACATTTTCGACTTATTTACACTTTTAATAATACTATTTTATAGAGCACACGTATGGTTTATTTTATTTAAAAAAATATACTGTCCAACAAAAATGCCCTAAAATAAATATTAATAATTAGGCATTGAAATTCTTTTCATTCATTTTTGTTATACTGTTCCTATAGTACGGCATTTCAGTTGTAATATTTAATTCTTACTGCCATCTAACAACATTTTCCCAAAGCAATTTAATTGGAGTGCAAAAGGAAAACTAGTGTTCAGCGGTCTTAGAGTTACAAAATAAATCATTCACCCTTTCATCTTTGAGTTTTATAGTGTTTTGAAGAACCTTATTTTATAATAACATTTTTGTTTTTCGTTCTTACAAATACAGTATAAATTTTAAATTATTAGTAAACAAAAAAACTGTTTCGAGGATATTTTTTTATTTATAGAAAACAATTAAATATACATAGTACAATAGTGCAGAATAATAGTTTAATCTCTTCATATTTTTTCTTATTTGTTATCTGAGATACTGTAACTAAGCAATGTAAAAAATATATTAATAAACATTTTAAGTTACAAAATTATCTAAAACAGTACAAAACTTAAATGAAATTTTATAGACTATGGTGGTAATGGTTCATCAAAAAACCATGATTTGTCCTAATACAAAATCAGCTGAAAGATAATTATGTATAATGTTTGAGTTCCGACAAAAAACGATTTATTACATGATTCCTGTGGAACTTAATATTTTTTACCTCCAGGTAATGTCATATATATTTAGATGTACATGCATTCATCGCTCAACAGTTATTATTAACAGGTATAACCGTACCCGTCAGAGATGACGGTATTAAAATTGAAATACTGAATATCTAAAGTAACTAGTACAGCGGAACAACACCGCGAACGCCTAGGTCATGAGAAAATTTCATACCTACATGTGTTATGTGTAATAATGTGGGCTATTATATATAAGATAAGATTTTTGTATAATATATTATTTAAGATTATTTTTATAGATTTATTGTGTAGAATTGACTCACAAATTTAATATACGGCTTTGATTTACTTAAGCCTCCATATTTCATATTTATATTTTTAATAATTTAAGGAAACTGGATTTAAAATATTGATTCACTTGGTAATGCTAGAGTTGCGTTTATTAACCGTTAAAACAGTAAAATTATTCATTGTCCCCCTCACCAAGAAATGTTTAAATTTTAAAATGACTCGTATGAAGTAATAATCAATTTATACTATTCAACTGATTTCAATGAAGAAGAACTCAGATACACTGATGTAAATAAATTAATGTGTCCATCTCACAAGAATTGATTGCATCATCACAATATGCAATGATGAAATCACTCATTATAATTTAAGCAGTGCGCCCAAATAGTAATAATATTTAAACGCTCCCTGTTAAGAAACACTGACACTTAATTTATGAAAAGTTGTATTTATTTTTATATATTCTGGTAAAAGTCACAGATGAACAATATTTTTTATTTTCAGCTTGACATTTCTCAACATACGATTGATACATATCGCAAATTCTCATCGGAGAGGTATTTTTTGTTTTTTTGTTTATATTAAACTGTATCGATAGACTATCTATGTGGAGCTTAATATCAGCTATGACATCAGGTTTAGTTTTGTTACCAGGGGGCCGTTTACCTCTTCGGTCATATCCTTCATAGGTACCGAGTACCCCTCTGTGTCGACACGCATTCTTAATAATTCCAGCCGATATCGAGAGAGTTTTTCTATAAAAGTTTTGACAAACTCGGTGTCTCGTGCCATTTATTTCAAAATAATACTGCTTTGAATCTACCCTTAACATTTTATTACTAAGCATTATTGTGCGTCTTTTAGGTGGAGTGGATACCACGCCTGCAAGAATAAATTCTTTCTGTCGTTTAAAATCCTGTAATTGCCAATACTCCTCGCACAAGGCTCGCCTGTCCTCTTCTGTAATATTTTCGAAGCATTTAAACCGGCAAGATGTACAATCAACTGCTTTCGGAGTTTTGATTCTACGAGCTCTGCTTCTAGATGTATACGATATACTAAGATTTTGTCGTTCGTGTGTGGTGTTCGCTTTCCATTTGCTCGGGTCACTCTTTTTCCAGAGGCTTTCTTCATTTTCTTGAGATTCACCAAAGCCTTCAGTGTGTCGATTGGAATCATCGGAATTGTTCAACCCAATTCCAAAATTATCAAACGTTGGTAAAACTTCGAGTTTCACCTGAACAGGATCACCAGAAAGAATATAATTCGAATCAATCTCAAAAGACTTTGATCGCTTATAAGTATTTTCTTCTTTGAGATGTAATAAGGAACTTGAATCTTCACTTTCACTGCTGCCTGTAAATATGACAATTGTTTTATGTTAAAAATAATTCATATATTAGGTACATCACATTCATATATTCATTAATTGCCATAATTGAGTGGAAACGCTTTCTTTTGAATGATTTAGTCCTTATTTTGTTTTGCATTAAGAGTATAGATATCAAAACTGAAAAAAACATAATAATTTATGAATTTACACTCAAAAAAATATACGTAAATATTATTTCAACTCTTGCAACCAACCCATTCTCGAACCCGTCCACAAAGAAAGAGAATTTCTTATCATTATAATATTTGCAAATTTCATGCAAGTATGGTATAAAAAATATTCTATTACACAATATATAACAAAAGATTTTATCTTCTAGAAGTACCAATTAATATAAAAATGAAATTTCGGTCTAACCAAACTAAATATACATAAATGTATGATAAAAGCCTATATTTTACGTTTTCAAAATAGAGTGGTATGTTACGATATATTTTCCAAATAACGAACGTGTATTTTGAGTTATTTACATGAAACAAAATGGTACACCAGTTCTTCACCCAACCTAAATATGTTATTGAATTAAAGGTCTACAGAGGCCGAAATTTGATAAAATTACCCAATCCAAGCCCGAACTGGTCTGAGGCTTAATATCACACTTATTACCCAAACAAGAAAAAGTCGATTGTTTGTTTTTTAATTCGTAAAAAAAAATATTTTCTATAAAACTGGTAGTAATAAAAATCAAAGATTAAAAACTCACCAAACATAACGTTGCTCTTCTACGTCGGTGATGGTTTTTGATATTTAAAATTATTATGTGATTCTGTAGTTGAATGAATGAATTGAGGGTGCAATAGCATTGTAATCAAATATATTTTTGGGTAATACCAGAAAAAATTCCTCGACCCCTGCACTAGACTTTTCTATGTGAACTAAAGACTGAATGATTGGGATAAGCAATTTTCCACTTTAATACTGCAAGAAATTTTAATTGGATGCGGTAGCAAGATTTTAATATTTTAATGTGCGTTTAGCAAACCTAGTGTCAATAGTAAAGTCCAGCAGCACTCGCAATGTTAAAAGGTGCTAAGTCATAAAGTCACACAGCATTTAGTTAGATCATCTTCATTTTTATGGTGCTGTGGAAGTTAATGAATGAAAACGGAATGAAATAGTTTGATTATCTTTTGGTTTGCATGAATATTGATTAAGGTGAAAGTTTGACCTAAAGTATCGTAAAATTTATTGTCGTTAAACACACCAACCTACCAAACTTTTTGACATGTAACCAAATCTATTACTTCGATAAATGATTTTCACATATCACTTTTAGTATGCTTTTTTTTCAGGCAAAATATTACTGATTGTCACTAATCACTTAAAGGTGTTGTTAACTGACAATTCTTTGCGGAAAGGCATTATATTTTTTAAATAAAACACAATTTTTTTGTACTATTCCATATTTTTATAATAATCAGGACCGGTTTTGCTCATCAGTTGATAGTGCTCGTGATGAAGGAAATTGGTTCAGATCATTATAAAAAAAGTTAAGTAGTGAAAAATAAATCGTGTTTTATTTTTAAAATAGTCACCTATCTAAATATTCAATTTAATTGAATATTAACATTTATTTATTCATGCAGCAGAACTGTTACCATGTATTTAGCTTACTATAAACTAGGTGATATTAAGAAAAATGTATTGTAATGGACTATTATTTATTTAACATTTAGAAAATAAGTATTTTACAATGTATTATAAAAACAAATGCTTCATAAAATTAATGAAAGTATTATATAGGGTGGATTAAATCATACTTCAAAACTAGAAACCCTGTATATGTAGTCTTATAAATATGAAATCATAAAGTGTTACTTCTGTGTGAGTAGACGATGATGATAAGAAGACTTGATTTTCAGAAGCATTTATGATAAGAAGATGTTAGTCAACATTCAAATTATTAAAGTAATTTGCGTCAGTGTTTTTTAAAAAATGCTTTTCATTTTCTATCAAACCAGTAAGGTCCAAGAGTTTCTGGCCTTAGGTGACAGAGTAAACGTTTCAAACAAACATTTTGGTTTATAGATATCACTGTATATTTCGATACATATTTTAGAATCACAAAAAAAAATATTGGAATCTGTTGTACTTAAATTGTTTTTGTTCAAGCATGTTTGGGCGGGAAACATTTCAACCTCACTATTATATACGTAAATATATTTCTACAAAACTATAAAAATGTCTAATGGATTTATTTTGTTGATTCAATCTAACCATTGAACACAGAATCAAAGAATAAATTAATATGATTAATAATTGGGTGTAACCTGTAAAAGGTTGTAACCAACAAAATTTTCTAAGTTGACTTTTCAACGGAAAATCGTTTCACTGGAGCTTACAGACAGTTTGAGTTATACAAATTTACTATGGGATTGTAATTCATGACATCACTGTCGCTGAAAGTTAGACAGTCAATAGAAAAACGTTGAAAAATGCTCCAGTAAACGATTTTTTGTTGAAAATTCACCTTAAACCGTTTTATCGGTTACAAAATTTTTCAGCGGACAATAATAAAATGATTATCGAATTAATAAAAATAAAACAAAAATAAATTGATTATCAAATAACTAATATAAACATATATATTACATATTCACTAAATAAAAAAATCTAAATTTCTCATAATTAAGACAATTCATAAACATGTTGTCTTTTGTAGGGTACTACGCTATATCGTCCGCGAGTGCTTGATTGTTCCAACAGCAATTTCAAAACTTTTCACTAAAGCATTTTCAAGTCTCGGTACTTTGTATTTGTACGGTTTATTATTCCCGTAACTCTAATGTCGTGTGTAGTAACTTATTTAGTCACAATATACTTGAATGACATATACAGATAGAACAATTTAACATTGAACTCACCGAAAATCGAAAAACATGGAAATATTTACAAAATGCTCTTAGAACAATCAAGTACTCTGCCGGCGATATCTATTATTTGGCCATTAACATTATACTAAGAATATAGTAAAAATAGCAAAGTATTTTTCAACTCATATATTTTAAAAACATTAAATATTAATTTATAGTTCTTTTGGATGTATATAATTTGCTATTTTTAATATTCCAATGAAGTTCTAAATAGTAAATGCCAATTCAATCAACAATAGCTTCTACAAAATGCAGACATTTTATTGTTCTGTCAAATTGATTTAATGTGACACGTGAATCCAAAATAAAAATGTTAATCAATACTGCCAACAATCCAAATATATACATATATCATTTATGTATCAAATCAAAAATGGATAACTTTGTCTAACTTACGCTACGTGTTGTGTGACAACAAATCGAGTAACAAAGATAACAATTTATTTTTTTTACATTGGAAATGAATGTTAACAAGGAAAACATAATATTATTACTCTTTGCGCAACGTTTGGAATGAAAATTATATAAACTACCTAATTTAAATAAATTCGCACATGTTAAATAATCTATTTACAATATTGTATCGATAACGTAAACTAATTCATAAAGGAATTATGTAGGTAATTAAAAATCGTTTTTCGAAAAACTGCTATTTAACATAGTCCTGCATCCAACTGACTATCTTAAAATAGACATAACCCGAATTAATCCACGAGCATAATATATCAGTTTAATGGTTTCCGTATTCAACTATCAATATATTTATCTTGATTTCATTAATATTTATCGCAATATACAAACGATTATCCTGTTATCTTATTCAAAAATAAAATGTCAAGGAATTGGTACTTAAATGAAAATAATATTAAAAATGTTGATGCTATTTTACAACATATTTTTTCGCAATCGGAATATAAGTATCGCGATAATTTGCAATTTTTAAAAACAATTGCTCAGTATGCGCAATTTGATCTATATCGTAAATTGCCAAATATGTTTTTAACGAAAGTGAAGTCAAAGTTCTTACAAAATAAATAACAGAAAATTTTTATGAAATCAAATAAATATTTGTAGTTTTTGCAATACTGCAGTTGTCCACTTGGATTTCAGCAGTGCCCTAGAATACTAAACTATAAAAATCCCCCCCCCCCTTCACCAACAATCTCAAAACGCCAACAAGGGGCTCTAACGCTGGAAAAATTTATTAACAAAGATTTAGAGCGCACATTTCAAAACTTCTACGATATGGTAACAGATTGAATCGGAAACAAAAAAAATGATATGGAATATTGGTGGCATTTAGATAACTAAAATAATAGCATTTTAATGAAAATATAACTAGGGGAATCACTGTTTATAATTTAACGTCCTTCACTCCACATCAATGGGGGCGGCACTCGGGGATCGTGATTATGAATAGTTTTACTGTAGATAATTATCCCTTCTTTGACGTGAGCCACTGCCGTACATCCCCTGCTGGAGCGCGACGAGCAGTACCATCTTGTTTTGCCGCACAACGTCTTGACAGCACTTGAATAGGTGAATCCTTCCAGATATAAAAGGGGTTTACCATTACGTGTAGAAATGTATCGGGCTAAAACACAAATGAACAAAATATATCAGCAAAATTAGAAACAGTTTCATATCTCAATTAAAAAACAACGATAAAGTGTGTTATTGTGGAGTACCATATCTCAGATAGTGTAGGACAATTTTTTAAATTGTCATATGCCCACTTTTTTTCGAATTGAAATCAACAGTGAAAAGCGATCCGAGAGTATAAGTAACTAGAAAAATTATTATCAGGTGACAGAGGCAACAACTGTCAGTTTACTATGCGGTGTATTCGTCAAACGATGCGCATACAGAAAGAGAGTAGGTATGTGGCGGTGTGTTAAAAATTTACCCATCTGTGAAACAATCATTCACACACACACTGTCTTTGCATATGCGCCGACAGAGAATGTGTGTTTGACGCGCGACACCTTCTGGGTTATCCGTATTAATTTTTGACCATTTGTTAAAAAATTGCAGAATCTATATTCCAATCTATTTTTTTTTTGTTCTTTTAACAAATGTTTAAGTTCGGTAAAACCCAACAGATGTTTGCGATTGCAACAGGTTGAAAACAGATGTTTGCGGCGAATACTAGGGGTACGGTGGTTTGATTTTGTCAGGAACTCGGAGGTAAGAGAGCGGACGGACCAGCCTCTTATTACGTCCAAAATAAAAAAGCGACGATGGACCTGGCTTGGACACGTACAGCGGATGCCCCAGAGGAGCCTGAATCCTGCCTTTCTCTTCTACCAACCAGGTGGATTCCGTCGCCCTGGAAGGCCGCTGATGACCATCCATAGGATGTATTTGGCGGAGCTACGGGACGCTGGGATGACCTTTGAGGAGGCGAGGAGGCTGGCGGGGGACAGAGAAGCTTGGAGAAACCGCGTGATGGCCATATGCTCCGAATAGCGAGCGGATATGGTTAAAAAAAACCCCCAACACGTGGTAATCAATAGCGGTAGAGAATGAACTCCGACCTGTATGATGGTGTCAGTTGAGTTCGAGGACAACCGAAACGTGATATCCCACTGCAACATAGACCTATAGAATTATGAGCTTGGAAATTTTAGAAAAAACCACGGCGTCGCGAATTGCCACGGTTGTGTCATGAACGGTGACATGAAATTATTAAAATTCTAATTAACACGCGAGATTTTATAGTCGATATAATAAATAGATATAGAATATCAGAAAATGGTTATAGCTGGTAACTAGGTTTCTATTCTTATAAATTGAAACGGTTCCCCACCAGTATTGGTATTTTCTGTGCATGTTACTTGCATGTCATGTTTGGATGAAAGACTTTCATGAAAATTTTTGTTTCGCTTTCGAAAATTTAAATTATTTTGGTAAGGTAAAACTAGGTTGCCGCCCCCTCCCCCTACATTATGCTGGTATTGAACTAAAATGTTTGGAGACCCCTGGATTACGGGGTTAATCATCAGCCGTAGATCAGCCGTAGCCAGTAAATATTTGTCAGTGTTGCCTGGGGACCGGCTTCATCATGTAAATAAAATAAAAACAAGTAGGTAATATTTAATTTAAGTTATTGAGATTTTGTACACTTCCATGTATTTTGTCACTAACGACCCGGGTTTCGCCTTTCGGCATCTTCAGGCATTCGAGCGCACAAATGAACTCGAACTGACTTAAATTATAAGTAGGAAATATATTTTTATTGAACTCAAAGACATTGATGTTACACGAGACACGCGTCGATATTATTTTTTTTTTTCATTTTTTACTATATATTTACTTGGTTGAGCGCGGACCGGCTTTCGACAGTCCGCGGACCAGTACTGGTCCACGGACCACCATTTGAGTAGCACTGCACTACGGGATCTGTTGGTTTGATATTTAAATGTCGTTAATTCGCCAGATGTCATATATAATAATATAAAATCCAATTAATTTCAGTTTTTCTTTCAATTTTTATTAACAAATAAACATTTCCCATCACCGCACAAACATACATAAAAATCGCGATCGCGAAAATTTTAACCATTTGAGTATTATTGCATCGTATTTGTCGCATCGTTATTGTCGTCAATTTGCGACATACTGAAACCATTTAACAAAGAATTTGAAAACCACTACTCTAATATTTATTATGTAGATTTAACTAGACTATTAACACATTTTATAATCGGCGGTGACATCTTAATAAGTCGGCTGCCCATTTTTAAAACATATTAACTGGTTTTTTTTGGAAATTTTGAACATAATACATACACTGCTGTTGAAATGGTGTTTTTAAACAGAGCACATATAAATGGGCCCAAAATTGCATACTGTCAAATGTGTGTTGGTGGAACGTATTTAGGATATGCATGAACATGTGTCTGTCATGTATGATCTTGAAGATTTTTTGTAAAAACACTTACTTAGGTTATGAAACTGGACAGCCGAACTAACCTCAACAACTTGAAAATGTCGAAAAACGAAATATAAATCAAAAGTCGCAAGTGATAAAACATAAATATGGAAAAATCCTTTATGACAATAAACTTTCATCAATTACTTAAAATTAAAATAATAATTGCATATAGTTTATTATGATGTAACAATATACTTAGATAATAAAAACAATTTACCCTTAACATTACATATTTCAGTCATATGTAAAAAATGGTCAAAAAATACATCAGGTATTTTTGTATTTTAAAACAAACTTATTAGCACCTATCTATATTTGTATAACAGAGGTTCGAACCTTTTCATTAATGCTTAGAATATAAGTACCCCATTCCCAATATAATCTTAACTCGAAAGGTGCATTCCAAATACGGGTATATGTTATGTTGAATTTTTTTGATAAAGCGCAGCAATTCCTCCCCTGGAGGAAAATCCCCACTGGTTTGGACCCCTTTTCTATAACATCAAATTTTAAATTGCTATATTGGTCGTATCACAATTGCC
Organism: Himalopsyche phryganea; assembly: GCA_022494535.1. Classification (NCBI taxonomy): domain Eukaryota; kingdom Metazoa; phylum Arthropoda; class Insecta; order Trichoptera; family Rhyacophilidae; genus Himalopsyche; species Himalopsyche phryganea. The sequence goes on from JAGVSL010000049.1 coordinate 5,483,010, forward strand.
ATTACTGTCAAAGTCATATTACTCGGTGCAAATTAATTATGGTTATCTACAAAAGAAAAAAGTGAGTGTCTTGCTATAACTGTATAAACTAAATACAATATTCTATTGCAAATTGAACTAAAATAAAAAAAATCAATAAAACACCAGCTACTTCGGGTTATATTAAAAGCCAAATTGGTACATTGCAAAAATCAAAGAGCACGACATCAGTTTGTTTGACACTTGATTGAGTTAAGAATATGTTTGCGAACTTCACGCTGTTATATTTTTATTCGGAATAATCTAAAATTAACGTTGACATCTCGGTCACGTTTCATCTGCACCGGACTCATTCTATTTTTACTCCAAAACGTCGTATGACAAGAAAACATCGTATGTGAAATCGTAAATTCGCAAGCGAGAATGTGACAATTTATTTACGGCTTACAATTAAATGCACTTTACTTTAGATCATATTCACTTTCATAAAAATAGTTTTCATTTATAACCAATACATTCCACAAAAAAACAGATTCTTTCACTAAAAATAAAGTGATCCCACATAATAAAATATATTTTAACATTGAATAAATATATTACTTTTTTTCCATGTCCGCTCCCAATGTGGAGCATATGGTCTCCTAATGGAGGTATCTTGACAGAATTTTTTCTACGAGAACTGCTTGTCACTCAGTTGCTCAAACTCTCTTTTTTTTCTTTTTTCGAAGAGAGTAGAGATAGAAGGATAGGGCTATGACAGGACTAGTGGTTAGCTAATCGCTCTCGTTACGCCCCGTGAGGATGGGATTGGTGGGAGGGAGGACTCAGACTACGAACAGAATTCCATAAATCGATTGAAAGATCAATCTATGAAGACCGTCCGCACCGGGAATTGAACCCGAGACATCCGTAACCGTAGCCAGCGACGAAAACAACTGCGCCACGGACGCCGACAGGCATATATTACACTTACGACTGGAATATATTACACTTCACATAGATAAAATAGTTTTCAATCAATATAAATACACACACTTTGAAATCGATTTGTTAAAAGAATCCGTGACTAAGTGGAAACTATTAAAATCAAAGTTTAAGTGTACTAAGTTGATACTATCTTATCCAAAGTACAAACTATCGAAAAAAAAGTTCAAGTGTACCTAGTGAATACAATCCAACACAAAGTGCAATTATCTATAAGCCTTAATTTACTACATAATATACATTGAGATCGCTCAAGAAGTTTTTTGCGTTAAGACCACTGCTGACATGTGGTTTAAATATTAAAAAAAAACGGTATTTGATATGTGAAGATACGCGTTTTTACTATTTTTAGTATAATTTTTGACATTCGACCTATTGTAGTAGCAACGATAATATAAAACAAAGAAACCCTTGACTATCGTTCTCGCATTCACTGTTTTCCGCGTGTATCGTTCTTTGCATCGATATATGTCGTTATTTATCGTTAATAGTCCCAAAACTTAGAAAAATGTTAAATGTTAAATGTTAAATAATCCCGCAAACATGGGTTTTTGTTATACAAAATAAATCGGGATTCCGCTGTATTACATTCATTACTTATAAAAGATTCATATTTATAGACATATATCTATCGTTCCCCCGATAACAATAAGTTATCTAATATAATTGGCACTTTAGGAATGATAATTTCAATCATTGTTTTCTCGTTTTCGTTGCGGTAGGTAGCCCTGCATCATCAACTTTTTAGATTTCATTGTAATATGATTGTGGTTGTTTTTATAAGAAATTATAATGTCGTCCTTTGTGTGGACGACAGCTCTGCACCCTCTCCCTCCGTGACTTGAACACGCCCATCTGCATCTACCCATCAATGACTTCTTATGAAGATAGTACGTATACCCTTTCAACTGAAGAAGTGTTGTACCAGTTCTTGACAAGATAAAATTGGCTGAAACTGAAATTTTTTCAAGATTATAATTTGGAAATTTACATATACACTTTACTTTTATTTCCCTTCTATATTTTCATAGTTTGTGTTTTGGTAGTAGACTTCAAATCATTTTATTTCATGTATTTAGTTCTGTCCAACTGAAGATTCTGTCAACCGATAGCATGTAAACGAGGTGAACGATTACGAATACTGACTGTTAATGTTCAATTCTGATTAGAAATCAGGCACGTAACCAGGATTCGTACAAGGGGTTGGCGGTGGGTGTTAAGAAGAGAAAAGTTTTTATTTATTATAAGATTTGTCTAATTACAAAAAAATTAAAAATTCGCACATTACAGACAATTAAGTTGTCAACAAATTTATATAATACTAGTGAGTACCCGGCATGCGTTGCAATGCCACTCAAAGAAAGAAAGGGTTTGTGTTTTAATTCTGTTTATTGAACTGCTTTTGGATTAGAGGTCTGCACAGGCCGAAATTTCATAGACTTACCCGGTTCGAGCCCATCATCTTCAGGTCTGGCCCGACCCGAACCCGAGTCTCAATATCACACTTGTTATAACACAATATTTTTGTTTTTCATCTGGTGCGTACACGAATAAATCAGAAGGTTTTTCCTAGATGTCGCTGTATGTACTTATTTGATTCTTTTTTTCAATTTTTTTTCTTCAGAACCCTTCACGGGTGTGTGCACAACAACTCACCGAAGTTTCATCGAAATCGTATGAATGGTAAAGGAACGCGTAAGGGACAAACAAACATTTATTTTATATAATATTTCCCGGCATTATCACAATACGTCCTTCCTGAAAGTTTCGTCGCGATCGGTTGAGTAGTTTAGGAGCCTATAAGATCCGTACAAACCAACAAACCAACAAACAGACATTCATTTTTATACATATAGATAGATATAAAAGATTTAAGTTAAGATGTAATGCTGTCGCCACGTGGGGAAGGATTCTGACCCCAAGATATCTCCCATCTCTACGTCCCTGTCAGGAATTGTTCGTGACAGTGGCAAAGGTTAATGTCATTTTAAACTTGACATTGCCCAGTATATAGTATTATAGTACCTCGACTTAGTGATAATAGTTCTTCCTATATATTATATAAACGATATAAGCTGTTTATTGCCTGTCAGTTTGAGGTAATTCGTGGACTTCAATCCCTGAAGATAAGCCCCGGGTCGCTAGTAATAAAACTTAGAAACGTAGAAAAATTTTACGATATTAAAATTTCATCAAGCAACGACACTCGATATCTTAAATGAAATCAATATATAATTTACGACATCGACTGAGGGTGTTTGATGGAATTTCAATATCAAATTTGGATTATTGAGATTTTGTACACTTCCATGTATTTTGTCACTAACGACCCGGGTTTCGCCTTTCGGCATCTTCAAGCATTCTAGCGCTCGAATGCCTGAAGATGCCGAAAGGCGAAACCCGGGTCGTTAGTGACAAAATACATGGAAGTGTACAAAATCTCAATAATCCAAATTTGAAACCAATATAGTTATAATGTCTTCAATGTGTTAATTATATCAATTGGTAATTAAAAAAAATGTTTTTTTCTTCATGTCTCAAAATTTAAAAAAGGGTTTGTAGACATACAATTTGAGGATAAGACCAAAAAGACGATTTTTTCGAAGGTAAGGTTATTATTTTTACTGTTTTTATTAACATATATAACAAAATTTCATTAAAACAAGAATTAATAGAGAATTTATTTAATGAGCAAACTTATACTATACACTACAAGGATCATACAATAATAAAAATTACATCACATTTATTACAGGTATAAGTTACTCTAATAGACGTAGAAATTTATTATAATTTTTGTAGAGCATCTGCGACTTATTCCGTTAGTCCCACTGAAGCGTCTTTATATTTGGATGTTTTTTCGTACCGCCCATCGTTGAATTTAGACGTATTCTCATTGACGGACAGTCCGTTTGCTTTTTCCTGCATAAGTTCCGGTAAGACCGATTCGTTTTAAAGCCAAATCAATAATTTGGAAAGATATACAAAATGTAGCACAGAAAAATTTCAAACATACTCGATGTTTTAAGCCTGTGTCGGTAGTCAATGTATAATACCTTGATTTAGTTTTTGGTTTCGTACGATGTGCATGACTAGATCTCCTGCGTTGAATCGGCGATTCTGTAACAACAGAGCAAATCAAAGCTTTTTGCAACAATGTATCACCCAAACCATAATATTCTTGAAACAACGAAGTCTGCCTGTCTTTCGTTATATTGTCTGAACATTTGAAACGACATTTGCTACAGTCTATGTGACGTGGTGATTTAGCTGGGACTTTCACACCTCTTTGTGTTGTGTATTCCATACCTTTCATTCGATTATTTTTACGAATATTCCTCGCCCATAACTTTACATTTGCTTCTCGGCAATTCTGCTTTTGTTTTTTCGGTTGTCCATCTAATATTCTTTCTGTTTCATATTCAGGCAGATAAATATGAGATGTTGACGGTACTAATTCGTTTCCTCTAAAAGATTCTTGTGGAAAACTTCTCTCTACTACTTTCCTTTTATCCACTTCGTATTTACTCTCAAAGATATCAAACGTTGATGACAATACTGATTGATCTATCTTGTACGATTCATCGATGACAATCGAATGGGCACTTTCAATTTCTTTAGTTTCATTGTCAACCTCAGTCATTTTACACGACTTTAATATTGGCAGTCGATTCGATTTACACGGTACCTCAACAGTGGTTGATTCAGACATTCCCATACTATTTTCTTGATAATCATTCACAGGAATATCACAAAAACTTGGCAGTACTAATTTGTACGAATCAAACATCGTGTTTCGCAAAATAGATACTTTACTTTTATACAGGACACCGTCTGTAAAATAAAATTAAAAATAATTAAGTTTATAGTCCTGTTTGATAAACTTGAATCTGCTGAGTCACAAAACGGAGTTTCCCACTCCCAAAATTTCAAGCTAAATTCAACTGTGATAAACAAAATTATTGAGGTGGCGGTAACAGGACAAATTGGGCAATGTGATCATACATAAATGAATATTATATGGAAAAGTTGTTCGTACTTTAAAACTGTTGAACTTCTATGTGATCAGCAATATAACCGGTTGATACGATATCAGGCGTCAGTTTAATCGGTAAAAAATATTTTATAGTTATCACTCAATAACTCATTTTAAAAGAGCGAAACGTAAGAATCTATGTAAGATTTTAGTAACAATAAATAAGCAAATTCACACTCACCTTGGTATTTAGTTGAACACAATGATAATATGTATTGTTATTAGAACAAGAAGGCAATTTTATTTTACGTCTATCTTGACGTGTATTTAATCGCGATAGAGTGATGAGGACTGAAGCGGATGGAGGAAAGCGGTGGAGAAGGCCAGGACTCAACTTGAACAGTGGTATCGAAAGATATTCGAATTGACGTACAAAATAATTAAGTGTCAAAAGGCTTGATTCACACATAAAGTTCCACGTACGAGCAGTATCATCCATCATGCCAGGGTTCGAATGAACATTTAAAAAATTAAGGAATTACGAGAAAAATTAAAAAATTGTAGATCATTTTAATTAAATTATAAGTACATATTATTATTTTACACTAAAGAACACACAAATTTACAGGAATCAAAGATTTTATAAAACATTTTGATTTTGTAACAATAGGTCCTAAGGCCGCCTTTAACTATTGTGGCAGCTGTGAGTGGACTATGCAATAATTTTTAAAATGATAACTTCGAAATTATATTTGAAAAGAAGCAAGTTCTATTTTTTACTGGTGATAATTAAAACAACAAATTGGTATTAAGATAGAAATATAATAAAAATTATAATTTCTATACCATCAATTCGGGTAAGTTTACCCATCGGTCTAAGATTGGCCAATTACATGGAAAGAGGTGCTGTTATAATACCATGATAATACTAACGCCATATGAATATTTTTTAGTCAAGCAAAGGTATTATGTAACCTTTGAGCCCTTGATGGTAAAAATATTAATGAATGTGCAACATATTTTGTTTTGTTGTTGAATTTGTAAGCTGTCAGCTTGTAATGATAACACAGAATTTGAAAACTAAAGTCTTAAATAAATTGGATCAGCCATATTTTCAATTTGTATTACTAATCTGTAAACCAAATGCTGTATAAATTCTCCATCTCAATTATGTACAGAATATATGAAAGCATAAAGAAAAGTTGCCAATACTTCACTGGATTTATAGTAATTACAGTGATCATTTGTATCGTCGGCCAAAGTTGCCCGAATTGGATGAAAATTTTGCCCACCTTGTTTTATCTATATTTATACATCAATTATAACAATAAATTTATTTATTTTAATTAAATTTCATCTTAAGACATTAATTAATTTCTATCTAGAACAATACTACAAATAAATGCAATGGCGAACCATAAAAATACAAAAACCCTCAGGACTGGGCCAAAGTTACCCAGATTGACTGTATCGGCTTGAATCATATTTAAAATTTTGACTTTTACTATTTAGAGATTCAGTTTGGATATTACCTGATATTCCGAAAATGGGTGTATTCCCGTAGTTTTAAACCCTTCTTTTACATCTGACGCAAGTGTTTGTTCATATAAAGATAAACTGTTTTTTATTAGCAGACTAAACAAATCTTTCGGTAATGATACATGCTTATTCCCATTTTGACTTTGACGCCATTCTAACAAAACATTTTCCCAGTGAGTCTTGAATTGATCAAAAAAAGCCATATTTAATGGCTGTAATAAATGATTTGTAAAAGGTAGAAGGCAAATGAACTGTATGTTATTTTCAAAGCAAAGGCGGAGAGTTTTCATGGTTATGTGTAAACTATAGGAGTCTCCTATAATAAATTTCGTTTCATTGCTTGGTGGCAATCCAGGAAGAAGGTGGTTTTCAAACCAGTCATCAAAAATATCAGAATCAATCCAACCGGTTTTCGAAGTGTTCATTTTTGATCCTTGAGGGCTTCCTTTTAGCCAATCCGATCCAATTGTTGACCCTTTAACTATAAAATAGGGTGGCAATAATATTCCTTCGGCATTTGCACAAAAAACAGTAGAAAAACAACATTTTGATGAAGTTTTGACGAATTCAGGATACCGACATGGCTTTGGAAATACTTGTTTCGTAGTTGGATCATCACAAAACCCAGTTTCCATAATATTGTAAATATTTGACGGTGGAACATGCCCGAGTCCCAATAGATTTATTCTGTCAAAGAATGAACTAATTAATGGAACATTTATCTGACGTTCTTTAATTTTATGTAACGGGAATATTTCCTGCATGATCGGATGTCGTTTAATGAAGAGATTAAGCCAGTAATCACCTGGTGTATTATTTGTGAACACTCTTACGATCTTTTTACAAGAAATAAGATAATTTTTTACTGTAAATTTAAAATCACGCATTGTTATCGGAATTCCGATTTGGCTGATTGACGTCAAGTGTTCGATAAAAAGATTTTCCTCGTCATCAGAAAACACGAACGGTCTTCCAACTTTTTTTGAATGCTTTCCTTTTATCTTATATTTGATGGTGCTACGCGGTATGTTGAATTTGTCAGCTATCTTATGTAGAGAAAGATTTCCCGAAGACACACCTTTTATAGCCTTTTCAAGAATTTCTTGCGTATAGTTGGTTTTTACTCCATACTTTCGAGTTCTTGTTCCTATACCATGAGCTTTCACGTCACTCTTCGTTTCTAAAAATATTTGAAACAAAAAAAAATGTTAAATACGATCCAATTATAGGAAATAAATCAATGAAATGTTGACATTCATGAAGCGTGAACCTGTCATGATGGAATTATTTTTATTATGAACGGTACAGACAACAAAGTATCATCGTTTTAAAGCTGTTTTGCGCAAATAAATATGTTCTCCCCAAAAATTATCAGGAAAAAAGTCTCGACACAGCGTTGAGTAGAAGCAACTGAATATGTAATAATTGCACTCCCTGTTCGTTTTCAAACAAATTCTAATCATTAAAATCGAAAACAATATGTATTTATAATACACATTTTCGAAATTGGTAAAAGTTACGATATTTCTGACGATACATTTTGAATTGAAAAAGATACGTGCAACGTACAATAAAGGAATGAAGAGTTTAGGTTTAAATTGTAATACTGGTATCTATTTTTATTCCAAATATTAAAATTTTACGAAATGATATATTATAAAAACTGGGTGACCAAAAGAAATCCATAAATAAAACGAAGCATTTTTAAATAATAATACATTTATTTAAGGTAATACATATATCGAGGAACTAATTAATAATTAATCATTTGCCTACGTAACATTAAAACATTCCTTCCTTAACTATATTAAAAATGGCAAAATGTGTAACTATTACGAACATCTGATTTCACGAGATCAAAGCAGCTATAAAGCTTTTATTGAAATGAAGGCATAAAACAGGGGACAATTTTATATTAGTTTTTATACTCCACGATATCGTCAGTTTCTTAAGTCGTTACAGTTTTTAAGCCATGTCCTCTTCCAATTTGGAGCATTTCAACCTATAGTGTTCCGCGAAAAATATAGCTCAACCCCGTTTTTTTCAGAATAAGAAAGGATACAAATATGATGAAATCAAAGGACAAGACGTCAATTATTATCGTCCTATCATCAGAATATTCTAGGGTGGACGGGTAGGTATGGGAGAATTGGTATTTCAGAAATCGAAAATTCTATTGAAAAATTAATGTATGAAAGTATCAATTCTAACAATTGACCGCGTTCCCGAATGTGAAAGAAACATAGAGCTTTATTTGAGACTACTGTTTCACTCTTCACGGAAACGGACAACGCACAAAAAACATATAACTTTATGAGGTACATTGTTTCATAGCTGACGATATTTATGATAAAAATTTAAAGCCCATAGGTGTGTGTAAAAAAATAATGCGAAATTAGCAATAATGAATTAAATAAAGAGTGGATTACCAACTCTCCACGATTTCATTGAAAATGATTAATACAATAAAAAAATAAAACATTCGCTAATGGCACAATAATTCTTAAGCTTATGCGAGACGCTGAAAAAATATAAATTAAAACTCACGATAAGTGTCGATTACACGTACAATTTCAAGGTTTGAAAATCCAGAAATAAACATTTTTCGTCAAGTTTTTTGTTCGAGACATATTTTTTTTTATTCTATTTTCTGTTTTTTTTTTCAAATATGTATGCGCAAAAGTTACATACCAAATATGAGTATGATAACATGACATCTATTTCCCGAAATTCTGTAATTTTTAAAATTCAGTATAGTTAGATATCGTTTTTTAATATTTTAAACATGCATATATTTTTCTTTATACATTTGTATTACAACAGTGAGGTATACATCAAATAATCAAATAATTGTAATTTATTTATTTAAAGAAAAGTATATAATCGCATGACGGTTGCACATGGTTGGTGAAATGAAACAAAAAAGGGTGTAGTAATATATAACAGTGTTGGAGTTAGACGTTGAACTGAAACTGTCCTCTGTTGTTGATCAACACAGGAGGATCAACTTTACGCAATAATATGGAAGAAATCGTCTCGCATGATTCTTCTTTTTGCTCGGGCCAGACCCAGAAATTCTTCCCGCTAGAGGCCATATAGTTGAGCACGATGGAGTCGTTCTCAGCATCATATTCGGAAACTTCTGCGTAATAATTGCGACTAACTCTCGATTTCCCTGCTACCATCAAGCTTACATATACAAAAGAACCAACTTCTATACCTTCTTTAAGATTATTGACTACGTTTGACTTTGGTAGAGACCCAAGAGGTTCATCTTCTGAACTTCCACCATCTTCAATCATTCCTGCTTCTGTTTTATTCAGCTGAATTTCCTCAATTTCTTCATGTTGTTTTTTTAATTTGGGGGAAGACACCGGAGATTTCTCAAGTAAATGAGTGACTAGTGGCATATCTTCCGCAATGATTTCTAGAGATTTTTTGCTTTTCTTCTTCAGACTCTTGCGTATTGGCTTGCGCGGTTTGGCTTTAATCTTGACTTCGGGGACTGATTCTACTGAATCTATCACAGCTGCGACGTCTTCACTCGTCATTTCAACTAGATTATTTTCTTCGCTGTTATTAACTACAAGCTGTCGTCGTGGTGCGCGCGTATTCGACGATATGAACTTTTTCGATTTTATTTTATTCCGCCTGACCTTTTTCCGTACTTTTTTTGGGATCGTTTCAGATTTCAGAGCATTGTCGATAGATTTTAACAGATCGTTCAAGTCTTTCGTCGAAGAAATGGTATGCTCTTTATCTGAAATGATAACAAATGACAAAGCCTTAGTACATGTCCAAAAATAAATATCAATGTTTAGTTAACTAAAAAGGGTCAATTGAGTAAGAAATAATTCAGTAATCAATTCTTTTAAATGTTTTTTTTAATCACACCCGACATTAATGAGTATGTTGTATACAATTACTTTCAAAAGCATTTGTTTCGTTACACACAAGTCGCTCAACCATCTAGTTAAGATAAGGTACGGATAAATGAATGGCTTATAGGGAAGTGCTTTTAGTTGGCCATCTTTTCGCCCCTTTTTAGGATAGGATGGAGTTGGTGTGAAAATTATGAAAAGTTGTCAGATGTCAATACGAAAAAAATTTACAGCTTTACAGCTCGGTTAAAAAGACCTCGAAAAATTCTATCGGGTATTCCTTTCAAACCTTACAAAACAACCATATCTCATTTATAATATATTATAAGACTTTTAATTCATTATTCTTGAAAGTATTATTATTCTTTAAAAGATATTTTGAAATACAAACAAGAGGGGATATGTAGACAATAATGGAGGTGTTGATTGATTTGACATTTACTTTAGATACCTTCATATCAATAAGGTATACAATAGCAATGTCAATCAACAAGGATTATCAAATTAGCTTAATATTTCAGCATCACACTATTATCAGAACGAAGGCAAAATATTACAATGGTGATGTAAGTAATAAACCGTTTTATTTTATTTTGTACTGTTATATTGTGTTATATTTTACGAACTAAATAAAAACCTTCCCACTAGAAGAGTTTCCAGTATTGCAATCGCGCTAGTCTCTTTTCTTCAAAACATCAAAAGTAATGTCACTCGCTGTATGTGTCTTCAATATATTATAGTTTGTTTCACTGCTTCTTTATAGATTTAATTTAATGTTCATAAATATATAAAACTTTGTTTTTCGTGATTTCACGTTTTTTATAATGATCAGGACCGATTAAATCAGTTTAAAAAAATGTGGAATTAATACAAAAAAATGTGTTTTATTTTTAAAAATATAATACCTTTCCACCAAGAAATGACCACCTTCAAAGCGGTATATAGTGTTCATAAAGTAATCTCTAGTAGACCTATACGAATATTTTTTTGACACTGAATATAGGTATGTGACAATTTAATAAACCAACAGAGAACTGTCGGATAATGAATAGTGCAAATAATTAAATAAAATGCTTTTGTATTTAACTTTATTTTTAATTAAATTACACAAATACATCAGACATGAATTCAGTTAACATATTTTACAATAAAATTGAAGGATTTGATATTAGACAAGGGCCCTAGTTCATTATTACTTTTTTTAAATATAATGTCTTTCCACCAAGAATTGACAGTTAACACCTTAAAAGTCATTATTATTATTATTACAGGTATGAATTTTGCAAGGTGGCATATAGACTTCTATAATATATATAAAGAAAATAGTGCACTTAGGTCTTGTCGGTTTTTATTTCGATGATTATAGCCACTGCAATTTCAATGGCAACTTTTAAGGGTATTTATTGACAACAGCACATAGAAAATTACGACATATCGATATATACAACGAATAAAGCGTTAACTCTCTTTTGACTGTTTTGTAGGATTGCCAAATTAAATGTTAATTACTAATAATTGACTTACATAAAGGCTTTTAATAATCTCTAATAATCCTAATCTATTCATTTTAAATTTGGATTATCAAATTTGGATTATTGAGATTTTGTTTATTTCAATTTTAAATGAAAAAAATTTTAAACCTTCATTTTGCTTCCTCCAAATTGACCAAAAGTGAAACTGTTTTATTCGTTGTGGGTGTCGTTCACTCACTCGTTATTTTGGTTGAATTTTCTGAACCACGTACCTTATTAATTTAAAATATTCATATGTGTCGGATCTACTTACTATTACTTAGGTATTGTTCTTATAAAAAAATGAAATGTACTTTTCATTAAATCTAAAACAAAATGGTAAATGCATGGTGCATCATAAGTACAAGGAGTAACAAAAGTAGCAATCACGACTGCTACGATAAGCAAGTACACTGGAACGATGAACTATCATTCTCGCAGTCATGATTCATCGTTTTTTAGGGGCCCTTAAAAGCGATGGGGTTTTCACAGTAATTAGACATTCTTGACATATTTGGTTTCGGAGGATGATTATGCACGGAATGCTTTGCTATTATATTTCGTTTATCAGTAATCAAACGAGCCCGACATCCTTTGAAGGAATCAGTTGAGCACAACCATCTCTGGACAGGTTTGTGTTCGGTTGCCTTGATCTTATAGTAGGTGTAACTATCAAGACTAATCAGTGGTTTTCCGGTACGAGAAGGGACGAATATAGCTGAAATATACGACACATTTTTTATTACCAATATATAACACAAAAAAGATACAACCCTCTCACACCATATAAAAGAATGTCCTGGGTGCGCACGGTGTGTAAATAGTTTTGTTTCGACTTTTGTAATGAACGCTGTCATTTTCATTATGTCAGGCGATACATGGTTAAATCAAAAGACGATTAGAAAGTTAATTTTAAAACGTTTATTTGAAAGCAGTATGACATTAAGTTATAAATCATAATACGGGAAATACAAAAGTGGAGCATTTTACTTCTTGGGAGAAAAAAACAAAACGGAGGCGGTGCGTAGTAATCTTTCTGAGATTTGCAATGACGAACTGCAAACTCTCCATCTACGTAGGGTACCTATAGTACAAAAGATTGCGATGAAATTGAGTTAACTGATGTTAACATGAATGACTAAATCTGAAAGACTTTCAGCGTTTATTACTGCCAGAAAATAGAGAGGTTGTGCCAATGCATGTGTTCATACATTTCATATCTTCAATTGATGAAGTTAGAATACCTAAAGTCTTACAGTATCAGTTCTTTCTATTCAAAACGACGTGCCATCCACCAAACTGTTTCGTTTGCTATTGTACATTCACTCTTCTGCTCCACTGTGATTCAATAATTGTTGCGTGTTTTTAATGTTGATTTTGGACGAAATCATAATAATAATAACACCATAATAATATTTTTACTGATGGCATAATACTAACGATAAATGAAAAGGCATAACAATATTTAAACATAATTTATTTAAAAAAAGTATTACAAATGTCCAGTAATTATTGATTATTATTATTGATCTGGAAATATAAACGTTCATAAATTACATACGTTTAGTACTTTCATCTTAAAACTGTGATGAAAACCGTCGCTATGGTAAATTTAAATGAGCTTTAGACAGATAAGTTAAAATTACACTGTAGATGTATTTTTGTTGAACCTAATGCCCCGCAAGATATAACATGTGTAAAAATAAGCTTGAGGAGAGCCTTTCTGAGATTCTATACATAATCTATAAGCATCTGCATTTGTATTTCAACAATATCGTTGATTTAAAAAAAATTACATCGAATAACTAATAATTATCACATAACATTTTCAAAATAAAAATGCAATACATTATTTTAATCGTGTAATGTTCATTCAAAAAATAATTTATATTCAGCGCCTTCACGCCACTCTCTGGGAATATATTGAAAAATGATTAACTAACAAACGGGCCCCTTAAACAGATCATTCTGTTCTTCAGTTTAAAAAAAAAGCCTTTACGACTGACTCATAGTCCGTGTACTACCAAAAAACCATTATGTCAGAGTTATGTATGCAAATTGTTCTTATTATTATTATAAATTGCATTATATTATGTTCTGTATTCTACAACAGTCTAAATTATAATTCTCTTTTCTTCAGTATGATGATTGAAAGTGCATATTTAGAATAAAAAAATGTTCATATTAAGGCGAAGGAAATACTGCTTTTTAAGCAGTGTTATTCTTACTAAACTTATGTCTTATCTTTTTTTAGTATGTTGCGTGTAAGTGGGAAATGAGTCAATTAGGTACGGATCGAACTCTTACATTTAATTACCGTGTCATTCCTATCGATTCATGCACTCGAGTCGCAACTCAATTCTAATTGGATTATATGCAGTCATTTATTTTTTCACTCCACCTGCTATTGACAAAACAGTGCTAGACTGGGAAAGCAAATGATTCGCGAAAACTCTAATATCTCCATAGAAGCTAGCGAGTCATTCTCGTTTACTTCTAAGATTGTTTGTATTCGTTCGCTTATGAGGTACACATGAACACTATTGTTTTTTATTCTGTAGGAATTATGTTGGCAAACTTTTAAATAATAAAACAACAATCAAAAAATATTTAACCGTAACACGTTTCAGTGAAATACTGATATATATATTATTCAGCTTTAAATTTTTGAATATTTTCCGTTTCCACAGATGTGGTATTTAGGCGGTTCATGTGTGTGCTCCAATTCTCGGTTGGTGACACTGTCCCCGTGAGTTGTAACTGTAGCTCTGCAGCTCTTTGAAACATAAGACGAACACCTCCATCGAAGTCCCCTGCTAGATTGTTGCATCTTGCTAAATGTGAACCCGTCCACCATCAACATTTTTCGGTTACATCCAGTACTTATGAAAGATGCTTTTCCAAAATTCTCTGTCAGCGTGAATAAACAAAACATTACATTATTTACAAAGACTTAACTACCAATAAAATTCTACATAATGTATGGAATAAAAATGTAGAAAAAATGAAATACATCAATTTAGCTGTTCAAGAAAAATTATTATTGATTTTTCTACACATAAATAAAAATTTAATTTTCTATTTCGAAGTTACAAATCATGATGATCAAACTGTCTGATTAAATTGATGAAATAAAACGTTCAAACTAACATAGAACATTAATTCATATCTTATTTTTAATTAAAATAAATATGTTCTACAAATAATTATACGGGTTTGCCATCGCTGAAAAACTATATAGACAGTTTAAAATAGGAAAAAATGACTAATTAAACTTTAAATTCAAATGTCATCTTTTGGTGACAAGATTTTTTCAATAAAAAATATGATTATTTCATCACATGATTTCTTAAAGAATTTCTCACATAAATGGGATAGTTTTTTTCCCTCCTATCGAGTTGCTTTTACTGACGTTCCATACGTTTATAATTTCATAGATAACTATGGATAACGTTTGATAATCTGATTCAAATTCGTTTCGCTACATTATATAACTACGGGGTAATTTATAATTAAGACAATATATGATACAATACAAAAACCCGATAATTAACAATAATTTGTGCGAATGTTAGATAGAATTTATCATTAATAGAACTGTATATTTAGTATGAAAATGCAAAAAGCTTCATATTGCTTCATATTAATTACCTAACGGAATGCTTTTATCATCTAACAGCTGGATGAAGCCTGCTCTACATTTTCTTTACACTTTCCGGTCTATGGGCAATCATTTTATGTATAATTTTTTTAGATCAATAATTATGTTTAAAAAAAAACATATAAGTAGTAAATACATTTAATAATGTTAATTGTGAATTAGTAATGGTATAACGTTGTAATACATAACAAATACACATGAATAATACATATTTCACAGTTTATTTATACATTAGAACCATTTCAATTAACAAATAATCATTTTCAATTGATAATTCATATAAGATTATTCTTAAAAGATTATTGTAAATGATTTTCTCTACAACGTCTAATGACGGACTAACTTACTAACTTTTAGGGAATTAAAAAGTTGGTCTGTAATTTAATGCAGAAACGGTCAGTAACCAATAAATGAACTTTTAATGTGTTAACTGTCAATTCTTGGTGGAAAGACATTATATTTTAAAAAATAAAACACAATTCATTTGTACTACCTCCACATATTTATAATGATCAGGACCGGTTTCGCTCATCACGAGCATTATCAACTGATGATCAGTTGATAATGTTGTAATAAATATGTGGAAGTAGTCCAAATGAAATGTGTTTTATTTTTTACAATAAATGGACAGTATTGATTTATAAAAGCGGTCAGAAAAAAATGTCAGTATCTTAGTAAGGTTAAGAAACTCTTTCAGTTCCTGAGTATTTCATTTTAAATAATGATCGTTTAATTTAGTAACTGAATACAAAAATACTGACCAGTGGCAATGAATATGTTTAATACTTGTATACTAACCATTTTGATAAAATACTGACAACGTTTTTTTTAAATATACTGACCAAAAATTACTATAATAAAATACATTAGTTTATGAAGTCTAAGAAAGAATTACAAGGAGAGACTACTAGCACAGAATTCGACAATTCTGTCATCAAATTTTATTATAAAAGTATACCCTTATAAAAAAAAACTATTTGATGCATGTTCCTTTCTTTTTGATATAGTCTCCATTATTGAAACGTGTATACTGGGGTGGTGGGTGGGTGTGATCGTACTCCCGTCGTATGACTCTGTCCCCAGCCGTGGTAGCGGTTGCTTTGCAAGTTTGAGAACGGTATGAGGAGCACCTCCACCTAAGGCCTCGACTCGAAAGCTTTATCTTGAAGTATGTAAAACCGTCCACCATCAAAATCTGCCGATTTCCAGCCGCTCTAATATATTCCGCTTTTTTATCAAGTCCTGTGACAAATAAAAGAAAGTCAAATATGAATACAATGTTTTACTGTAGACTTAGAGCGCAGGTTGGCAGCGCATCTAAAAAAAATACTTTCTTGATGAGACAATTGATTAATATTATCATTACCAATTCCTACTATTGAAATTTTTACTCGTTTTACTGAAAGTCGCGCAACAAGCTGTCTTACACATAAGTATAATAAATACATATAATATAGAACGACAATGTCAATTTACACAAATGTTAACGTAATTGATAAAATCGCTATATCATGGAAATTTCTCGATTGATTAGGCACTAATAATATCGACTGTTTGATTTTTATGTCGTATTGGACGCAAGTGGCGTCCGAAAACGGTAACTAGTATTATTTTTTCAGCAAATGACTTCTGCTCAATACGAACGTCATCTTAAAACAGCAAACATACCACGCGCCATTGGGAGGTTTGTATGCTTTAAAACGAGAACGCTACATACAGCCTTTCCTGCCAATCGCGCGTGCCAATCCGGATGTAAAGCGTAAAATGTCAAAAATAGTTTTAAAAAAGCCATAATTATTTATTTTTTAATTGAACAAAAGTTCAGTTTCTCTCTTCTTAATGTAATGTAATGAAAAGCGACAACAAAAACACAAAATAATTTCCGATTTTTTTTCATAAATATAGCTTTCCAAATAAAGTGTGGCGTTTTTTTTTATAAGCAGTAGTAATTTATTTATACGCAAAAAAATAAACCATTAGGGAAATATTATTATTAGGAAAACCTTTTCGAAATAATAGGGGGCTAAATTTTACCAATACAGCAATATCTGTGTTAACTTCATTCACTTATAAGAATTTTCGTAAATAGATTTCACAAATGTTCTTTAATGTACATCCTATAGACCAGCGGTCGCCATCCTTTCGGAGCTCACGGAGCACTATGCTAAAAATTTCGATTCCAGTGGACCACCAACATGTTTTTTGAAAGCGGTACAAACTACATACCATATAAAATAACGATTATAAAATGTTTATTTATATTTATTGCTACATGTCTGAAATGGATTTTTGGATCTAGTGACGTTACTGCAACAATTCTGCGAACCACCAAAATTTTCTCACATACCACCGATTGGTGACCGCTGCTATAAAATAATACTTTTTTCAAGTGAAAAATATTTTTAAAAATTTTACGATTCTCATGACAACTCAATTTAATATAAGTTTATGTAGCAGTGTTTTCAAAATAAAAGACGGGTTGATTAATATAATTTATTTATTGAATAGAAAAAAACAAACATTTAAAAATTTTATTTATTTGATAAAATAAAGATTTATTATTAATTTGAATTTGCACTAAAAATCTACGCTAAATATTCAACTTTTATTGCTATAGTTAACAATAAAATATAATTTTCAGAAGATAACTTGATTATAATGGGCCACGGATAAAAAATAATAAGTATACATGCATATGCAAGTAAAAATAAATTATTTTAATTATAAAGATAAACTGTAAATTATCTGTATCAGTGACCGTCAACCGGCAGCCTGCGGGTTGCCATACTCATCAACAGTAGAGCATACTCAAATGGAAAGTCAACCGTATTTTTGTTATATGTTTTTGTTATACTTTCTCAGCGTAATTTCAGTGTAATATATGTGAATATTATGTTTTACAAATAATTGGTAGAGGAATAACCGAATTTGTATATTTAGTTAATTTATTTTTTTATTAATACACAGTAAATCTTTTTCTTTTGGTGCTTTAGCTTTATAATCTAAAAAAGTGCAATTAAATAATGAAAACAAATGCTTAAGTTCCTAGCAAAAACTAAATAAATATGTACAAAATTAGTGTTAAAGTATTGTAAATCAGTGTAATTAAAATAAAAAAGTCTAATAAATAAAAAAATATATATAAAATAACAATTTTTCATTAACATTAAAAGAAAATATATTAAAATAAAATTATAACTCGCATAATACGACCAATTTGTTATTAATAAGGCTTTTAATTTACAATTTAGTATAATTTAACACATCGACTGAGGGTGCTTGATGGAACTTCAATATCAAATTTGAATTATTGAGATTTTGTACACTTCCGTGTAGCTTCCTTGATCATTCCTCGAGGAAAGAGAAAAAATGTATATATATATTGATATTCCCATATTAATAAATTCATCTCATGGTGACCCAACAGAACCCACTAAATGTGGAATGAGTGTATATATTTATCCTTTCTTTGAATTCCATTTTAAAACCCACAAGGCTATTATAATTATAAAATCTCTGGTAATTCTAATATTAGTTGGAAAGCGGCAATTCGCCACTCTGTTATTGCGTTTGTTTACACAACAAGAATTAAGCCGATTCTCGGAATATTTAATTTTATTATTAGTGTGGATCCTAGACTTATAATATTTTATCTCGTGTCGTGTTTGTATCTTGTATATAAACGTTAGACACTGTTTACTGTCTGTCAATTCGAGTCCATTCGTGCGCTCGAATGCCTGAAGATGCCGAAAGGCGAAACCAGGGTCGTTAGTGACAAAACACATGGAAGTGTACAAAATCTCAATAATTCCAATTTTTACAATTTAGTATCTAAAGCTTTCTCCGCGTACAGTCAATACCTGAATACATAAAAGGCCAGTAACTCACATAATAAATGGTCAGTAAAAGAGTTTAGTACAACATCATAAACGATTTTATCGGTATCTTGATTAGTATAATAGGTGATATAAAAATATAGGATAGGGTTGTCACTTACCACATTCATACTGACCATTTAAAATACTTATTGACCATTTTGATACATAACTGAATAACTCATTTAATTGACAGGCCTGGAGGCTTTATTTAATTATGTGTCTTGCTGTAAGGCGGTAGTTATAAACAAGGAATTTTTAGACACATGAAATAACTAACATCTTTGTCAGCCTAAAATGTTTTTGTCAGACAAATACCGTTTGGTGTACTTGGTGTATGACTATGGGTATGTTTGGTGTAAACGACTGTATTTTCGATCGTGTGGATCATAGCTTTGCAAGCCGACCCACGAGAGCAAACCCAATAAGTTTTCCTTCCCTGAATTAATAATTTCGTAAAGCTAAATCCGTTCAAAATAATCTCATTGCCGAAAGGTCTGCAAAAAGCTGAAAAAAAATAATAAAACAAAAATGAGTAAAAATAAATGCAAAAAATAGTAACCAAAAAAAGCAACCCGTGACCGTCAGCGACAAAAAGATGTTACGCAACAGTCATAATTTAAATACCTGTAAATACAGAAGGAAAAGAAACGTGCAATTTTATCGACGTGTAATTATTATTTAAATTCAGTACACCATTAGCGAACGATATGTATTTTTTCCTATTTCACAAGAAACACTGTTGACGATCTTATTAGTAACACCTAATACGTAATATTAAATCAATTGTTATTAGCATGTATGCATAGAACATCTTATAAACCAAGAATTTATTCAAAAAATATACACCTGATTTTGCCAAAGAGGTACTGAATTAAATCACAACAGAATTTCCTGAATCAATAAAATGACAGTTTATAACAATGAAGGGTAGGTACACAAATTCAATTAAAAAATAAAACACATTTTTAAAAATAAGCACTGTGTTTATTAACAATATATTTATATAGATATTTGTTAAAAAAGAGTCATATTTATGGTTAACTCGTAATCAAAACAATATACACCCAAATAAATTATGAAAAATTTCATATACACCAATATAAATAGATATTAAATAATTTAATTAATTTATAAGGATTTAATAAATATTTGAACACGTATATTATCAACACAAAACAAACTTAAGTATATCGTATGTTTTGATATAATCCACACAAATATCAATAATATTTTAAAGAGATAAAATACATTTAAAAAAAATGTTAGGTACTGCCAATGTTTCTCCTTCTAAACTACGCACTTAATAAAAATAAATTTTGCAATTGTTCCCGAGTTTAAATCTATTAAATCTCATTATTTCTTTCACTAGCTACTGAAGCATTTAGTAAAGCTTTATAGCGGATAACCACCAATAAAATAAGTAGTCCTACATTTCCCACATTGATTTTATAATACGCACAATAAAATTGATTTTCCCCCACACACACGGTTACTCTTTTGAGCGAGCATTGCCTACTGTCTCCTGAATGCTTAAAATATAAACCGTGCAACTATGCAGTCTGCACAAACAATATGAAACGTAACTCGGGTTTGGCATTGTCAGCAATGAAAAAGTATTAAATTATATTTTGAAATAGCTTGATATATTAGACGTGAGACGTGAGTCACTTCCCCAGTAACTACAATATTCTCATAAACACAAACAGTAAATTAAAAATACGCTGAATAATATTACTAAATAGCTGTGTCAGGTTTCATAATAAGTGTTTCAAATGACATTTTACATTTGATGTGAGTCATTTTTGCATTCATACGACTTCAGGTGCAACGTTTACATAAAGCCATCAGTTTTAAGCCAATCATAACGTCAGTTCAAGAATAATTGTGACAATTTTAATTTCATTTGTATCACGCATTTAATCTGTGGATACTAAGAGACGCATCTTATATCAAACAAAATTGTTTAGGACTACTAGACGGACTTAAGTGAAAAGGTGGTTGTTTATGTCGGTCAACGTAACCTAGTCGGTCGGCTGCATTGCGTTTACAATTTTCGAATCGATCTATAGATTTTTATCCCAAGGCATTTAAGTATGTTACATTTTCTTTACTTTATAAACAACTAATAAGATAAATTATTCTATACATATCGCTCGGTCGCTCAACCCCTCTTTTTTGGAGATAGTAAGGATTGAAGGATATGGCTAGGACAGGACTAGTGGTTAGCTAATCCCTCTCGCTACTATTCATTTTTGGGATCGGATGGGTGGGAAGGAATTAAGACGTCACAAACATTCATGCCCTAAAAGTCCACATTGGAAGAGTACAGAATTAAAAGACAAATCAAAGAGAACAACGTATGTTAGTAGCTCAAAATTGCGGCATTTTGATTTTTGTCATTTTGTCATTTTATTGGAGAAATTATACATAAATTGTTTTATGTATTTCAAACGTTTTATGTATTCAAACAGTCATTGTTAATCACAACGAGGGTAATTATGGTTGAATGTAATAAAATATACGATACAAACATAACAGCAAATGATTTTCATTTTATATATAACAAAACAGGGAGATTTATAATAAATTATAAAATCTTTGCGCCATTTATATTCAGATTTATGATTGAATAAACATTGAATAAACGGTGTAGATTAAAATTTTCATTTCAACAATTCGCGGGTTACGGAATATACGACCGTCTTTTACACAGGCTAGAAAATAATTAAAATAATATAATAATTCATAATATTTAGAATTAATTATTTCAGAATATACATAAATACATAGCTCTCATAACTTAAACATCTAAAATTGAATAATTTAACTTATTATGTGATGAAATAATATTATAAACTTTATTTTTGTGCATATTTATATTTACATAAAAACCTTTGGTTTCTATATTACCCTTATATGTAATTAATAAAAACACTAAATTAACGCTTAACGCTTGAGAAAATATCATTAGGTTAGTAAAATAACAAACAATATAAAGTAATACATTAAAAAACGGAATAAACAATAGATATTTTTAAAATTACATCGCAATTCGAAGTACTAATTTAGACATTTTTTACGATTGGGGTAGATTTTTATAAGTTTTAATTGGTTGCTAATATAATATATATATATATATATATATATTCAGTTTGATGAATTATGTTCACTTTTTTCAAATTCGTTTAAACGCAATAATAATTATAATATATAACTGCTGATTTTTCATAAAAAATTTGTTAAATAATTCTATTCCGTAAAATCTTCAGATCAGTTGAAAAAGCTCACTCGGTGAGCGAAACCGGTCCGATCGTATAAATAAAAATTTGCATAAGTACCACGAAGTGTGAATTATTTTTATAAATAGTATGTCTTCACAGCAAGAATATACAGATAACGCCTTGAAAACATTAAAAGTGTTTTAAGCCTGAAAGATAGTACTGTACATTTATATGTTTAAAGGAAAAATTCTATACGCATGTAAAAATTTACCTTTGCTCTAGGATTGCAATACCAGTATTATTGCGGATGTTTTTTCAATTCCAAAATGCCGGTTTTGAAAATGTAAAAATATCGGTAATTCGGTATTGTAAATTAAGTAAAATCGAAATTAAATGCTATAAATTGAACACGAATTTTAATAAAATTAAAATATTATAGGTTTTTCTGTGTCTAGGATTGCAATGCCAGTATTAACGAAACAGGAATCCCGGAATTTCGGATGGTGTTTCAACACCGAAATCGGTTTTGAAACTTTTTTCGCCCATTATTATTTACTTTCTAATACCGGTTTTGATATATTTGTCCGGTATTGCAATCCCTACCTGTACCCAACTCATGTTGCTTAATTATACCAAGTATGTGAATTATTACGTAAAAAAATGTTTTTGGTTCTAGTACTACCAATTTTTATTGAAGTTTGTATCATTTCTTGTATCTCCTTTGCATTTTATGGGGTGGGTCATGACAGTGGTCGAATTGTAGCTTTTTAATCACGTCTCCGTCGGTGATGACGATGGACTTGCACCGGCGCCGCGAGTGGGAGGTGCACCGCCACCTTACCAGGTTCTGGCGCTTCATAAAGTGGTGGAAAGTGTAGGTGTAGCCCTCTATCATCAGATTCTTGCGGCCGTTGCTGATTATCACGTACCGACCGTGCGTGCGGTCCACTGGAAAATACAAGAAATTTCGTTCACATTCTGTTCCAATTTATTATACGAATATGATCTCTTATATGAATTTCATGAAGTTCTACGTTGTGCAATACTCTACTTGAACGTTACTGCATGTTAATGCAAATTACACTTATTTTCTTTAAAATAAGAATACATCTTATTTCGTAAATCAAGACAATCAGTCGGAAGATGCTTCTTAAAGAGGCGAAACGCGTCACATTAGTGATAAACCAAGTGGAATAACTAAGTTACCAATTTTAATTTTATATAAATACAGTTAATGTTGATATTTTTCAAGCATCTATTTGTATTTTGTAAATCAAATTAACTTTTTGTGACACTTACGTGAAAATAAAAGGCTTTTTGAAAGAACTACAATTGTCAATAAAAATATTAAAATGAATTAACAATGGAAATGTGTAGATAATAATGGTATTTCTAGCATATGACAGAATATCATATGTCCGGAATATAAGATCATGGAAAAACATTGTTTCTGACAAAACACCACTAACTTGTCAACATCAATTTACCGATAAAAGCCCTAAAATATGTTAAAGACTAAAATATGTTTTCATTCAAAATGGTTGCCCTTCATTCGTTTAAAGTTTAAACGTCAGATCCAACAACTTATGTCCCCGAAAACTATTTTTGTATATCCTGAAAAATCGATAAACTTGACAAAAAGTCCTTAAATTTTGCTGACTGTGTTTTCGTGTTATGTGATTGACCTGCAAAAATATTTTCAAAAAATCTGGCATTTCAGCTTACAGTCAATGCGCCAAATATTTTGAAATTGCAAAAATCATACAAGATAAGTTCGATCAAAATTTATCACTCGAGATCAACTCGAGGAGAAGGGACACGAATATTTTTTTATATTATTAAAAAATACATATTTATTAAAATTGATTTGGAGGCATGCGTTTGAATGCTAGATTTCAATTCCGTCTCAGAATATTTTGGGCATGGAGTTCGTAATGTCTTTTCTTCTCGAGTTGATATCGAGTGAAATTTAAAAAACATCAGCCAGAGAGAGAAAGAATTCCTACTCTTCGTAAAGTATCAAAATAGTATTAGAATAATACAAATGCGGTGACGATTTAGTAAGTATAATTATACTATATTAAATTTGTCGATGAACACCGATAGAAAAAATATTCTAAAACATGCATAAGGCCAGTAAGTAGATAGGAGTAAAATGGGTTAATATATTTAGATATACCCCCATCCAATATAGCCTTTTCGATAAATTAAAATAATATGAGAAAGGTATTTATAGACAGATCAAAATATTTTGAGAACTTTTTCTTTATTGGTCAATACCATCAATGAAAAATAAACAATGAATATTTTCGCTAACGAATAAATTATTAAAAAACACACACACACTTTTGATATCCAATTTACGAGTTGTCTTTAGGTATCGTCGTACATTAATAAATAGTTTTGACGGTTTTAAATGCACAATAAATATTAACTGTTTTTTCTATATGTCTTGAATAAACCAATAAATATAATTTTAATTGTATTGTTTTTAACCATGACAGTCTCGCGGTTTTCTACTTTTTATGATTGCAATAAAAATAATTAATATTTATTATCCAGAACTGATTTTATTTATTACTATATACAGATTTCAACAAATTTGAAGTAACGTAACTATCTTGACACTTCATAATTTATTACAAAAAATAGTGCAATGAGTTATACGTCAGAAGAAAATTCGACAAGTTTATTATAAATAATCTGGAAAATAACAAAAATAATTCGAATGGATATACATATAGTAAATATTAATATTTAATTCATGCCTACTAAAATACAATATATTTCTACACATAAAAATGGAATGTAAAAACAAATATAACTATAATGACTAGTATTTTATATAATTAATTTCTGAACATAATTATATATTATATAGCCCTGTTAAAACAAATATTTTATAGGTACGTTACTTATATAATAAAATTATGTATTTTTTAAGCAGTAATGTTACATAATTTTTCGAGTCTTTTTGACTAATATATTTTATTGCTACATATAATTGAATATAATATTTTTAGGAGTATCATACAATGTCTTAATAAATTTTTACGTGCCATGTAATTAGGAATGAAAGGTAGCGTCTGAAATTTGGTTACATAATTACCTACTATAGTATTACCAACATTACTTGGCCGTCTCCGAATTTGGAACTAAAATTGTCAGTCTAGAATTAATTTGCTTTTTTATGCAAAATAAATATCTTGTCTACTTTTAATAAACGTCGCTAAAATATCAGTTTTGGAATTTATTGAAATTTCAGTTCTGGTTGAGTATGGCAACATTCCTAACGTAACGGTGGCACCCTCACTAGCGGCCAAGTTAAATTGGTACATCGATAACAAATTTAACGATTTTCTTTAAGTAGGCAGTAAAAAATAGAATTATAATTTTGCTAATTAAACGATATTAAAAGCAGATGGGACCATAAAAAGTATAAACAAAGTAGCGACAACAGCACAACGATTTCGGCCTTAAGATATGAAAAGGTTCCCCACCGCTGTCTAGATACTTTAAATGAAATAATTAAAAAATCTTCAGTTAAATCTTTAAGGTTGATACCAATAAAGTTGTGTATAAGAGCAATGCTTTTTTTTAATCCATAATTTTATTTAAACTACAGGAAGTTTCGCTTGTAAGGGATGTCGTGTTTTGAAAGGTATGTCAAAAATTTTATTTAAAACCAAAAAAGATTTTAAAACCTTAGGAAAGAATTCTAAACAAGCATTGTTTTTCTTATTGATTGAATTGGCATTTACTGGGTAGAACTCCATTATAATAGGATAAAATAAAAAAATATTTAGTTCTACAAAATTGTATTAGATAGTTGATAGCTATTTCGACTTATAATTACTATTATTACCTAATAAAATTTTGTAGAACTAAACACATTGTTATTGTATCCTGTTATTTTTTTTCTTATTTTAATTCGAAAAAATTGAGGTCGCTCTATATTTTCTTCTAATGCTATATATAGCATTCAGAAAAAATAATTTTCAATCAGGTACAGAATAAATAAATACACAAGCTAAATAATTAATATAAAAATGATCACCTCTGTTTTTTTCATAGCAGGAATGTCATATATTTTTTCTCCCAAATATTTTAGGTACATATAATGTATTCTTTCCATAAATATTAACACCTCCTTTTTATTGCGTGATACAAATGATATACACGTAAAGTCAAATCTTTTTACAAATAATATCTATAAATAAAAAGCTATAATGTATATAACTATATATAGTCTTATCTGATATGTGTAACAGTACAAATTTTACGTTACACAATAAAATGTATATTTAATATCAAATGTACATACTTGGGCACATCGGAAATATTTACTTTATATGTACTTTATCAAAAATGGAAAATAGAATAACTGATTTTCATTGAGGAATGTTCTATTAAATATTATATATGTAGTTAAACTAATCTATACATAGTTGAGATCATCAGACAGCTTAATCAATAATATACGACAGTAAAATTTATTCTACTTAAGGTTAAAATTTTGAGTTACGGTGTGTTTGTTTGTCAGTTACGGAAAAAATATTAGAAGGTGCAAATACAACGAAAGTTAGGTATTCGGTGTGACTGTCGCAAATTTTTACTATCGCAGTGGCGACTTCGCGAAAGGCAACGTAATATCGTGCAATAAAATAACTCAATGTTTTATAAATATGTACCACCAAAATAAGACATCAAAGAAGAAAACCCCTCTTAACTAGGTCGCACAGCAAATATCTTTGGGCCCAACAGGTATCGTTAATCTTAAACACACATAGAAAAATAATGCGCTGAATATATGTGAATAAAAACAGAACAATAAAAGTTAAAAAAAAAATTTTAAATCCGGCGGTGTGGAACCCTGGATAAGTTGAGAAAACCAGCTCATAATGAATTTTCAAACTTAGTACAATCTATAAAATCAGTGCAGTCTAAATAAGATCGTCACACTCGAATTTATTAGCTATTGCGGAACCCGTTTGAGTATGAAATAATATCAGTGTGTATTGCACATTGTAATTAACCTTGTCTGTGCCGCAGATATTTGATAAAAATATGTACGTCAAGTCGCATACAATGCAAAAATAAAAGGATTATAATTTTCATTTGAATCACAAATTATAAAAACGCTCATCTATAACTGTCGTAAAATCAAATTATTTATGTATTCACGGTTGTCATAATTAAACACAACGGTAAAAAAAAGTTCACTACACTGCTATTTCAGATTATATCTGCTAATATAAATAGTAATAAATACTCTTCGATACTATACACAAAATAGCGCCTGGCGTACTATTGAATCGGAGCATTTCTACGCTTGTCAGCGGTAACTTTCAAAAATCAATGAAGCTTTTGTCTAAAATTTGGTGACACAATTTGGCTTGATTCAAAACTAAATGTTATTAGAAGGTTTAACACAGATTTTGATACTATTACTAAATTATATAATCGGACTTATCATCACATTTAGATGCAATACACGACCTTGAATTCGATACGGCATATCTCTTATCGGGTCTTACTTGCAACGACCAGTAGTAGGAAATATCTCTTATGTGGCATAGAAAAGGTTAAAATAAATGTAGCTCATTGTTTTCAGTATTTAACGGTTAATATGAATATGTGTGGCAAATCTTTGAGCTGGTGGGGAGTGTGAATGTTTATCCTGAACAGCCAGTATATTATCACAAACGGTGTGCACATATGCCGTACAGGTCCTTCTCGTGCACCGCCATCGGACTTTGTCGTAGTCAGGGTGAGTTTTCTCGGCATAGAAGGTGTAGCCTCGTAGCTTCAAATGACGCCGACCCCGATTCGAAATGATGTATTTTGCTGCAAAGAGAATACGTGCACATTACAGCGACATTCCTACACTCCACAAAATTAAAATATTTTCGAAATAATAAAACAGATTTGAGTCGAAATACGATTGGGCAATTGAATCGTTGATTATTTCTCTCAATCGCTTTGCGATAGGAGCGGTAGTGTATCAGATTTCTTCTGTATTTATTTATTTTACCATGTCCGCTCTCCATGTGGAGCATATGGCCACTTTATGGAGGTATCTCAACAGAAGTTTTCTAAATGAACTACATGCTACTCAGTTGCTCAACGTGAGTTGCTTTTTCGAAAAAAGTACGGATAGGAGGTTAGGGCTAAGACAGGAATAGTGGTTAGATAATCGCTCTCGCCACGCCCCATTTTTAGGGTCAGATGGATAGGAGGGAATTTTATACATCACAAATATCCATCCCTACGAAAATTAATCCATGAATAAATTGAAAAATCAATTTATGAAACTGTCCGTACCAGGACTTGAACCTGAGACATCTGTAACCGTAGCCAACAACGTTGACCACTGCACCACGGACCCGAAATCATTTATCAGTCTCAAATAGTTTCCATAAAAAGCTTTCCTGTATTTTTTCATCAGTATAAAAATCCATACAAAGAACATATATTCTAACATTATAAACATTAGGTCGATCACACAACCGAATGATCAATGTCTTTCGTTAAGGTTTGTATTTCCGAGTGGAAGAAAGTTTGTTCGACAGACTTACAAGCAGTTCAAACAATTTCCGTTGAGATACAAAATCAGGTGAATACATCCGAAGTCATTGAACGTGAAACTATGATAAGCGAAATATTTGTTTAGTATTACGAGAAAAAAACAATATTTTGAAAGTAGTTATAATGAATTGGAGTTCGAGCGACATCCTTATATCGATTGTTTATAATCAGTAGGCTTAACAATAGAAACTTGTTTTAAGTACATAAGTTATCAATATTTATCAATTTGGTGACGTAGCCGCATCTTGTATACTATTTGTTTTTCTATGAAGACTCTTTAATGTTTATGCTTCCACAGTATATTATGCACGTTTTAACCATGCCTCGTTTTAAAAATTAAAGATAACTTACCTACATTAATGAAGTTTAAGTACGGTGGCGATACTAAATAGAGCCAGTAAACTGTGAGAAATTTTATACAAATAATTTTAAATAGGTTGCAAGAAAAAGACGAGTATATTGTTAGTGGATATAAAAATAAAGTATTTATTGAGTTCATTCATAAAGACAAATACATTTCTTTGTATATTCGACGATTTTTTTATAATGAAAAGTAACATATGAATTGAATGAGGAAGCAATTTAATTGTATACAATTCATATATTTATTAAATACTTCGATGCATATATACATAACTACTCAACGCTTTTTTATCTTATTAGCTTTCTTTAGATATATAATCATAATATATGCAATTTGGATTATTGAGATTTTGTACACTTCCATGTATTTTGTCACTAACGACCCGGGTTTCGCCTTTCGGCATCTTCAGGCATTCGAGCACACGAATGGACTCGAACTGAGAGACAGTAAACAGTGTCTAACGCTTATATAGAAGATACAAATGCGACAAATATCATTTACGAGGCAATACATTATACGTCTGAGAGCCACACCGATACCTGAGTTAAAATTTCGGAAATCGCCCTAATCCTTATTTTGTAAACACCATATTAACAGAGTGGCGAATTGCCGAAGGCGAATTGCCGCTTTTCAACTTCTTTTAGAAATACCAGTGATTTTACAATTATAATAGTATTGTGGGTTTTGACGGTCGTTAGTGACAAAATACATGGAAGTGTACAAAATCTCAATAATCCAAATTTAATATTGAAATTCCATCAAGCACCCTCAGTCGATGTCTTAAATTACATAATATATGCGTTAATAATAGTAATACGAAAAACATTTTTATGTAACACAGGCTAGCTAACTTAATATAAAAATTGTACAACCTAACGACACTTATTCAATTCTCACAAACTTAAATAAAAATTGTGAAATATGTAAAAATACAGTTTTTTCATTGCGACTTTGATTCAGCTGCCACCGGGTAATATCGATTAACCAAAAATGGTTTCTTAAATTTTCCGCACTTTCTTAAAAGGCAAATACAATTACTCGAATTAATACAAAAGTATAGAGAAGGACTATTAATCATACGCTCTTATTTCTATTGTGTCATAAAATAATTTTTACGGTAGAGTATTTATGGATTTAAATCCAAATCAATGGATTTATGTGATGTTTTAATCCGTCCCGCCTATATCTTAAAAAAACGGGCAATATAAAAAGTAACCACTTACAATGACTTAGTCTTATCCTTCTTATCATAAATTATCCGGCGAGTGAGATCAAGCGACTGACTTATATCCAGTTTTCGGTAAAAAAAACTGTAAATATTGGGATATTTTATATTTATGTGTCGTCGTGTTCATATTTTTTTATTAATCTAAAAACATATTGCTCAATTAGTGGCCCTTCCATAAAACTTAATGGTTGTGAGTGTTAGTGACCTTTATGATGATATTATCAATCGTTACAAGACCAGACTTGCAACCTGTATCCTTTTTGTTACACCTCCAAATACACTTTCCGTAGGGCGATATCCGCCTATTGGAATAACGATACGGCCCAATATCGACAACAACTGTTCCATTTTTGGATGTTCCAAATTTAGCTTCTGAAAATAAAATAAAGGACATTTCGGAAATTATTGACTTATTTATTTTTGATACCTTATCTGATATAAAAAAAAGGTAATAAACGTAAATACCTAAATTCAGATGTTGCATTAACAAAAAAATCACTCCCAATTTACGAATCATTTCGGATTCGCAAATTATAAATTTTCATTCAGCACCAGTGTTTAAATTTATTAACAAAAAACCGAGATTGAATGTCCTGGAGATAAGCTAATATATATATATATATATACGGCAATAACCTGTTTACGGCCAAACCAATATCAAAGTATCGTCAATTTTTAAACCATTAGGAGAAACTCTTGTAATAGAACTATAATTACAATAAAAAAAAGAATCACTTTAAGGTGTTAATTGTCAATTCTTGTTGGAAAGACATTATATTTTAAAAATAAAACACAATTTGCTTGTACTACTTACACGTGTTCATAATGATCAGGACCGACTTCGCTCATCGCTAGCATTATCAACTGACAAAAATAAAAATATAACAAGGCTATTTCTATAAAATTGAATGTTAACAAATACAACGTATATAAATCCATGAACCAATCATGAACCAACTATTTTATATACCTTGTGTTTGTTAATATTCAATTTTATATAAATAGCTTGCAATGTTATTTATTTTTATCACTTAATAACGCTCATAATGAGCGAAACCGGTTCTGATAAATATAAACATGTGGAAGTAGTACAAAAAAATGTGTTTTATTTAAAAAAAAAAAAAATAACATTACAATCATGAATACAATGAGTACTATATTAATATTCATTGTATTTTAATTCTTTTCTTATTTTCAATATACGTATGTAAGTTTATAGATATCTATTATTTTGTGCGCATCTGTCTATATGCGTATTGCCACTGTGAGCATTTTTTATCATAAAATTGTTCATGTGCACATTTATCTCATGCAACCATTTCTATGGAATAATATCACTAATAAATATAGATAAGTTTAATGACAAAGATGAAATCAAAAATAATTGCTTACGGTGAAATACAAGAAAGAACTTTTCTTGGCATCTGAATTATTAGAAATATTTTTTTCTTATTTGACCACTCGTTGAAATCTTTGATAAGGTACAGACGATAGCACACCAAATATGTTAAAGTTTTCAAAGGCATTGAATGTATTAGGGAGCTTATACGAAATATATTTACCCTGGACCATAACATCATTTCATGCAGTGGCATAACTAGAGATATCGCAAATACGTGGTCAAAATTAATAAATACCTTGTTAGATACTGCAAAAGTAAACCAAAAGCTTTTCGACAATTAATATTGTCAACACACGCTCACACCTTAGAGAGCATTTTCAACTGATGAAACTTATTTTTAAAATCCTCACTAAATGATAAAAATCGACTCGAATGTTTTCTATATTTAAATTGTAGAATATGTACATCGGATTTTTTTTATTATATCTTGAAATTGCATGCATCGTAATTAACATATGATATGACGTAATTAACGAAACTGGCTCACCATTCGAAGATATTTAAAAAAAAAAACACTATTTTCGCTCCTCACGACCATTATCAACTAATGTTCGTGATGAGAAAAACCAGTACTGATCATTATAAACATGTGGAAGTAGTACAAACAAATTGTGTTTTATTTTTAAAATATAATGCCGTTCCACCAAGAATTGACAGTTAACACCTTAAAAGTGATTCAAAGATATAATTAATACATATGACGTTTATATTGATACTACAATAGGTCGCTTGTCAAAAAGAATCAATAAGGATACTTTAACCGTAAAATTAGTCAAAATACATAACTTCATATCAAAAAATCAACAGAAGGTTAAACAGCAAAAAATCGTTAGCAATCTCAATAATATACATTTAACAAGTGGTAAATAGATTATTTTTTTTTTTTTTTGGGTTTCTTGATTTAAGACCTATTGTAGTACAAATGACGATAAAAAATAAGTTTAGCATTAATATATGTATGGAATATTTAATTATCAAGGGTAACAGAACAAGAAACTTTCCACCAAGGTGAACATGATTGTTTTTGGTAAATTTGTGGACATGTGTCTTATTAGGTTCTACAGTTGTGATTATCGCTCATGAAGACAGGAATATCGTCAATGGTGTGGACAAGTGCACGACACCCAGTCGCTCGCTTCTTGGAGCAAATCCAGTGAATCTTTCTTCCCAATATCCGTAAAGTATAATACTTATCATTTCCTATGAACAACATTCTATTCCCATGCGAGGTTGATACAAATTGAACTGGAAACAAAAATAAATATTATTCATAAATTTATTGAATCAACAAATTAGGCCGTATTTGTTTGTACACAATTATAAATACTGAAGGCCGTCTCAGCATACTTACCAATCATGGGCAATTCTATATTCTATAAATCACACTTCGACATTGATACAGCTGAACAATAGGCCAAATTCCTAGAATTACAGTAATAATAATATGAACTAAATTTCGTAATTTTTTTTACACATTAAGTTCAAACTGTTCACTACGTGTCAGTTCAAGTTAATCCGTGAACGTGAATGCATGTACAAAATATGAGCAATTCAAACTCGTATATTCATACTACTGCCAATAAATATATAATATGTTTGTTGATTATTACAATATAATAAATATTTAAAGAATTGGTGTAATTTAAAAAAAATCTTCTTTACCTGGGAAGTGGCGATGGTTTTAATAAGGTTAAGAATATCTAGTATAATAAAATATTGGAAGACAATAAAAACAAGATTTTTTGTGTACATAATATATTATCATTTTTTTCATAACATTTCATTATTATATTTTGTGTTACTAAAAATATTTATTTCAGTGTTCCTTACATAAATATCGAGCAAAATCACATTTAATTCCCTTCACAATAACACCTCACTCAATGTGCACAAAAATATGGTGCAAATAATTCCATTTTTTAAATAACTACGCAAGTTGTCATTTTTACACAAATGTAAAACCTTATAATCCCAAATGTTTGCATGAATATTTGATTTTATTTTAAATAAAAATATTTTCTATGTGTGTAGTGATGAATCTAGCGATTCATATTAAGAAGGTGGAAATATATTTATGTTTCACCTGCGGCGCTGATAAGTACTATGCGCAAGAAAAATCAATTTCATGTCTGTTTTATATCATTTTCGATGATAATATTTTTCGTTTATTTGCCGTCTCGCAACAATTATCACAAATACGTTTATGAATGAAAAGGAAAAGTAGTTTCCATTTCTTTCTTTCTTTGGTGTTTGATCTTATTTCACATTAGACACTCTCCTCATTCATTCCTATCTATATGGGTGTAGGGATTGCAATACAGGTATTATCGATACCGGTTTTTGAAAATGAAAAATACCGGTATTAAAAATTATTGTACAAGTATTTAATGAATAATGGGCCTAACCTAACACTAGTCCTGTTCTAACCCTACTCTCTTCGAAAAAGAGAGGTTGAGAAAATGAGTAACAAGTAGTTCTCAAAGAAAAAAACTTCTGTTGAGATACCTCCGTTAGGAGTCCATATACTTCACATTGGGAACAGACACGGGGAAAAAATAAATAATGAATGTTCTTCGAACAAGCGTTGAACCTGAGGTGAACTTTTTCTTCAGCATGGCTTATTTGCACGAAGATCTGATTAAGATTGATACATTCCTACATTGATGAACTGACCCGTTTTGGGTTATATTTTAATTCAAACAATTAATACATTTAACATATTATAACAGATTTATGATTATATTTTTTAAGATCGACATCTTACTATGAAATATCGAAATACCGTTATTGATTTATTCGTCTGTAATTGCGGTTTCAATTGGCTATAATTTGTTGGGTTATTGTTGTTTAATTTTGAAGTACCGGTATTTATGTATTTGTCCAGTATTGCAATCCCTATTGGAATGAAATATATTCTTTAATATACCTACCGAAACAAACTACATAGTATTTATTTCTTGTATTTTTTGGATAAAATATATCCATATTTAAAGTGTTATTACAAAAATTATTAAACTTTAAATCAGATACATAACATTTTTTAAAAAAGAAAAAAATATTTGAGTAGGAGCTATCAACACTTAATCAATTATTCGTATCCGTAA
Organism: Himalopsyche phryganea; assembly: GCA_022494535.1. Taxonomy (NCBI): domain Eukaryota; kingdom Metazoa; phylum Arthropoda; class Insecta; order Trichoptera; family Rhyacophilidae; genus Himalopsyche; species Himalopsyche phryganea. Next base: position 5,518,326 of record JAGVSL010000049.1, read on the forward strand.
TTACAACTATGTTCCGAGCGAATTTGTAGGATGGCACTTTCGTATGTGTGAATTCTGGCTTTGCATAGCATGGACTTGGAGCACCTCCAAATGACCTTGCCATTGTAGCATCTGGTGGACGAATAGGTGTGCTTCTGGTACAGGATCATAGTCTTCCCAAATCTAGATGTGACATACTCTACTGAAACAATAATTTAAAAAATTGCTTTAGTTATGTAAAAAAAGAACAAGATTTAATTGTAAATATCTTAAAACTAGATTATTTTATGTTACACGTAACTCTCAAACTTGTGAATTGTCAATTAGCATTAGATACAATGAAACAAAGTGTACTAATTATGAAAGAGAGAAGATGTGATTTGATAGCAGTGACAATAGATACAGATACTAGATAATAAGTGCTATTGATCTACTATTATAACTTGACCGTCGGTAGAAGTTGGAACTAAAATAGTCAATCTAAGGCTTGTAGCTGTCAAACGTAAGCTCACCAGCGTCATAAAAGTTATTTTTTTTAATAATACTGTGAAAATAAATACGATAGGCAATGCAAAGTGTTTCGAAAACAATACATAGGAATGTGAGGGAGGTTATTGTAAAAGTACGGCAGTTCTGCGGAGTCTAAAATACGAATTGATATTTACATCAATAGTACTGCGGATCGCGTGGCGGACATGATAGGTAATATTACTCCCGTACACTAGCGCCCTCTCTGAGCGGACAACTTATAATGGTCGATGTATATGTGAAAAATGAGGAAGTGAAAAGCTCAGTGAGTATTGAATGAAACAGATCTTTTTATTTTGAAAATTATGTAAATAAACTTTTGGGGATATCATAGTAGGCATTTATTTTTAAAGCCCAAAATCTGAGATACGTCTTGGTCAGACGGTAAGAGTAATTACATTGAAGAGGCGGCATTTTACATATGTGCAAATACCTTACCGCTCACGAGGCTAAAACCGCCAGAACGTAAAGGATTACGTCTCAGTACTTCAGTAATAACCAATACACACGACCAAGTGTATACTCTGATCTCTCACTAAGCGTAACGTATGAACCGGCTTCGTGTGATTTTTGTTTTTATACTAAAATAGTTGCGCTGATTGCACGCGTACCAAAATGCTAATTTTACATCAAAATAAGCAGCAAGCTCACGCACAACGTCAGTTACGTCAAGTGTGGCGTAAGGTTGTCTTATCGTGGAAAATTACGCAAAGGATTTACTTATGACTGGGTAAAAATTTTTTAACTACACTATAAACGTTAGTAAATTGGAGGACTGGTAAGAGAGTAATGGTTTTAAGTGTATAAAGATTGTGAAATACTTTTTATAGCTATTTCAGCATAACGCTGCTTGCAAGTTAGTATAAAGCCATGTCCGCTCCCAATGTGTTGGTACCATAACGACCCCTTATGGAGCATGCCAACAACAGTGTTTTAATATGAAACTATTGCCAATGAGTCGTTCAGCATCTCGTTGAACAGGACAAGGAATGCAGGATGAGACTAATACCGGACTAGTTTGCCAATACATAGTTATCTGTGTATGTGCCATTTTTTGGCCCGTATATGGGATTGGTGGAGAAATGTGGAAACATCACAAACATTATGGTGTTTCATTCGAGGATTAGAAACAAAACCGAGCAGGACGAAACACCAGACGACTACGGCGCCAGCAAAAGATCGTCTGACGATGGTTTGATGGCAAAATAGCTACCAACAATATTTGACGAACTTCGTAGAAGTAAATTAATTGCTATTTTTACCCTACAATTGAATTAATACAAACTGGCTGAAAAGTTATTAGGTATTTATTCAATTTTTACCCATTACTATTATAAATATGTTCGAATCAAAACTCTACCTAAGGGTAGCATCTCGGCTTTGAGTGCAGATGTGTTCGGGCTGGATCATAACTACCTCTCCCATATACGTCACTATCCGTGCTTTACAAATCATCATCCTGGAGCAACGCCATGTTATTTTATCTCGCTTTCTTCCGCTATACATAAACGTCAACCCTTCGTACGACAGCATGTCTTTTCCATTTCTCGAAACAACACGTTTAACTAGAAAAAAGAATATTGGACAGCTTAATAAAATTTCGTTTTTATTGAGTAGTGGTTGGCAAACTTTTTAAACACCTCGAATAGTTTTCTTATGAAAGAGGACACTTTATCTTAATTTGCAGGATGAGAGAGTAGGGAGTCGAAAACTTTAGATAAAAAATAAATACAGTTGTTTAATCGAAAGACAATAAAAACAAGTGAAAGTGCACACATATAGTGCTATTATCTACCGACGAGCAGTACTGGGGTGTCGGAATCGCAGAGTCGTGGTGTTTTTGCAAGCGTCGGATTCATAGAAATTCGAAATAACGAATGCGTAAGTTTCTTATGTCGGAAGCGAGAATGAATGTATGGAAATACATATGAGGAACGAATAATTTCCATGCTGGTCGAAAATAATGAAAATATATTTTTTTATTTATGCCTATCACGCCTAATAAGCCATGGATAATAAAAAAAAGGAATTGTAGAAAATTGTTGATAAAAAATCCAATGTGTCATTTTTAAAATCGGATTGTGAGATAAAATCGCAGTCCGTTTTTTTAAAGACTCCACAGCCCAGAAGACGAGTGACTAATGAACTCAGCATTGTAGATACATACAGCAGATAATACAGCTTTACGAGAAAGGAATTACATATTTTTAATAGAGTTTGACTGATTACGGAAAGACCTTCAATAGGTATAACTTTACGGTAATAACTCAAAGTGGAGTTGGTTAATTGTCATTCTAAAGCACCTGTATAGCTGTTCATTGGACATTTGACACACTACTTGATACATTTAAATAGATAACACGCGGTTGAGAGTTATTAATAACCTTATTTTGTTGTCTATTAGAATGGGGAATGGATCAAATAAAAAAGGTTGGGAACCCCTGTATTAAAAGGAATCACGTGTTAAGAAAATATAAAGAATGAAAAAATACATACGTGATTGTGGAATGATTCAGGATCTATAATTACAATATTATGTACCAAAGTGAGAGAAAATAGGTTAGTGATTGTGAACATTGTTAGCACGAGTTACTTCAAATTTAAAGGGGATTGAGATAGAAGACTTGCAACCTCTTGATTTATGAGTGGTACATCTCCAGCGTATACTTCCACTCTTCGACGTCTTATGGTGACAGAATGAATAGTCGTCGAAGAACACAAAATTATTCCTTTTCAGGGATTTGATCACGACAACTAGAAAAAAGAAAATAATTAATTATCGCGCCCATGAATTGCCGAATGATTTCGTTATTATAAAATAACTTACTCTCAATGGGTGTTCGAGTGATCTCTAACTCACCTTTGCGATAGATTCAAGTCGGCATATTTAGAATTATTAACCATTAGATAGAAAATCTGTTGTTAAATACATCAAGAATATCAATAAAATTAAGTATTTTTTTACCAACTCATATCTTGCAATGATTGTCATTTGCGCTACGCGACTTTTATTGCCCTGCAATTGATGGCACTTGCTGAAATATTGTAACTGGCAACACCCTTACGTTGAGAAATGTCTAAAACAGTTAAGTAGGTAATTAAGTTTATTTTGTAGGTATGAAACGGTCGGTAATCTTTTTAGTAAAACAGGCACCCAGGATGGCTTACTTATAGAAAAAAGACAAATCATCAAATCATCAAATATATTTACTAAAATACATTATATGCCTATTTTTAAAAATGAGCACTTAAAAAAATATGACACTTAGACGACAGACCATTCTTTCATTAGTGTAGAGCACTTTAAATAAACTGATCTCCATGTTGTCAATCACTGGTTAAAAGTAATTAGTGTTTGTAGAAGATGTAATGGGTTAAAAAACATGAAGTGATGCAAGTTTGCGTTATCATGCATTCAGGTGAAAATAATTAAAAAACATAAAAGTAATGAGACACACAACATTTTCGAGTGCAGTACATCATTGAATCCTTCTTTCAATGAAGATGCGTAAATGTCCTATTTAAAAAATCACATTTTTCTTATTTAACAGTGACCATTCGAGCAGATATGTAAGACGAATCGCTGGTATTTCTAATTATTTGTGATATGGGGATGGGGGGATGGGGGAATTTCAATGGAAATAAATTAATGCGTGAGAAATATAAAAGATAGTGATTTAATTTAATTTCAAAAACTATTACAATAAATGAATTGTACAAGAATAAATGGAATATAAATAATTGTAAATGAATAAAAAATAAAAAAAAAAGCAAAACAAAACAAAAAGAAAAGACATTTTGAAAAAAAATGAGAAAGCCTCCAACAAAAAGAATTTTAATAGTGTTAATAAATAGAATAAAAAACTGAAATATCAACAGAAAAAAACTGTCAGTAAAAATCAAACTGAAAACATTGTATAAGTATCTGTTTTTATAATAATTATAAAAATCTCGAATGTTAATAAATATACTCTTTTTACTTTACGACTCATATTTTAATTCAATGCATTATAACCTTGATTATTTAAATATGCTGTTTTACGGACACATAATATTTTTTTTTCGATATGTAGTACCTATTACACAATTTTTAAATCATCAGGTCAGAGCATTTTCAACGCACTAAACTAAACAACTAGACTCGGGAACTGATATGATACAAAAAAGGCATAAATTTATCATTTAAGACATCGACTGAGGGTGCTTGATGGAATTTCAATATCAAATTTGGATTATTGAGATTTTGTACACTTCCATGTATTTAGTACATGGAAGTACATGGAAATACATGGAAGTGTACAAAATCTCAATAATCCAAATTTTATAAATTTATCGTTTATTGAAAATCTATGATGGGTTATCGAACAATTCAAGCAGAGAAAATCGCTTGTGAACAAAGTATGTTCGTTAACCGAAATTTTAATTCTCAGTACTGACTATCCTGGTAACAATTATTATTCCCGACAATCTAGAGTCCATCACATTTAAGAATTTGAAATATAAACGTATTTTACGATTGGTCTTCCCAGTTTGACATTACTGATTCAACTCTTGCGATCAATATTGTCTCTTAGGTTTAAGTTCTTCAGTGCTAAGGCTATTAATCTTCGACGTAATATGTCACATAATTTTTAAACCCACGATCTACGATGAGTGTGCGTATTATTGCCGTGTACCATCTCATATGTTGGAGTAGTTGTGATGGAAGCTTTGCATTTGGCCTTATGCGAAGAACATCTCCATCGAATATTTCCGTTCTTGAAGGTTTTGTGATGAAGGAAAGAGAAGTCATTAAATCTCAAGTTAGTATTTCCTTTCATAGTTTTGATAGCAACAACTAAAAGAAGAAATACATGTTTTTATTTAGTATGATATTAATTAATAATTAGATCCGTTTTGTAAAGGAATACGCAATACTTCAGTGTATCAATTCGTAGGCAAATATACTTGGTTCGTATCTAATATAAATTCCGTTTCATATTTCATATATTTGGAATGAATGAAAAGTAAACTTCATATTCAGACATGAAAGATTTTTACACACAATTAAAAATTAAAGATGCATAGATATCCACCGGAAAACCACGCTAGTGTAAGGATTGCATAACCCGTATTACAATAATAATAATAATAAATACGACCAATTGAGATCACAATACTGATGTAATAAACAATAAAATTGTTAAATATAAAATGAATGTCGCAATTAATGTATTATGAAAATATTTAAACAGTGAAATTACAACTGTAATCGTGAATTCGATAAGAAGTGCAACTTTTGAAAGGATCAACGCATGACTGAAAGCACGGAATAAAAATGTATGCACTCTACTTAAATTTGTTTGTATTTCACAATACATGTAAATATCTTAAGTTACTAGATAGATATTCGAATTCGTGGTATTAGAACGCGTTTTATCGGGGAGATTTAAATAAAAAAAACGCAATTAAATATGATTATTTTTATTAAATATAAATCAAATTAAAATAAATGTAAAAAACTACTTAAGTACAATTTAATCAATTCTGACTGTCATAATACTAACAGATAATGAAAAATAATAGGAACCACTACGTATTATATTGCACACTAGAAACACTATAGATTCATTACAGTTTAGTACTTATTTTCTTACCTATGTTGAGTGAAATAATCTGGTGAACGATGTGATGACATTATTATTGCATACAGTTATCAAGACAAAAGAATCACTACATACAATAATTTTTAATTTTATTTGTTGAATAGTGCTTACTCGCAAGCTACCAATAACTATTTATACCCTGTACAATTAAGTAATTCAATATTTACAATATTACCATGAGATAAGATGTGATCGTAGCAATGGTTTAACTTCGATTGCTTCCTATTAAATTAAGGAGATTGACGAGTCTATTTAAAAAAAAAAAAAACAAATTAAAAAAATATTTGAATTTTAGTAAATAATATGCGTCATATATGTTGACTATCAAAACACTAGATAAATAGAAACTCGCGGATAATTAAATCAACTCGAGGAGAAAAGACATTAAAAACACCCATCCCTATCTCAATAAATTTTAAATATAAAAATCGACTTTTGATAAGTATAATATATGACCTTGTCAGGAATTGAATCCAGAAAAAAATGGAGAAGTGAATTTTTTATAGTTTGACTTCAGAGGCCGTCAATGTGTTGTACAAACAGTTGACTTAAATGACATTTTTGACAAAAGAAAGCAAAAATACGACTCCTTTTCAACATTGACTTAACAGTAATTTATAGATGCGTTGCTAACTTGACCTGCATACAATAAATACTGAGAATACATTTTCATGAAAGCAATTAGACAGAAGTATAAAATATCATAGGAATATCTAACGCTACAGGAAAACTCAGGCCTGGAGCCAAGTGGTCAATATCGTTGATTTCGGTTGCAATGTCCACGAGTTCGAACCACAGTACGAACAGTTACATAAATTGATGTTTTAATAGATGTCGTTGTATCGAAATCAGAACCTTCCTCTAGCCCTTAATGATTATGTGTTATCTCACAGGTACGATTATCATGAGCGAACAGAATTATATAATCAACCGTAGTATGAACTCTCCCAAGGCAACATATTTTCTTAGAACATCTCCAGTACACTCTGTCAGCAAATTTTCTATCGAATATATAAGTGAATCCAATGCGAAGAAGCAGCATTCTTTCTTTTAGTATCATAATAAATTCAGCACGCCCTTGAAGGGATAGAAGCTGTATTAAGTACTCTAATTGCTATTCGACCAACATGATTTGATAAACAATATAGACAAAACAATGTTACAAAATGCTACGTTATTTAACGTTGAAACAAAAAATGTTCACCATGAAACGGTTTGTTTTAATAAAACACAATTTGTTTGTACTATTAATAAATAATAATAATAAAAATATTTAACACCCTAAAAGTGATAAATGAAATGGTTTCTAAACTCGCAGAAAAACCAAAAAAATATTTACTAAATGAGCCTATGTAACAATCCACGTTTACAATATCGCACATCCCGAAGAAAAGTGTAGTAAAACAAAAATTTCTGATTTACGTTTTATATCGGAATAGTAATCATGATAATCTACACCCCATGAAAACCGTATAATGGTCAGTTCACTAATTCACCGCGAAGAGCCACTAGTTTGAATTTTGTTTACGCTCTCCTGTAAAATTTACTTTTTTTGATTTACTACACTTTTCTTCGGGATGTGCGATATATCGACGGTGAATTGGTTAATTGATGTAACCTTCAAAATTGATATGGTTCAGGAGAAAACATTATATGGTGTGCTGAGTTATGAATCTTTGAAATGAACTCCTGTACATTTTCATGTTTGCAGATACGGGATAGTAAACGTAGAAATTGCCTAAATAATAGTGACTTACATCAAGTCACCGGGTCAGAATTTTTAAACCTTAAACCAAAGTAAAACAATGTTTCTCTTCCAAAAAGTGCTCAATTTGTTTTACTAATTTAAATCATTTGGCCGAGACCTGCTATATCGTCTTGAAAATTAGATCCAATCGTTAACTCATTTTTGTATTTTTGAGGGTTACATTAATTGGCCAAAACACAGTCGACATATTGATTGAATTGTTTCGCAAATATTTTTCAAGACGATTAAAAATATATAAAATAAATATAGTTTGACAAACGAGTGAGGTCTTGCAATACGAGCATATACTATGTTAATGCGTAGATGTATCCAATGATGCTCGCGAAGTGTACACATGTACATATTAAAGTTGTTGAGAAAGAAAAATATAGAAGAGCAGAAAAGATTCCAGTGATCCAACAGATAGCAGTGATACCTCGAGTGACCTCGAGTGTGATAATAGTCCTAAATAATAACCCCCACCTTCTCCGTTTCTCTCTCTTGCCTACCTCAAACGTAGCACGATTAAATTTGATTAATAGTTTTGATTACTTTATAATAGAAAGATTTAAATGATATTTGGAATAATCATTGTCAAATAAATATTTTTGGGATGTGGAGCGAATTATCCGAGTTATTATTTGTTGTGGGGAAATCCGCTTTGGTATACAAATGATTTGGACTACACATACGTTTCTGGGACGAATTATAATCTCAATTCAGGTTCGAATGTAAACAAGAGTACCACTTGAAGCTTGTACATTTTTTTATGTGATAAAGTCAAATAACATGTAAGAAGAATCAGTAGTATAATTAAAGATCAGGGTAACTCTGACCCTCAATATATATCAAAAGGTGGAATTGAATATCTGATAATGGGTTTGTTTTTAAGGTAATTAATTCAACTTAAAATCTCATTTATTCCTCACACCAGTCGTAAATCAATAACAAAAGAGAAACAGTCTTACTTTCACAGGGCTAAAAATAACTTAACAATATCTAAACTTATAATGTTATAAAAATTATTTAAGCTAATATAAAATTAAAATTGGTAACTTAGTTATTCCACTGAGTTACCGCCGAATACAAAAAAAAAAAAAGCATTTTCTTGGTAAAAGATAAAATATACATATATTTATATATAACTAGTGAGTACCCGGCATGCGTTGCAATGCCACTCAAAGAAAGAAAGGGTTTGTGTTTTAATTCTGTTTATTGAACTGCTTTTCGATTAGAGGTCTGCACATTCCGAAATTTCATAGACTTACCCGGTTCGAGCCCATCAACTTCAGGTCTGGCCCGACTCGAACCCGAGTTTCAATATCACACTTGTTATAACACAATATTTTTGTTTTTCGTCTGGTGCGTACACGAATAAATCAGAAGGTTTTTCCTAGATGTCGCTGTATGTACGTATTTGATTCTTTTTTTCAATTTTGGATTTTCAATTTTTTTTCTTCAGATCCCTTCACGGGTGTGTGCACAACAACTCACCGAAGTTTCATCGAAATCGTGTGAATGGTAAAGGAACGCGTAAAGGACAAACAAACATTTATTTTATGTAATATTTCCCGGCATGATCACAATAAGTCCTTACTGAAAGTTTCGTCGCCATCGGTTGAGTAGTTTAGGAGCCTATAAGATCCGGACAAACCAACAAACCAACAAACAGACATTCATTTTTATATATATAGATAGAAAATAGAGTAAAAAGTACAATAAATAATGAAAACGTATCTATAAATAAATATATACAGCATTCGATAATTAAGACCAGATTCGCATCGAGTTAGCATTTTTAACCGAATATTCAAACAAATTATAATATACTCTGTAGTTAAATAAAATGTACAGAAATTAAATAGCTTTGTGTATATTATTTTTTCCAATCTCAAATCAAATTTTGTCAACAGTAGGTCCTTGTAATCCAAGGGTAAATGGTACAGGAAAAATAGTTCTTCAAGTGGAGCCCGTCACCCGAACCCGACCCGAAGCCCAGATTTATTTTTCTCATCCAGAAAGTATTTTTCTGAAAAATAAATTCCATACCCTAACCCGGCCTGGACCTGAATATCATGTCTTCACCCGCCTGGTTCACGAGCCGGGCTGGGTAGAGACCGGGCCAGTGCAGACCTCTAGAATCAACTGACACGTTTCCAACATTTAAGCTAGCTGGATTTAGTAATTACAATAATATGCGTGTACATTTTAATAAATATTTTTTTTCAAATAGATTTCACTAGACCAACCTTGTTTGAATGTTCTTTTAATGGTTTAAAAATTTTAACTCGCCAAGAAAATTTGATTCTATTTTTGTGAATTATAGCACGTGTGTTTTCATTATTTATTAATATATATTATTCAACACTGAGCCAAATGCGTCTTTTAAAATACGGGGAAACGGATTCGAAGGACTGAAGAGGTCAAAACCTTCAAATGTATTGCCATCACAGATAGACTAGATAATTTAATTTATTATATAATTATGACCAATTGTAGGATTGGTTGGGATAATTGGGTGTATGTGTGTGCACTGCATTGATGTAAAGTATAATATCATCTCGTGTGCGGGCCATCGCCGGACAACGATTGGCAGGACTCCTGCGAGAGCAGAGCCACCGTAGACTTGTGGTTGATCTCATCTGCAGTGAGAATGTATGGCCATTGTACAACAACATAAGGTTTCCTTTCATTGATCGGACATATTGAGCAACTAAAATAAAATCACAATTACCCATTACAAACAGAAACATTGGTAAAAAATGATACATACAAAACATTGCTACAAATTGTGGGACATTATCAATTACAAAAGTAAAAATATAGCATACCCATAATGAATTACTAGTGATATGGCCGAGACTATCGTAAATTTTAAAACTTTAATATATATATTTATATCTGGGCAGTACTCATAACTATTAATAGTTGGAAACTTTGAAGACGATTTTTAGTATTAGCTATGATCACTTCATTCATTTCACAACATTTATCTATGTGGATTGGTTTTTGACATTCTAAATTAATTTTATTACCAGTAAGTATGCTTACTAAAACAAAAATTTTTAAAGTTGCATTATTAATTTGTTATTTTATTAATCCAGAGCGCCAGGACTGTATGAAAAAGCTTCAATGACACGGTTCATTAGTGCATTTTTTATAAAATTCATTGTATGACAAAAAGTAAAATAGATCTGTAATGTTTACTATATAATTAATCTTTATATGATACATAGAAAAGTGTACCGAAAGATCTCTGTTGGGATTTTAAGTAGTCTTTCGGCGTAACCCATAAGTGTCAACTTACATAAAATTACTGACTTCGACAATTCGACGTGGATATATTTAAGCTAAGACGACTTCAAAACATAATGCAAAAATCACCTGCGATGGTCAGTTCAATGGTAAGTAAATACAGAAGAGGCAGGTAAGGTTGAAGATCTGCCAAAGTATCCAAAGGACATGTTTCAGCTATTTCCAACATTTCTCCATGACCACTTACAACTGAGCTGCTAGGTCTGTTTCCTGATCTACGAATTATAATAAGGACATACTGTCTTGCGTATGATACCCGTAGCAAATATCTGTCAAAAATTATCATATATAATATTACGGTACAACTTTGAAACTGGATGGTTAAATAATAACAATAATCATCAAATTATTCGCGTATTTATTGCATTTTTATGACCTAACATACAATTCTTGCCTAAATTTATTAAATAAACAAATTATTTTCTTGTCATCACCATTGCTGTATCCGCTTCATAAATGTATGCATATTTATCAACAAACTTATTAATTTTTTATTTTAATTTTCTATGCAAGAATTGATTTTGGATTTTGAAATTTGTTTTCCTTATTTCTATTGGATGTTCCTGACTGAAAAAATTCTTCATTCTTACTTTACCGTGAGCTGTTTGGTGTTAGCTTTAATTACCTATTTAATTTTTCACTTTTAATGTGTTCACTGTCAATTCTTCGTGGAGAGGCATTATTTTCAAAATAAAACAATTTGTTTGTACTACTTCCGCATGTTTATAATGATCAGGACCGGTTGAAAATGCTCGTGATGAGCGAAACCGGTCCTGATCATTATAAACATGTGGAAGTAGTGAAAATTAACTGCGTTTTATTTTTAAAATATTTAATATTTCATTAATTTTTAGTAAATTTTTGAAGTGTCTGTTTTTGTTAATGAATATTTAATAATTATTTTAAAAAATTAATATTTTTCTACCATAATTATCTTTTAATATGGTTTAGTTTTTGATTTCAGAGTATAGTATAGTAACATTAGTTGGCCGCCGCCGAATTTGGAACTAGATTTGTTAGTCTAGAATAAATTTCCCCAATTGTCATCAAACTTTCGAAAATCCATGTCTACTTTTAATAACATTGCTAAAATATCGGTTTTGAAATTTAAATTCTGTTTGAGTATGGCAACATTCCCAAAGCAACGGTTGCGCCTTCACTAGCGGCCAAGTTAAATTGGAACATATGTAGTTATTGATTTTTAAGAGGTCCTTGATACTTTAATTGTGGACTATTTAATTTAGTTTATGTATTAATTTGTTTGATTATCTGTACAATCTTGTCATAGTTCTCGGATTTGATATTGAACCAATTGTTTGATATACTCTATATTTAATCAGTTGACAATGCTCGCGATGAGCCAAACCGGTCCCGATCATAATAAAAAAGTAGTACGAAACAGTGTTTTTTTTTATATCAAATTGACTTTTCGGATGCCACAAGCATGTAAGGCTCGAAAATCGTACTGCGAGGATATTTATACATACATGTATGTGGTATATTTTTATTAAATTTTATGCAGATACAGAATGAAAAATTGTTTTTATAATTTAGAATTGTTGAATCGTTCTCATTTTAATAACAATCAAGTGAACAGATATCACAAGGACTATCACAGCATAATCGCAAATGTTGCTTAACTTGAGTCGAGAGTGAAAATAAAATGATAGCGGAAAGATTCAGTCAGAGCGAATAAGCTTGAAATTTTTTTAAAAATTTATATTTAAAATTCGAACACACATACGCCAAGTTTGTACCCTATTGTTTTATTATTTTTATGTGACGTTCCAAAAATGTTCCTAAAATTTTTGATTTTTTTATTTTGAAAAACTAATAAAATCCACTATAAACATTAATATCACGGTCTATAAAATATCATTTTTGGATACATATGATTTGAAAGAGGTGGAGTTAAAGGGTTAACGTGTTATAAAACAAAAGGTTTCAGTAGATTCCATCTCAATTTGATTTTGTAAATAAGAATCAAACTTAAGATACTTCACAAAAAAAACATGGAACGTATCATAAGATTGTGTTATAGAGACATATTATACATTATCTGCGCACATAAAATAGAGACATGCAAATAAAAAATAGATCTGAGACAAGAAAAGAATACAGCAGTATGCATCTAAACACATGAGAGCATGGACACATTATAGTGGCAATTATATTGGTATAAAAAAATTCTATCTAAAACATTGTTTATGAAACCACCCCTTGAGATACTACAGCTTTCAACTAGGATTACATTCAGCGATTTAAAATAAAATATAAGGGCATAAATGCGGACCAAAAACTCTTATTTTTAAATATGTAAGTTTAATAATAACAATGTCAAACATGTTCGTGATAATTATATTAAGAATCAATGTATCAGTGTAGAACCAACATACCAATGGTAATGACACAGGGAAGGGCTTTAATATTCATCAATAATATTGATCCACAATTGTGTCAAACCGACGTAGCTCAATGGAAGTCCTTGCCAAATTTGATGCTTTTCAGTTTTTTGCAAAGGCAACAATAAACGGAAACTTTAAAAACTTTTGGTACTGTTCTATTTTAGAAATTGAATAATAATTTAAATGGTAGATTTTAATCATGAAAAAAATCAGAGTAAGTAAACTATTTGAATTTCTATCATCAGTAGCAACAAGCGGATCATTAAAGGACATATAAAATTGGAAGAGAAGAAGTATTTACAAATCCTGAGATGCATAATGATATTTGAGCGCTCGAGAAGTGAAGTGGGCCAAGTAACAAAATGGTAATTCTTGTTCACTGAAAGTTTAATTTTAATTAACTTCTTACATTAATTCACACTTTATTTACTTCTTACAGAATAAACTACTTTTGGAGTATGTATTAAATTAGCTCACTTCACTTTTATGGTACTTTATGACATTTACACTACCAAAACACACCTAAATCTTTTTTTTCGAAAATATCAGTTAGCTCACATCACTCCTCATTGCCCAATTTATATTCACATTCTCTGCAACCTTCAAGTTTATTAATTATATCCGACTCAATTCATTCAATAAATGTAGTAATATATTAGCATAATCTACATTCAGATTAAAGTAAACTCCCCAATAGCAAGGTTGATAAGTTTCACTTTATTTAAACATGTATATTTGGGACTTGGGCCTCATACGAAATTTGGACTTAAGATTAGACCGACACTAGCTAAAAAATTAAGACTAGCGTTTGAAAAAAAGCATATTCCGTCCGATCATGTACATTGGAACTGTAGAAAAGTCACCTGTTGGTTTTGAGAGAGGAATTTAGTAAGTAAATCTATTTTATAAAATTTAAGGAAAAACGACTTTTGAATCTTTCAAACCAGCCTTTACTGGCGTTAAATTTGGATTGATGGATATTTACTTGCGGTGAATTCGGATCCTCCGTCTCCATTTCCTTTAGATGGGTGAATATTTTTAAAGATTTTTTTTTTACCATTTGGTAATTCACAGGCAATTTCTTTTTTTTACAATCGTCTATCCATATTTTTAAAGAATTTTCCATTTTAGCCATGACAGTATTTTTTACGTGAGCTACTCGATGCGTACTCGCGGATGATGCTATAGAAACCCAATATCTTATTTTATTTTCATTTTTTTTGATTGTACGAATGGTTGATTCATTTAATTCCAGTTCCTTTGAAACGACAGCCATTTTCTCTCCGCTTTTTAGTCGTTCCAAAATTTGATATTTTTCTTCTAAGGAAATACGTTTTCTTGTTAATTTTTCTTGCGGTCTGTCAGTTATCATGGCTGAAAAAAATTAACAATTTAAGTCAGAAGAGACAAAAATTAAATTTATTTTGCTTGAAAATTAACCTTACTTTTAGAATTCTTTGTTTGATTTCAATGAACCACTTTAAAAACTGTTTTCAACCTTATCTAATAATTAGAATTTTTATTCTCATATATCATATTAAATGTTATGTTGTTGGAACGTAAGTCTGCAAAATTCAGCATGCATTAGTAGAACACGTGTTATCAGGGAGTTTACTGTATTGCTAAAATCTGAAACAATTTAGACTGGATTGACATTACAGTATAGCTTATGTTATAAATAATCTGAGGGCATAAAATAAGCATCAATGAAATAGATTTTTATCACAATAATGTACGTCTTTGTGGTACAATATTTCACCGGATGAAGTGTGCAATCTTGCAAGACATTGGTTGCTCTTAGAGCAGACCCAGTGGGATTTTATTCCAGATTTTCTCAGAAATCTATAAGAGTGGCCTCCCAACATTAGCAGATTTTTCCCTCTTTTCGATGGACGACTGCGAAGGTTACCTATGAACATTCAAAGAAAAGATATGAAAAAACGTTCAAGCATAATATTAGAGATTTTTTTTTATTTTCACTTATTTTTTAGAGCCTGATATAGTTATTATTATATCTTTCAAGATTTATTACAAGATTTAAAAAGATATATTATAAATGAATATTTATTTTAAATTATTTGAATATCAAAAGCATACATACTAAAAATAATTACTTTAAAACATTCTAAATTATTATTACACTCAAAGCAAGTATACTGCCACCTAGGTTTGATATTTGAAAGTAATATAAAATAGGAAAAAGCTGCATTAACTCCTTACAATGTGAACAATTTTTAGCAAGAAACCATTGTTAAACAAGTGGATTATAAGTAATAGGGTCGTTTCGCCAGTGCTTAACCAGTTAAGCGACAGGTGTACTTTCAAAAGGGATTTTGAGTCAATGAATGATAAATACATATTTTTTTCGCTGTTATTCCATTAAACAGGGATTAAGCAATGTAACCAACTAAAAATAAAATAGTTAATATTGTACCAAGCATAAAATAATAGAAGTTTACAAAAAAAATGCCAATTGTCTCAGTCGCCGGCCCCCAAACTCCAATGGTTGGCCTTTCGTTGCCCAGTGTTCGGCCATCACTATGAAACTTCATGAATATCACGAACGAATTTACGGAAAGTAGACAGAATAATAAAAAACATAATGATGCAAAGCATGACAATATGAAGTAAATTTTGTCAGCGATCTCCATACAACATGAATTTGTCGAAACTTGTCAAGTAAAAATGTGGTTTTTTTAATTGCGTATTGCATCATATAGGTCAGCATAGTGCAGATATAGATTAGCAAGTGGCAAGACTACATACACGAATTAAAAAAATCTGTTTTTTTTAATATATCCGCTATTATCCAGAAGTCAAAGAATCTAACCACCTCAGCCCCCAATATCTGCCAGAATCACCTGTTCTTTAAATTCAATATAAAGTTTTAAGTCAGGTGCCATGCTTCGCTGCCTTAAAGTAGCACTGGTAAAATCATACAATGTATAAATGGCATTAAGTAAACCAAGTAATGCATTTTTAGCAACACTAAATAAATATGGAAACAATAATAATGAACTAAATGTATGACACAGGCTGCCATGGACCAATGAAACAATTATTGCGCGCAAATATTAATACATTTGTACAACATTTACAAAAGGCAGTCCAACTTTTGTCAATGAGGAAAAACGGAAAAAAAATTGACCACCCAAATAATTAGTTTAAAATTATAAAAGTTCATAGGATAGGAGCAAATGTAAAAAAGGTCAAGGATTTTACTAATTAAATAATAATCAAAACATTTTTCATGTTTATTAGATCATTTTTATTTTATAAAAATATTACACAAAGATTTTAAATATTAATTACAATCCAATGAGCAATAGTGTATATTAAATTTGTACCTAATAGATTCTTCTATAAAACAATGGAAAAAATCAATAATTTATTTTCATCATCTTTTTGACACCTAGTTGAATATTAATTTTAAATTTATTCCAAATTATTATACTTTAACTTTTTCCTCACAGGCTGACTATTTCATAAATGATGTAATTTATGTCTGTACATGACCATATTTATGACATGTTTAAAATTTAAATTTCATCTCAGAACCATCTGATTGCTAAGGTAAATCTCTTACCATGAAGCGACAGAGACAACAAATATAATTTGAATCCTATAACTAGATTCATATGTTAAAATTGTTCAACAGTTATTATTTTGTTTAATTATATGTGATAGACAGCACCAAAATTCAAATTTAATTCACTCAAAACTAGTATTTTTGCCAAAAAGATGACGATTTAATGTTTCTTATAATTTATGAAATCACAGGTAAAACCATCTGAAATAATTTTATAATATCATGTAAAATATTATAAATAATTCATTCAAATTACTATAAAAGATTATATCGATTCAGTGACATCAGCGGAAATAAAAAGATGGTTTGGAATGTTTATATATAATTTTATTGAATATCTCCTTAAAACATTATTTTTTCTCAAAACCAAATCATTCCAATAGGTCTAAAAATCAAACAACAAAATATCTAGAACATTACCAAAAAAGAATAATAGGCTTACAAGGAAAACCTGTAACCTTTTAGTGTTACAATAATAATATTTCTAATATAGAGAGTTAGTAATTGCTTGTTTACAAGTTTTCATTGTATGCCTTGAAGATATTGACATGTAAAAGTGCCTCATATTTGATGATTTCAACTTTATCAGTTTGAAAGGTTTACATCACTTTCTTAGAGTGTAAAGTTGTTAAATTCATTTTTCATTCAAATGAGATAACATGTTTACATAATATGTTAAAATTATTAAACTCAAGTAAAAGTGACAACTATTAAATGCTTTAAATTATCACAGTAAACATGCTAATTCCCTTTAGGATGGCGATTCGGTAATGAAAAATATCACTTAGCTTTACGCTCTAAGTTGGCGATATGTAGATGACAAGTTTTATCATAATTAACACTTTGATCGCCAGCAAATTTTCTACAAGATGTTGAAAAAATTATTCATTGTTCACACAGCCAGGTGCTGAATAAAAACTGAAAAATCTTGAAAAAAGTGATCAAATTGTTAATGCGAAATTTCAGAATTCGCAAGATTTACTTTACATAAGATGTAATTCAACTCAATAATTTTATCTAAATCTTGTTTTAGGTAACCCGCATAGTAAGTTGTTGAAAGCAGAATTTTGCCGCATATGAATATGTTTTGATTTCACTGCTGACACGTATGATTGTCATTGTGGTAGACTTTATGTGTATCAATAGTGTGTATTCGGGCTGGACAGTTCTTTGCTTTTGAACAGACCCAGTATAATTTGGGTCCAGTTTGGCTTAAGTATCGGTATGTTTTATCATTCACCAGCAACATTTGTCTCCCCCTCTGCGATATGACATACTGAAGGGTATCTGAAAATGTAATTAAAATCAAATAAAACATATTATTAGCATATTACATCTAAGTTTTGAAAGAAAATCACAACAACCATCGACAAGAAACAATTAAATACTGAAATCACAATTTTTCTAATTTAACACTTACAAAACATGAGTAATTTTATTTCGCTGTCTACATCTAATTCAACTCTTTTATTAGCATACATGTAGACAAATCATAGCGATAGGATAGAACCTTTGGCCATACTGAATTATCTAAACGTTATTTGTGGTTTTCTCTGAGTAAAGTAGTCGCAAACATTAAACATCACTAAAAACTATATCTACTTTGCAATAATTCGAAAGGCAATCATATACTAGATACAAGAGTAGAAAACTGCTACTTCAATTAGTTGAGTTATTAATTGGTCAAAACCGAGTGCCACTTATTGGGAACATGCATTCTGCTGGCACACCCTACCCAATTCTGAAAAATAGGACCCAGTGATAATGAATATTTATCAACTAGCACTGTCCAACCACCGTTCTTCTTTCCTTATCACTTTTGATATCTGAAAATATCAGCAAAATATATTTGAAATTTAACTGCAGTGTGACTACTAACCTAAGTATCAATTATCAATCAAGCAAGAGTTGCTTACGCAATGTTTTGTTGGCACAAATACAAAAAATCGTTACATATGAGCCATTGAAAATAGAATTTACATATTTATCAATAATTTTATCGTTGGTTTGGTAGACTTTCCTGCATTCATTGTATTTTGAGACCCTTAAAGACAATCAATCATAGTTTCACTGTATTTCTTTTTTTTCTCAAATGCACTAACATACTTAGTTTTCCCTATGCCTGAGCATCTATTTTACCTGCATCGATAGAACCTTTTCATCAACCCTGATAAGTTTGATGCATTAATGAAATGCAATTTGTTGACACCTCGTTAAAATAATGAGGTTAATCGAAGAAACTATTTACAGTCTCATCTGAGAGCAACAAAGCCAGGAATGTATTTAGGAAATTAAAAGGATGCATTGTATAAGTAATAATGTTTTCAAAACAAACAAATTTAAATACATATAAGTCTGAACAGGAATGGAGAGTTGAACTTAAGCCAGCCATTGAGATTTACAAGCTGATAAGTTGTCAACTGGGCGTATAGCCGAGTGGCCAAGGCCTTCCACGGGTTCTATTCCCGGACACATACATTAAATGATTTACAAATTAACATGCAGAGGAATGGATGTAAGTGATGACTCCATTCTGTCCCACAAATCCAATTTTAATAACAAAGCAATGCGAAAGCGACTAGCTAACTACTAATCCTGTCCTAGCCCCTTCCATCTGGAAATTTACTCTCTCAAAAGAGAGATTAAATAACTACCAGCTATCATAAAAACAACTTCTGTTGAGATGCTCTGTTAGTGGTCTACTTCACAATGGGAATGGACATGGTTGGGAAAAATAGTTTTATTGATTGAAAATCTCCTCTTGAATAGTCCACCGGTATGTTACATTGTGTAGTAAAAGTTTTTTAGTTTTCTAGCATCGACTTATTTGATTATTCGTTTATTTTTCAATTTTAACTTTCAGCGAAATTAAAATCTTTATTTAATATGAGGATAAACCTGTATTAAATTTCTTGTATATGATGGCTTCTTAAGATTCAATTTTTGATTTGATAAATGAAGTAAAGACATATTGCTTTGCAAATATTGAATAAGAAATATTGAAAGTTATTGTAGATTTAAATAAAAAAAACTTTTCAGTCGTGTATCTTTAATATAATTCCCATGGACAAAAATTCAAAGAGCGTTTGATTTATTACGAATAAGCCAATAGTGACATTCGATAAATTTAAAAATACACTTGCATACAAAATAAAATCATCATTCTTTTGATATCTATAACAAAATTACATTTTGCATCTTAAATACTCTGAAAAATAAATTCACTTTAAAACGTCATAAGAAATTTTGATTTGCATTTATATGGTATTTCTATTTCTAACTATTTTCTGGTAAATAATGTTTTTTATGTTACAAGAGGCTCTCCTCTTCCAAAACTATTTTCAATTTTCCTATTCTATTAGATACATGCACTCTGCATGACTACGCAAATGTATAAAAAAATTTCAATGAAATGTTTTGAAAAAACATAGCTGAGATTCTAATGAAAATTTACAAAACATGTAGACATGACTTCTTAATCTTTTGAGCGTTGTTTCCGCTGAAATAATATTGTCATTCTCGTAATTTTTATTAAATCTTCAACGGATACTACACATATCTATCAGTGATTTTTAGCAGTCACATTATTTGTATTATTTGTTAATGAAACAAAAAAATATCTAAAGCAAATCTGTAGCCATATTTATATTTGATTACTTTCCTACTACATCCCCAAAGATGAACATAAAGAATTGGAAGTGAAAACCTTAAAAATAATAATAAATATTAATGAATCAGTTGACTGATGGACTACAGGCAATGCAGGTCATATTTACATACAAAATGATTCTGTCAATACCCGATGTGTTAACTTACATACTATTTGAATAATAAGTTCTATTCTTCCCAAATTGACGGCTAACAAAAGACAGAAAATGTATCACATATCGATGGCTTAGAGTTAAAGTATTGTATCTCCATATATCATGATATTGATAAAACTGAAATTGAAAGTTTGCAATTCTTGGAAATTAGATTTTGTGATTTTTAAATAAGTTTATTTTATAGCTTATTTATTTAACTTTCTTATTTAATAAGAAAAAAGTTTTTTCCCACACTGCTAAGTGTAAAATAATTAAAAATATATAAGTTGGCATGGAGTTATAATGTTTTGGCATGAAAATGAATACCAAATGACAGATGCAACATTATGATTTATAATGAAACACAATTGAAATATAATGAAAAAGTAATGTTTTATCGTCAACAAGTACGTAGGTAATATAAAAATTATGGTTGGGGAATTTTTGTATAATTTCGACATTGGGTTATTTATTTTTTAATGTTTGGTATTTTGAATGGATATTTGGAATATATTTTGTCACTTTACGGTGGGAAATGTTCACATTTTGCAAGTTTCGGTTGCTTTTCTAAATATTTAAGTATTTCAACAATTAGCTATTATTGTGAGTTAGTGTTGAATTGGTTGTTGGTCATGGAGATTTTTAATTTCAACAGTTGGTAATTTATTTGTGTTTATCTCTTTTGTGGTGGGGAATGTTGGTATGTTATTGAGTTTCGAATAGATATTTGATTTATATTTTGTGATTTTTGGGGAGGCGAATGTTTGGATGTCTTAATATTTAAGTATTTCACCATTGAATAAGTTGGTTTTGGATTGATTGGAATTTCTCCGGTCCAGTTATTTTGGCATTTTTAATTATTTCAATCGTAATATTAGACCAGTGGAAACTAAATGTCAAACAAGCTTTCGAACCAAGATTGTCACTAACACTATTGTATCTCCAGTGTTATCAGTGTGTTAATTAAATTTATGGTCAAAAACATAGAATCTGATGTAAATAAAATATTTTGACATGAACTTTTTTGTCTGGACGATTTACAATATATTATAATATGTATAAAATTTTATAACGGTAAGTTTAGGAGATGCGATATTTTAATACATCAAAATATAGGCTATGTTTGATACATTTCAGTCACTAACTCATTTTCGACCAAAATTGGAGTTACAATATTTTAACTCCAAGATATTGATATATACAATAAATTTAATTTCATAGAAAATAAAAATAGTAATATTCAATAGGTGCTTACAGCTGCCTACTCTATGTTATAACCGTTTCTCTTAAATATAACAAGAACAAGACTTTAAATATCAATCCCATATTTTAATTGTTCATGCTCTTTTTTGGTAAGCTTTTAGAGCTGCAAATACTCTGAGTTCATTTATATCAAAAGTTTTTAAAAAGAATGATTTACAAACTTGAATACTTTTATCACCAATATTCAAAGTATAACGACGAGTGTATATTCGCGGTGGCCTACTTCCATTTAATGGTTTTCTTTGCCCAACAGGTGCTTTCTTTATTAGACTCTCAATAACCTTATTTTGTTTTTTCCTGCATCCTAAATCCCAAAACATTTTAAAAACATCGTATCTAACATCCGCTGTGACCATTTGATTACAATCTCGTTTGCATCCACAGATGTCATTTTTGAAAGATCTTGCCGGCACGACATGTCCACTGTAATTGGTATATTGTAGTCCGAGGTGTTTTTTAATCATTTCAGCTCTCTTCTTACACGAGTAGTTAGTCAATTTCTTGTGGGACATTTTCGATTGTTTTCTTTTAGACATTATTTGCAACGGTGTTAGTACAGTTATCATCGATGGAAAATTATCGTCCGAGGAAAATTCGTCTGTAAAAAAATCAGCTAATCAATGAAATTTATTACAAAAATCTTGCTGAAAACTTGTTGAAAGGCACAAAACTTATATGACGAATATTTGACCGACTCTACGGCATGCAACATTCATAAAATAACCAAGCACTTCATTAAACTTCATCATTTATAAAATTTTAAATCAAGCAAAACCTTGTGATAAATAAAAAAAAAAAAAAGGATTCTGTATATTAAATAAATTTAAAGTATAAGCACAACAACCGTGAGAATCTTTGTTAGTGAAATAATATTTCCAATTTGATTCTTAACAACCCTATGTAATTTAAGCAAAAGTTTTTGTTGAACAACAAATCATATTATCTTCGATAGATTCAGCATTGTCGAGAATTAATCATTAAATTAAATATTTTTTTAATTATTTTCAGTTGTTGTGTCATATAATTTAAATTGTTGTTAAATATAATGTAAAAGGTTGTGTCCTACATGAACTCCAGTTGGAATATATGACATTTATGACACTAAAATAGATGTATCCTGAATTGGCGGCGTCCGTGGCGCAGTTGGTAGCATCGTTGGCTACGGTTACGGATGTCTCGGGTTCAATTCTAGGTGCGGACGGTTTTCATAAATTGATATTTCAATCGATTTATGGATTTCTGTTCGTAGTCTGAGCGTTTGTGATGCCTTAAAAAAACCCCGCCCATCCATACAATCCCGCGTAGCGAGAGCGCTCAACGGTGTGTTCAAAAAATCGGCAAACTGTGGAGACAGGGTTGACGGATACCGCATAAACTAAGTGAAGAGAACCTCGGTGACCGTGTGAATGAGTGCGAAGAGCTGTTACAAATGCAATCAGAAACATTTTTTTTAAATGATTTAATCACTTCTGACGAAAAATGGGTACTGTATCCTACAGAACAACGTAAAAGACAATGGTTATCTAAAGGCCTAGAAGCAATAAAACTGCTCTAACAACAAAAAACGTTCTTTTGTGTGTTTGGTGGGATTCTAAGGGGAAAAATTAAATAGTCTCGAATGGAAAATTGTCAGACATCCACCATACTCTTTCTGATTACCACCTGTTTCATTCAATGTAACATTTCTAAGAAAGAAACAATTATGCTAACTCTGATGATGTGAAAAAAGGAATAAATGAATATTTTGAATCAAAACCCATTACATTTTTCGTAAAAGGCATTAAAACCTTACCATAAAGATGAAAGAAGGTCATAGAGAATGAAGGAAAATATATATTGTAGTTAATCTTGTAAAATAAAGAAAATACGAATATTTGAATTTTTCATTTTTAAAACGACATTAATTTCAGGTACACCCAACATAAAAAAATTATGAATATTTTAATTTAAACATAACCAGCATAATTTGACGTTTATCTGCGCTGATGATGTAATATGCAAATATATATCCATATAAAATTGGTAGTATGTAAAGGTTTCATACAATGGTATTTTGCAGGTTAAATCATACTAATTTCAACTCATTTAGTACTCATTTATGTTAGGATTCTTTGAAAACATCTGACGGTAAAAATAGGTACACCTTTATCGTTTTCGTACATAATTGATTCTGAAGACCAATATAAATAAACACATAAAACAGTATTTTATGTTTTTTAAATTATAATGTAAGAAAAGGTCTAATAAATCGGTTGTAAAATATTTACTAAAGTAGCTACCACTGTTTGGACCATTGCCTGTATTAAGCAAGTTATTTTAGGCAGAAGACAGGATGCATTAATTTTCATCTAAAAATTATGCAGAAATGTTTGATGTCCAAGAACACTGTCTAATGCTATATCAATAAAAATGAATTTTTTTGAAATGTATATAAAATAGCAGATTGAACAAAAGAAGAATGTACGAATGTCAAGAACCGTCTGTATCAAGAAAACAGAATACAAGTGTTTAGATTTATGTATTTTTTAGTAATTTATTTAGTAATAAATTTTACACTGCCAATACAAAAAAATATATTTCAACAAATAACATTACATACTCCCAAGAATTGCGATTAACAAATAGTACATTTTCATCAATTATAAAAATAAAGCATTGGTTAAAAATGCTCACTCGCTGAAAGAAACCAGCCGTAAACTTAGCATAAATTTGTGGAATTTGTTGTACTTATAAACAGCCTTTCCAACAAGATCCAACATTCGACACCATTCAAGTGCAATTTTAAAAATCAAAACAAAAGATAGAAACTTTATTTGATCATAAATAATCTGAAAATATGAATGTATATCATCCTACCGACGCATAGTAAAATTTAAATTTATTATATTTTAACAAAAACCATACATTTATTTACTGTGCATATTCAGGTACTCGATAAATGTTTTAATGACTTGATGAAAAGAAAGCGATAAAGTTGTCAGAACTATGTTCTGTGATGAACTACTACTGACGATAATAGCTGTGTCTACTAACCCTACCCTGAAGCCCAGTAGAAAGAAAAAAATCCCATTCTTCATTTTTCATTAACAAGTTAAGATTAGAATCAAGGAAACTTAGTCTTAAGATGCTTCTCAAAGAGTCGAAACACGTGTCACAATAACACAACCAGTGTAATAACATAATGTTAATACTAAAGTTGTGTATTGAAATAACATTGTATATTAAAAATAAAATTCACCAAGTTACCGCCGAAGCAATCGAAAATACCAATCAATTAATAAACAGAAAAATAAACATTGTCTGTTTTTATTAAATTTATTATTTAACTTTATCGTTCTTAAGGTATATAGATTTCACAAGATTCTTAAGACGACCTAAAGCAAGATCAAATGTAGTCATGAAAAACGATTTACAAACTTGAATTCTCTCGTTTCGTATTATTAAATAGTAATAATTAGAAGCGCACCGGGGCTGTCGATATCCACCACGTGGTCTTCTGGTGGCTACCTGCAATTGATTCACTAAGCCCTGCAGATAAATATTTTGTTTCTTTGTGCAGCCCAGAGCCCAGAACGATTCAAACAATTCATATCTTTCACTAAAGGTTATCTTGCTGTTACATTCTTTTTTACAACCACAGACAATATTACGGCAATGCTTAGCAGGCATAATGTGTCCCGTTCCATTCATATATTGCTGTCCGTGCATTTTCCTGATTTTTTGGAAGCGTTGTTCTTCACGGGTCATATGTATGATTTCATGGACAGTTTTCGATGATACTAAATGACAATCCTTATCATAATTCTGATCTGCGAATAAAAATAGCCAATCGAAATGTAAATATTAAAAATACAATACCAAGTCTCAAATAATTTCAGTTTGACAATAATTGTAGCTAATATAAACTCATACTTTGATTCACATTGATTGTTGTTAATTTGATAATGAAATTGATATTAGTTTAAATCTGTAACACTCTTATCACATACACTTTTTCATTTTATTAAAATGCTTTAAAATATTACACAATACATTATGATTTAATTTAGAATTCAGAAAATAGTAGAACATTTCATAGAAATTATTTCAATTAAGTATTTTGAGAAGTTTTTTGGACAGATGTCAGAGACTTCTATAACAATACATTTGTAGATTCCTGCTTTAAAAAAATGATATATCGATAGAGGACCTGAAAAGAAATTGGATAGGTATCGTATACACGATGACACATATTTGACTATTAATAAAATAAAAACACATATTATTTTAATTTATTTTATTCAACTCTCAGTTTTAAATACAAAGTCATATCAAAATAAAAATTACAATATTATTAATAAATAATTGTTATGGAAGTTTTTCAAATCATTTCAAAGCATTTAAATGCTTAAAACCTTTAAAAAAATATTATTTTTTATCTGTGATCGGACAAAACAGATTGCGACAAAAAAGGGGGACATAATGGTACGGACAAATGAGTAGCCTTAGAATCATAAATCGCATTCCTCAAAAATTGAGTTTTACGCATAAAAAACCACCAAACCAATATTTTTGCGATCAAAAAAAATGTTATAAATAACCATAAATATACACGTGAAAATTGACTATGAGGAATACTTACATGTCTTCTGTATGGTTTCGTAACGTTCCTGGACAGGTACGGCGTCAATCAGCCTGTTAAATTACATTGATTGATTTTTTCTTACCAACCAACTGTATTAATTGAAACATGTGAGTTTAGAGAGCAATAGTGATCTTTGGCCATGATTTTTAAAATATTTTTTAATACCTGACTTTATTTCTTTGTTTTTTGATGTATTTAGAATGATTTGGTATATTTGACTCAAAAATGAATGTGACTTTTGATTCTAGTCGACTCATATGCTGAATTTAAAATTAATTAACCAATTTGTACATTCAGCTTTTTGAGCATTGAATCCAAACAATATTTTAATTGTTCAAAAATGTAATAATCTCAGGCATAAGGAATGTAAGTTTTGTAATTATTCGATAAAATACGGAGAAACGAATGAACATAATTGACCAATAGTATCAAATTCTGACTTCATATTACGAAATTATATGTAAGTGCTGAATTATCAAAAATGAATGGTCAAGTTTCAAAATTCGCATTCATTTCACGATGCAATAAAAACCTGAAGAGATTAATTTATAAATATTATGATGCAAGTTATACAATGAATTATAATAATAATTTATTTTTCAATCAACAGACTTGCTGTAAATGTTAAGAAACACAAAGAAAATATTTTGCAAATGCGAAAAAAAAATTTTTTAACCTGCATAAATATAATGTAAATAACTGGAGAGATGCCCATAACTTATTCATACATTACGAGGTCATGCCATCTTTGACTAAGCATGAAGTTAGCAACACAAGGTTTAAACTAGTGGGTCGACCCCATTCAGCTGCTATCACATCATCTCAATGCAAAAGTTCAAAACCATCACGAAATATTATGTAGGCAAAAGGCAAACAATCAAATTGAGAATTTATATGATTATGTTCAAATTGTGATTACGGTCACATCATTCAGCTTTAACGTTCAAGTGAGTATGTTTGAAATTATAGACATAATTATCATAATATTAATAAAAAAAATTTGGATTTCAATAAAATATATAGATTTGGAGTTTCAATAAAATATATAGAAAAGATATTATAATCTATAATTTCATACATACTCACTAAACGTTATAGCTGAATGAAGTGACCATAATCACAATTTGAACATATTTCAATAACCACAATTGCAATGAAAATGAAAGAAAATTAAGTTTGGTTTCCCTAAAGGTGCTTAGTTTGAGTTAAGCATATGTAATTGTTTTATTATTTTTTACAAAATAAATAATAAATATTCCGAGGAATTTTACTATGGGTTAAGTTTCAAACAGTTTCAACAATGTGACCAGCAATAAAAATAAATAATCTTTTTCCTTTCAAAACAATTGACAGGCAAACAAAATAGATTAATTATTTGAAATTTTTTATGAGTGAAAAAAATGAGCAGCATAAAACACTTCATAATACACCCTTGTTTAAATGGCAGGATAGTCTCATTGTTTTCATTTTAAATACCAACAGGGCCATTTCACACTCATATTAATATTGCAGTTGAGAAATATGTTAATTATTTGTTATTTCTGCAGATGGGATTTAAAAAAATTAAAAATCAGTAAGAGGATTCCTCAGTTCTTTGAGAAGAAGCTAACTAAATATATGTACAGCCATACAGAGCTGCATGGTGATATTACCAACATTATCAACAAGATAAATTCTTAGGATAAATACTATGAGGAAGAGAGCTACACATGTTGACAGAAGTATGGACATTGTAATAATACCATTTTGAGTTTTACTAAATAGCTAGTAATATTATACACCAGGTGGCAGTTAACATTTTCTCAGCACTGACAAATACACACAATCTGTCTGCGCATTGTACATAGTCCATTATGCTTAAGCGCAGTGGTGTTCTGCGCATTACAGATGGACAGAAAAATCAAATCAAATATGAATTGATATGATAATAGAGATAATTCGGCTAAATTATAATGAATAGACAAAGCTCTTCTAAATTGAATGGTAACCCCAATTATGTGAAACACTGAATCTGTTGCCAATGATGTAGGAATCAAAACGGTGTTTGAATCATCAATCAGTGAAGCATTCACATTTTGCTTCTTTCAACCCGGACAATGCACTTCTTGGCAATCTTTGAAAACTGGTTTCCTATGCAGTGATTTATTTAGTGTTGAAAGATGGTTAGGCATCTAAAAGTTTTGGGTCTGAACTGAATTCAAATGGTGACGGCAGGTTTCCACAGATCATTTCCTATTCGGCTTGTAAAAATTGGAAGTACACTCAACTTAAGGATTATACAGCTTTACGCACTGGGATAAAATTAAATTTCGATTGATTGACACCCAATTTCAACCAGAACTATTAAATTTCAATTGATTGACACCCAATTTCAACCAGAACTATTCAATGGTAATAAATCATGGTATTTGGGAAACCCATAAAGACTGCATAATGAGCATTGAAAAAGATACTTGTTTTGAATGTTGGGGAGAAAATTAAGAGGTGAAGATTGGAAGATTCAAAAGACTAAAAATCCAAAATTGCGTAGCGACCATGAACCTTTTCGGACATATTTTGGAATATCCTCAACCCCAATGGCGACATTAAAATGAAGTTTTTAAGTAAAATTACAGTCAAATATTTTTCATTAAATTTATTCAACTGAATTTAAGAATGCTGATTTTGGCCTGGAAGAAAGCCAAGTTATACGTTGGTGACATGAAATTCTATAAGGACCATTCCATATGCCTCAAGCAATCCATTTCTCCAAAATTTATGTAACAAAACTAAATATTAGTCTTTGAAAGAATGACTCCTGAATTTTAGTAGCTCTGTTATTAAGGGGAGGATTAAGAAAAAAATTATAAAACTACTTAACTGTAAATCTGACT
Organism: Himalopsyche phryganea; assembly: GCA_022494535.1. Lineage (NCBI taxonomy): Eukaryota > Metazoa > Arthropoda > Insecta > Trichoptera > Rhyacophilidae > Himalopsyche > Himalopsyche phryganea. Next base: position 5,548,097 of record JAGVSL010000049.1, read on the forward strand.
AAGATCATTTCGCCAGTGGTCGGCCAGTTAAGCGACAGATGTACTTTCAAAAGGGATTTTGAGTCAATGAACGATAAACACATATTTTTTTCGCTGTTATTGCACTAAACAGGGATTAACTAATGTAACCAACTAAAAATAAAATAGTTTATATTGTGGCAAGCATAAAATAACAGAAATTTACAAAAAAATGCCAATCCTCCCAGTGGTCGGCCCCCAAAATCCAATGGTCGGCCGTTCGTTGCCTGGCGTTGGCTATCACTATGAAACTTCATAAATATCGAGAACGAATTTACTGAGAGTAGACAGAACAATAAAAAACATAATGATGCAAAGCATGACAACATAAAGTATATTTTGTTAGTGATCCCCATGCAACATGAACTTGCGAAGTAAAAATATGCTTTTTTTAAATTGCATATTGCATCATATAGGTCAGTATAGTGCAGATATACGTTGGCAAGTGGCAAGACTACCTACACGAATTTTAAAAAATCTGTTTTTTTAAATGTATCCACCATTACTTAAGTTTTAGGCTCAAAAAGCCGTCCAATGGCGAAGGCTGACTTTAAGAACACTTGCCGTAACCGATATTTACCTAAATGGAAATGACAGATACAGCAACACCACAAAAAAACATATATTTAATTAGATGCTGACCTGAAATGACACTGGCAACAGGTTGAAACTTTGATGATAATAACAATGAAATGGTAATATTGTTTAATAAATAAAGCTAAGATTTATTAAAGGAAAACTTACCCATCACAAACTTCTAGGCAGAAATATTTCAAGAAGCTGCGTCAAATTACATTTTTTTATTTTGTAGAATTTGTGTAGATGATGACAGCTGAGGTACTCGCGAACCTATCTTCAAAATACACTGAACTAGAAAAGCACTAATTTAAATCATTCACGAAGACTTTCATCGTTACACCTTGAATTATACGTTAAATTCATTCGACAAATTACAATTTAACACTTAATTGGATAGAACAGTAGAATGGAAGTAACCATAACCTCAAAATATAACCAAACAAAAAAAACTAATATCGGGTAATTGTAATTATTTAAAGACAAATTACATGCTTATAATCCAAGAAAATACGTGGTATGATTTGCTGCAAGATACAGATATCAAAGATCTAAAGAGCTTAAGAGGTTTTCCCTACATTTTAAATAGCAAACGTTGATATGTTAGTAGTTTCTTTGGAATTCATTTGTACAAATTCAGCCGCGATAATATCACATTTATATTTCACATATTTATCTTATATATCAAACACCTGTTTTATACACAATTCAAAAGAAATGTTGGTATATTTCAACCTTTAAATCCACGTTTTGTGGTTAGACTCGTTTTAAAAAAATTTTAACGATAAGAGTTTGGTGCAAGTTGTGCATAAATTATTGCAGTTACATCTCATTTAAACATATCAACCGCACAGTTTTAATTCATGAGCGTAAGAACTAAAACGTAAAAGAATATCACAATAACTAGCGATACAGCGATAATAATTTGTCACGTTCCGAATTAAGACTATGGCGATCTCGAAACGTCATGTCATACAGAGCAATAAGTAGAGATCGCAATATGATCTGCATTGTTAACAGATGTATGAAATAGCCGCTTAACTACTGAAAATAATTATGAACCTGTTTTCATAATTTGACATTCGCGGTGACATAAAGACGCCATCACAAAATAGCCGACATTTTTAAATTCACAATTGCCATCCACAATAATTTTTGTAACAAATAGTGTACATTCGCGAACACCAGTACCTATGTCAATCATTGCTACCTACCTACAAAAATATTTTTTTGCTTTTCATCTCACATTTAAATATCGATGAATTAAAGAGCACATTTTCTTACTCTGCTTTGACAATTTTACAGGAGAGACTTTAAGCTGATTATTTTCTTATTTCAACAAGTAAATTATGTATATCATCAAACCGGATATAAAAATGACAATGTAAAATAATACACAATACGATTTATTTATATTTTATGGACTAGTTTTGGAATTTTATTGTCTTTCTAAGCAACTATTTTGCATACATAATTAATAAAAAATATAACTTAAAAGTGATGAAAACCTCAAAATATTGCTATTAAAATTAAATTGAATATTAGGTATTACAAAAGATTTTGAGAACAATTTGAATATTTAAAAAGTGAGGACGATTAACAGGTGTTTCATCGTTTTTTTAGTTATTTAGCATTTTTTTCAATTTTTAATTACAGGAATTGTTTTTTTTTGTAGAGATATTTTGTCGGGTCCATGATGCAGTGGTCAACGTCGTTGGCTAATGTTACGAATGTCTCGGGTTCAAGCCCCAGTACGGACAGTCTCATAAATTGGGTTTTCAATCGATTTATGGATTCCTGTCCGTAGGCATCGATGTTTTTGATGTCTAATATTCTCTCCAACCCAATTTATCCTAAAAACGGGGAGAAGCGAGAGCGATTAGCTAACTACTATTCATGTCTTAGCTTTATTCTTCTGTCCCTACTCTCTTCGAAAAAAGAGAGGCTGAGCAGCTGAGTAACAAGCAGTTCTCGTTGAAGAAAACTTCTGTTAAAGTACCTCTATTAGGAGGCAATATGCTCCACATTGGGCGAGGGCATGGTAAAAAATCACCCTTTTTTCGTTTTCTTTTGTTTTTTTTTCTGTGAATAAGTTTACTTCACATCTTTTACTATCATTCCTCATTGGCTGAGGACTGGTGTATTCATCGGAAGGAAATAACGTGATTACTTGCGTCATCGATAAACGAATTTATTATCGAACTAGATTTTAAATATTGTTGAAGAAATATCATCTATTTCTTCGAAAAATATATCACTGAAATATCGTGGTTCAGTATTTATGCTACTATTTGCAATATTAGTCGAGTTATTATTAAATTTGGATTATTGAGATTTTGTACACTTCCATGTATTTTGTCACTAACGACCCGGGTTTCGCCTTTCGGCATCTTCAGGCATTCGAGCGCACGAATGGACTCGAACTGACAGACAGTAAAGAGTGTCTAACGTTTATATAGAAGATACAAATACGACAAATATTATTTACGAGATAAAATATTATACGTCTGGGATCCACACTGATACTTAAATTAACATCTCGAGAATCGCCTTAATCCTTTTTTGTAAACAACACATTAACAGAGTGGCGAGTTGCCGCTTTCCAACTACTTTTAGAATTACCAGTGATTTTACAATTATAATAGGATTGTGGGTTTCGACGGGATGCAATTCGACGAAAGGGTAAATATATACAATCATTCCACATTTAGTGAAAGGCGAAACCCGGGTCGTTAGTGACAAAATACATGGAAGTGTACACAATCTCAATAATCCAAATTTGATATTGAAATTCCATTAAGCACCCTCAGTCGAAGTCTTAAATTATATGAATTAATATTGTTTACTGACAAATTAGGCATTTTCATAATGTTTTATTAGGTATCATCTTTCAAATGTGGTAACAATAATATATCTTTTTCTTATTTTTGTTTAACTAATTCAACAAGCATTTTCCCTTGCCCACTCATCTGCAATGTTGTAAATTAAAGATGTTTTTTATTACATTAACATATTTTTTTATTTGACCTAGTCATAACGATCCGGTTATATAACAATAAGATTGCAAACACTCTAACAGTATTTAAAATACAATATTGATAAAAACGAATATATTCATTTCTAATAATAGGATAAAATAACAAAGTATTTAGTTCTACACAATTCTATTAGGTAGTTGATAGCTATTTCGGCTTGACGCCATCGTCGGAACTATTGAGGATGTTCTGACGATGGCGTCAAGCCGAAATAGTTATCAACTATCTAACAAAATTTTGTAGAACTAAATACTTTTTTGTTAAAAAATAGATTTCATCGATACCTCACACATTTTGTTAGTTAATGACGTCTTTCATCAAAAAGACGATATATCAATTTTGTGAAAGCTGTAAAGAAAAAACATGCTAATGCTTTGTATTGACGATTCACCCTAAAATATGTTAGCTTATGAGTTAGGTATTAGCATTATAATACACTAATTTGTTTAATTTTATAATTATGTTAAATTCCATCTCTATACAATTTATGAATATTATGTTTTTCAAGGTAGCGGCTGGTAACTACTAATATTAGGGCAGCATAAATTAATTTTAAAGTTTAATGTTTTACCTTAGATTAATTTAAATCAATAAATAAACATTTTTGCTTCATTTAAATCTTTTTTATATTAGTTGCATAAACTATGCAAAACACATTGATGATAATAACATTAGTTATATATTATGTTTTATTTAGTCATATGGTAAGGAATTCTAAATAAATCATTCAGAATGACAATCCTGAACGTGCCTCGCAGTTCTCCCATCCGCATTGGCCCGGCACACTAATAAGCCGTAATGCGAAGCTAGATGTGCCACGGGTAGTGATGCGAGGCAGGGAAAAATCGGATTTTTACGCGGGAATAAATTCGCATCCGAAAATTGAGAAAAATTGGGAAAAACAATTATTATACTAATTTAACTATATCATTTTTAGCATTTGGTAAAACTTTTTTTAACAGAATGGCATTATTTACATATGCCAACATTGTATCCACTAATTTGAGGTTACGGTGACTTATTAGTTCGAAGATATATACGGAAGTAAGAAGCATTTAATATCAAATCACCTGTGACATCTATATATACTTGAAGCCAACACAAAATATTTACAGAAACGTTCTTGTTTTTATGTTTGAAGTAATCTTCGGGGAGACGTACGTGCATCTGGAATATGTTGAAAAACAAATGGAGAATATCGTATTGAACAGTTAATTCCCAATTGTCCGTTTTTCCTAATTTTTCGGGGTTTTTGCCCGCCAATAATATTAAAATACTTTTCTATGGTATTCAATACTCTGCCAAAGAATACAATTTTCTTATAATGTATATATTACAAGTGGAAAACACAGTTTAATCGAATTGCCTCCGCGTGATTTTGAAAAATCATACATTAAGATAAAATGTTTTAAAAAGCGATCGTTGGCGACCCCAGGTGCCCGGACGAGAATGTCCACATGGCAGTTCACAGTTATTTAGACTACCAGTCTCCCCCACTTCAGGGCAGCTGCTCCCGAGACAATCCTAGAACAAAACTGAAATAAAACGCTTCACGTTGTTTAGGCCACGGGAAACGTCTGCTAATACCAGAACGTACGACCGTGGCAGATGGTGGTGGGGATTGCAAAGTCTCCCCACCATTTGGTATAATTGACGCTCGGATTTCAAAATATCTTGAAATCTGTCAGTCACGGCCGTCATTCATTCAGTCACTACCGTATCACTCACGCTCAATGTCATTTTTGAACACGACTATCTTTCCGAATGATGGTGTTAAGTTCTCTTAAAACTCATGTGGCGTAAATAATTCACATTTTGTCAATAAATTACAATAGGTTCATGAAAACTATAGAGGATTTCAATTATACAATTTTTGAAATTAATCATAAAGAAATATTATTGTGAATGTAAATTTTGTTTTATAATAATAATGAATTGAAAAACTATGTATAGATATTGCAATCATGGCAATAGACACAAAATAACATAATATGTACAGGAATAAGAAGGTAGGTACCTAAGTAAAATAGTTATCAATTCAAAAACCGTTTTCAAGAAAGATCAAGTAAATCAAAGATGATTCTTTACAAAAAAATATATATAATTTAAGACATCGCCTGAGGGTGCTTGATGAAATTTCAATATCAAATTTGAGTTATTGAGATTTTCAGTCAGATTGTCAGTTCGAGTTCATTCGTGCGCTCGAATGCCTGAAGATGCCGAAAGGCGAAACCCGGGTCGTTAGTGACAAAATATATGGAAGTGTACAAAATCTCAATAACTCAAATTTAATAAAATATATTCTGATTTATTATAAATGAGAAATTCATTTATGAAAAGAAGATATTTAACTTTTTCTCAAAAGGATTTTAAATTGCAAGGAGAGTTAGACCAGTATGGTCTATTCGTATTATTTACTAATATTATGCAACTTAAAATAATAAGGAACTCATTTTGCGTAACACTAATAGATATTGATTAATCAGTTGAATTTTCGTATTTTTATGTACGTACATATTGATTATTCAAAAATTGTGGTTAAAGTTAGGTACCGACCTACTGATGTATATTGAACACTTTATTAAAAAATCAATCAATTATTTGAAGACCAATATAATTTTTCACTGAATAAAATACTTTATGGTGAATATAAAATAAGATAGGTAATAATATATTGTCTATTATGTGAATGATGGCGTCGGTCTGTCATAGCGGTTATATGTCACTAATGCAACAAACTTGTATATTTTGTTTAGTTTTGTCAAGGTTAAAAGCTGTTTGAAAACATTTTCTGAAAGCCTTATCAAGTACTGTCTAATGCTCATTTTAGCGAAGGCTTTTGGATTTGTCGTCTGATACAATAAGAACGAAATATTATATCATTAACGTGGTATTTGACAGGGAGTTTTACAAAACAACAAATATCCGACTCATCATAAATTTAATTTCGCGTGTGAATAAATATTCTAACTCAGTAAATTTTTTATAGTGTTGTCTCTAAAAATCAATTTATTTTGACTCGTAGTTCGGTGAAAGTGATGTGATGTTATATATTGAATGTGTAACCTACAAATGAAGTGTTCCATATGATAAAATTTGTCAATAATTTAGAAATTCATCTGTGACTGCTAACATTAGAAGTTCTTTGAGTTGCCAAACTTCAGCACTTAACTCCATCTCCTCGAATTGACACTGAAATCGTGAGTACTAATTTGAAATATCCAGGTACAAAGTTTAATTATATACATCTACTATTTCTAAACAGACAACAAAATTATAAAATTATGTCAAAGAATCATTATCAATAACATTTGTATTTTAAACGCGCCTCTACATTGTCAGATTTTATACTTCTTAAATATTTTAATATTTGTTTGTAACTATGATTTACCATCATCAAGTTATTAGTTCATACTGACAAATATTTTGTGCTGAAAATTATAACTTTATTTTAATCCTTGATATAACAAATACTTGCTTGATATGGTAGTCTATATTTAGTTCTTAGCTGAAGACGTTAAATGCTTATTTTAATTATTAACAACCTGGCCTATAGACTGATATTCATATTTTGTATATTATTTACGTCAGCGTACGTTGGTGGTCACGCATCGAAGCAGCGAGAAGATATGTCTTCCCAAATAAAACTTTTAGTTAAAAAGCGAAATATGTCTACATTACAACGTCGAGAACTAATCCATAGGCAAGATTACCTACATAGATATAATAATAAATTACATTGTTGCGATATTAACAATATACCCAATTGACACTTTACTTTATTGTTCCTCATAGTGACAAATCTACTGCCATATATATCCTACACATGGATTTATTTCAGTAAAATTTTTAGTAAGGTGTAAATATTTATGTTTATTAAAGTGCTACTCCATTAGTCCCTTTATAATTATCGAGGACCTGTGTTCATCACCAGGAAAATGTTTGCTGTCTGTTTTTTATGAGATTTATGTTGCATTCGGTAGATGTTAAGAGTTAGTAATTTGGGTTTCTGTATATACCAAAGTTGTTTACAGCAAATGGTGACGTAAAAAGTATCCAAGCTTTTTTTTGATGTTTCCGTCACATTTTTATTGAACTTTTAGTATTTTCATACATAAGCTTATAGAAATGTGTTGAATTTATGTTTAATTTTTAAAATATAATGTCTTTCCACCAAGAATTGACAGTTAACACCTTAAAAGTGATTATTGAATTTATGTATTATTTTATTTGAATAAAAACCTATTTTCTTAATTCTTGTTTTATTTCAGCAATCCGTTTATGGCAACTTTATGTTTCTTTATACGTCAAGAATAATATACGAGTGTTTTCTCCGGTAATATTATTCTTTAAAATAAGAAGCGACTGAGTGCTTTGTTATATTTCTTCATCATAATAACAGTGAACTACTAATGTTCACTACTAGTACAGTATTTCAACAGTAAGTATCAAAGAATCAGGCCTGTTGTCAAGTGGTCAACGTCGTTGGCTTAGGTCCTGGTGCTGACGGGTTTGCATTCGACTATGGACAGTGTCATAAATTATTTGTCAATCCATTTATGGATTTGTATTCCAAGGCATGAATGTCTGTGGTAGAGGGAGTGTAGCGAGTGCAATTGAGCGACTTAGTAACAAGCTAGTTCTAGTTAGAAAACTTCCATTGAGAAAAGCTTCATTAGGAGTCCATGTGCTCCACATTGGGGGTGGACATAGTTACAAATAAATAAGTATCAAAGACGAACTCGTTCATAGTTCTGACGATGGCGTGAAGCTGAAATAGCTATCAACAAATCGATAAAAATCTTTTAGAACTATACTATTTTATCAAAATAACAGTTATGATTCCATCAATCTTTTTATCAAATGAAAAGTTCTTGAACATTGTTGACGGTAAGTTCTAAGCAATATCAAAATCATAAAAGAAATGTATGTTGTGTGTAAAATCATTTTATTATTGAAATGTCTTTTGTTTCAGGTTGCCGCAGTAATTATAGAGTCGGCCGGCGATGTACTAATTATACTGATGATTTTCAAACAGATGGCGTAGCGAAGAGAAAGCGAATTGTGTTGTCTATGCTTCAGAAGTTAGAGGTGCTTACACTTCTCGACGGTGGTTTATCCATCAAATCACTTGCGTCTGCTTTTAATATCGGCGAACAGACAGTTCGAGATATCAAAAATAACAAAGAGAGGATTGTCAATTATTGTAGTGCTCAAACAAATAAAGAAGTGACTAGGAAATATGCTGAATACTTACACAACCTTTCCTGATATTTACTATTATTAGTAGTAATACTATAATATTTTCTTTAAGTCGAGAGTGAAAATTTATATTCGATATTAGAGCAACTGAAAGAACTGTATGAAAAGAAATGGTAGTTGTGTATAATTATTTCACAAGTTCTCAGCACGAGTTCATTCGTGTACTCGAATACCTGAAGATGCTGAAGACAAAACCTTGGTCGTTGGAGATGAAATACATAGAAATGTACAAAATTTGAACAATTCAAATTTGATTTTTTATTACGTAACAATTAATAGCAAAATTAGTGTTGGTTTTATTGAAACTTTAAAAAAAAAAAAATGTGATTTTTAACGATTAAGAGATGTGTGTTTAAAACTACAGTTTATGCCAACATAACATGCACAACTGAATCTTAGATTGGAATTTGCGGCACATGTCCTGAAGATACTTTATGTAACACCTTTAATGTTATTATAATAATACCGACTAGTTTGAAGTCGAATTGTTGTTTGTTGTTAATGTGATAAACCCCAAGTAAACAGTAATATAATCGTCACTAATATAAAAATATCATAAATTTCAGGAGATAGAGCGGAAAATTATTCATCATTTAAAATTAAAGAAACACTACATATTCAAAACCTCACAGAGAAACCATCAGAAAACATATGACGCTAAATATAATACCACGAGATACCCTTTTTGACTTTAATATTCATGTGATTTTACATCACTTGGGAAGGCATTTATAAAAAAAGCTGACAAAATTTTAATGTTTGTCTTACACGTTAGTTTAGTATGAAAATTCCTTAACTGATTTTACTAGCTAAATTTAAACATATGCATAACACTCCATGACTCGTCAATAGCGCACAATCCACAAAAAATATAATTTTCCATGACTTGCCAATGAAGTGTTAAAGTAATGTTATTGTGAACAACTTTTTGCGTGGTGTCTTATAATTTTGGACATTGTGCTATTTGGATAGAAGTGGTCTTTGGGCACTTCTGTGCGATTTGACATGCAGATACTAAATATACTTTGATATCATTAATTGTTGGTACATTGTAGCCACAATCCATTGGTATCATAAGTCTGAAATTGTGGATATGATTGAATTTGTGATTTTTATAAACTATTTTCATATCTTGAACTCAAATATTGGCCGTGATAAGGACTTGATTCAATTGATAAATGATGATGTCGATAGTAAAACTATCTCCGTTTTTTCTGTTCTAAATTTACAGTTCTAAACAAATTATGTTTTCCCATCAAAGCAAACATTAATTTATGTGTTCTTTTGTATTTACAACAAATTTTCGAAAAATTAAAATTACAAACCTTTGTGTCAATGCTGGGAATGCAACATGTCATTTTGTATGGCGGGTGAGAAATAGCATTCCAATGTTAATTGTTTGTAGTGTGTGTCTTGCTGGCTGCGGTCGAGCGTTACCGTGTGGTGGGCTGCGTGTTAACATGTCATTCTAACTCCTTGCCATGCTTCACCATTTTTTTTTTAAAATGGTGTCATCTGAATATGATGCTCGAAGCTTACCTGCTAATTCTTGAATTGTCAATTTTGATTTTTTTCAATTTTCATAGCCAAATCATTTTTTTGTGATCTCCCTGAACGCTTATCATCATGGAGGTCGAAATCTCCATCATGCAACCTGCGTACCCTTAAGTTATATTCTTTGTCATTTATAAATGAAGGGTTAGCACCACTGAAACAAAGGGTTTGATTAGCCTTAGCGAAAACCAACATGCACACAATTCGAGGAGGAAATGTGACTGCGACCCATATTGAAGCATTTAAAATACGACATTACCTAATAGATCAATGATTTCAGTGATATTGATTCTACACAAACCAAGTAAAAATGATTTCTTTGAAGGTAATTTTTGTTTTCTTAGTATTGATTTCAATATTATTATTCAGACGTAAGTTATTTTTATTTCTATTTTAGTTACATGTCATACTATTTTTTAGGTCATCAACAAAGTGACGGCCATTCAGATATTCCACTTGCCGTAGAACTATTGATATGCAGTAGTATATCTACGGCTGCAACGAAATAACGACAGCCTGGCGGCAGAATCAAAATTGCCAAAGAACTAAGAAATTCAGGAAAGAGTTACATGTCCGCATCGGGAAAGGAAGTACCCCAAAGAAAATTGCTGCCAATTGACTGTACAAATTGTTTGTCAAAGTGTGCCGAGAAAATATGCAATGAACGCCGTCAAAAAATATTTGAAGACTTTTGGGCACTCAGAGATTTTCATAAACAAAATAGTTTTATTATTTCTCTCGTTAAAAAGAAAGCCATCAAGAAGAGAAGGAAGCATTCTTACGATAATATAAAAAAACAATTTGGTCGTCAATATACCCTGCAAACACAGAACGGTGAACTTGCCGTTGTTTGCAAGAAAATGTTTCTCAACACACTAAATATTTCCAATGGAAGATTGGATAGATTGTTAAAAAAGCTGTGGGACGGAAACCCCTCCAATTCAAAAGATTCTCTCATGTAACTCATGTAAATTTAGTATAGCAAGAGACCATTCACTGCAAGCCATTTATAACTGCAACAAGTTATCAGACCTTACGGAAACCATCAATCATGTTGTTTTTAAAAACCATTTTAGAAAACTATTTTTAGATATGAGACAAGAAAATCTTTAAAGGAAGTAAACAAATGCACTACAAAAAAATATATTACATAGAACCTGAAAATCCTGAAATAAGAAATGACCGACCCTTTTATATTGCTACGACTAAATGTGAACAATCCATGCCACACTGTAGATTTTTCGCTTGTAAATATTGTGAAACAGCATGAGTTTGGCTCCTGCCCAGGGTTCACTACCCTGCTACAATTTTGTACGGACACTGGAGCTGCGGTCAATGCACAGAACATGCTAAAAATATGAAAGCATTTCAAGATTCATGCGCTGAACAAAACTGGAACTAGAACGTTTCACTGCTATGGATTCATTTTGTGTCGACTGATATCACAGCTATGGTAGATGATACATTTGTTTTTGCTGAATGAAAGGTGTTAAATATATAAAATAAAAGCGATACCAAATTCCTATATTTTTTATTAATTAAAAGAGTGCAAAACTTTGTGAGAAAGCTATTTCTAAGATTTTAAAAATTAGATCACGGTGACTTAGGAGTCTCACGGGCTCGGCCCGCGGACCTTAACCCAGCCAGGCCTTGGGACAGGCTTGGGCGGGTAGAGACAATTCAAATTCGGGCCCGGGTAAGGAATTAAATTTTTTTTAAACCATATCCGCTCCCTACTCGGAGCATATGGCCATCACGCAGTTCCTCCAAGCTTCTCTGTCTCCCAGCAGTCTTTGCTTCTTCCCAGGTCATCCCAGTGTCCCATAGCTCCGACGGATACATCCTTTGGATGGTCATCAGCGGCGAAAGCATCCATCCGGTCGGTTGGCATCCGCACAGAATTTAATTTTCAGAAAAATATTTCAGGCTATGTTCAGGTCATGACTGTCATGAGTCAGCTATAAGGCAATACTATTCATAACTTTAATAGTTTATTTCACATGTGTTGCTAATATCGTTGGAAATATGGAAACAATAACATGATATTGTTTGAAAAGTAAAAATGAATTTCTATGCTGAAAAAGTCGGACTTTATTTGGGTTGAGGAAAATGAATCTGAGCTTCAGGTCGGGTTCAGGTGATAAGTGCTATTTTTTTTTTTTTTTTTTTTTTTAAATATAATCTCTTTCCACCAAGAATTGACAGTTAACACCTTAAAAGTAATAAGTGCTATATTGAGACTCAATGTGTAATTTTATGTCACCTGTATAAAGTTGACAACGCAATGCTTCATTGAATAAAACTACTAGTTGCAAAAATTTCTTACTTTGTATGATATTATGCAAAAGTACACTAAACCTAGGCAAAGTTCGGGGTTTAACGGTAATCGAAATCAATATAAATGCTTTCACTCTCCTCAAAGATATATTTCTATAAACTATTTATTACTATTATTCAACCTGGTGCAATTTTTTTTGCACCATGCTCCAACGTAGGAAAGGGTTAACAATATTTTGTCATTTTCACAGATGTATTTTAATAATATTTATGTTTTCGATGGATTCAGCGGTTACTTTGTGGAAATTCATTTTAATTTAATATATCACTTATGACTTAATATGACTACTACTAAAGCCACTATGCCATTCAATGTATTTTTCCATTTGAGACCTATATATTATTATGTAAATACATTATAATTAACATTAAATTGTGTTAAAAAAAATGTATAGTGAGAATGTTAGTAGTTATTTTGTCAATAAAAATGATTTAAGGCATCGACTGAGGGTGCTCGATGGAATTTTAACATAAAATTTGAATCATTGAGATTTTTTACATTTCCATGTATTTTGTCACTAACGACCTGGGCTTCGCCTTTCGGCATTTTCAGACATTCAAGTACACGAATGGACTCGAACTGACAAAAGGTAGATAGTGTCTAACATTTATACATAAGATAAAAATATAACAAAATATTATTTACAAGATATTATTTACAAAAATTGTAGGTCCACACTGATACCTGAGTTAATACGAAAAAAAAAAAACCCTGAGAATAACCTTAATCCTTGTTGGGAAAACAAACACATTAACAAAGTAAAGGTCAATAGCGATTGTCGGTGGCCAACTGATGTTAGAATTACCAGTGATATAACACTTATAATAGCATTGTGGGTTTTAAAATATATATAAACGTTAGACACTATCTACTGTTTGTCAGTTCGAGTCCAGTCGTGTACTCGAATGCCTGAAGATGCCGAAAGGCGAAGCCCGGGTCGTCATTGACAAAATACATGGAAGTGTACAAAATCTCATCAATTTAAATTCGTTAGTGAAATACATATAAATTTGAATTATTGAGATTTTGTAAACTTCCATGTATTTTGTCACTAACGACCCGGGTTTCGCCTTTCGGCATCTTCAGGCATTCGAGCGCACGAATGATCTCGAACTGATAGACAGTAAACAGTGTCTAACGTTTATATAGAATAAGTCTAGGATCCACACTGATACCTGGGATAAAATATCGAGAACCGCCTTAATAATTATTTTGTTAAAAACGCATTAACAGAGTGGCGAATTGCCGCTTTCCAACTAATATTAGAATTACCAGTAATTTTAAAATTATAATAGCATTGTGGGTTTCGACAGGATGCAATTCGACGAAAGGATAAATATATACAATCATTCCACATTTAGTAGCTTCTGTTAGGTGATTCAACGTATAGAATACAGCAACGGGAAGTTTGGAAGATTTTGCTGCTCATTCGGAATTGGCAAGGAATTTAACTGGGCTCTATTGATTTCCAAAATTTCTTGATAAAATAATTTTGATATTGAAATTCCAGTCTCAATCATGTCTTAAATTATACATGGAAATGTACAAAATCTCAATAATTCAAATTTAATAAAAATTTTGTTTTTTAATATGAAAAAGTTTTTATGGAAAAACGTTGGGTCTTATTTTAAGACGGTTTATTTTTGCAGTCACTTATAATGAGTCAGATATAATGTAATATATTACACATGACATCTATCATTAATGCTAGAATAAGCTTAATAGTTTGTTTTCTTTAAGCCCTAACCAGTCATTTGTCAGTGAAAGGTGTCAAGAATACTATTTTGACTGTTTAATTAGTTGACTGTTTCATTATACATCATTCATTTGAACAAATTTAATCAATCTTCAGAATACTGTGAAAGAATAATATTTTATTTTGTGCCTCATTCACTTCGTTTTGAGATCTACATTGCCTTTCTTCATCTGCCATACTTCATGTTCATTTAACATGAAGTGTGCAAATTCTCTATCGAGTAGAATGTAAACATTTTCAACTAAAAGAAAAAAATAGAACATTCAAACAATTATTGGTTTATGGTTATGAAAATAATTTTCAATGTTTGTGGAATTAGTACAAAAAAATGTGTTTTATTTTTATGAATGTAAAGCCTTTCCACCAAGAACACCTTGATAGTGAAATATGACTAAGTTTAAAATGATATTATACTGAAAAATCTACTACAAATGTGTTTTATTTGACCCTATTCAAATGATCCTCTTTCATACATGTAGGGTTTTTATAAAAAGAGTTTATAACACGAAAAGTGTTGAGAACCTACGCCTTATAGCAGTGGTGAGAAATCTTATATCCTGTGTGGGACAGCTGATTGCCAATCTTTGAAATAAAATTAATGAGCATTCCAATTTATTGTTACAATTTTTACTGCAATCGAATTTGAAGAGGAATCGATAAGAGATTGTTCTCTTGGATTCAATTTGTCGAAAAAGATATTTTGGCCTCCATTTCCTCAGAGAAGTGTTTCTCAGCGGGTGTGTAAACAAGCCCTTATGGGTGTCTTAAAAATCAGGAGACGTTATTAAATTTTTAACCTTTTTGGGACGCTGCTGAAATCCAAGTGGGTGTTTGCATATGCCATATTGCGATGATGCAATAAGTCATGTGTTATCTGCCAATCCTTGTAAAGTGTCCGCATTTATTTCTTTGCACTAGTGTATTCGAGTTCTTTTGCATTAAACCAGTTTTTTATAAATTGGCCCTCATTTCTATAAACTCAACTATATGAACAGTAGTGTAATTTTGAAATTCCGTTTTTCACTTACATAGGGTTTCTATAAGTCAGTTCAAAGAAATCTAAATTAGAATATTTATGTTATTTGTGATTTGAAGAAATAAATTTGTTAATTTATTTTATTTGAATAGAAAAAATAATTCAAATAAACCATTCATTCAGAATCTATACCTAAGGGTTGGTTGTGGTCGTGTATTTTTGTTTAGTAGGTACCTAAGTCATTTTATTGTTTTAGCAAAATTGTCATTCATACGAACCAGAAGAGGAAATCCAAGTCTCGTTGTTGGTGGACATGCATTCAGAGTAACAAAGCGTCGCGGTAAAAGACTGTATTGGTCGTGCTGCGTGAGATCCTGCTTAGCTCGTTGTGTCACATTGAACGGTTCCCTGGTTTCTGAAACAGGACTCCATTATCATCCTCCAGACTCGATAAGAATACTGCGACATCAACAAATAGAGAGCCTCATTGAAACAATCAGGACTTAACCGATTCCGCAAATATTACTGTACCCTCGAGTCTACAAGTTGACTGCTAAAGAATAAAGTTTAAAATTCTAATAAATATAAAAAATTTTAATAATATTTAAGTCAACCTAAAACATGATTAAAATATACAAAGTTTTCTTTCAATAATCATTTGTATTAATTTATGTTGTTTTTAGTGATCACAGATGCCTCTGTAACCATTACCATATTATTTTAATTATTTGACCATTTATAAAAATAACATTGATAAATTAAAGACAAATTATTAAAAATCCTATGTTTATTTTTCTTTATTTCTATTTTTTAATCTATGTAATATATAATTTAAGACATAATTTAAGGAACTGTACAAAATCTCAATAACTTAAATTAAATATGTAATATATTTTTATTTCTATAGTATTATTTAACTACAAAAATCCATAAACCCGTAAGGCTTCGGTTGCAATATTCACAGGCTAGAATCCCAGTGCAGACAGTTTCATAAATAGATTTGGTGAGATGTCTGTTATTCCCTCATCCAATCCTAAAATTAGAGAGGAGCGATTAGCTAATCACTAATAACTGTCCTAAAGTTGTCGTTCTACCCATACTGTCTCCGAAAAAAGTGAGCTTGAGCGACTGAGCAACAAGCAGTTCTCGTAGAACAATTTATGTTCAGCTAAACCACATTAGGAGTCCATACGTGCCACATTAGGATGCGGATATGGTTATAAGAAATTTGTATATATATTAGTGAAACAAATTTAAATATAAATATTTATTTTCATCTATTATTATTTTTTTTGTGTTATGCCATGTATAATATGTATTTTGTTATCTTTTTAATATCGACTGTGAACATGCAATACCTCGGAACCCCAAAAACTAGTTTGTTCAGGAAACACAAAAAACTAAATTTACCTTTAGTCTTTATATACGATGAATGTATTCACTTTTCATTTAATTTCTTTAAATTCCTTTAATAACTTAATTGAAGACATCGACTGAGGGTGCTTGATGGAATTTCAACATCAAATTTGAATTATTCAGATTTTGTACACTTCCATGTATTTTGTCACTAACGACCCGGGTTTCGCCTTTTGGTATCTTCAGGCATTCGAGCGCACGAATGGACTCGAACTGACAGACAGTAAACAGTTTATAAAGAATAAGTCTAGGATCCACACTGATACCAGAGCTAAAATTTCGAGAATCGCCTTAATCCTTATTTTGTAAACAACGCATTAACAGAATGGCGAATTTCCGCTTTCCAACTAATATTAGAATTACCAGTGATTTTACAATTATAATAGCATTGTGGGTTTCGACGGGATGCAATTCGACGAAAGGATGAATATATATAATCATTCCATATTTAGTGGCATCTGTTTGATGATTCAACGTATAGGATACAGCATATAGGTAATGCATGTTTACCGTCGATATACCATACAAGTATTTAATAAATAAAATGCATACAAATATTTCCTTTCTCAACATCCTGACAATAATACTTAAGTTACTTTGCATTAAAACCAGGAGTGGACTGTATATGCTTCATAATGTTAATATCCATTAGAAGGCTGAATTTCATGAAATGTCTTTTTGTATTCTTAAAACATTGACAGTTTTAAAATTGAGTTTATTCATTTTAGAGGAATTTATTGCCGTACTTGTAAACTATCAAGATGATCCAACCTGCATATTGTTGAATGAACTGAGCGCGAAAACTTTCAATTCGGATTCCTCATCAGAAACCGTAGCCGAGAACAAATCAGTCTGCTCCAAGAATGAATCAAACAGCCGTCCGTTGGAGTTTATTCTAAGCATAAGGGGAAATCCCCAATTAGTTTATAATGGACAGACGTACAACTTTGAAAAGATGACGAATCGGAAGAAGCTTTGGCAGTGTACGCAGGCGCAGCGATTTAGATGCCGTGCCCGTCTCTCCACCATCGGCTCTCAAGTCCTCGTTACCCATGATGACCATTCACACCCAAAAACTATTGGCCGACATCAGTACCAATCGGATAGTTAATAGAACAATAATTTTGGACTTACATTCACAATAGAATAAAACTAAAATGTATGATTATTATTGAACAAATTTTATAACAACTACTCAATTGAAACAGTTTTAATGAACTTGGTCTAAACATAATTATTATTTGCTGAAAACGTTGTGTTAAAATTGGTTGTAATCATATCATATGTTGAAATTGTTACAGGAAATAATATAAATGATAGACATGATATATAGTTGCATTAAATCATTATTCGTATTGTTTTGTCTCAACTCTTGAGGACGAAACCTACAATGGTTTCAAAATAGATTTTTAATTACAAAATTATGAATACAGACCATAAAAATTTATATGAGTTCAATATTGTTTACTGTCTATCCTCGGTGAAATAATATTACAATGAGGTTTAATGATATCTTTGAACCGATAAGACCAAAATCGTTATTTTCGCATTTTACTGATAGTACTAGGAATTGCAATGCCGGACAAATTCATCAATTTCGGTATTTCATAATAAAAATTCTCTAAAAATATCTATTTAAGTACCTATATCATAAGTATACAAAGATAATTTTCATGAATACCTTAAATGTATTGTATCATTGAATTAAAATACGATCTGAAAATAACTAACTTGGTACAAAAAAAGACTCTTGCTAATATTTTCCACGTGCAAAATGGCGGATTCCGGTCTCGTTAATTACGTTAGATCACGATGGTATTCATTTCAAATGCATGATTTTCTTTTATAAACATCTCCTTTACGATAGTTATTAATTACAAAAACAATTTATACATTTTGTTATACCATTTTGAAATTTTAGTTTATTATTAAACTCTCAATGATGTTATCTATTATTTTGTGAATATTTCTATATCATTTGAATCTTGATTGGCAATCAATATATTATGTACAGATAATTTGATGTAACAAAAATATGAATACACTGTATACACGTCAACACACTTCTGTGGGCTAAGATTTATAAGATTAATCGTTTGAGATATCTAATGATAACAACCAATTTCAGATATGATTAGAATGGAAAACCAGACCGATAATCTTCACCTACATTTGGGAAATATGAAAGCGTTGCCTGGATTTTTTTTTATTCAATGCCAAAAGAATTCAAAAAGAAATCGGAATGTGGAAACGTGGAAAAAAAATCTTCTGAAATTGAAATGTAATTCTGGACAGGCATATGAAAACAAAAGTGGTAAATTTGTACCCCCGAAAGACATCAGTAAGACTTGCAACTGCAAATTGAAATGTGGTGAAAAATTTTGCTATGAAGATCGTTTAAAAATTCTAAATGAATTTTATAAGGAAGCGAGCTTGATCAAACAACGGGAGTTTATTGCCAGCAACATAAAATCGATTCAACCAAAATATCAATATAAAAGGGAAGGCAGTCGTAGAATTAACAAAAATCACGCATTTTACTTATCACTTGATGGAGTAAAAAAAAGAGTTTGTAAAACATTTTTCGAGGGTACTTTGAATATCGGAGGCTCTCGTATTCGTACTGTTATCAGAAAAATTACTCAAGGCGGAGTATTGGACGATTTCCGTGGCAAACATGGGAAACAACGGAAAAATTTTAAAATTGAAAATATAATTTTACCACATTAAAACACTTTTGTGTGAGGATAAACTCATTGTAAAATTTGGGCCATGGTGCGTACTGTATGTGACCTCGTTTTCTGGGATTATGATAACTTCTAGCATTTCTAGAAATTAGTCAGTTTTGTAAAAATAAAACTCATGTTTAAGGTATTTTTCACTTTTAAGGTTTGTTTTTAATTTGTTTGTACTACTTCCACGTGTTTATAATGATCAGTATCCGTTTCGCTCATCACGAGCATTATCAACTGATGATAATGCTCGCATAATCGGTTGACAATGCTCGTGATGAGCGAAACCGACTCTGATCATTATAAACATTTGGAAGGCGTACAAACAATTGTCCTCTATTCATTTTTTCTTTCCAAAAATTAGGTATTTTTATTAGTTTGTTTATTAAACTAACCTTTTTCCTTGATTACGAAAGACAGATTTTTTCCTAGTTTTTGTTGTCATTGAATTCGGCATCTGTCTTACAATCGAGGCCGTCTTACAATCGCTGTCAAAAGTGCAGCAAATTTTTATTATTATTAAGTATTGTAATGTTTTTATAATTAAATAATATTGAAAAATTTGTTTGCTTGGTATTATAGAGGAAATATAGTATTTAGTTCAATTGAGCATTAGTTGGTTTAGTCCAGTTGCTAAAACTCTGTATTACGTGTCATGGTGATTTGTTTAAATCCCTTTCTGTTGGCAAAAGATTATATATTTTTGCATTAACTTGAAAAATATTTACATTCATTTAATAAAAAAGATAAGGAGTGACTGCTGATGAAATTGTTAATCCAATTAAATTAATATTCAAAATGTTATGTAAAATTTAGCTTAATGAACTACATAGAATCAAGTTTACTGACTTTCCTTTACCTATTGAACAATTTTCTAAAACAGATATGCATTACGCTAAAGATAATTTTTATGCACTAAGTAGATAGAAAAAAATCTTAAAGTACCATCAATTTGGGTAAATTTGCCCATCGGTCTATGATTGGCCCACTACACGGAAGAAGTGCTTTTATAATTCCATGGTTATACTAATGCCATATGAATATTTTTTAGTTAAACAAAGGTATTGAGTGACCCTTGGTGGTAAAAATATGTATTAATGTTTAGCATAATTTGTTTTATTCTTGAATTTGTAAGCTGTCGGCTTGGAATGATAAAACAGAATTTAAAAACTTATGTTGAAATAAATTGGACTAGCCATATTTTCAATTTGTATTACTAATCTGTAAGCCAAATGCTATATTTTTTTTCATCTCACTTATGTACAGAATATATGAAAGCATAAAAAAAAGTTGCTAATCACTACATTTATAGTAATTACAATGATTATTTGTATCGTGGGCCAAAGTTACCCAATTTGGATGGAATTTTTGCCCTTTTATCTATATTTATATATCAATTATAACAATAAATCTATTCATGTTAATTAAATTTCATCTTAAGACATTAGTTCATTTATATGTAGAACACATATGTGCGATGGCGAGCCATAACAATACAAAAACCCTCAGAACTGGGCCAAAGTTACCCAGATTGACCGTAGTTGAAGAATTATGTATGTAATTTTCCTACTATATCCTCTTAACACTTATTTTATCATATCGCATTTATATTTTATACCTCATTTCACCATGTTAATTTAATATTTATTTTGTGTATAAATTAAAAAATAAATATTATATAATCAAATAATGTGTATCATATGCTATTATTATTAAAAGCTCATAGTATACCATACAATAAGTAATTTAATTATATTTTCTTATTTCTTTTCTTCTTACCGTTTCAATCAATCTTCCTAGAATATTGTGTCCAAGATATGTTTAAAAATTATGTAGGACAGTTTTAATTCCCGATTCTCAATTATTTTTTGATTATTTACTATGAATAATTAAGTAATCTTTAATCAAAATTACAAATATTTTACTATTAAGCAAGTATCAATGGCTAAAACTTTTTTTTATGTAGAATGGAAAGTATGCATTCAACACTAATTTTAAACACGACATGTATATCAGTAAGTATTAAATGCACTTTTGGCATTTCATCGTACATGTTGGCTCTGCTAAGCAATCAGAAGGTTTCGGACTCGAGCCTGGCCAATGTGGATTATTTTTAATTTAATATTTGAGATATACTTCACGTGTGTTTGTTATGTATTGAATTTTTATTTATTTCCCGTTTTACAAACACTTATGGTCGGTCAATTACAGATGATTTTGAGAGCGAGATCCGATTTAAAAAGAACTTACGCGGCAGACCGCAGCTGGTATACAAAGGGCAGCTATTTAACCGAGAGGAGATCAACGTCAACCGTCAATTCTGGAGATGTAATCGCAGGCGAAAATATCACTGTAACGCCAGGATAAGCCAAATCGGCAACAAGTTCAAACTGATCAACGGAGAGCACACGCATGGCCCTGCAGATATTTTCAATTGGATGGATTCGGGTGTCCTAGCGCCTTTGCCTTTGCTTCCGCAAAGAGTTTATGAATCTGCACAAAAATATTGTGGATGGCAAATGGATGATAAATAAAATTTGTATTTTCTTAGATATTTGGAACTTGTAATTCTAAAGAGGTCCAGTAATTATTTGATGATAATTTCAAATTTTTTCAGATGATATGAACAAAATAAATATGATACTGAATTGTCAAATAATTGTCATGAATGAAAATCAAACCATCAACTCTTCTTGTTATACCCCTTTTCTGATTTCAGAAATGTAGCCTTAGATTTTATAATTTACTTTTTTTGTGACTATTTGGGTCTTGAACATCAATTTTTACCATTACATAAAAATAACTCAGTTTTATCTTCCTCAAAATTGATTCTAAGATTTTGTAGAACTGAATACTTTGTTATTTGTATCCTTTCGTAATGGAAGTATGCCAATTCAATAAATAAATTGTTTTACCACTATGGTATTGCTTAACCACTTTAGTGGTAGCCAATACTATTGATATTTTTTCAACGGCATTAGAATCAAACAATAACCGGGTACCACATTGACCTTTTCATAAATAAAATAGTATAGTCGAAACCCTTTTAAATGAAAAAATAATTAATTAACAGAAAAAAATATAATTTAAGACATCGACTGAGGGTGCTTGATGGAATTTCAATATCAAATTTAGATTATTGAGATTTTGTACACTTACAAATACATGGAAGTGTACAAAATTTCAATAATCCAAATAGAAAAACATATGTTGGTCCTGCCAAACGCTGTATTCTTTTACACAGTAATTTTCGTTTAACACCAATTAAAAATGCTGTACATGGAAGATTTCTAATATTAATGTTAGAAAAACATATATAAAAGCCAGATGCAGCTCTGTCACCCAATGGTATAATTTTTATTGCTTTATGTGGGCCGTATATTCTTTAAATATTTAATTTAGCTTAAAACTGTCGCATAAAAAGGTAACGGGAACAGGGTTTCAATTGCCTACCAATATTTTTTTTCTTGATTTGTTATGAATTAAGTTTTACATACCTTTACTATTCTTTTCACATGACTTTCTTGGTCACTGAGCCCTGTTTTGATCAATCTTTATCTGAGTGGTAGATTAAATTAAACTTGATCATGAATATGATTTAATAATCCTTTCTTTGTTCCTATATATTCCAAAGGATAATAAAGCTGAAAGTACCTCTATATCCCGAAATATTTGTATCTAAATATCTTTTATTCATATAGTAACAAGATTTGAAAATAAATTATAGAATGTAGAATATTTTTTTTATACGAAATTACAAATGTAATATAGTCATAAGTGTTATATATATATAGAAATATGTTTAAAAGTTTATTGAATTTAATAAAATTATAATTATCTTTATATTATAATGTTTTGATTATTAATCTTCTATTTGTGGGTAACCTTTTTTTATGATAGAAAAGGAGAAACTTCACATATTGTACTGTAGTACATTATACTCTCCGATTATACATTAAACGATTTCGGATAACACCTGCGAGTGCACTCGGATAGCACGTTAAACATATTGAATTAAGCTCCTGCGTCGCGTTTGCATTATTGGTTGCACAATGCGTCACTATGTGTCACCGTCAGCTAGAGCGCTGACTATCTCGGTCTCTCGCAGATGCATATCCCTCCGTCTTCAGTTTCCCTGCATCGCTGGCCTATGGACTTCGTACGATGGACGTTTGCTTTTCGTGAGGCAAGAGTTGCAACATTCTGCAGTCATATTTTGCGACAAAAAAATTATTTTCGGTTAGCATGTGCACACATTATTAACACTTAATTTCTTAACCGCTATCATTATTTTATTTATAGACATGATTACCGCTGGAAACAAAAGAAAATTTACAAGGAAAGTTATTTCCTTAGAAGAGAAGTCAAAAATTCTAGATCTATTAGAACGCGGCGAGAAAATCATGGCAATTTCGAAGGCATGTAATTTAAATGAAACTACTGTTCGAACAATTAAAAAAAATGCAAAATCAATAAGGGAACGAGTATCTATTGGGTCGCTTGAATCCATAACTCGAGTTGCTCGCGTAACAAACAACAAAGTTGCAAGAATGGAAAGTTGCCTGATAAAGTGGATCGAAGACCGTAATAGGAAGAATTTACCATTGAATTACCCACTGATAAAACAAAAGGCTCTCAAAATTATAGAGGATTTAAAAATGTCAGGAGACGATAAAGGGCAAGATAAATTTCTCGCAAGTAATGGCTGGTTCTACAGGTTTAAAGGACGATTTAATTTGCAAAATATGACGATTCAGGGAGAGCGTGCATCAGCTGACGTAGAAGGTGCGACAAAAGATCCTGAAAAATTGGAGAAAGCTATAGAAAATAATGCAATTGATTCTGATGAGGATATTATACTAGGCCCAAAAATCCCCCGTTGTCGGAATTTGACATCGGACGACAGTGAGAGCGATTGTTGATTGTTTCATTTCTGTATTATTCGATTCAAATATGAAAATTAATTAACTGATAGAATCAATCTGTAAAGAAATAAATCATTATTTAACCATTTGCTCGAAAATAAAAATAAATTTTTGTCCAATATCCTTTTATTTCTTGCAGCGACTTAACGAAAATATTTCAGTTAAAAATCTATATAGGTTGTCGAGGTTAGCTTCCCCGCCTAATCTTTAGAGAATTTATCTCCTTCTCGCCCGTTCACATCAAAGCAGGGCAGGCGAGAGGAGGATAAATTTACCACATGCCATTGCTATGCATCCATTACATACGCATTGAAAAATTTTGAACGTATGTGTCGGCTATTTTTACCGATGATTTTTTTGTATATCTGAAGAAAAAAAATATCTCCTGATTTGTATGGTATCTGCCATAGTACGCTCCCGGATAGCATAACTCGCACATGTCTACCAGGTTATCGGGGAGTCCACATAATGTTTTACAACTGCTCAGGAATGCAAGATACATTTGGACGAGTCGGATATCAAATTTGGTTGAACCCCAATCTATCGTTTTCCCGCATGTAGCGTTCATTTTTTATAGTACCGGCTTAACACCCCTAAGAACTATGCCAAATAATCTCGCATTGATTGTTTCCTTGTATATTGTTTATCTAGATTTATTGGTTAAATATTATTGTCCTGTCACAAATATTATTGTCCTGTCACAAATATTATCACGTTTGATCGTTTTGTTGAACATTTGTCATCCCGCTCAGAAGTATTTACAACTCTTTTCAGACGCTTATTGTTCAATCGCCATAAATTTTATCCAGAATTACATTTTTTGTCGAACATTTGTCATCCTGCTCATAAGCATGTACGACTTCATTCAACCACTATTGTAAAAAAGTGAGGTTGCAAGTCTGCAAGCGTCATATTGTTGTTATGATGCCAGCTCATAATGTTTCCGCTGATGACTCACCTACCAGTCTTCTATGAAAAAAGTTAGGAATTTAGCTGAAAGACTAAAGTAATTCAAGCCTTTCCCACATTTATCCTTTCATCTCTAAAGTCTCCTGAAAAACGAAGAATCAGAGTTTTACTGTTCTTTAATAGTGAAGACCTTCTGTACTATTAAAATATAATTTTGTATGTTTTGCTTTGAAGCCTATCTGATAATACTCGCCATCTCAATTGCAGGACTGACTTACTACATTCGTACTCAAAAGGGTAACCTCCAGCTAGTTATTGGCAAACATGTCTACTATGAAACAGCAGTGTTCGGCGACTCCAAAGTGACATGGCGGTGTAGTTATTTTGCACGCTCCAAAACCATGTGCCGTGTGAGGATCACCACTCACCACGGAAAGGTTGTGAGGAAATCCGGAGATCATAACCATGAGCCTCAGTTTACTAGTAAGCTTTGGTCAAAACCTAGATACAGTACTTACACAGCTTCTTGTAATAAATCACACATAACATAACTTTCTCACTTCATCGCACGTTAATTTAAAGGCTTGAGCGATATATGAGGCCATGCGGCTATTTGCTCTTCTATTTCATGTGTGATGGAGAAAAAAAACATGCATGCCGATCCTAACTATAATATTACAGAGCAATTTATGTAGTTATGATATAAGAACAACTTTGTCGTCAACATAATTGATATAAAAAAAATTATAGTCCAATTTCACAGCTTATTAAAAATATCAAAATGTATAATAAAACAATACGAAGCGAAAACGTATGGTTATAATTGTGCAGTTTTATTAAGCTATTTTTACAGTAATTACTATATGAAGACTTTATCAAGGTGTTCCTAATGAAGTATAATTTTAGAAAATTGTTTTAATATAGAATTCGTTATGTCCCACATGTTACATATTTTTATTTATATGCCCTGCAATGCGTAAATTTACCTGGATCGTCTTTTTCTGCAATATTTAAATGAAAAAAAAATGCCGGGTCCGTGGTGCAGTGGTCAACGTCATTGACTTTGGTTACGAATCTTACGGGTTCGAATCCCATTACAGACAGTTTCATAAATTAATTTTTCAATCGATTTATTATCTGTTCGAAGGCATGGATGTTTGTGATGTTTAAAATTCCCTCCTGTCTACCTGATCCTAAAAATGGGGCGTAGCGAGAGCGATTATGTAACCACTAGTCCTATCCTAACCCTATTTTTTTATCCCTAATCTCTTTGAAAAAGAGAGATTGAGCAACTGAGTAACAAGCAATTCTTGTAGAAAATTTACTTTTTTCCATTAGGATGCCATATGCTCCACAATAGGACCGGACATGTTTTAAAAAAATAAAATGAAAATTATAGGTCCATTTATATTACATATTGTAATTTCCATTGCAAAATTGTATACCTGCGAAATCTTTCAGATTTTTTAAGAGCAACATAAAAACAGTTATACAAACACAATTATGGTCAGTTGTGCTATTTCGCATGCACTTAACACGTCGGCTGCTGACAAAATCATTCTGTATGGGAATATGACGCATGCATGCGCATACAAATGATTCTGTCTTCATGCGTTAAAGGCCGGTTCAGATTGGACGAGTATGTTAGTATAGTGGATAGTAATTTAGTAACCAAACGTGTGTGAACACACATATTTAGTCGAGTAATTTACTTAAATCATTTAGTCGATTTTATCCATTTTGTTCTAATTTTTCGGTCGAGTAGCGGCCCCCACCACTTCTCACTTAATACTAAACAAGCCACGAAACAAGTGGGAACACGTTATCTTTAGTCAAGTTCATTATTTGCTGTATAAATGTATGTTTTTTTCGGCGAATGTTTTAAAATAATGATTTATATATTAAAAATACTATTATTTTGTCTATTATTAAGTAAGATTAATATTTGGATTTCGTAAGGCTCTCTATATAAATATCAATAAAAATTATAAATTCTACTAAGATCTCTTTTTAAATCATTAAAATGTTTAAGTAGGTAGAATGTTTATAAAAGAAAATTTAATCACACTCAAATTAAATTCACTTGACGTTTTTATGAATGTTTATTCAAGAATTTGGTATCAATTTTGAATATAAGTAAATTATTAGGTAAATAAAAATCCTTCCAATAATTTACCAACCTGTTTTCGAAAGAGAAAGGTATGAATTAAATATTAGTAAATATTATATTTTTCTGAAAACATATAAAATATCCAGTAATGGTCTGTAGGTACCTATATCCTATATTATAATGAACATATTTTACAGACACAATCTTATCTATATGTGTAAGTGTGAGTGTTTATGAAAATTTATTAATTTATTCTTGCTCATCTTTGTTCATCTTGACCCGTCACTCACTAATGCACCGTAGTCGGACACTTTTCAGTTACTAAATTATTTAGTGGTAACTAAATTACTGTCCACTATACTAACTTACTCGACCAATCTGATCTAGCCTTTAGGGCGATATTTGCAGTATTAATAATACAAAAAGTCGAAAGCTATACAGATATAATGATATTTGTTTTATATTCCAGAATACAGAAGAGAACTTTTTGAATATTTCACAGATGACAGTAGATTGTCAGAAAAATAAAATATTCGAATAAACTTTATCCCAGGTCGAACATTGAGATACATGCTACTAATTTTACAATCACATGGATATTGATAATTCCTTTCCACCCATTCGATCCTACAAACACGGAGTAGCGAGAGCCATTGCCTAACTTCTATTCCTGCTTTAGCCCCATCCTTCTATTCTTACTCTCCATCAAAAAAGAGAGTTTGAGCCACTAAATAACAAGCAGTTCTTGTAGAACAACTTCTGTTGAGATTAAATTAGAAGTCCTTATGCGGCACAAATTTTTTTATTTACTTATTTAATTAACTCGGTACTTAATATAATTAGGTATAATTTGTCATTTGATGATGCAACGAAACTTGTATGATGTATTTAGGAATTTTATGATAGTTGTGAAAATACTATTTTTTTTACTTATTAGTTTTAGTTTCACATAATAAAAACTTTTTTATTCAAAATATGTCAACTCTCTGATTTGGAAGATATATCTCTTTATCCTTCAATTCCTAAAAGTTTCATAATAACATGAGAAGTGAAAGAATGTAAGTATAATTTTTAATTAAATTGCATGATGTTTTACTATTTTTTTGACAATTTAGGTCACAGTAATAGGTATTCAGACAATTGCTTGAATTCCTTCTCCATAAGTTTTTGTCACTCATTAAATCACGTGTATATTTTCTTTCAGTTCACTACACGTGGTCGCAAAAAGGAAGACCACTGCTGAAGTACCGTGGTTTCCGGCACAGCCATCAATCGACCACGTCAGGCAAAGCTAGATGGATATGTTCAACTCACAGCACCAAAGGATGCCGAGCTGTCATCTTCACAAGAGACGGTCGTATAGTCAGCGTTAGGAATGGTCATAATCATCCGTGCGCATCGCCTAGATATAATCACGCCCTAGCCAGTACATAAGTTCCTATTTTTGTATATTCGAACAATATGACGATGACCGTGAACTGTCTATAACTTGAATTGACAATGTTACGCCGATTGTTTAACATTACTATATATAAAAAAATATCATACAACTTCCAAAATATATATTTTTATAAGATCGAGACCGGGTTTGCTTAGATAACATTATTGAATGTATATCTCTCCAAGGCAGGGCTGTGGATTGGTTTAAAAATCGACTCCACCACTCCAACTTTACTATGTAAAATCCAAAAGTTTCCGGCCAGAAAACGATAAAACAAATTGAGTTGGCCTACATAAATCCACAGTCCTGCTCAAAATACATTGGATTGATTGATCCTGATTGTTGGGGCTGTCCGGGACTGGGGCCTAATTCTTAAGTTTAGCGCATGAGCTCATAATGAACTCATGTCCTGATAATTGGGATTTACCGTATCTATTATATAATGAACCCCTTAAAACAAAAAAATGTCGTAATTCAAAGCACTGTTTTGACAAGGCCTCGTGAGTTGATATTGTTATGTCATCGATATAACTAGGCACTTCTAAACCTGGAAAGCTCCCATCGGTGTATGCAGAAAACAATTAAAACTGACACGGAGTTTTTATCAGATATCGGCTTATACATATTAATATACATTTTTATACTGTATAGGTAAATAATAAAATTAGTCACAATTCAAAAACACATCTCTGGTTATACAATCTTTGTGCCTTCGAGCATTTATATTATGTATTACATACAATGCATACACAGAAATTAATGAATGGTACAATAAACAAGTTATTATGCTGCCAACGGATGTAAACATAGTTTTACAAGATAATATATGTTAAAACAAAAAATCTCTTACCATTTGTTACATTTCTGTAACAATTTGGCAAAACAATATCATACAACACTTTTTAATTTTAGTTGAATAACATTGTTGATACTGTAACTAAGTGCTACATCCTCTAGGACTTTGTCCACTCGGTTGTGAGGTCATGGATTCGAATCCCTGAATGAAAACGTTCATACATTGATTTATGTAAATGTATCCAAGGTATGATGGTCGATCATAGAAGTTTTCAATCCGGCTCACCCTGTCCTTAGAAAACGGGCAATAGATAGATTAACTTGCTAACTATCAGTCATTTCCTGGTCTTTTATTTTTTTACTTACGTTCTCTGAAGGGAGAGATTGATCAACTGACTTATGAACAGTTATCATTATATAACCTCTCTAAACTGCTCCATAATGAGTCTATATGATTCAGATTGGCATTGGACATTGAAAAAAGTAATTTGTTCTTTTACCAATGACTAGTATTTTCGGGTAACTTGTCACCGAGTTGATCAAACGAAATTTGCTTTTGCCAAAGACTCATGGATTTGAATCTTATTTTTTTTTTTGCCACAATGATCCTCATATCTTCATGTGTATACGGATGAACACAATCTGTATTAAATTCAAGTGTGATATTGAGCGCTATCAAACACCCTCATTCGTAATTACGTGTTCTTGTAAATAGTGATGTTTTCGCAAAAATATTTTGTTTATCGAGAGATGTGAATTTTGATTTTGGAATATTAACCTAATAATCTCAATAAAATAGGTAGGTACTATAATAGCTTAAATAATATATTTTAATAGGTGATATTGTTTCCTAGTCGTTTTTACAGCCTGAATTTTATCTGCCAGAATAGGTAGCACTACTTTTTAGCTTTAACTATTGTAATAGCCGATATAGGCATAACCGAAATAGAAGATATTTATAAATGCAATTTAAACCCATTGAGCCTCTTAACATAGTCGAATAACTTATTAATTGAATAATTTACCTCATTTTAAATTACATAAATATGATCTGTTCGCAGTTGAAACTGTCGTCATGTTTTGTTATTTCCGTTTCCTTTCAACGCCTCCAAGATTCTCTGTTTATCGCACGTCTTTTTGCTTCCCCTCAAGTAATCACAGTGGCCCGTAGCTCTGCCGAATACTTCATATGTATGATCGTCAGTGGCCTTCCGGGGTGACATATATAAAAGATAATTAAAAGAAAACAGGCAGGATACAGGCTCTGCAGCAAACGTTCAAGACATATCCTTGGCAGCTTTTTTATTTTGGACATTGTAAGGGGATGGTTAGTCCACTCACAAATTACCATTGAATACAAACAGCCATACATTAAATATTGAGTGGTTGCCGCAAACATGCGTTTTCAAATCTCAATATACGGTTTAAATTCATGGGTTCGATGGGTTAAAATTTTGAAAGAATGTTATTAAATCATTGCTGTATCACATTTAAATCAAGTTTTAATACAGGCATAATTTTTGTCAGCAGTTTACACCTTTTCCAATTTAGCAGCGCTGCAGGCGAATTTTTTTGTTTTATTATATTTATTTTATTTCCTATCACGATTTTTAAGAATTTTAAGGTAACTATACTCCCTGTGCCTAATTGCAATCCATTGTAACATTAAGATGGTGTAAGTTCTTATGAATTTTACTAGTAAATTTCTACCTAGCAACTTTACAGTATATTATGATTTTAGTTATTCTATAAATAAAGGCAGAATCATATTTTATGTGTTAGTTTTTATATTAACAGTGTTGATTTTTCATTTATTTGTAAACACTTACCATAGACATTTTTTTTGCATTCTAAGTCATTTACAATTCATTCGTAAAACGGCGTTAACTAGGGTTAGGTAAAGTTATTTTGTGGTACTATACATTTAAATTAGCTGAAGTTTTTTTTAACTTAGAGAATACAAAAATATCATCATAATATCTGCTCACGAAAGAGACGAAACTAGTGTCACCAAGTTAAATAACGAATTTAATTTAATATTAAAAACGAAGTTACCGCAGAATCCATTGAAAATAACACAATAAATTTAAAAAGATGGTATAGTCAACCCTCGATAAAAAAGACTAATGCAGGCGGAGGGGCAAGGGGTGCGTTATCCATTAAAGAATATTATTGAGAAGATAAATAACAATATGGTTATAGACATAGTCACGTCCCGTCAATAATCGGCTGATACGCATCTGAAACTGTCGGGGATGTGTGATCACATGTATATCATACGCAAAACATTGTTTACAGGATGTGACTAGGTTCGAAGCATGCATACCAACAACAGGTGATTTAAAAAAATTTAAATTTGTGCGTTAAATTCGAAGTCATTATTGAAGTCCGTTATATTATAATTTTACTGTATCATCAAATATCGTCATCCCACAAAAAAAAAATCTTAAACACCATATCCAATGATATATCTGTGCCTGCGCTAAAATTGTATTAATTTTTGCTATGGTAGTGAAGGCCTCTGCCAAAGAATTACAGTTAACTCCCCAATAGCACAGTAGGTTCTGTTGTTTTAACACAACAATTAGACCTTGAAACTGTATGAAATTTGTGGTAACATTTTTATTCTATGCACACCAGCCAATTCATAAATTGGGCACGGTGGTTTCGCTGCAAAGCTTTTTCAGCTTGGCCGGTTGTGTGATATACCATATATTAAATGTGGCATTACACCACGGTTCTAATAATATCTTTATTGTATGTCGGGAAATAGACAGTTACACAAGTCAGTTTGGCTGGCCATGTTGACTTGGTTGGAACAAGGGCGAATTATATTGCAATAATATCTTTGCGGCTTTTCAAGTTCAATCCGTCGTTATTTCAACACACTTTAATGTATAGCAACCAATTATTATTTTTAAGACACTCCTGGAAATCATTTGAATACGAGGATACACTCAGTAACTGCTGTAAATCCATATCAGGTAGTGGCCGGTACAACGTTGATATTCTCTTGTATTTAATCATTCCATAAATCGACGGTTTTTTGGCCAATTGATTTAACCTTCAAAATTGAAGTTGTTCAGGATAGAGTAAAAACTTTTTTTATCGAAAACATTATATGGTGACTTGCGTCATGAATCTTTGAAATGCACTCCTGTAAATTCTCATGTTTGCAGATACGGGATTATATGTAGGGAGGGAGTGTCGAAATAATAGTAGCTTACATCAAGTGGCCGGTTCAGAAATTGTAAACCTAAAACCAATGTAAAATGATGTTTCACTTCCAAAAGTAGTAAATTTATTTTTCTAATTTACGTCGTCTTTAAAGCGAGGTCTAATAATTTACTCATTTTCGTATCTTTTGAGGGTTACATCAATTGCCACAACACCGTCGGTATGGTACACCCAATATGTGAAAGGAGTGGTCCACTGCTGCCTTTGTTCAGCGGTAGAGGTTCATTCATCTCGGAGTTTGTCAAATCTTTGATGTCTGAGTACATTACAGTGATAAGCAAAACGTGTTGATGGAATTGCACTATTTGAATTTTGCCACACTGTTTATTGGAGGGCTTACTATACTCTTTTGTATGAGCTTTATCGTAGACTTAAAAATAACCCCGATGTGTAATTTTTCTATATTTTATTGAAGTCTTTTAGCTTTAAGCCTGTGATGTAGAATAACAATACCAAAAATATTTATTTTTTCATAGCGTCGCAGCTGAAATTTTCTGAATTTCAAATATATCGCATAGATCTGATAATATAATAAATATGTAGGATATAAGTTTATATGTATTGTAATAATTACTGAACTCATAATGCTAGTAATTTTTATACATGAATACTCATTAGAAATATCAATGCCTAAGATTTTACATAGTTAATTGTGTATGAACCATCTAGTGATATTAAAATTTACCATTTATTAACATTAATAAAAAGCTGTTCAGTATTACGTGAGTACTATTTATTTATTTGCTACTGTATTGGTTGAAATTTTGTTGTGTAGTGAAACATTTTTATTTCAATAATTATTTATTTATTTCAGTTTGGTGTCTGACTCAGTATTTTTAACTATTTTATTTGCGTGATATTTTTAATTACCTCAAAAATATGCTTTGTAAAATGATGAAATAAAGTTTTTATAGAACAATCATATTTTTTTTTATTATATCATAGTAAATCAATGGTACGATAAATAATTATTGGATAGGCTTCAAAGACAAAGATATGGCATGATATATTATATGGTCTTTGTTGTGTTCATGTTGTAGACGATAAAGATATATAATTATTAAAATAAGTTTCTTTACCACAGGGTTTCCCAAACTTTTCCTGCGATCGAACACTTAATTAACAATTCCAGACATTTTAACGGAAAACGTTATCTAACTTATCTGTTGGGTATGTATGTCATTATGAATTCAAACACGTATAAATTTTCTGCAGCCGTAGCAGCAAATAAAACCATTCCAGGTTCTCGTGAAACATCAATTAACGTTCCACGGAACACTAGTGTTCCGCGGAACAGAGTTTGGGAAACCCTGCTTTACCACATCATTATGAGCAAAAATTATCATTTCTTAGCCAAGAGGTGATCAAATTCTTAAGTCCAAAATGGCCAAATATAAGTACTTAGAACAATTTATGTATAAAGATTCATAAATATGTTTACAATGATAAATAAGAGTGCTTAAATTCATTGAATTTGAAATGGAGAAGGTTTCCCGAATAAAATTCAATTAACTGTTAATAAAAATATATTTCTTGTTATTTTTGACATGGTATTGAATTTTACAGAAAATACATGACACACTGCTCAACGATTTCTTTGAACTGTTGTGAAGAATTTGATTTTATATAGCTATTTGGCTTCTCGGTATACTCTTTATATGGATCATACTAGAAAATGATTTTCCCTGAAATGTGCTAGTTTTATTTACATATTGAATGTTATTTTAGAACCACACGTTTGCACCGAGAGCTGCAAACATATGGCAACCCTTGACCTATACAAGAGTGTTCTTAAAAGTCACATTGAATGTGATATTGTATAATGGTATTTTTTTGTCTAATGAAAAAATACTACGTAAGGCAGAGAGTATATGCTTGAAATGGTATATTTAAATCAGTTTTGTAAAAATATTGGTTAATTGAATTTGCATTTACTTAGTAGAACTCCATTATAATAGGATAAAATATTGACACGAATTGACAGAGTTAAAACTCCGAGACTTTACCTTTTACCGCAACTTAAGGTAATGTCAAGAATTGCTTGTCACTTGATGCATAATGACTACGAAGGTAAAATGTTCAGAAAAGAGATGGCTGCAGAAAACTAGAATATTGTGGACTAAGAACATGACTTCGGTTCAAAGAGAAATTTGTAGGGACTTAATTGTTTAGTTGAACTGTTTCCGAACTGAGATAGTTTTGATTATAATTCTATAAAAGAATAATATGTCTTGTAAATATGATTTTTCAGAAGCTGATTTTGCTTTTTGATTTTATTTTTTGTTGCTTGCTTTTCTTAAACCTGATAATCTACTTCGTAGGAGGCGCGTTCTTCATGCTGTCGCAGACTGGGAAAACTCTATTAGTATTGGACGAGTTTACATTCTCATACAAGAAGAATTCCTTGCACAGGAACAAAGTACTGTGGTATTGTTCAACTCATTGCAACAAAGGGTGTAGAGCCGCTGTTCACACAATTGGGAAGCAAGTTGTATCCAGGAAAAACATCCACAACCATTTACCGCCCAAGAGATTACGGAGGCAGCTTTTGCTCTAGCATATTGTTATTATTGTCGTTTACTTGATTTTTTCTTGTTTTTTGAAATTTTATATTATTGAACTTTATGTGGATTTTTGCAAATAGATCGGAGACTCAATTCTTGAAATCGTACAATGAATTTTCTGTGACGAAAGCATTCACTTAGTAAATTTTCTTTCTAACTTTCTTCTTTCTCACAAAGTAATTTGATAAATTTGTTATTTTTTATGAAAAAATGTTTATTAAATATATTTATTAGGCCTTTAACTAAGTGGTCAACGTAGGTGGCTTCGGCTATGGTGCTCACAGGTTCGAATCCCGGTACAGGTTGTCTTAAATTCCCTTCTACCCTAACTAATTCGAAAATGGGGTGTAAGGAGAAGGATTAGCCAACTGCCTGTATTGACTCCTGCCATAATTCTTCTATCTTTACTCTCTTCGAATAAAAACAGGTTAAGTTACTTCGAGTTTTTTCGTAGAAAAACTTCTGTTTGGATAAGTTCCATTAAGAGTTCACATTCATCACATTGGGATAGAAAATCAAAAATATATTAACTTTTTATAAGAATAAAAATTATTGAAACCATTTTTTTATCGATGTTTACCAAAGTCAATGAATTAATCGTAAAGTAAAAATACACACTACAATGTATATATTTGATTTTTTTTTTAAAGATGAATTTCTTGGCAAACACGTACGGCTATACTGCTTAAAGAACATTTATCCGTGGATTAGCCTTGATTAGGTCTTTGTACGCATGCAATCAGTAAAGAGTACAAAATCACCGACAATTATTTTGAATGCGATTTCAATGTCCAATTTCATGAAGTACGTCTCTGATGGAATCTACTGCTAGAAGTAGGAAGAATTAATATTTAGTTGTAGTATGTGGTTAATATTTTTGGTTAGATAGCCTTTATGAAATTAAATATATTTTTTTTTAATATATATAAAAATAGCGAACAAAACATTTTCTTGCTTGAATGATGATACTTGAAGTGTATCATTTTTTTGCATCCATCCTTCTATCTCAATTTAAAGCTCTGGAGACATCTATTACTTTAATTAAAACGTATTATTAATTTTAATTTGTACTATTTATATTTTTGATGTTAAAAAAATGTGACATTACAAATATATTTTTCTTAATTTGTATGTTGTCATAGAAATTATCGAGATTTATACAGTTAATATAATATTATACATACCATTTTAACATTCCAGTTAAGGTCAGGTTAGTATAGTATAAAAACGTATAAATATTAAATTTAAAATATTGGTATAGTTCATGTGATGCAAATATACCGCCTCCAACAAACATTATTCCTATTTTTAAAATAATATAACGAAATTGAAACTAAAGAATTCATTATTTTTGTAACAAAATTTAACACAATTATTAAAATTATTCATGTCTTCCCAAATAAATTTTTTGAAGAAATTTCTTTTCATTCATTTAAACGTAATATTAGTTGTGACACATGACGTTTTGATTTCGATTTTTTGTTGTGTCACTGCGTTTACAATGTTTTCGTAACACTTTCTGTATTGGAAAATAATTATTAAATAATATAGGACTAACGGGGTTCAAAAATTGTTATTTTTAGGTATATCAGAAGTTAATAAGTAACAATTTTTGTACGTTTACAATTTTTGAATATTTTCAACATGCTTCCAAGATACGATATAATAATATACAATAAGACCTCGTTTAGCGCTCAGGATGCATTACTAGACAACAAGCAATGCACGAAACAATGTGAGGTTATATTAACACATAGTATATAGAGAAAGGGGAACACGTAACCAAAAATTAACAAATTTTACTTTTATTTTAAGTTATTTTTATATTATTTGCTATGTTTTACGCAGCACTCCGCATGGTATCGTATCGATAGCGTGGACACAGTTTCATTGCTAACAATCACGATGCATTAAAACAAACACACCAAACAAACTAGGTTTGCGTAAAGTACAGCGTTACGATAAGGTACATAAATACAAACCGACGTCATACACACTCTTAGCTTACATGTTAGCTCCACCATGCGACAGTCTCAATTTATTGTCAGGCCGAGACGATCGCTCGTTGTGTCATAAACAATGAAATGCCGCGATAATTTCAATCAGCTTAAATTTGAGCCTTTTTTAGGCTTTGGGTAGACCGCGTTATATCGAATCAGCGTAAATCGGGAAGCGCTAAACGAGGTCTGTTGTATAACAATATTTTTTTTAGTATACACATACATACATTCATATTCATAGATTTATTAACATTGTAAAATTATTGAATTAATAATAGTGCCAACTGCAATAATAGATTAAAAGTGGTAACACCTTTCACAATGTGATTTTGATTTGTAGGTAAACATGTAATTATTGATAGTTATGTCCTTTTATGGAACAAGAGGCTTTCTGTTTGGTACTTTTAACGTTATATTCCTGTTATTTTTATATGCCTTTATTTATATATTGTAGTTACTTGGAGTAACAATGTTAATTAAGTAGAAGATAAATATTATTATTTAATATGAATTTATTATATTTACAATAAGTAGGTACATAAATGATGATTTAAAAGGCATTTTAAATGTCATCATATCTACAGTATTATATATGTAGTAAGCATTACAAGTTTGTTTAAATACTACTTTTGTATATCGACACCATGATAAACTTCAAATTAACATTCCTTTTAATGAATGTTGTTATATAGCTATTATTAATATATATAGACAGGGATATAAAGTCTGCGTGTATATTTTATTTTTATAATGTGAAACGTTCACGGCTATAGATTATAGAGATTTATATAATCTGGACCATGCATGTATTTTATATTGAAAAATAGTGGTAACTGCAAACTTCATGAATGGAATATTTAAATATTTTACAACAATTTAAAAATAAAAAAAATATGTGGCATATCAGACAGCAGATATTTTGAAATTTGTACATCGCATGGGATAAATTCGATGAGAATTGTCAATGTCACTCGAGATCAACTCGAGGACAAGCACCTGCGGCCAAAATCTCCAATGCTAAATTGAAAAAAAAAAAGATTTTGACCTTCCTATAAGACTTCCTATAAGTTAAGATCTTACTATTAGATCACAGAAGCTGTAATTTTATTGCTTATTATACGAGTTTAGCTTAATGCAAAAACCTCCATGCATGAAATCGGCTTTTACGACTGTTTAAAAATCAAATTTACGATCCATCAAACGGACTGCTTTAATCAACAGATTCATAAAAATCAATTCTATGCTTACTGTATTTGAGTTGTAACACATTTTTTAATAAAATGTGTGCCACAATTGCTGTACTAGAATTACCTGTTGTCAATCTGCAATATTATATTTATCTCCAAAGTTCACTACTGAATTTATTTTATTGTATGGAATAAAAAAAAAATAATAATATTTTAAACGGCTCGAGCCCCGGAATGTATTCACAATGCATCGACATCAAATGGCACGAGAACAATGTTCCAAGTGTCGATTTTTGGCAAAAGTAACAATGAATTGTTAGTTTAATTTCGGATGTAGTTAGCTATGCTATTATTACTATGGAAATTTCCCTCACTAAGAGTTCTACTGACTCATTGGTATTACACACATAATATTTAAGGGTTAATAGATTTACAGTTTTTTTGTGTTTTTGCACGAAAAGAAAAATCACTAAATAATTCTATATGGTACATAAATATCGAGTAATGGAATGTACAATTTTTAAATATTAAACGTACAAATAATCGATATCTACTTCCTTCCTTCTATTTGTAAGCTGTTGAATAATTTATAAATTTTAAATTTTTATACTGTGTATAATAGAAATTTGAACAAATAAAGTATTTTTTAGAAATAGAAACTGGTTGTGGGCACGAAAGTGTTAAAAAAATATTTTAATAAAGATATATTTATATATATTATTCTATGTGTATGTGTTTTTTATTAAACAGTTTGAAGAAAAATAATTCACCCAACTTATTACTTATTCCTATCCCCCGTGACGTACTTAAACTTCTAAATTAATGAAATACTATCGACTTCTCGAGTGGGTACACTTTTATGTCTAGTGAAGTTTTATAACAACAAAGAAAAACATAAAAATCCGTATTAATTTACCGATATACGCAAGCATGCTGTCAAATTATAATTTTTTATCAATTGTGAGTGATGCTTCGTTTTGAATGCATTCGTCGAAAAAAAGCCTATTCGTAACGACTCTTAATATTTTCGCAAATTGAGCTCCAAAAACTGTCAAAACTCAAAGCTCTGGCATTCAAGACTACATCGCATTTTATTGTCAATATTACTTCTTACATTTCGATCACATTTAGGAACGTGGTGGACCAAAATAACATTGAGTAAATTGTGTTCGACGCACTGGCCACCTATGACCTACATATCAGGGCGTCTCTAAACTACGGCACGCGAAAACCACCAATCCGGCCTGCGGTAGTCCACTCCTGCGCTCTACCCCCTAGATTTCTCACTCGCCGACTAGTCTGAATATAAAAAAATTCGCGTAATTCAAAACTACAGTATGTTGATATGGTGAGCTAGCTAAGTCTTGTACCTTGAGACTTACTGGAGAAGTCAGTGTGGCCCTTAGGCTTAAAAGTTTGGAGATCCCTGATCCGTATGAATAAATTGTTACCTTTTTAAGGCAAAAACATAATTATTTATAAAAGGAAATCATTAGATATTAGATGTGTTGATTGTCTTCACAAAAGCCACTAAGGTTTCCTGTGTTTCTTTAATTAAAAAAAATCTATTTTACATAAGCATCTCAGAATTATTTTATGTGTATGAAAGTGGCCCAGTTTTGCTTTGATTTAGAAATATTCTCAAAACGCTAGAAGAATTTTTTTCAAAATTGACATGTAAACTATTGTATTACGATATTGGTCAAACTATGGCATAATAATTTACAACAGATGGTCAATGCTGAAGAATGTTTCTCTATTGCAAGTCCACACGAATAATTTCCGATCGTCTTCGAATCCATTTTGTCAAATATCATGCTTGAATCTCCGACTGGACATTATTTATTCAATCGATTTATCTTCTTACCCTACCCAATCCTGAAAAACTGACCTTATTGTAACCTCACCTTTGTATGCTTACTCGTAGAAAAACTCGTTTAAATGACACCTGCTTTAAACTTCAAACCGGTTCACACCAAATCATCATTTTATTGTTAAAACGACAAATAACTGAAGGAAAACTACTGTTTTATAGACATTTGAAGAAATTTGTAAATAATGCATTTTATTTAATTATGTATATATTTCTAAACTTGATATGAAACTATTTTTCATACTCTTATCGTACAAATACAATAGTAATGAACGTTTATTTTACTACACCCCGAATATCATACGAGTACTTTTAACTACAATTTTTTATGATGATAATTACCGAGATAATATTAAAAAAATTGTATAATTAAATTTACTGGTCAATTTGAATTAATCGTTTAAAGCCAACTTTTGATTTTGCGATTCGGATTTGAAGTTTGCCTTCGAACAAAAGACCTCTTGTGTAAAAATTTAAAGGATATTTATTGAATGCGATATGCGTTTATTATTTTCAGACGTCCCGTACATTTTGTCGCAGGGTGATGAATTTCGTCTAATGTACAACGGGCATGAGTATCAACGTCTGGCCGCAGAAAAACACGAAGAATGCACTAAAGAGATATGGTGCTGTAGCAAACAAGGCGGAGGCGGAGACTGTCCTGCAAGACTCCAGCTCGTGGGCGGCGTTGTCGCTAAACTTTTGACTGAACATGACCATCGAATTATACAAACACCAACTTTCGTTTAGTGTTTGCCCTCACATTGACCGTTTGCTTCATTGACAATTCAAATGCACTTCAATATTTTAATATTTTTCTCACGGTTGATATTTTATTGGAACGATCTTATTTTCTCGATTATAAAACGCATGTTGTAACCTATTTTGAAATCTCTGAATTCGATGCGAGTCTTATAATCGATGACATCTTACAAATGTTGTCAAATATGCAAAAGAAGATATTTTCTGAGAATACTGACAATACGATGATTCAGAAAAAACAAAAAGAGGTAAGAAATTACTTGTAATAACATACCTACATTTGCTATATATTGTCATTATATGACTTTGTTAAAACAAAGTTTTCGTTATGTTTTTATTATTGGTATTTAAAAATAAATGTAGGTCTTAAAATCGATGGCGTCTTGTACTCGAGAAAATATTTTCTTTATCATAGGTTTGAAACATATATTTTCTAATATTATTTACTTAACCAAAAAAATATACTCACATGACATTTTTTGTTTACAATAAAAACAATATTTTCAATTGAAAAAAAAAATTATTGCTTTAAAAAATACCTTAACCTACCAATATTTTCTTACAACCAGCGGGATTCTGAACTCCTCTACGGCTGCCAACTGATCCATCATCTGATGTAGTTGGCAAAACATTATAATGAGAAGGATCATGACGATTAGTTAATAAGTTGCGTATTGCTCTTATTTTGTCCACTGCTGGAACTTCAGCCTAGTGATCAATGTCATGCAAAGCAATAAAAAAGTGTTGCCTACAAATTATATGAATGATAAATTACCACAAAATGACCCACAAATCCATCGGAAGTATTAAAACAAAACGAACATGTTCACCTTTTAGAATACTAGAATATGTACGTTTTTAGGCCACGCTTTGGTTTAGTGCTCCCAACCTTTTCTCACCCTTGGTACACCTAAGCACTCATTAATATTTCGCGGCACACCACATGCTAAAATATGTCAATTTTATCAACGAAACTTACAATTTATTGATTTGTTTTTTTTTGATGAATTATAAATAACAGCCTATATATATTTTTGATGTAAGCCAATTTAACCCATTTAGCATTTAAACGTTCAAATTTAAGGCTCTTGTAATGTGTTATTTCTACTGTACTATATTTTGGTTTACACACGAGACAAACCCCATTTTATTCCCAATTATTACAGTTGCATTATGCTTTCAAACGCTAAAACAATTGTTTTATTACACATCAAAATAATACAATATTTTATATAATTTAAGACATCGACTGAGGGTGCTTGATGGAATTTCAATATCAAATTTGGATTATTGAGATTTTGTACACATCCATGTATTTTGTCACTAACGACCCGGGTTTCGCCTTTCGGCATCTTCAGATCAAGATGCCGAAAGGCGAAACCCGGGTCGTTAGTGACAAAATACATCAAAGTGTACAAAATCTCAATAATCCAAATTTAACACAATATTTGTTTCAACATGAATAATTTAAAGGCCACTAAATGGCTTTATTTTTTTCTAATATGAAAATACTCTATTTTTTCTCATTCTGTGCCGTGGCACACCTGGAATGTTCTCGCGGCGCACCAGTGTGCCGAAGCACACCGGTTGCGGAGCACTGCTTTAGTTAATCGGAAAACTCATGCAACTAGCTTCTCATAAGATCGAAGGAAAGAAACATTTTATTTTCATTGATATTGTTCAAAGTTGTTGGTACAGTAAAAAGAAAATTTGAACTTAAGGATGAGTAGCGTTACACGTTGACGGATTGAAGGTTTGACGAAAGGTAATGTAATTATTGTGACATAAGACTCTTGTGATAGCTCGTTATTGCAATTGTCGATAATGCAGACATTGTTCTAAAAATCAGCTGCTACATACATACATTGTGACTCTGTATAACACAGATGGGAGCATCCAAACGGCCGGCACCATTAATCCATGTCTTTCTTTAGTTTTTCAAAAGTTACGATATGTGGGTATGGTATAAACAAAGTGAATAAATTTGTTTCATGAAAGTCGAGAGAAGTAACAACATTTTGTCCATTTCTTCCAGCGCAATACAAGATATCAAGAACTGGCAAGCAACAATTGGTTATGAACCATTTCACTTTCTATTCTCAGAGGATTACTGGCACCGGCAAAGTTAATTGGCGTTGTTCGACCCACTATTCGAAGGGTTGCAGGGCGAATATCTTTACTTACAACAGTATGATATTGAAATGTTATAACATACATAATCATGACATGCCAAAAT
Source organism: Himalopsyche phryganea (assembly GCA_022494535.1). NCBI lineage: Eukaryota > Metazoa > Arthropoda > Insecta > Trichoptera > Rhyacophilidae > Himalopsyche > Himalopsyche phryganea. The sequence goes on from JAGVSL010000049.1 coordinate 5,591,799, forward strand.
CGAATATTTAAGAAACCTTTAGTATTTAACCACGTGGATGCAGCACGATTTTCGAACAGATCAAGTATGCCGTGCGAGCAAGCAAGTATACGACAAGATTGAATATATTTGTATTTTGTGTAAGATGGAATCGTGGGGATCGTTTCGTGTAGTATTTTTCAAGTTTGAATCTTTCGTAGTGAGCAGTGTTTTTTTGTTAACATCAATTACGTTCAACAGGAAATATCATCTGATAAGTAAGTATACACATCTTCACACGGCCCAATAGTCCCAGATGAACCCTAGGCCTTTAAAGGTTACAAAACCATCGTTGATCTTCTCTCACGAAAGCAATCTATATTTGTTGCTCGTCTTTCACGTGGCCTGGCGAATTTCTGAGAAGAAATTAGTAGTCGATGACGTCAGCCCCCTCAGGATCGAGTTAGTCCTACCCGCCGCATTCCAAACCCTTGAAAAGAAAGGAGGGCCGGGGTGGAGAATTTTATGGCTATTAAGTTTTCTTGTTGTTGTCAGTTGGTCCCCGTTGACGAACTCGGCCGGACATCTCCACACCTCCGCACCGACAATAAAGTTAATCATTCGACTGCCACTCTCTTATTTTACGCGTACTGTTTTTTTCTAACCATATCCGCTCCTTATTCGGAGCATATGACCATCACGCGGTTCCTCTAAGCTTCTCTGTCTCCCGCCAGTCTCCTCGCTTACCCCCAGGTCATCCCAGCGTCCCGTAGCTCCGCCGAATATATTCTATGGATGGTCATCAGAAACCTTCCAAGGCGACGGAATCCATCTGGTTGGTAGAAGAGACATGCAGGATTCAGGCTCTCCTGGGGCATCCGTAGCACGTGTCCAAACCAGGTCCATCGTAGCTTTTTTATTTTCGACGGTTTTAGTATTGTTTAATTTTTAATCCTGTAATTTGATATTGTTATTTCTGAAACAGTGTATTTAACTAACTAACTGCAATAAAGATTACTTGGACTGAACTGGCGTGTTTGCCTGTAGATTGTGAAAACGAACCTGTAGAAAAAATATGGAATTATAATTTGGTGGTTCAGTAGTTGTGAATTTGTTGACAAATCTTTCAAAATATGTCCCTTTCGAAATCAGTACAGATAGATTATTTTGTAGGGCTATAACAGCGTAATTAAACAGATAAATGTCGAATATCAAATACTAAATTTATAGAAAAACAAGACAGAGGTTCATATGAATTTCGTACTGACATCAAACCTGTCATTACTATTACAGCTTGGATTGACAACCGAGTAGTTCTCACTGTTAGCTCCAGTGATCCAGTAGGACAGGCTCGAAGATGGATATCCTCCGAAAATAAAAATTACCGATCAACCAATCTGTTGTCAGAAAGGACAAAATCTTCAAAAGAATTATCTAGCAGGGTACTTGTAAATATTCGGTATGATCGGCTAGATCATTGGATGATTCCAGCTAATAAACAAAGTCGATGTGCACTTTGTAAAAAAAACGCTACAAAGTGTTGTGAAAAATGTGGTGTAAATTTGCATGAAGTATGTTTCAAAACCTTCCATAATCGTTAAGTCAAGTTTATATATTATATTTACATGGCTTTATTTATCTACTCTCTTTTATAATGTTGCTTGTGTTGAAATAAACTATTTTTCTTATTATAGTTTTATAACTGTCGACGTCCGTAGTGCAGTTGGTAGCGTCGTTGGCTACGGTTACAGATGTCTCGGGTTCAATTCCTGGTGGGGACGGTTTTCGTAAATTTATCTTTCAATCAATTTATGTATTTCTGTTCGTAGTCTGAGTGTTTGTGATGTCAAAAAACTCCCTCCTACCCATCCGATTCTCACGGGACGTAACGAGAGCGATTAGCTAACCACTAGTCTTGTCCTAGCCCTATCCTTCTACCCTTACACTATTAAAAAGAGATTTTGAGTAACTGAGTAACAAACAGTTCCGATAGAAAAAATCTGTTGAAATACCTCCATTAGGAGACCGTATGTTCCACGTTGGGAGTGGACATGGAAAAAAAGTTTTTAACTTCTACCTCATTGTATTTCCAGTGTTCTAGGAACATCTCGAAATATGCGTATAAAACCAATACGAATGCTCAAAAAAAGAAAAAATTTTTTTATGTAGCATCATATCATTATGATTTATTGAAATTATTATAAATTTTGAGAGAAAAAAATCTGGCAAAAACCTTTGAAATATAAGAGCAACATAATTATCTCTCTTGTACCTCTACGGACAATTTGCATCGTCGATTCTTGAAGAAACATGGTGCCATACATAAAAAAAATGAATTTTGTATTTGGGTCCCTGCTACAGTACAGCCCTTTCGAAGTTAATAAATACTTGCATCGTAACCTGGACACCAATGCACCAGAAGATATCATTACAGTGGATGAACAATGGTGAGGTTTTTCATTTTAGTTTTTATTGTTTATGCCGTTGCAGCCGTGTAGTCAACGTTGTGCTCTTCGGTTACAGTGTCCATCGGCTCGATTCCCAGTAGTATATTCCGTAAATTTATTAATGGATTTCTGTTCAAAGGCATGGGTGTCGAAAATTCTCCTGCGATTCTCCTTATGCCTACCTTATACCTTCCTCTAGAGCAGTGTTCCCCAACCTTTTTACACCTGCGGACGGGTAACAAAAGGAAAACTTTTTCTCGAACCACTAATACTGAAATAAAAATGGTTTTTTATTTAATATTTTTTTAATCTTATATTGTGACAGATAGACATAATTATAACTAGATAATACATATCAAATTCTTGGAAACATATTTAGGTAGGGTTTTGCATTTAGGTTCACTATCCAAGAGAAAATATTTCCGTTCTCCTTGAGTGTACATGAGAAGATTAATGACTGTCGATTCTGAGAAAACCAGCGACCATCGTGTCGCATCATCCTACCTATTATTATTATTCAACAATAACTAAAAATACAAGTGAACGTGCAGGCGAAAAAATCTTATATTTAATATTTTCACATGGCGAATTTCTTGAAATTTGGCATACTGTTCTTCTCTTGAGAGGTATGACAACTTAATAACAAGCAGTTCTCTAAAGAAAATAACTTCTTTGCCTCCATTAGGAATATTAGGATTTCATATGCTCTACATTGGTGGGAGCACTAAGTAAAAAAATATTGCCATTCCAGTTTGAATATCATGAACAAAAATCTAATTCCGAATTTATGGTTGTTTTTATAGAGATTCCAAAATATGGTCTATCAAGGCAGGGTCAGCGGTGTCTTCAGGTGGGGAAAGAGAGATTTGTACGACATTCCATGACCCCGTCGGGAGTCACTCACTGGCGTTGCAGCAAATACTATACAAATTGCAAAGCCAAAGCTTCTACTTCTGGAGATGTTATTATTAATACCCGGAATCCCCACAACCACGAGTGATTCAAATCAAAATATATTATGTGCTGTGATTTTTTGTTTGTCAAAAACTTCTTTAAGCAATATATATATATAAACTCCACTGATAATTTATTATAGCCAGTTTATCTTTTTAGTTGTGCGTGGATCTCGTTAGTTTCATTAAAATACAATTAAGTTCCTTTTATAAAAAAAAAACAAATTCAATGTATTAAAAATTACACTTACTTATAATATATAAGTGGAATGATGTATTGAAGTGTCACATCTCCAGTAAAAAACTCGGTGAAAAACATCATGTTTTCGTTATAACTATGTTTTTATAATTCAAAATGTTCAAAATTCATACGGATATGTAATGTTATGATTTCATAGGCTCAACACTAATTTTATATTCTACAAGATCACATAATTCGTTTTGACAAAAAATGGAGATGTCACCCTTTGATACTCATATATAATACGTAACACTGCAGAATTACTTACACAAGAAAATTTCTAGTCGGCACTAATAAACTCTCTGAGAGTTGCAGATGCATTTTTTTTAGTTTGATATTATATTTTACTTTTTGGTATCGATAAAATTTTGTCTTTTTCTTTATTTATTCCCTATCATTCCGTCATTCCGTCCAATTAAATGTGGATAAAATGTATTGTCTACTTAGCTAACTAAAAAAACTACCATTTAAACTTTTTTTGTTGAAGTTAAGTAAAAATCAACAAAAATGCCGAATGCATTTGGCTTTAATTTTATACAGGCACCGCGAGCTATATAGGCAATTAATTTCCATTAGGTGAAAGGCCGCGTATTATCAAAATTTAAAAAATATTCCAAACAAAGCTGTTGTGTCACATGAAATATTATGCATTTAAAATGTTAAGAAATGACGCTTTGTACCGTTTTCCACAAAAGAAAATCATTACACTTTGGTTAAATATTTTGATCTGATGTAATTTTGTCGAGCAGCAATTACACGATTAGCGCTACCATATTTTGAATCACTCGATCACAAAATTGTGTGAACAGAAATGGAAATTTAATTCTATCTAAACGACTCAATAATATTTTACATTTCAAAAAAAAATTTTTACAAGAAGTCTCGTCGGGTCTGATGTGTTACATCAGTTTAGATTGATTCATTGTTTCACTAAATAATTTTCAAAGAGATATATTATCTACAAGAAATTAAATCAACTTTCATTTCCCTTCTCAATTTTTGTCACGGACCTAAATAAAAGTTAAGCAAATTAAGCCGGTAACATGAATATGTTAACACAATGAATTAATTATAATGAATATTGATATAGATATTCATTCATTGCAATATCCATAAAGAACTCATTTTGTCTGACATACCAAGATTTTCCATTGGTAATTTGGGAGTCACCTCTTGAATATATGGCATGAACATTTTCTGCCATTCATGAATAAATATATCTTGTGTCTATTATTATTTTAAGTTCATAATACATTGCAGGTTATTTTATTGTAGTTATTAGTTATCAAAAGATAAAGTAAAAATGTTCGATGGCAAATAATATCGACTTTAGAAAGGAAAAAGGACGTAACACACACCAAAAAATATTGTGTATGACTCACACATAACGTGCTAATACACTATATTTATATATAATATATCGAGTGTAGAACGGCAAAAATACTTATCCTTTCGTACTTATACTTATCTTTTCAAAGTATTTCAGACCTGGACTCAATTCTATAACAATAATATCTATGAAACTTTCATATTTCATTACCTGAATTGTGTTCACTGTCTGTTTTGATTGTGTAAAGATGCTATATTTATGAACACAAAAATCAATTTGTTGTACTTGTTCAAAATGTTGGAATACGCGAAGATTGTGTATTTTCGTTTAAGAAAAATGTACAACTTCTGTTATTCATATGCTCCACACGTTGTCGGCATCCGTGGCGCAGTTGGTTTCGTCGCTGGCTACGGTTACGGATGTCTCGGGTTCAATTCCCGGTGCGGACGGTTTTCATAGATTGATCTTTCAATCGATTTATGGATTTCTGTTCGTAGTCTGAGTCCTCCCTCCCACCAATCCCATCCTCACGGGGCGTAACGAGAGCGATTAGCTAACCACTAGTCCTGTCATAGCCCTATCCTTCTATCCCTACTCTCTTCGAAAAAGAAAAGAGAGGTTGAGCAACTGAGTGACAAGCAGTTCTCGTAGAAAAAAATTCTGTCAAGATACCTCCATTAGGAGACCATATGCTCCACATTGGGAGCGGACATGGAAAAAAAAACCAAAAAAAAAACCACTTATAACGGAAACGGATGCAAATATAATATTATATTACGAGAAGCACACAAATGTGTTTATGAATGAGATGAACCAATGTAAGTATTCTGTAAGGGTACATTATGATCAAATCTTCTGGTTTTTTTATGGATTGATAGCTCTGAAATATATCAACTGTGGAAAAGCCAAAGGTCGTAACCTACACCCAAAAAATATTGTGTATAGCCCACACAAAATGTGTATTGAATTGTATACACTGTGATTATCGAAAAAAAAATATTTTGAAGAGACGGAGGGATACGTCTTTTTGCCTTTCTACAGTCGATATCTGATATATAAAAATCAATGTGCGTTCGTTCGTATCTTATGCACTGCCATACCGTTCATACGAATCCGATAAAACTTTTTAAAGTTATTGTTTGCACTTGCGCGAAGGATATAGACATAGTACAATCAGGCCCGGCCCGAGCCCGACTCTCAACTTTTTAATTAACTTACAGTAGGTTTTATTATATATAAAAATCAATCTGACAAACCAGATATATCTAAAATAAATAATCAAACCCGTACACATAGCGACATCTCGGAAAACCTTCTGATTTATTCGTGTACGCACCAGACAGTAAACGAAAAATATTGTGTGTCCAAAAGTACTTCAATAAATAATCTGTTGAGATATTTCATAATCTGGTTGTATGCGATAGGATTTACAAAAATAATTTCACTGACCAATGAGTTTTATATTATGAGACATTAAGATAATTAAAGGATTGATACCTTCATCAGATTTTGAAAAAAAATGTTACAGCTAATATTGTTGTAAACATTTAAGTTATCTATTAATAAATACCACGTTTATAATTTATCAACATTAATACCGTTGTATTTGTTGTAATTAATAATCACAATATATCTCTCATTCCTTAATTGAGCCCATATGTGGAAAAACGGCGTGAGTCTTTATTTGGATTTTTTTTGTTAACACATGTATTCAGTAAAAGATTTTTTGATCAATAAACCGTGTTCTCAATAAAATTACTCAAACCATCTTCATTCATTACATACAAATATTTTCCATCAAGCGGCCCTCAGTCGATGTCTTAAATTATACAAATATTTTCGATTAAAGGTATCTCCACAACAACCAACCGCTATTATCTCTGAACAATGTTTTTACGACAACGCTGTTTTTCCGCACAAGGGATCAATTTCATCGCAAATCAAAATAAGCATTTATTGTTGGTATGAGATATTTATGAAGTTAATAGAGTTTTATTTGTGTATTTTTGTAACGATTTCTATAAAGTGCTAGTTGAAGAAAAACTCCTGATTATGGTTTGTTGATAACATTTCAATCATTTTACTTAGAAACTGAAAATTACGGTGACGATAACGCATATAACAAAAGCAATTGTTTATATTTTTTCTACAGTTTATGGTATACACTTACATGTGTGATAGATTGTTCCTTTGGGGACGAGAATTAATCACATCTATATTGTTCTTTCAGTGCCAATCTTTGGAGTATCGAGGCATGGAAATAGAGTGATACTAAAGAACGGGTACCGCTTCCAGAAAGAGAGAATAACTCCCAGGGGTCAAATTCTTTGGCGCTGTGTTAAAAGGCACCAAACGCACTGTAGAGCAAAAATTTACACGGACAAAGAGTTGATTGTCAAGTCAATGACTGTTCACAATCACTGCCCACAGTTCAATAACCCATAGCCAATTGAAAATTGTTATTTATTGTTATATTACATGAGAATGAGGAAAAACAAACTACAAATTCTGTTTTCGGGTGGAATAACTACATAAATCCAAAAAATCAATATTTCGTTTTACCACTGCTTCTTATAGTAAACTTGATCCAATTCATTGCTGTGTAAGCACACACGTCAACTTATGTTTAGAAATTGTTCTGTTATAAATAAAAATAATCATATACGTCTCACTTATGTGATTGTGTCAATATTTAAAACATTAATTTTAAACTATTGGTTGACTTACTATGTCAGTAACCATATAAATTTAATAGCGAAGCTTCATTTAAAACACGACGATATTAAAACAAAAACTACCGAAAAAACTCGGTTTTTGACATGTGGTTTTCACCCCGGCCATAGAATATATTTATAACCAATTTTGTATGAAAGACTTATACTGTTAAACTTATTCTTGCGGCCGTTTTTTTATTATGGCGAATGGAAAAACCACGCATGTGGGCGCACAATTTTCCTTAAAGGGATGAGAAAGGCCGAAGTTTCTATGACAGAGACATCTATCAATACGAAAAATAAGCAATTGATTTTTTACAAATTTTCATAAAAATATGATTGTATTATGCCACTTTTTTTACACACATTTTTCGAAATTTTTTGTTTTTAGTTTATAAGAACTATTTTATTGAAATCCACCGCAAAAGACGCCACCGGCACTATCTACGGTATACGGCAAATGATTAGTACAAACAGTATTTATAAGCTAAATTAACTGAGACAATTTATACAATTATAGTGGATTTAAAAATTACACGAATATTTGTAAATATTCGAATAATACTTCTCATTAGTAGGTAGATATCCCTGTCAGATAAGCTTCAGTATGCCAATTCGTCTTAATTAAATGACTAGGCAACACTTTTATTACTGATAAAGATACATATGTTTAGCGTTTTGATTTTTCATTTAGTATCCCATACAGTGAATATTTTTAGTTTATGAATTTGAGACAAGTTATGACACAGTTTATAATACGAAAATATAATATAAACAATCAATCGTCAAGAAATCGTAGTTCTTCTGCGAAAACTTATAATGAATTAGCAATTAAAAAATTCATAATAAAGAACTTTTTTTATTCATCTTTTAGTTTACAGATAAAAATTTACTGTGTGTTATATTTTTATATAGATTCAAACATAAATATTTTACATTTATCGCTTAATTTACGTATTTTGATTAGAGATTTTAGTTTATATGATTTCGTCAACAGTTGTTTTTTTCAATTTCAATGTAAATCGCATTTTTAAGATACTTTAAGAATGTCTCAAAAAAAACATTCTGATAATATATTCCCATTTATTATATTCAGTAAACCCAGGAATTACGTTTTTGGAATGATTTTCTTCTCACCATTTTCGGTAAATTATTGCGATTTTCGTCGAAAATATTTTGTTTTATTTATTTCTTTGTTGGAACAATCAAAACAAACTTTAAAAATTATTCCTAACTACGAATTTCGATATCATAGCATACTAGCTATTATTGAATAGTTAAGTGTCTTCCAATTTTGGTGTTATTCGAAGCTAAGCAATACTATTTTAGCAATATTCATATTATAATTAAGTATAGTATTTTTTTAAAAAACTGTTTCTGAATTGTTACGAAACTGTTTCTTAACATATGCCCGAAGCATCAAATGACAGCTGAATGTTAAAATTATAAAATATTTCCTCGCGACTGTAAAAAGTCGTGGTTTCAATTTACGCGTAAAGTAATAATAATAATGCGACACATTGCAAGTGAAATAACAAACTTATCAATTTTCATTCTGTATTGAAATGGATCTCCACAAAATAGTGGTCGGCAACCTTTTTAAAAAGACCGATACAGTGAATGGATTGATTATGACAAAGAGCGCTGTATAAAAATTTTGATGAATACAGTATAATTAAATTACAATAGTAAGTAATTAAGTATCTTATCAAAACTCTTTCAAATCAATTTATTTAATGTTTAATTTTGAACTTGAGTACTTGAAGAATCATTATTGTTAAACTTCAGATCATTAGCCAAATTGTCGTACCAGACGATAGGAGTGCATTGTACCATGAGTCATAAGTGACCATACACTCTTTGGTAACTGTACTCGAACAGAACGAGGATATAGTTTGACTGGCGAAAAAGGAAAAATCAAACCACCGCAATTCTTATGATAGACCTCATTCGGATCCAATTTTTTTTTATGTCAGTTATGGCACTTGTGTGTTCGCAAGTTTCGGGATACCGACCACTGTAATATTGAAGTGACGCTGTTTGTAAACATTAAGGGTTTTGAAATATTTTTTGGACGATATTCAGTTGACAGTTCAGGGTGTTTATAAATATATATATATTCAATCATGTTATTTTTTCAGGGATATTTTAATTGTGCCTTACAATCTTTCCTATATAAATAAGTCATATTTGTAAAATAAGCTGGGTTCCAATTAAAAACGAAATATTTTTATTAGTTCTATAACAAGAACATGGGGTTAGAATGCAAATATAAATAAATCATTGGTGCTAAAATATATCTATTTAAAAGTGGGCAATGGTTTTTTGTTCCATTATTAATTATAAGAAAGTTATTAATTGTACATTTTAAAGAAATCTTATATATTAAAAGCGGCAGATCGCCTTAAACTGTGTATAAATTAAAAAAATATATAATAATAATATATATTATGAAAGATTGTTAGTTTATTTTTAAATTGTTGTTTTATATCCTAAGTAGTTTTTAGTTATGGTTTTTTTTATGTATTTTTAATGTGTTAATTTTAAGTTTTGTTATATTTTAGACAAGTTCTTCACCGCAATACTTCTGGCGTATGGGCTGATTATTGGAAAATGCAAAGAAATGATCCCGCCATTAAAATAATAAAACATCAATCAAATTCTTTAATATTTCGGTATAGATTTATCAGCAAGGTTTCCTGTTTATATATTGTCTATCAATTACCTGTTAATAAATTAAATTGTTACGAAACGAAAACACCATATTTAAGCTATAAATTTTTATTTTTGATGTCATTGTGTGGCGCGTAAAATAATAATTTTGTTGTATTTTTCACAAGACATTCTATATATTCTGGCTTACCTAAATAGAATATTCATACACTAAAAACACAGGAAATTGCAGAAATTTTTACTACATTTGTTTATGATAACCACTTTTCAATCAATGGTGTTATATTTCCAATCTTTTCCACGTGTTTAATTTCTATCGTGCGAAGTATATTTGGAATTTTTTGTAGGATCTATCTTTAGCTATTACATCATTTTACTTTATTTATAATATATTATTTAAAACTGCTGAAACGTTTCGCAAATTACATTAATTGATTTTTTTGCTTGCATTTATGAATAACTACTAATTACTCATTTCAGATGATAGGGTCATTTTGCCAGTGGTCGGCCAGTTAAGCGATAGGTGTACTTTCAAAAGGGATTTTGAGTCAATGAACGATAAATACATATTTTTTTTCTGTTATTCCATTAAACAGGGATTAAGTAATGTAACCAACTAAAAATAAAATAGTTAATATTGCACCAAGCATCAAATAATACAAGTTTACAAAAAAAATGGGAATTCTCCCAGTGGTCGGCCCCCAAACTCCAATGGTCGGCATTTCGTTGTCCAGTGTTCGACCATCACTATGAAACTTCATGAATATCGCGAAATAATTTACTGATAGTAGACAGACGAATAAAAAACAGAATGATACAAAGCATGACAATATAAAGTATATTTTGTTAGCGATCCCTATACAAAATGAATTTGTCGAAACTGCGAAGTAAAAATATGCTTTTTTTAATTGCTTATTGTATCATATAGGTCAGTGTAGTGCAGATATACTTTGGCAAGTGGCAATACTACCTACACGAATATAAAAAAATCTGTTTTTTTTAATATATCCACTATTATTTATGTTTTAACCTCAAAAGACCGACTACTGGCGACGGCTGACTTTAGGAACACCAGACCCTACATACACTACAATGAGAATAACAATAGTTCAAAAAGCTTGATTTCATTGTCTCATTTTAAACTGTATAGATTCAACGGCTTTGAATTAATATTTCATTCTTATCAGATAACCTTAAAAATAAATAGAATAACTAAGTCTTGAAGATTTTGAATGAGGCATTACAAATGTTACTGCGAAGGGTTGTTAGGCTATCCAAATTTAATACGTGTTTTTTTTATATAAAATTATAGCTACACTAATTTCATAATAATAATACGTTGAAATGTAATTGAGGCGATTTTTTAATCGAGATCATATAAATTATGATGTCTCGTGGATTTCTTGTCATCTGAAACAATGTTGTTTGATATTGTTTTAATTTAAGACTTTTGTTCCTTATAATTAGTTAGACATTAAAGTTATTTTATTTTTCTACCATTGGGTTATGGATATTTCAATATTGTATAGTATTTTTAATTATCAAAAACAGCACTTCAGTAAGAATTGAGCAATATTATTTGAAAATGTGACTTTTTATATATATACTTTTTGATAAAAAAGCTACTTTGGAAATGTAGAAATACATATTTAAATAATTTCTTTTCTTTATTGTTGATGTTTGGTAGAAAGATATATTATACATATAATGTATATTATTGTATGCATTGTTTAAATTTATTTTGTAATTACTTCGCAAAATAAATGGGGTTCTTTATAAAAACAGTTTTATTTATTCGTTATTGAGGTAAATTTTTCGTTCACTAATTAATTTTATTAAAAATTGCAAATAATCTTATTTTTGAGTATTTTTTTAACAGTAATTTTGACAAAAACTAATCAAATATTTTTCAAAAAACTTATCCAGTATCATTCAACTGACCGTTTCTTACGTTTTCAATTGTCATTTTGACGACATGTATATTTTTTTTATGATTTAAAAATATTAATTAAAAATAGTAATTCATTAATTTTTGAATCGTAGTAAACTTTGCTGTAGAATTTTGATTTTTATCTCTCAATATTAAAATAACATATTTATTCTTTTCTTTTTTGCAGTAGCTAGATTTCGCGACTCGAACAGAGGCGGTGTTGTGATCGAGATTGGCCCCTTCAGATATGTGAAACATTCTTCATACAAGAATGGACTTAGTCGGTGGCAATGCAACAAATCGTTCAGCGGATGCAAAGCAAAATTGTACACGAATGGAAAAGCTATCACTAACTATTTTAATGTTCATAATCACTAAAATTTTGTTCGTATTTGTAGTGTATGATATTTAGTCAAAAGATCTTCAACTACTTAGTATTGACAAATTTATTCGACGGACAAGTGATAGTAAAGGACGCAATCGTTCAGTTTTGCGGTGGTAACTATTATAAGATGAGAAACCGACGTAGGTATCAGTTACAGTGCGGTAAAGCCTCGGTACAACGGACTAACGTGGGCGGGGAGGTTTCCATTATAAAGTCGTTTTTTTCAGGTTCTTCCGACTCGATCCTTTACATAGTTTCTAATTTTGATTAGACGTTGAATTTCCATTTGTCTTTATTTTAAGCCTAAGATAATGATGATATCGTCGTTGTTATGGAAGAAAACAATAACTGAAAAATACTAGTTTTGAGTAATTGGACTTTGAAGTTTGTCAAATGTTTGAAATGCTATGTTTTTTTTTCATTAATTTTTTTAGTACAAAACTGTTTTTAAGTAAAAGTATTATTTATAAAAATAAGTGTGTTCTTGAGTACAGTAGAGTTCGCAATAAGGAACATTTTGGTATAACTAACTCTAATATGTCATTTTTTCGATTTAGTGTTTTCTTCCAGAACAGCGACGATATACGCAAAATTAATATTTAATTAATTTAAATGCACACGACAGGGCGTGGCTTAGTGCGCGCGAAATCATCGACTGGCTCGCGTTCAAACTGCAGCAAATGTGCTGCAGTTTGAATTATCTACTAAACTGCGTAAACTGAGACGAGTTGCTATTAGATTACACATTTATGATACTGAACATTTTCACATTTGAACTGAAATTGTGTATGTTATACAGAGGTTTTACCGTACGCTTTCGTAATTGCTTGTATTACGCACTCAAATTAGGCAATCTGTTTTCTTACTCAACGATTTTTTAATGACACCTTAGTCTACAAACGCGCTACGCTTGATTAACATTTTGCATGAAGCAAAATAAGCATCGTTTTCGTCCAGCTCAAATAATATAAATACATCGATTATTTTTTTTAAAACATGGTCGGCGCTCTCAATATTAACACGATTTTATCAGAACATAACTTTATTAGATAACATAAACCCGGTCCTAATGTTCGTCGCTCTTGGGAATTCGTCTTGTTAAATTCACAGTGTTCCAAGTTACGAATACCCGAACAGCATTCATAAATTTTTTTAAACTATTTGCTCTCAGTGGCATCGATTTCAGAGTTGTATTGAATTACCTCCCACCCATCCGGTACTTAATATAGAACGTTGAGAGAACGAATGGTTCACAAATAGTGAATTCCCAGTACCATCCTTCTTTAATTACACTTCAAAGTAAAAAAAAAACTTTATTTGCTCTATAAGACGTCGATATCCTCCACAATGAGAGTGGATGTAGTAGAAAAAAATCACAACATTTGCTGTGTCTTTTTTTGTGTTTGATATACGTCTGAGGAACTCATCATCGCGTGTTACCATCGCAAAGTGAATACGTCTAAAAACTCAAAAATATGAATTTAAGTAACTGGACAATAGGCACGAATATAACATATTATTTTAGTCATAATATTGGTATATAGGTCGTGTGATGTGATGATCCATACTTGCCGAAAATGTATTTATTAGTTTTTATATATTAATAATAATTAAACATTAAATTATACAAGTACTTAATTTTGTCCTCATTTCATCAGTCAGTCGCAATACTTCAATCAATCAGTATTATTTTAAATGAATATTATCAAAATAGAATCGTTATTTCCATTTTGATTCAGTCCAATTTGCATGGTGTTTCTTTCAAATAAATGATTTATGAAGCGATACGAAGGTGAAAGAAACAGACTCCAAGCAAGATTCTCTGCGATTGATTCAAAAAGACTCGGTTATTGTACTTAAATTGAAAATATTTTTTGTGTGAGCGTACTGTATTTAATAATTGGGCATGATAGTAGTCGAATTTGTAAATGATAATATCATATATTATTGTATTTTAAAATAAAAAAACAAATAATCGTGATGTAAATAACAAACGTATTTAATGATAGTTGTAACGTGTTTTAAACAATTCATTTGTAAAACAATCACACTATCTGTATATTTATTTTGTTTTATTGAAATATATCGAATACATATAACCATAAACCTTTTAAATGTATTGATACTTGCTGCTTCTAAGATTGTTTTAATGATTTTTCATATGTATTTTAATCACATTTAACCCCAATAATTGAACGACTGATAAAATAAAATACAAAACAATATTCCTTATAGAGTTGGTATGAACAAGTTCTTAACCACTCACAAACGCAATTTTACAGCAAAACGTTTATTGTTAAAAATCAGGCGGAAATTAATAATGAATACCTTAATAAACTTATCAATTTATCTTTATTTTTGTCTGAAGTTCCTCATTAGCACGTGAGGTTCCTCTCCAATATGCTTGCGCGATGCTACCACACAAGCGTTTTCTTTGTTGCAGTATTTATTATAATAATACAGTGGAACCCCGATTTATCGTTTGTTAATGGACCCCAAAGAACGTTGAATGCGGGATTATGCCGCATTCTTTTTATTTGCCGGGACTAATGATAAATGTGGAAAACGACGAATCCAAGATCGATAGATCGGGGTTCCACTGTCGTAGAATTTATTATTTACATATGCGGATTTGTGAATGTTTTTTTAGTCCGACAGTATACATTTTTTTTAATATGCTTTATGTTTATATTTTTATTAAAATAAACGTATGTAGTGAAAGTTTGTAGTTGTTTTATTTTAATACTTCCGGTCAATTGCTTTCTTCAGCTTACTGTATAGCTTTTATGTAAACAGTAAAATGGCTTTGCCAAATGAATATCTTAAAAAAAATATACTATCTATGAATTAAAATTAATAATTATTTTGTATTACACAGAGAATTGTTCACATTTTTATAAATGAGATCGTAGCACACATACAAAGAAATATTTTTAAAATTTATATTTTTATGATGATCTTAACATGTTTTTTTAAGCAGTTTCTTGATTTACGTAATTGAGTTATTTACATTAACAATTTTAGAGCCTCGCTTGTTTTGACAATTCAAAATCCTTTCATTCCTTCTTGTCATTTACCTATCGGATATGTGCCAATTTCTTACAGAATTTTCTGTAGTAGTTAGTTTAGTGTCCAATAGTTATCGGAATTTTCTTTCGCACACAAAACGTAAATTTGAAGTCTTAGATTTTCAACCGATAAAATCATCCGCTTATGCCATAATACAATTAGTTTAAATATTTAGACTAAGGAAAATGACATATGCAATTGGCTTCTCGTAATATAATATACACATGGCCAACTATTAATACCACCGTATGAAAATATTTTTTATTGATTGAAGGAATATTAAAAAATATCAACACTAATCAAAGATCTTAAAAAGAATTCTAGAGCTTTCACACAAAAATAAAAGAAAACCCTAATACAAAAACATAATGTAGGTAGTGTAGGAACATAATTCATAAATCTGCAACATTTTCGATTATGTTTAGACATCCCTAGTGATATATGGTCATTTGATTGGTAATAAAATGAGAACGGTACATTTCGAAATTACAAAAAATGTAATTAATTTTATAGATATATCTGCATTCAATTTAATAAAAAAGAATCATGTTCATGCATAAATATTCTCGCAACACGATTTGTGTGTGCAGGCACGGCTTGTGGTGTATGGCAGGTTAACACGTTCCCTACTGAGCGATGGAGCTAGATTCGAGTGATTTATCAGTATTATATTACTCATGAAAACGGCGATAGCTAGAATACTCGGGTGATATTTTCGTACAAAAATTAATTTCGTACGCAAAAGTTTTTCATTCTTTAACACTGAAAATTTGAATTCACTTTGAACCCCTGTATCAAAAGTTGATACGTTAGCATGCGCTGGCTTAACGTTCAATATAATTAAAATCTTCACGAACGTTTCGAGAAGATAGTACACGAGTGTCAACTTCCAGAGATGAGTGCCGATTAAACGGCAAACTACATGTTATGAGAAAAGGTCCAAAGAGAAAAAGGATTCAGACCCTCAACTACCGAGTATTGTGATACATGTCCCAAGAAGCCAAGGATGCACATAGGATACTGTTTTTATAGATACCATAACATGAAGGTTTTTAAAAATTAATATTTTCATAAAATAATGTCCATTTTCACCATTTCAATAAAATCTATAATTTAACTAGTTATTTTTTTTTTACCACAGTCATTTTACATTTTTTCAAAAACTTCTACCAAAAATCCATAAGAGTTGCTGGAGGATAAAGTTGAAAAAATGTAGACATGTGGAACTGTAAACGGTTAAATGTCTACTTAAAACAAGCTAGTGTAAGAATACATTATATCGACATACTTATACCAAGTGGATTAATTGAGAGAATGCAATATACTGGTGGATTATGCTTCATCTCAATTTTCTAAGTAGACTAACCAATCTGTAGAAATTAATGCAGACTCCTTTTCTCAGACCGTCGCATTGATAGTATTTGTCTGTAATACTTATACAGTGAATTACCGATCTATCGTTCCTTGATACGCCGTTTTCCCGCACGCATCGTTTATTTGGTTAGCTTATATGTTGACATAAATGCTGTATAACAAAATTGTCAAAAAAATTTCGCACATTCCATTATTCTTTGTCCTGCAGCCCTTTCTTTAGTGCTTCCCGAAGTTTTTTTAAGTACTTTTTTTGTCACCCGCCGTTTTAAGTGCTTTTTTGAGAATCCTATACACAGAACTGAGGTTGAAACATCGCGAAATTTTGTTGATAATTTTTGATTATTATTGAGAGTTTTTATTTATTGCTTTATCCCGCATGCATCGTTTGATTCATCTAGTCCTGATATGTGGAGAATGGGATTTTTTTCCAAACCGAATGTAAAAGAGTGATGCGTGCAATATGATAGTTTCATGGAAAATCTATATCTAGAAGCACAACGTTATAATATATCTGTCTCGTGTTCATATAATACAAATCTAAGCGCACGATAGAGAACATTTTAAGATTTCGTTCATAAACGATCGATTATCATCATCTTTCATGTCCTCTGAAATAATAACGTAACTGTTTCTTCTCCCTTTTTATTGACCACTGTTCTCGTTTTTTTGCAGGGTGGTTTTATATTCGCACACATTTCGGCACCGTCCAACTGGTCGCTCGCAACAACATATTCAACGAAATGGCCCACAACGTGACGACGAGGAGAGTGTCGTGGCGGTGTGCCAACTTCAGAAAACACAAAACCGCCTGCCCGATGAGAATTTTCATCGTCGACGGCTACGTATGGAGAGTATTTGGCTACCACAACCACGCCGACACATATGACCAAGCCCGCTACGCTAAATATACCACGCAAGTCGACCCAGATGGGAAATACAAACTAGCTAAAAACATACGTATGAACTTTTAGAACTGTTGTAATATAAAAACCAACTGTTGATGTGTCGTATTTTTCCCGTCTTGCCCAATGTTCTCTCTATACCGCATCAAAATTTGTTTTGCGACTCTTACTTTAGTTTCGATTTCTTTGAATGTGTGCTGTGCGTTCGAATTTCAAGCCAAAGTAATGATATTTGTTATCGATGTATTTTATTTATGTTAATATTTATTTTTATACTATCTAATATACGTTTCCACTAATGAGTTATTATTTTAGAATTTTCATACGGCTTGAGCACAATTTGTGCTTAAAACTTCTGTTTGACGTTAGGGGAAACATTGGACCGACCACACAGTTCGCTGTACAATTATTTGTTTAAATGAGTTAAACTTATATCATTCCTGCAGCTATAATATAAGTTTCATGATTTTTTTAAATTTATTTTGACTTGAAAATTTCTAGTCACTAGAAGTCTTGATTTTTATTTCAATTTTGATGTTAAAAAGTTGATTTTAATAGGAAAATTATTACTTTTCCATACGTCCATATTTTTATTTGCCGGTGTACTACAATATTTTTATAAACTCGTTTCCATGAAACGACAAAAATGTTATTTTGCTGATATTTGTAATTTATTTCGGGCTGTCGAATTCAAAACTCCCGCTTTTTTTTGTAACCAAACCCTATGATGCTTATGGGTTATTTCTGCGATATTGTAACCTGCTCAACGAAGAATCTGGTTGGGGAACTGATATATAGCCAATCGTTCTTCTACGCGATGTTTGAAAAGTCACAATATAAACTATTTTTTTACTGCCGATTGAGTAAATATATTCTACTTTTATTTGATGCAATAAAATCCTGTTTTCAATCGACGGCAAAATAATAAATCTCCATAATTCCGATACCGTTTGTACATATTATTTTCCGAGGGTTTTAAGGAAAAACTATGATATTTTTTAATATCTCAATAAATCTTATTTATTTTTGTAAGTGATAAAAATTGTGTATATACATAGCAAGCTATCGGTATGATGCATTATTGTAAAAACTAAAAATGTACTTAGATAGTGATATTTTTTCTTTTATATTAAATAAACTTAAACGGGCTCTAAGCGATACCTACTACCGACACTCATGGAATTCTCATATATAGTACCTATAATTGCATTATGTTTTAAATTTGAATATTCAATCAGAATATTGAAGTCAGTCGATATCTTAAATTGTATCATTATGTATTATTTCAATAAGTTACTTACAGTCAAAATTTAAGTATTATTTTTTCTATAACTCTGTATTATTTTCCTCTCGAAAATTTTTGTACAGTGTTAAGCGTAAAGTGTACATATTATATGCATATATAAGAGTAAAGAGAATTGTTGACATAAACCGTGAATATGAAATTATTTATGTTGTTTTCCCTAGTGCTTCCTAAGCATCAATTCATAATCTTTTTTACTGTACTCGCTTACAAAATATCATCCTGGGCGATGTGGCTTCTTATATGTTACTGAGGAAGATTTAAATTGAAGGACAATGGTGGACGTTAATAGTTTATTTTTCCAAATCAAATGTTAAAATACAATTGTTGTCGACTAATCTTTAACAATGGGTTAGAATCATTTCTAGTATTAAATTAAAATTTAAAATCGTGTTATTCCACTATCTGAGAAACTAGTTTTGATACGCGTCTTCATCTTCAGACTAATTATATAATGTTATCTGACATTTTAAACAAGAAGGGTTAGTCCCTGTTATTACATTTAATTCCTATCGTTTTTTCCCTCAAAAACAAGTGATTAATATTAGATATATTATTAATAAAACCTCGTGAACTCGCTTCACTGAGAATTGCTCCACTTTATAGCGATTACGGCTTTCTGTCGGCAATGTTGGAAGGGAATTTTTCAAAACAATAATATTAGAGGTGAACGAAAGTGATTGCAAGACGTCTGACATTTCTGCGCCCTATGACTTAAAGCTTCGTCAAGATGACATAAAAGAGCCACACAGTAAATAAGATATAATACAAAGTTTACACACATCGTCTTTGGTATAGTGTAAAACATGTATACAAATGTAGTGCTCTGCTAACAAGAGAATCAATATTTTTTACTGCAAAATATGCAAATATGCTACATTTTGATTTCAGGACATCATACCAAACTTTTTTTCACGACAACCAAAAAAGGTTATCCGGTATTACGAAATCATTTTTTCGTTTCACAAAAAGACAGGGCATAAAATGAGATGGGTGAGTATCAATAAATGGAAAGCGTATTTGCATACCATTGACGATGTCATTATTCTAACCGTCGATGATCACTTGCACCACCCATCTATCAACAACGCTTAAAAACATCTGAGAACTTCATTCAACAAGTGTAAGTAAACCGATATCCATTGAACTCTTATATAACCTTCAAACCCCAAAAATAATACAGATTAATATAACAATTTAAGAAACCTATGATTGATTACACTTGCTGGACACATGCCTTTGACTGCGACACACTGATATAAAATGAAAATATACACGCATCCCTCTATTTACGCGATAGATAGGGTCTACAGAAAACCGCGTAAAAATGATATTAACCTCATACCAAATAATGGGATAATTTTAGGGATACGAAGTTTGCTTATCTAAAGAAATAGCTGTATGTCGAGTTGATTTTTTGGTAATTTGTTCGACATTTTAGTAGGACTCAATATATTAATTAGCTAATGACC
The DNA here is from genome assembly GCA_022494535.1 of Himalopsyche phryganea. Taxonomy (NCBI): domain Eukaryota; kingdom Metazoa; phylum Arthropoda; class Insecta; order Trichoptera; family Rhyacophilidae; genus Himalopsyche; species Himalopsyche phryganea. Next base: position 5,612,550 of record JAGVSL010000049.1, read on the forward strand.
AAATGATTATCAGTGCTTCGCTACCTTTTCTCTCCCAAGGCACATCATAGTTTTCCGCGACAAACCACAGATAAATAAGGGTATACACAGATATAACATGAATTTTTGTTTTTAATTTGATAAATGTACTCTTTAAAATAATTATGTACGCGGGCGGAGAGTATTGGGTATTAGAGGCAAATTATTTATTTTTTTCTCTCGCTTGCAATGAGTTGCGGCACAGCGGTTGCAAAGCATTATTTTAGATGATGATATTAAATACTGTACTTTGGCATGGACTAGTGTTTAAAATATCAATAATATTGTATTTATGAAATATAAATTACATTATCACCTATTCTTTTCAACCCATCTTGTTAAATCCCCATCGCTCCATCCTCCCATTCTCACCGTCTCCGAAAACGAGGGGTTTTGCTACTGAATCTGATCTGGTATAAGACACAAATTTATTGATATTTGACACTGACGAAAATCATGTAAAAATTACTAACCAGTGCTTAATTTTTAGAACCATCCTCTTGAATTACTAGCAGTATTTTAAAAACCAACTTTTGTTAAGATTCCCCATTCAGATTCCATGAACGGATTTTTCTTGTATATCTTTTTTAAATTTTTACTGGTTCTATGAATTATCTAACTTGCTTTCTATGTCCACAGGTGTTCATCCCTTTCCTGCCACCATATTTTTTACGAAGTACGGTGCTAAAAATATTCTTTTCCGCGGATTCAACTTCAGCTTTCACAAAAAAGTCGGTCTTAAGGTAAGATGGTTATGCAAGAAATATAGCGCCGCGTGCCGAGCTTATTTGTATACTTGCGATGATAACATAATTTTCTTCAACGATTCCCACGTTCATTCGCAAGAAAAACGCATTGCGCAATATAATAGCGATGCGTAATAAAATGTTTGGAAACCTCTGGAAATTTATTTTTTTTTCTTTTTAAGTGTAGTTAAAATACTTTAAAATGGGTAAGTATATGTTCTATTTTAAAAAGTTTTTTTATTAATTTAGTATATATTGCAATTATTATTTATCGGTACATTAAAACAGAAAATAATTAAAAAATAAATGAATTTGCCTCCGTCTAAAACTGTCGAACAAAATAAACATCAATATAAAATTTAAAACTATATGATCTTAAAATAATATGTCTATCAGTCTTTTCTCGATGAATTTTCGGCATGAAGTCTACTGCGACAATTTGTCCAGGAATGAGTTTTCCATATGGGCTACTTTCCTCGCAATCAGCTCATCATGTGGGTATTGTTTCAAATAACACGGGTTTTCCGCGAACCATTTGACTGACACATAATTGTTTAAATTCTTCCTCTATATGTATTTTACCTTGCCTTTGTATACACTCTTTCTTTTGTTGAATTATTGTATAGCAGCGTAAATTATAATAGAATACAGTGGAATTACAATCCGTCGTTTATTAACGGAATCTTAAATATGATCAATGCTGGAAAGTCTCAAAGATATATAGAAGAACGATCAATTTGAGATTATTTAACACTGTTCTAAATAAAAAATAACGATACAATCAGGAAAACGATCATTCCGAGAACGATGTATCGTGGTTCCGCTGTACATCTTGTAGTAACATACAATTAATTGATTATTTTTATAAAAAATATAAAGTATATGTTCTGTAATTTATTGTGATTGAATAATTGTATGTCCTAAAATTGTATGTAATGAAGAGATGACTAAACCAAAGCATCATTGTGAGTTCTGACAATCTTTTATCAACCAGTGAACTGTAAATAAAATGCTATATTATAATAATATTACTATGCATGTTATATTTGTCATTTTATAGTCTATATTCCAATATTATTATTCACGAAATAATATGAATGTATTCTGCGTGTGAAAGCGAAATAAATAAATAAACCTAAGGGCCGCGACACGTCTCCAAACATACGTGCCGGAAAGGGAGTCATAATTTTTTCTACTGCTACTATTGAAAGTATTGGTGGAGTGTGCTTAGATGGGTAAAGTCTTTATATCGCTTTCCCCATTTAAACTAGCCAAGTAATTTATTTATAAAGGATTCGTCTGTTGAAGGTATTGTGTGGGAAATTAACAAAAAAATTAAATTCTTTCCATGAATTGCTCGTAATGACAATGTAAACGTTAAAATATATAACCCACAAACGATATTGTTTGATCAATATGGCTTGTGAAATGAGTCGATTTGCCACGGAGATTCATTCGGAAAGATGTGTTCATTTGAGTCGCCTGATTGGGTCAATATGCCAAGTAACTTTTTTGTTTGCTGCTGCTCACTTTGCGGAATGTATGTAATAGGTGTGAATTATGAATATGAAAGCGTATTTATACAAGGGATCGCGACTCGCGAATCGGAGCTTTCGTTCGCGAACGTTACTAAATTTTGTTAGCTATGTCAGGATTTACAGGCGCCGACGTGCGAGCGTTCGTTCGAACTGTTCTTCCGATTCGGTCGCGACCCTCGTTCATTTCGTATATTAAGTCTACACTCTACTATTTTTTTCTTTAATAAATTTAACTAAGAATCACTATAATTGGTTTTCAATTCACAATTACCTTTACCAAAATATTACTTTATTGTTTTCTTCTTTTCCTTTTTTTTTAACTCTGATTTTTTTATAATGTCTAGAGTTTTTGTGTCAGCCGGCGATGAAAGTGAATTTATGTAGATCCGAGAGTTAAGGTATTTCTATATTTGTGTTTTTCGCGTTTTTTGGTGAATTACTCAATATGTAGTTGTTCCTTTTTATTTGAGCCTATAAATACAAATCTTTTGTTCTCTCAATGCATATTATATATTATAACCAGAAATTATAGAAAAATGTAGTAAAAAAATTGAATTTTACAATTTTAAAATCTGAGTAGGAGCTTGATTGTGGGTCAATGTTAGAGTCGCGTTTTTTTAAGGACTCCACAGCAATGCATGCAACGCATTTCATTCTAAATATTTTTTCCGTGAGTTTATATCTCCATTGTATATTTATTTACTAATTATTTTTTTTTCATCCCAAACGGACAAGGTTCTTTATTAGCCAGCACATTCAGTTACTCCATCACCAAGAAAGGCGCAACAATCATTGTATACAATAATAATGCGTTCAATTTCCACAAGAATCTCAGAGGAGGAATTCGATGGCTGTGCAACATGAGCGTAAAAACCGGATGCAGAGCGTACCTTCACACTTACAACAACCAAATTATCTTCAAGAGAGACTTACATTCACACACGTCGGATAAAATGGATAGAAAATTAGCCTATCAGTCGCACATGGAGAATCTGCCATGTGCCTCACAATTTTCAGCTCTCAACTAGTGGATTTGCAGATTTTAACGTGAATCTAATCTTAACACTTTAATGCTAATGGACCGAAGAATCGGCCCTTCAATTTTAAGAACGAATTTATACCTGTTGAATGTGAATTATTGAGATTTTGTAAACTTCCATGTATTTTGTCACTAACGACCCGGGTTTCGCCTTTCGGCATCTTCAGGCACTCACTCGATGTAGAATGATTGTATATATGTATCCTTTCGTCGAATTGCATCCCGTCGAAACCCACAATGCTATTATAATTGTAAAATCACTGGTAATTCTAATATTAGTTGGAAAGCGGCAAGTCGCCACTCTGTTAATGCATTTGTTTACACAACAAGGGTTAAGGCGATTCTCGAATTTTTAACTCAGGTATCAGTGTGGATCCTACACTTATAATATTTTATCTCGTAAATAATATTTGTCATGTTTGTATCTTGTATATAAACGTTAGACACTGTTTACTGTCTGTCAATTCGAGTCCATTCGTGCGCTTGAGTGCCTGAAGATGCCGAAAGGCGAAACCCGGGTCGTTAGTGACAAAATATTTGATATTGAAATTCCATTAAGCACCCTCACTCGATGTCTTAAAATATACCTATTGAGTTTTTTTTTATTTCACTTTGTAAAATAGAGATATTATCCCGTTTTATTGATTTGTGCGTCATAGAAAACAGAAAATTTTTAAAATTAAAATATAAATACATATCCATAAATTCATCTTTTAGATTAAAATAAATTATAAAAAAAAACTCTTGGCTGTTAAGGCAAAATCATCTGGAATTAAAGGTATATATTTTATGGCATAAAACCAGCTATTATTAATCAACTTCTATGATGACTCTCCATCAGCTGACCATATCATCCATATTAGAAGCATTCGCGATGAAAAAACAGCATACATATAACCACAAAATTATTAAAATTCTATTCCCGTTTACTTTTAATTTTTAAGTTAGTGGGACCGAAATCTGTTTAACAAAGCTGAACTACCTGTTCAAGAAGAAATGTCTGAAATAGTGTGAAATAATAGAAGAAATAATATGAAAATAAATGTAAATTGAAAAACCTTTGTTAATAAAAAATAAATGTTACACAAACATGACGAAATGCTATCACTTAAAAAAACACATAAAAAATTCTCATTTATTTATACGTGAAAAAATACTTGAAACCGTGCATTGCACAATTGAATCGTCCAGTATTATTTAGAATAAATGTTTTATTTAGTAGATCTAATATATGCATTGTTAATAAGTCATTGAATAATAAATATACAATACATACCAATATATAAATTGTTATTTTATTATAAAGATAATTAAATTATCTTGTTGAAATAATTCGATGGAAGGTGTAAAAGTATATATTTATTTAATTTAGGCCAGTTTTTAAAGTACATAAGCTATAAATATATATTTAAAATGCAATATAAAATACCTTTTATAAGACAAAGTTGTATATTATTCGTTGATAAAAAATCTATACGTTTTATTAAAGTGAGTTATGAATAAATATAAGTATCTTTCATTTTATATTTTGTTTATGTATGAATATATAACCTGTGGCAGAATGATTAACGCTCTTGAGTGTTCGTCTTATTTGGCTTTGTGTCCACAGGTTCTACAGGCTCGAATGCCCGTAGAAACATTTCGTTAGTTGATTTTTCTTTCGATTTGTGAATTTTTGTTTAAATGCGTTGACCTATGTGATAAACATTCCCTCCCATTAGATCCTAAAAACAGGACTTGCATAGTAGCAAGAGCGATTAGCTTACTTCTAGTTCTATCCTAGCCCCATCCTGTATCCTTAAGCTTCCGAAAAAGATAGGTTGAGCAACTTAATAACGACCAGTTCAACAAAAAAAAAATATTTTCGAGAAGCCTCATTAAAAGTCCATATAATGCTTGACACTGAGAGCGGATATGGTTGAAAAAATAAAGCATCAAACTATTTAATAAGAAATGTTGGATTTTAATGATTGCTTTTTTTATTTTCTGTAAAATATGTCATGAATCTATATAATTATTAAGGCACTCTATTTTATATCGTTAATTTTACTTTATTAACAATCAAGTAATACCGACTGTTGCTCCTATAAAAAAGTATGTCTTGTAAAAAATATTATGTGAACACCACGAGCTATTCGCACGACGTCCTTCATCTCTACTCTTGAGAATGCCACCCACAACGGATCTGAAACGTCGGTTGATTACCAGCCGTCAAAACATTGCATCTTTCTTAAACAATATTTATACATCTTTATAAAATCCGCGAGCATAAATATGTTTTTTTTTTTTGCTTGGCGTAGTGACATTATTTTTTCAATAAATTGTTTATCTAGTCTATCTAGTATAGTCTGTTTTTTAAAATGCAAAGTACCGGTATTTTGGTGTTGAAAATTAGGCAAATTGAAATCCAAATTTAATTGATATAACATAAAAAGTTTAAAGAGCGATGTGTTTATAGGCCGCCAAATTCTATTTCCTGTGCTACCCACCGAAATGTTATTTTTAATTACTTATATTGTCAATTCATATTTAGCATATGCCATTGCATGTGAAGATGTAATTTCAGATATTGGACGTGCTATTATTTTGTCTCATATTTTTTTCTCTAGTCGTAAACAATTGAAATTGGATGAAGATATTTGTCATTTATGCTAATTTTTTTTCAGACGTTATCGGATGCGCTAATGAAAATTATTATAAAGACTGTTTGGATATTAAAACTCCCAATCTTGTCACTCCATTCAAAGTAGAATGCTAAGGCTTAGATCCGATCGAAGACCCAACATTAACTGACAATACTTCATCCGGCAGTATCTCCGATACGAGTGTAAATGGCACAGGGAGATGTAGAAGACGGAGAAGAATAACTAAGTGTATTATAACGGGGAAGTCATATATCAATAGTTCAGGAATATTCGTTCCCCAAAAAACATTCTTCAGTGAAAACTGTTCATGCAAACGTAAATGCCACACTTTTTTTCGCTGGTGGAAAGAAAAAAGATTTTTAATTAGTTTTATAAACTTCAAAATCATTTTCAACAGACTGCGTTTATTTGGCGTCACGTTAAAATTGTTCCAAAAATGACGGTGCGTACGTATCTCGAAGAAAATTCAATCGCCTTTATTGTTTACCCAGAGCCGATACCAATGTGAAAATTTGCCAATTGTTTTTCATGAAAGCGTTGAAAACAACAGCGAGAAAAAATTTCTATGCTGTGAAAAATAAAACACTCGACTCGGAAGGAACTCCACCCATGGATTAAAGAGGCCGATGGTAGCAAAATGATATTATTTCCAATAACTATTAAAACCAATATAAATTGCTGGAAGGATTTCTTTATGTTGACCAGCTATCACCCATCATGATATGATTTCACGCAATATATAAAAACAAATTAGTATTAACCAGAGTAACGGGACCGATAAGAAAATATAAGTATTAGTAAAAGACTAACCAGTTGTCGCTAAATATAAGTATATAAAAAAATACATCACATCCATTTGTGAATCAGTAATCAATTGAGAGTCAAGATAATCTCGAAGAGAATTTTAGCAGTCACTCGAAATCGACTCGAGGAGAAAATAAATTGCACACATCCATGCTAAGGATTTAAAATGTTGAATTGAAAAAATCTGAATCTGAGACTTACTCCACCAGGACTCAAACAATCACTAATCGTAACTCTTACTGTTAGGCTGCAGAGGCTGGAAACCTTATTCACATGCATTCGCACCCTTAGTAAAATGAGTTCCTTTTGTTTGTCAAATGGAAGAAATTACTTTGAATGTATTTCACAAGATAAACAGGGAAATATAAAATTTGTCTATCTCGCAAACATCAATATCTGCGTTATCATAATATTTTATTGTTAGTGTGATATATCGAACGAAAGTAAACTGTCATATTTATATTAATGCTTATTTCAAGCCAATAATAATTCTTCACCACTGTTTCTCAACATTTGGTATTTCCACTTGCTATTTTCTTGTAGTGGTAGTTTCACTCACGGGGTAAGCATACAAAAGACGACATATCGCCGGCATAATAAAATTAATAGCCGTATTTTCAAAACTGTACTTTATGGAAAACGAAATAAAGTACGCCAAATAATCACGAAATACCATATAATTTCTATATGTATAGACCCAATATTTCAAAACGTATGACGACGCAAAACGAATACATACAAAACATAGTATTGTTCAACAGCAAACATCATAAATGTCCTTACTCAATTTTCTGAAGCCTTGCTGTAATTATTCCGATGAGCGAGCAGAAAGCTCCAGGCTCAAAACCTGGCAAGATCAAATACTAAATGTTGATTTTTAATTGTTGCTACAGTTTCTCTTTGAGTTAATCTGAAATAATATGATAATTAAATTGTATGGCGCGCTATATCCTTGATGATTTCCGATATTTTTATATGGTTTTTCAGTCGATTCATGGAATTCTGTTCGAAGGCATGGATTTGCGTGACGTCTAAAATTTCCTACCACTAGATCTGCCCTAGCCCTATTCTTCTATCCCTACTCTCTTAGAAAAAAGAAAGGTTAAGCAACTGAGTAACAAAAATTTCTCGTAAAAAAACTTCTGTTAAAATAAGTTTCATTAAGAGTCCATATGCTTCACAGTGGGAGCGGACACGGCAAAAAAAATGTAAATACAAAGTAATTTACTCGCCACTAACCGATTTCCGGTAGTCGACGCCGTCGACGGACTGCCATCGGGCCGGTACGCGTACCACAGTTTGAGAAGAACTGATATAGAAGTTTCTATAGAATAAATGCATGTAAATATATTTTTTTTAATATCACAATATTGTTAAAACACAGTTTTGTAAATCCAAGTTTTCAAATAATACAGATTGCCTTTATTTAAATAAGGGCTGTTTTATTTCGTATAAATCAACGATTTTGATTAAATAGATGTAATTGAAAACTCTTGTATATCCCACTATTTTGTTATGACGTTTTGATAATTTCTTTAAAGAGGTGAGATATCCATATGAGCGAATGAAGTTTTTTTCCCATCCGTTGTAAAAGCATGCTATTTTAATGAAAGCAATGGATCATCATATGAAAGTGCGTCACGTTAGTGGATTGGCTTAGTAGAGTTTTAGAGTAATTTATGTTTATAATTTTTCCTCTTCATCTCTATGACATATTATAATGAGAGAAGACTGGAGATACTTAGCTGTAATTTCCATATTTTACATAAAGTTTATGTGGAAATACTTTTATCAAAACCGTTGTGGTGGGAACGTCCAGTTTGTCTCCTATGTATGGGAGACTTGCTCCGGGGGCTAACACTTCACAGTACCGTATTAGTTATAAACAATAAAATATGCTTTAATATGAGTGCAATTTTGTTTTATTTTTACAAAACATAGATAATTTAATCGGTGTTTGCACGAACTCCATTTCTTGTACATCAGGGACAATATGTGATTCTCTACAATTCGGGCTATTTAAATTTGTTTCCTTTGCTTCTTTCTTCGTGAATATCTTTTTAATGTCAACAATGGCTCACCAAACTCCTTTAAAGTTCCTCGCAATGCCTCTAATATACCAATTCAATTACAATGTACAATCTTTCCCCATTAATATGTATTTAATTATAAAACTTTGATCGAAGTATACAGTCTAATAAAAATTATTCAGATCGGATACAACACTTTCCTTAATATCTTTTTCTTAACCGAAAATAGTTGATTCACTCATAAACAACAAATCGCTCGCCAATTCTATAAGTCACTCGTTTGACGCGATGCGATCGTGATAGAAAGTCTGACCCTAACAGCCCAGCAGCATTGGTTGGAAAAAAAAACTACAATATTCCTAATTATTTCGTAAATTACCACGTCTCCCACGTCAACTGTCCCGAGTCCTCTGTCTAGTCAGTAGTGCTATATTTAGACATGTTATTAATTTTGATTTCTTTGTTCAACGACAAGGTTCAAGAGATATCGATTTCTTCCATTACGGCATCACAAAAAAAGGTGCAAGAGTCATTGAATACCAAGATAACGTGTTCAGCTTCCACAAGAATATACAAGGAAGATGCCGTTGGAGGTGCAGTCAGAGCGTGAGGTCTGGATGCAGGGCCTACCTTCACACATTCGAAGACATCATCATATTCAAAAAAGACCTTCATTCTCATACACCAGGCTCGCGTGGCGTTAAACAAATCCGAAAAATAAATCCAATGGACTTAGTGGAGGTCTCACATGAACCATAGTATACATTAAAAATATTAATGTATACGAATGGTCACAACAGCTAACAGTACACAGTGTCTACACATCTCGGCAAGTGTATAGTACATTCATTATCAAATATATTCTCTCGAATCTAACCTAAAGTACGCAGATTGACCTTAGGAATATCGTACATGTTGCATTGCAGCATGAAACATGATGCAGTAATATATATTTGTAGATATAGATAACCCGTAGATAGATCCTTTCATGAATTCAATTATTCTGATTTTCCTTTACGCTTGCATGTTTACAATAGCAGACAAGCCTAATCAGTTACAAAAAACCAATTAAAATGCTCAAAATATACCCGCTATATTCGATGAATATCATCGAAAATAAACAGATACTATTAATTGTGGTGGTATATCGAATATTTTTGGAGCAATATTATACTTAAACAATTGGTTTTCATAACGGTTTGAACAGCTTTTGTTACAAGCGAATACATTAATAATAACATCACATTTTTTTTCATACAATAAAACCGTGTTTGTTATTTCAGTAGCAAAGTTAAATCAATTATCTAGAGATGAATTAAACTTGAATAAAAGAAAATTACTCTAAGCTGACTCGGGAAGAAAACCCCCATTATTATAATACGCCATTGTATTGCATCTCAAATCACAATTTTAATTGAATGATTTCTTGTATGATGTTTATTAGTTTTATTAGTGGTCAAAATTTTTTGTGAAAATAATATTTTCGGCTAATTATTGATTTTTTCTTTTGTATTAAGCAAAAGGGCACATTAGTGGGATATCCTTAATTTGTGCAACTACGTACTTAAACGATTGGTGACGTCAGGGTGTTACGGAGAATACCTTTATATGCATACTGCTCAGATGTGTGAATGCTATGTAGCCGGCATTTATTGTAACTATTGTATTTTATGTTCCGTTATCGTACATCAATTTTAAATATTCTAAAGACCCAAGGTCAAAAAATCGATTGTTTTATCGTCGCCTTGAGTAACACAAGGTTCTATCTGCAAAAACTGTTTACGAGATTTCAGAAAATTTTGCTTTTTGAATGAAATATTCTTACGCATTCACATACTTAAATGAAAGATGCGACCACTTTTGAGACTGTTTTTTCCTACACGCGTTATGTCTAATTATATATTCAGATTGAACCTTGATGCACTGTAAGATTTGTGTGTTTTTTTGAATTTTGATGAATTGACGAACATTTTTTTAATGTAGATAGAACCGTATTTTTAATGCGAATAAAACTGCATTTAAAAGTAATTTTGTAAAAAAATCGGCAAATGGAACCTTGTTTACCTGAGGCGACGATATTGTACAAAATCAAATGATTTTGTTTTTCACTTATATGTATGATTTTATTTCTATGTTTTTACCGACCAGCTTAGTATATTGGTGACACAGTTTGCATCTGTTCTGTTGTCCTGGACTCGAATCTATTCGCATATATATAAATAATATGAGTATTCCCCTCTATCCACTAATAAAAATCTAGCCCATAACGATTGGCTTAAACTCTCTTTTCACCCTTTTATCCTGGACTCGGAGAAAAAGGAGACTGACTACTCGTCTTCGTAAAAATATTTACTATTGAAATACTTGCAAAAACATTTTATCCACATATGTTGCTCCTTCAATTTATTTATATATTGGTTATATTTTAGTGTTAACAATAAATCGTAATATTTTTAAATCTAGAATAAAATGGGGTGCCTTGTAAAAAGAGTTTGCTTACAAATGAAAATAAATTATGTAATCTAACTTATTAGCTATTTTTTTTAAATATGTTGTATCTTTAACTTAAAAATATTTATTGTTTAGTTAATTTAGTACTATTTAATCAATTTTTACAATATCTACTTTAAAAAATGGGATTTTAAGAAAAGAAAACTCATTGGAAATTTCATTGAAACTACAAAATAAAATTTATTTATTGTATTAGTATATAAATACTTTCTTTTTTATTCTAACCGTGCCCCTTTCGTTCTTTTGGTGAAAAACGAGTTTGATATATTTTATAGATTTTTTAGAAATATTTGATTTGTAAATTAATATTTTTTTTACCAGAGTAAAATGAGTACCTATCACAAAACAATATAGAGTACCTTATTTGCAATATACTGACAATATACAATACTTTATCTATGATTAATAAAAAATATCAACACTCGCTTTGTCATTATTATTATCATGTGAGAAGACCCGAATCGAAGAGAGGCGGATGGCTGGTTATCGAACGTCCTGGAAGGGCTGGGATCTCAAACGAACGCCATTTCAAATCCGTTTCAACACTTATTTATTTTTAATCGAAAATGCAGTGGTTTACAATACAGAAATATAATCTTAACACCTAAAATTGATTCTACATTTACATTTACTTAACAACTGAATTTATTTTTAAGTTATAATGCAAACGACATGACAAACGATTTTAAATTACATCCAATTTCAAAACAAACACAAACAATCCACAATGTCAACGGTGCCGACCACGAGGGCCGGCGGTTCGCCCGGCACAAAGGCTCGCAATCGACTATCAACACATAACATCAAAAGGACTGCCGCATCGTCGGAGCCACCCCTTTCCGTAAAAAATGGACTCGTCCAGCGAATGTGCCCGCCGGCTATTAAACGAGCGACAAGAGTCGGGCTGATTTCTCCGAATCATTGTCGTTACGTTTCAGTTATGGACCCTAATTAAACTTAAACTTAACAAAAAAACCAGGGTGTGTCACATGTTTATAATTATTAATTTTTTTTTTGTGAAATTGGATTGTTTTATTCATATTTTTATACGAGCATTATCAACTGATCAACTTCAGTTGATAATGCTCGTGATGAGCGAAACCGGTCCTGATCATTATAAATATGTGGAATTAGTACAAATGAATTGTGTTTTATTTTTTAAAATAAATATACTGACATGAAACTATAAAGTCTAAAATACTTTCTTTTGTTTACAGCTCAATTAGCAGTGTTTAAATACTTTCCACAAAAGTTTGAAATGGATGATGAATACGAATCAGCTTCATCATATAATTCACCAAGTCCCGAAGACACTATTACTATCTCAGACTTTACAGTATCCAGAAATTCTATTGATATTAATCCAAAACTTAAGAAACGTCCTAGAAATGAAAATAATTGGCAAATTAATATAAGAAAGAGATGTAGAAATTCTGGACTTCCGTACACGAAACGAAGCGGCGAAATTGTAGAAGGAAAGACATTCCGAAATATACCATGCAACTGTAGACGTAAATGCTTTGAACGTGTCAATGAATCTGATCGTAAATCAGTTTTTGATGTATTCTGGAAGCTCAAAAGTTATGATTTACAAAATATTTATGTTCATAGTCTTATCAAAACTTGTGCTATAAAAAGAAGAAGGTCGAAAAGTGGAACGGGAGTGCCAAAATCAAAATGTTATCAGTATTTTTTCAATATCCAAAATTCAAGCGTGCAGGTGTGCAAGAAATATTTTCACGAAACTCTGCAGATTAGTTGTGGAAGAATTTATCGGTGCATTACGACAACAGATTGAAACGCCCGTATCTTGAAAACCTCATCGGCCAAAGACTAAAACGTAATAATATTTGAAAAAAATATATTTGAGATATATGTATTCGCTGCAGAAAACAGAAAAGACAATTATTTGAAAGTTGTTGATAAATAATTGATTGAATTAGCATTTGCTTCGTAGAACTCGATTATAATAGGATAAAATAACAAAGTATTTAGTTCTAATAATTTTTTTTATTAGGTAGTTGATAGCTATTTCGGCGTAAAGCCGTAATAGCTATCAACTACCTGATAAAAAAAATTTGTAGAACTAAATACTTTGTTGTTGATAAAATTATTAAAATCATAATTTACACCAGGCCCAAACAAACTTTTTGACTGAAAGGCAAATTAATATTATTTTAAAATTCAAAATGAACGGCGGACCGCAAGTGATATACTATTTTTAGATAAACAATATTTATTACCCTGAAAATGGAATTTCATCACAAATTCAATCTTATTATGAAACAAAGTTGTGCGTGCAGGGTAGTTTAAATTATAGTAACATTTTTTCTCTTCATTTCTCTTAATTATTTAATAATTTGTTACATTCAGAATAATAATATGGAAACTGAAATAACACTTTTTTATATTTATCATAAACCGCCAGAGTCAAAACATCTACATGTTTATAAAAAACATTGAATCAAATGCTTTGTAATGAATTTTAATCTATGCGTATAGATATAGATGTGAGGCATCTGAAAGCAAAAATCTATAACGTCCACGCTGTCTCAAAATCGAAAAAAAAATGTACGTATAATGTAAGTTTCTACACACTATGTAACGATAAACTACTTGCAAAGCACGATAATAGCATAATGAAACACCAAAACGTGGTTTAGTATTAACAATGCAAAGCGGACATATCGGGTTTTGCTTTTAAACGCCTCATATATATATGTAATTATAAGTTACTTTAAAAAACATTAGCAGCGAATATACAAATTATTCATGTATGTAAAACACCGGTTTCGCTCATCGGGAAAATCAGTTGGTAATGATGAGTGAAACCAGTACTCTAGATTTTTATAAAAAAGTGGAATTAGTAAAAAAATGTGTTTTATTTTTTAAAAGTATAATAATAAATTCTAAATTTGTACATTACTCATAATCCAAAGTCTTTCTTCGTGATTTTATGTATTTCACCAATGCATCAACTAGTTTTATTAGTAAAAAATCTTAACACAGCTTATTATCAAATCTAAATATGAAACATTTTTTTTTTTAATCCATGTCCGCTCCCAATGTGGAGCATATGGTCTCCTAATGGAGGTATCTTAACAGAATTTTTCTACGAGAACTACTTGTTACTCAGTTGATCAACCACTCTTTTTCGAAGAGAGTAGGGATAGAAGGATAGGGCTAGGACAGAACTAGTGGTTAGCTAATTGCTCTCGCTACGCCCCGTGAGGATGGGATGGTTGGGAGGGAGGACTCAGACTACGAACAGAAATCCATAAATCAATTGAAAGATCAATCTATGAAAACCGTCCGCACCGGGAATTGAACCCGAGACATCCGTAACTGTAACCAGCGACGCTACCTACTGCGCCACGGACGCCGACATAATATGAAACATAATATGACATAACTAGAAACCGAACCCGTCATAGATGATGGTATTGAAATCGAAATACTGAATCTCTAAAGTAGTTAGTACGTCGGATCTGTCTGCGTTGCATAACATTTTATTTTATATGCAACGCGGATGCTTAGGTCATAATGATAAAACGTCTACAGACCGGTCTGGGCTATTATATATAAAATCATATATTATTTTGGCCAATTAATTGAGCATTTCAACATAAGTAATTCATATAATTTAAGACATCGACTGAGGGTGCTTGATGGAATTTCAATATCAAATATAAAATACATGGAAGTGTACAAAATCTCAATAAACCAAATTTGATAAGTAATTCAGTCGCTTAAACTCTCATTTCACAAAGGCTGGGGATAGATGGATGATGCTTATAATGCACCATTGGTTAGATAATCTTTAAATATAATTCCTGAATGTTTTTTGGTGGCGTTTTTTTTTATATTAAGTATATATTTGTGTCTTTTCGAATGATAGATCGCCTATTGGTATAAGTAATTCAAAACACGGTATATCCTAATGTTCCCTCCAGTTGATTATCATACAACTAAGAATTAATATTTTTTTCAGAAATGCTGTCACGGTACATCCTCGGGGGAACAACATCACAATTAGAAATACTTGGCCAAGATTATAAACATGATCCATTGGCCAACCATTCCTTTCCAGAGTTAACTTCTTTGGATGTCAAACAAGAAATGGGGGTTTTTAAAAAAAAGTTTGATACAATGAATAAATACAAACCAAAAAGCGATATAATTCGTAAACGAGAAGCTGATGGATCTACATGGAAACGCAATATAAGAAAGTCATGTAGATTATCTGGTAAGTCATACGTTACTACTCGAGGAAAGGTTGTTCCACCAAAGAAACTGTATCTTGAAAACTGCCCATGCATCAGTAAGTGTCACACTTTCTTTACGATGGAAGAGAGGAAACAAATCTTCGAAGATTTCTACAACGTCTCCAGTCACAATCTTCAAACCGAATTTATTTGGAACCAAGTCAAAGTCGTACCTAAATTACGCCATACGACTTGCCAATTTGATTCCAGACGCAAAGTAACAAGACATTATTATTTACCCCACGGTGATACAAATGTAAAAGTTTGTAAAACATTCTTTTTAAGCTTGCTACAATTATCAGGTAAGCGAATTTCGTATGCTCTCAGAAATAAAACTGTCGATTGTGAAGGTGCTCCTCCTACAGATAGAAGGGGATTGTCATCTAAAAATGTAAAGAACGAATAATAGAAACGTATTGCAAGTAATATCTATCGTATAATTGAGACACAGTTCTGACGATGGCGTCAAGCCGAAGTAGCTATCAACTACCTAATAAAATGTTGTAGAACTAAATACATTGTCATTTTATCCTATTATAATTGAGACGTTTTTTTGAATTGACCGGCAAAAATATGGAAAGACACAAAGCATTGTGAGTGGTATTGCAAAATTTATAAAAAAAATCACAAATGTGTTTGGTACTTTTTTTGGGTTGCTTAATATATGAAACTCTTTCGATGAAATTAATTGATTTGATGGTTTCGTCTTGTTCATCACCGGTACCAGTAAAAAAGGTTTTTGGACACTTACATTGCGGTAAATAAAAACGTATAAGCGGGTATAAAATCTACTATAAAACGGGACTGCAGATATTGCATGCAAAAAGCGCAGGACGAATACCGGGTATGCAAAATTGGATCACTGTACAATAATTGAAATGTTTACTCAATTTTTACTGTTTGTATTTTTTAATTAAAGAAAACTCCCGAGAGGAATCTGTTTTTTTATATCTTAACTTATTTAAAATGTACTAAAATTTCAAATGCAGAATAAAGAAATAACTTCTTACGAAAAAATATTGAGAATTGTTGAATGTAATTATAGTGATAGAAAAAGCGTTTAATAATGATTATAATTTGTTTAATAATAAAAATATTTTAATCAATTTGCGATTTTTTCAATAATATCCTTTTCCACAAATATAATTCACAGCATTATTTACCTCATCAGCAAAAACAAAAGTATATTTATAGACACTATTTTGTTATATTTTGAAGTTCTATATGTAATGCATAGTAATAATATTTGAACGCTAAGATTATTTAAGGTATTTCTATAGACCAAATGCTTGTCGCCAGGTACAGCCATGATACACTTAATCCAAGTTTATACATATTTGTAGCTAAATATGTTGTTAGGAAAAATTGCTGAAAAATTTTTTTGCTGCATTTTAAATAACTCATTATATTCCAATTCCAGGTTCGACAGATGACCAGTTTAATTCAGATTCATCTGCATTTGGCGCAGAATCGTATTTGGAAATCCAAAACAAGGGAAAACAGCCATTAAACCCAACGTCTGCCAAAGGTACTAAATCACAAACCCACGAGACAAGTAAAGAATGTGCCAAAACTTTCTTGCAGAGGCGTAAAGCTAGAAGGCTGTGTCGACTATCAGGAAAGGAGTACATTAATTCAAGTGGAAAGTGCGTTCCGCCGAAAACTTTGTTCCTTGGAAATTGCCCAGGCCCGTGTAACTGTCACACTTACTTTTCGATCGATGAAAGAAAACGAATCTTCGATGATTATTACAACTTCCCAAGTTACGATCTACAAACTCAATTTATTTGGACAATAGTCAAGGTTGTACCTAAATCACTTATTACATCTAGCAATAGTGATTTTGGGAGAAGACTCACTAGACTGTACCATTTACCACTTGGTGATACACTTGTAAAAGTTTGTAAATCGTTTTTCATAAGCGTGCTGCAAATATCAAGCAGAAGAATTAATTATATACTAAAGAATAAAACTGTCGATTTCGAAGAAATTCCACCTTTAGATCCGAGAGGCATATCTTGAATTAAAAATTATCTTCGCAAATATTAAAAATCTAATCACTTATTTTCCTGCTTTGCTGCTTATGTCATCAATCAAGATTCTAAAACATAGTATGTTTATTTAACGAGATTGCAAATACGTTTCTGAACCTCTATTGTCAGAGAGGATAAAAATATTTATTGAAAAAAAAAACGAAAAAAAGACAAGAAAATTATAACAAAAAAGATTTTTATTTTTTTCCTTACAATATACGCATACATATTGTGATAAATTTAATATTATTTTCTGGTGTGAAAAAAATTTTCATATTATACACAATAAAATACACTCATAAAAGTATTAAATCATATTATAGAAAAAAATAAGACAGCATAAACAAAGTAGGTCACTGAATATGTACATATCTATCGATATGTAATTGAGAAAACGCAAAGCTCTGGCAATAGGCATCTCATATGCTCGATGATAAAAATAAAAAATAGAAAATACGTCGTGATCGATGTCACGCCTGGATATGAGAATAGGGGTCGAAAAGCTATAGAGGTTTGTTGTTTTTTCTGCGATGTCCGTTTTCAAGGTATAATGGATTAGGCGAGATTGTGAGGTGGAATAAAAATATCCCAGTTCATAATTCAAAAATCGATTCAAACACATAGTTGCATATAGTATAAGACGAACGCCCTAGATCGTAATTACTCGGCTACTGAGCTTACTGTTAATATAAAATTAATCAGTCGTTAATATTAGCTATTTCTTAAAATTCACAAATATTGCTATTTTATTTGATGAATAATAAAATAAGTTGTAAGCTTGTCTGAGTTTTTAATCATATCCTTTTCCACAAATTATTACTTCTATGATAAAATCTGTGTCTCAAAAACGAACTTCTTAAAAGTTACATTTTCACTACAAATATTAAATCATTATATACCAATTGATGTGTCTTTACAGAATCATTTTGTTGCCGCAAAATATCGCTCAACGAATTGATGTTAATATTGTTCACTCAATAAGTCTCAACAGCATGCAAAAAATATAACATTAAAGTATAATACTTCGAAGCACAGTAAGTAAATGTCGGATAAACCAATTGTACTACACCCAATGCTCTTTTTTCCAGAATTTCTTTACAAGGTCGAATGTAATGGAACTTATCTTTTATTTATTTATGTTCTCTACATCTTTTTTACACGTTTTTTTTTTGCACGGAACGAATCCTCAGTGCGAAAAGAAAATTGAGTGTGTTTCACTAATGTTAATCAGCAGAAAATTCTTTTTTCGTAATTAAAAAAAGAGCAAGGTGGATTTTGTCGACATTTTTATTTACTATCGATATTGTTATTTTCAATTGATTTAGTAAACAAGTTATCTCACACAATAGTTCGTTTTTATTGTGCCATTAACGATAGCTTAAAATTTTACATCGTGGACAAAAATCTTTTTTTAAATTTTTCAATTAGAAGTGTAATATCTTTTTCAAGTAGTAAAATTTATTGTTTGATAAAAAAAAAAAGTATTTGTATGATTCGCTTGGACAGATATAGAAGATTAAATACATCTATATACATATACAAAACTGCCTCTCACCCATTCGATCCTCAAAAACCTGGCACAGCGACAGCGATTAGCTAACCACTATTCTCATTCTAGCCCTATTCGTCTATCCCTACTCTCTTCGAAAAAGAGATGTTGAGCAACTGAGTAGCAACAGTTCTCATAGAAAACTTCTGTTTAGATACCTCTATTAGGAGACCATATGCTCCAAGTAAGAAACGGACATGGTAAAAAAATGTTTTATCAATTGTCCCTGCATCTCGCTCAGTATTACAGGTATGAAAAATCTATCCAAATAAATAATGAAATCATTTATTTTTATCTCACCAATTATCTTGGCATTTGATTTTATTTACTAAAATACACTGTTTTCTTTCTAGTAAAAGCTGAAGAGATACAATGCGAAAGTGATTGGGCCATGGTGTATTCCAATCAAAAACAAAAAGGTAACGAATTGATTACTTATTCATCTTCTTCCGGAACAGAATCTTATTCTAAAGACATGAAGAAAGATGAAGATATACTTCAAGCAAATGAGTCAGGAACAGAAAGCGTCCAAATGAATAAGCAATCCGCTGACAAATCAATGTTTCAAAGAATGAACTGTAGGATGTCGGGAAAATCATACATTAATTGTAAAGGAGAATACGTTCCAAAGAAAAATGTGTACAGCGGAAATTGCGCTTGCTCAACTAAATGTCACACTTTCTACACCCTTGACGAAAGAAAACAACTCTTTGAAGATTTTTACAGTCTTCCCAGCAAACATTTGCAAACTGAATTCCTATTGAAACTTGTCACAGCTACGCCAAAGGTTCGAGTCAGAACTACAAATCTAGATTCCAAACGGAAGGTATCCAGAAGGTATTATTTGCCTCACCGCGATACCATCATGAAAGTGTGTAAATCGTTCTTTCTAAATCTATTCCAAATATCGGAATGGAAAGTTACTCGTGCTCTTAAACTATATAGAACTTCGGCTTCTGACGGAAATCAATAAAATCGTAATAAAGGTTCATTAGTGATATTTGATATCTTTTGGATTTCAACTGTCTTCTTATTTAATACTATACATATTATGTAACGGCATTCGTTGTCATATGTTCGTGGTATCGTCTTTCTGAAACAACGATGACCATTGTTTCTTCCTGCCTCTACTTTTCTACTGAACCATATAAGGACTCCTAGTTTCCTGGCTAATGTAATTGTTGGGGTGGATGCAGACTGGTCTTTCCTTTCCCGCATGTAACTTAGCTAAGCAATGACTACACGCGGCCCAAGATGTAAAAGCCTTCTCAACAAAATTCAAGTGTTGGTAAAATAATACCATTTCCGATAGTAGCTATAAAAAATTTTCAAAATGTCATAAAATTATATATATATTCTCATACGTGCAAAATAATGAGGACATTTTCAATATATTTTTATTTCATAATAATCTGAAATCAGATCCTCCAAATTTACAAATATGTACAAATACGCATGTTTCATATGTTCGAATGAAATACGCGTTTATTTTATCAGAAATAATAATATATCCTCGAAGATAAAAACAACTGGAATTGTGCATTACAGCTACATTTGGGTCAACATATCGGTGCAAATTGAAATAAAAAACAGTAAAAACGACGTGTCGCAATGACCATTCAACTTCGATTCGCATTGGCCAAATTGAAATAATATATAAAAAAAACTAATTTCACATTAATTATTATGTGATAACCATCAAATTTGACTGGTCTAAAACATGCCTCATTTCGATATTCGTGTTTGTTTCACAACTCCTTTACTTGTGATGGGTGGACGCACTAGATAAACGTTATACTCTCAAGGACAAGTGTCTTTGTTTGAATTTAAGATAAATCTTGGAAACAATTGAGTTTGACAGACTCTGCGCAGTTATCACTTTACACATAGTCACACAGTCAATCTGCTGTGTTGTAATAATCTGGTGAACATAATTATTAAAATAAATATTTAAAACTATACAGAATAAATATTTGAATACACACAAATGAATGAAAAAACGTAATACATATAGAAAATATAATTTAAGACATCGACTGAGGGTGCATGATGGAATTTCAATATCATATTTGAATTATGGAGATTTTGTACACTTCCGTGTATTTACAGTGTACAAAATCTCAATAATTCAAATTTGACATATAGAAGAATTGATTTGCACTTCGAAATATTTTTTTTCTCGTTAAAATATTTAAATAAATATTTTAATGCATGATTCATCCAGTATTAAACATGGATTCAGAACACATTTACTTCATTTGAACACCGAGCAATCACTCATTAAAATGTTAAATTTATTCCATAAGACGTTTCGGTCTGTGCAAAAATACACCACCGGTCGTTCACAATCTATTATAGTGAAAGTGAATAAACGTTTGTTTCACTAGTGCACCGTATTACACTCGACTCTTAGAACAAGTTCGCTGATTTTTAAGTGCTTTATCATTAATTTGACGCTTCGTAGAGAATCTACAGCTATTCTAAATACAGCCATTTAATAAATATGCAAAACTTACGTGTATTTTTTGAGAGTTAGATATGTATTTGATGTTAAAAGAATGTCACGCGTGCGTCCTCAATCGATAATATTAAGTATGTAAATATTTATAGTTTAAACTTAAGAGGAATTAGTAGGTTTTTCGTTAATCGCTTTCCGTCGTCTAAAAAATTTGAAACATCGAAATAAAAAAAAAATCTTTTACACTCTCAAAGTATTTGTTTATATTATTGCACTTTTACTTAAATCGAAATACTAAAGTTTTCATGCCTGTCTAGCAAAGAGTTGACACCTGTTTTTCAGAAATGCTTTTATTTGCTTTACGTCGTGACTAGATTAGGGTTTATTGTAGGTTATCGAGATTTGATGTCTGAGACAAAATCGTATTTAATAAAATTATTTAGCGATTATAATAGCGCCTATTCACTATTTAAATACAATCTAAAGAAATAACGAGTGTGGTGTCGAGGCAGACGACGGACTCTGAATTAATCACAATGGAAGGTAATTACACTCGACTCTTAGAACAAGTTCGCTGATTTTTAAGTGCTTTATCATTAATTTGACGCTTCGTAGAGAATCTACAGCTATTCTAAATACAGCCATTTAATAAATATGCAAAACTTACGTGTATTTTTTGAGAGTTAGATATGTATTTGATGTTAAAAGAATGTCACGCGTGCGTCCTCAATCGATAATATTAAGTATGTAAATATTTATAGTTTAAACTTAAGAGGAATTAGTAGGTTTTTCGTTAATCGCTTTCCGTCGTCTAAAAAATTTGAAACATCGAAATAAAAAAAAAATCTTTTACACTCTCAAAGTATTTGTTTATATTATTGCACTTTTACTTAAATCGAAATACTAAAGTTTTCATGCCTGTCTAGCAAAGAGTTGACACCTGTTTTTCAGAAATGCTTTTATTTGCTTTACGTCGTGACTAGATTAGGCTTTTTGCAGGTTATCGGGATTTGTTGTTTGAGACAAAATCGTAGAAGAAAATATTTTGAAGAAAGTGAGGCGAACGGAATTTTCAGTACATTGAATACAACGATTCTATAAAGATTTTTGAAATTTATCAAAGATTTCTTGCACTTTTTCTGACTGATATTTAAAATAGAATTATACTTAATACATATTTTTTTTAAATAGAGCAACAAGAAAATCAATTTAACAAAAAAATCCCAAAAAAATAATAAGAGTAATAAATAGTAATTATTTTTCGGGGATATTTTTTAATTACCTTCCATTGTGATTAATTCAGAGTCCGTCGTCTGCCTCGACACCACACTCGTTATTTCTTTAGATTGTATTTAAATAGTGAATAGGCGCTATTATAATCGCTAAATAATTTTATTAAATACGATTTTGTCTCAGACATCAAATCTCGATAACCTACAATAAACCCTAATCTAGTCACGGCGTAAAGCAAATAAAAGCATTTCTGAAAAACAGGTGTCAACTCTTTGCTAGACAGGCTTGAAAACTTTACTATTGTCATTTAAATAAAAGTGCAATAGTGTTAACAAATACTTTGAAAGTGCAATTATTAAAAGAAAAAGAAAATATTTCGACGTTTCATATTTTTTAGGCGACGGAAAACGATTAAAAATTTTCGCGAAATGATAGAAAAACCTACTAATTCCTCTTAAGAGAAAATTTGTTTAATCTGTGCCTAGTAATGAGTTTCAATCGTATTCCGTTGTATGCAGTATTATACAAAATTTTGTAAGTAGTTTATTGATGTCGAATTTATTAGCAATATCACGAAAATATTCCTACTATACCGAAAGTACAATCAATAATGGCTATTCTATTGAAGCTCCCTACGTATAATCACGTGAGTGCCACATACGTGATTATACGTGTTTTGTATTTTCGTTGTCTACGCACTCAGTACTATAAGTAGGCATCAAAAAACATCGGGAAAAGTACCTACTTCTCCGTTTTTTTTTCCAGTATAAAAACTTAACTAGCCACGTATACGTAAGTCTTTATCTAAAGTCCAATGTCATATTTGTAATTTATTTCAAAAACTATGAAATTTTCAACAAAACTTTGTATGAAATAAGAAACTAGATTAAAAATAATAGCACTACCCAGTGGCAGCTCGTGGATAAGATATCTGGGGGTGCTGCGGTTGATTAAAAATGTTTATTTGGATTATATTTTACTATACTTTTACTAAATTATTGAAATTAAACATTACATGTATTTTTATTTCATTATAAAATTAATTCGTCTGTCTTTTTTCCTTGAAAAATATCGCTTTCATTTAGACAGATGTCGCGTGCGTGGTCAAATCGCTGCAACCGCACCCTCACGCAGAACACGAAATACTGTCAAATCGGCAGTTCAGATCAATCATGCTTGAATTTTGTGATATTTAACAATCAGATTTCTTGCGGGAAATGATCTATTGTTTTGAACCTCATGTAGCTCTCTATACGCGTCAAAGATGATATGACCCCATTACACTAGAATAAGCTTAAGTCGTCACATCTTAGATGGTAAATTATTGCACGGACAGAAAATATATTTATTATTCATAAATTATTTAAGTTTGTAAATATATTAGTTACAAAATACTCAATGTACACAAATTGAAGAAAATAAATAGCAATTTTTATAAGAAACAAAACAAATTAAATTATTATGAGATTCTTCTTTCTCTTTCGTTTTATCTATAAATATATCATGTAAAAATATAAGCGATGAATAAATATCAGTATTTTTAACATTTATAAGATAGCATATTTTTTTTATTTAATCGTAATCTTGATTTTTAAATGTGCAGTCATAGATGTAGGAATCACGAAATCATTTATATTTGTTCGTTAACTTTGTAGAAAACCTATTTAACTGAATATATTGTAATTTGATAAATGTATAATAAACAGAATAAATTACACTTTTACTTTTATTTTACCCCTTACATAGTTGTATCAATAATAAAATCATTTGATTGAGCCTCAAATGTGATTCTCTGTTTTTGTCGCATTTAAAAAAATCTTAATCTTAGATACGAAATTCATCAAAATAAAGATCGTTTTATCAAATTGAATTGGAAACAGTTCGGTATACTTTTAATGCGACACCGAATATAAGATAAAACAAGATTCAATCGTCTTAAATACTGAATTTTATGTAATACCGCTGCGTGCAGGATTCGAAAAACAATGGATTTTATAAGTATTATCCAGGTAGATTTAACGTCATGTTATCTAAAATTAAAGCATTGTAATTCTTAATACTAGAATCGACTATCCTAAATACCACCCACGTTTAATTTGAATGTATTTATGGATATCCATTGACATCCGCTTCGTTTACACGCACTAAACTTTTAAGAGGCATCTGGCTTCGGAATTTATTCGTTGCTCCCTCGACAACGATTTTGTGTCGAGAAGTACCTGGTGAACTATTATATAAATTTAGATATGAAAAATGAAGTTCATTATCAGCAAGAGCATATTTTACTAAGTTAGAGTTGCAAAATCAGCAATTAATTCGATGCAGAGAGAAAAAGCAAAATTTTTGACATCGGAAAAACCTTCCAGCAACCATTCATGATTGGTTTAATTCATGATGTATAGATGAGCTGGTGGTTGTCAAATAAATGACAAAGCAAATTTGTAAAGTCACCAAAAAAAAAAGCACACATGACATCAACAAATGCAAAAATGGCGACGGTTATTTTTTTATCGAGCTCACCTGTACCTCTTACTCTATGGGTTGAATTATGTAGGAACCAAGTTGACGAATACCGCTGTAGACTAGCGCTTGAAAAGAGCGATTTTATTTTCCTTTCGTATTAAGCAAAATTTTCCTATCTAAGTTTTATGCAATGCAGGAAATCAGCCTTATTATTTGTATGATGTTGCAAGTGCATATTATAATTTATTTTAAGTATAAATATCCGAAAATACATATTTTCCTTATTCTGATGTCAAAAGAGATCTATTATATTTAACACCCGTAGAACTACATACTTACGTAAAACTAGATACATTACTTTTTTTATTTTTAAGGTGTTAACTGACAATTCTTGGTGGAAAGACATTATATTTTAAAAAATAAAACACAATTCATTTGTACTACTTCCACATATTTATAATGATCAGGACCGGTTTCGCGGTTTGAGCGAAACCGGTCCTGATCATTATAAATATGTGGAAGTAGTACAAATGAATTGTGTTTTATTTTTTAAAATATTACTTTTTTTACTGTATCAACAAAGTTAGGTTCACTTTCATGCTGAAATTTCAATTTCGATACCTTTACAATTTTAAAAGTTTCTTCCATAAAAGTTCCATTCAAAATATAGCATTCTTTAATATGGTAAAAAATTAGAGCTGTAATTTTAATATTTACAAGTTTACGAAAAGATGTGACTTCTTGCCTATTTACAATAAAACATCAATATCATTGAAATAAAACATGGAATAATTGTGTTGTTAATAAACAAATTACCCTTGTTTTTGATATTTAATATCTAAAAAACTTAAACATTAATCTTAAAAGTTGAAACAGGTTTCAAAACTTAATTTTTTTTCTCCTGTAAAATAGTGTCAACAGCAGATAATATAACACTTTGCCATCACAGTACCGAGTTATTCTACAGAATGTAGAATTTTGACTAAATATTGATTGTTTGTTTACAGCTGCTTTGCCTCCAAGATATACATTTCGAGGAATCTGTCTTCCTACTAAATATGAGGCAACATCTGATCAAAATATGACTGACAATTCAAACAGGTCCTCGGTCATTTCTGAATCGCAGGAAATATTTTTTAAACAACTTGGAAATGATAGTTCACAGGCAAGCCGTACTCCAAATATGCTTAAAACCCGAATTCGTAGACGAATGGTGAATGAAACCAAATGGGTTAGAAATGTTAGAAAATCTTGTAGATTGTCTGGAAAATCTTACATTGGAACTACAGGAAAAGTGGTTCCTCAAAAAGTCCTATTTACAGGAGAATGTCCATGTTCTATTAAATGTAATGCCTTCTTCTCTATAGAAGAAAAGAAGAAAATTTTCGAAGATTTTTATAACCTTCCAAGCTTAAATTTACAAACTGCATTTATCTGGCGTCAAGTAAAAGTTCTACCTATACTTCGACCTACGACGAATAATCTCGATTCCAAAAGAAAACTAACAAGGCAGTATTGTTTACCACGCGGTGACACAAATGTTAAAGTTTGTAAATCATTTTTTTTGAAATTATTGCAAATTTCAGAAAAGAAAGTCATATATGCCATCAGGTATAAAACGATTAATTCTGAAGGATTTCCACCTGAAGATAGAAGAGGAGGATATTATGGAAAAGCAGAAGTTTCTAAAAACGGCTATTGTGAATAGTAACGCTTGGGTCAGTCACTGGAATGTATATCTATTAACACCACGTTCTCAACAAAGCTGCCAGGTCACAGAAAATTTTGAAATATTAGCAGAATTAAAATAAAACGAAAATTCTGATCAAAAAAAATTATATCGAGCATGAAATTAATTTCGTAGCTGTAAAAAAATCTTACCTAACCTTATTAAAGCCATGCACAACAATAAAATTATCCAACGAGTTTACAACCCTAAATAAAAAAACGTTTTTATATGCAATTGATTTATTAAATATTTTTTTAAAACTTTAACTAATTGTAATACAACGTAAAAAAATTAATGAGCCAGGGTCACAAAGATAACCAGAGATGACTGATAATGCAATCGCCCACTCTTATTGCAGCAGCACCCGCGAAGTGCTAAAAATTTAAAACTGCCACCTAGATTTTACACTACACACTAATATAGTATTCAGGTTGTTTTATAATATTTAACTCATTGGATATTTAATAGCTTTTAAAAAAGAGATTTCACTTTTTGTGCCAAATAGTTGTAGTTCAAATATTTCCCCTTTCACATGAATCAAATGTCATTCTTATGTATTATTAAATTTAAATAAATATTTAAAAAATCAGACATTGCTTTTTTTTTCTTTTTATGATAAATTATATTACTCGAAGCTTTGAGAGCTCAAATACTACAGTTTTTATAAACGTTTTGTGGTTAATATATGGACAATATGTCTAAGTATGTGTCATAATATTCATAAATTCCAACAGTGATGTATAATGTTTTCTTTAGAGGCAATAGAGAAATGATAAAAAATCATTTATATCTGTTACAAGCCACTTCCTAAAGTAATTAAATAAAAAAGTTAATCAATAATCGATGACATATTTTTGTTTTGAGCAAAATTCACGACTGGGCGTACCAAACTTTATTGAGCCGTGTCAATGGGTATAAATTTTGCAAATCAACTCTTTTATTTGGATTTTTTAAAATTAAGCGAATAAAATAAATTCTTACACTAGTATAACTGAACTATGAATTTAATTGGTGTTGCTTTATAGCTTATGTTTAAATACATCGCTCGGTATATATTATATATAGATACACGAAGACAATTAATGTGTATAATATTTTCGATGGATTCGGCGGTAATTTTGTGGAAATGCAATTTAAAATTGATTATTTTTATTGGTACTAATAGTTGATATTTAGATAGTTGGTATCGTTGAAATTACTTATAGATGTATTTCTGAGAATCCTATGCTATTTATTTTTAATCCTTAACTATTTATTACTCGATGAATTATTTCTACAGTGTTTGTATGTCGATTTTCTCTTACTCAAATTGTAATATTTTTTTATTTACAGATATGAAGCTGGCGGAATATTTTTTTGACGATAATAAACTAGCAATCTTCCCTTCTTCGTCAAGCCAATATTTCAGTGAAGAGCGATCTAGTGCAATGGCAACGTACCCAAATAATTTTCTTGAGATTGAGCCTTACCGAGAACAGAAACACACCGAAAGGAAAATACCACCACATCAGGATAACAAAGAATTCTTCAACAGAAGCGTGAGAATCTCCCGCAGGGTTTCAGGGAAATCTTACATCACTTCTACAGGGACATTTATTCCAGAAAAAACATTATTCGACGAAAATTGCACTTGTGCTAGTAAATGCCACGCGTTTTTTTCTCTGGATGAAAGGAAAAAAATCTTTGACGATTTTTATCGACTCCCCGATATAAAAAGTCAGTCGGAATATATACGTCGACAAGTAAAAGTTGTCCGTAAATTGCGTGTCTATACAAAAAATCCTAATTCTCGAAGGAAAGTAACCCGTTTGTATTACCTACCGAGTGGGCACACTAATGTTAAAGTTTGTAAACATTTTTTTGTGAACACATTACGAATAACGTTTAAAAAGGTCGACTATTGTATTCAAAATAACACCACTGACTGCGAATTAGTGGAATGAAAAAGTATGCTTTGAATTATTTTTAATCATAATTGGACGGTAGTTATGCCAAAAGAAAGTAGCCAATCCACAAAAAAATATATATATGTATAAATATAGGTCAGATGCGTGAAGGTTTACTCTAGGTTCTACTGCAAATAGCTTGGCTGAAAAAATGTATTGTTGGAATAAAACACGATGGAAATATTGTGCTGATCATACTACTTTATTAAAATACACTGAATTATCTTATATTCTATATAAAACAGTCAGTCAGTTGGTCATATTGAAATAAGATTCAATTATCACTATATCCATCGTATAAATAATAACTCAAAATAGTGACTTTCCTACATTTTTAATTTAGTGTGATTGCAAAAGTGCCATTATCTCAGCTTGACATTATTATGGATTGGTTTCATTCTATACAACTACAATTAATTATTATTAGTACGTAATGACGATTAACATTGTTTACTATGACTATAATACTATTTCTTGGTTATCTTTGATGGGCACAGATACTATGATGAAAAAACTATATGTCGTACATATTATATTTTTCATTTTTAACTGTATTTACACAGATTTTTATCATTTTAAACTCTTCCTGATTTTACAATGGAACCCCGATTCATCCTTTTTAAGTTCCGTAAAAAAGCGATGAATTTGAGAACGATAGATCGGTGTTCCACTGTGGTCGTGGATTGTATACGGCATAATATAGTATTTTCTTTCTATATCACCGTATTCTTACTATTGACGGTTGAATCTTTTATAATTGGTTTGAGTTTATACCATTATACATAAGATCTTTGAAAGAAGTGTATTTTATCTAGTATTTACATGTTCAAATATTTTCAGTTTTGATTTTAATTTTAAATTAGAAAATAAAATGTACAAAACTTATAAAGAAAAAATAAAGAATTATGTAATGTCATGTAAGTTTTTTTCTATATACGTTACTAAGCTAAGAAATTCACAATTTCATGGTGGAGTTTTTTCCGCTAGATTTTTTGTTGAATACATATCCCTTAGGACCCTTAGAGTCAAAGAAACCAATCTTAATTTTAGGCGATTTCGAGTTACTTTTAAGTATTGGACATAAAATCACATAATACTGTTAGTGACAATGAGACTAATCAAAAGCATTAACTGATGAACAAAGCTAGTTTAATATTCTTTATGCTGAAAATATTTTTTTGTTAATGATTGATTACTAGGGAAGCCTTTTTGTTTGTTTTGTAAAAAAAAAAAATACGTTTCTTTGATCCTAAGGGGCCGCCAATATTGAACCAGTATAGGGGAATCAATTTAGGTTGAAAGGCTGCAGAAAATTATCATAAATCTTATAATATAGCATTTAATAAACTTCAATTATATAATCTTAAATAGTAAGAGGCCACAGGCTTCTCACACCTATATTAGGCTGGATTCATATTTCATTTTTGTGGAGAACAGTTGAAGTTCGCGTTGTCATTTATCATACTCTGAATATATATTGAAACCATTCGCGTAGACCAGGGGTTCCTAATAAGTGGGTAATATCCCCCTAGGGGTGAATTATAGAGTTCCAGGGGTGGCAATATCTGCCGTTCATTAAATATTTTCATTATTACATATATGTATATTTGGAAAACGCATTTTGAGTCAAAGTTAGATTATCTTGGGAAGGGGAAATGCGCGGACAAATAAAACTATCAATGTAAATATATACAACCATGTAAATATAAAATATAGTTTGTTTAGTGGAAAATGTTTATAACGTTGTAACTGGAAGGGTATATATAATTGCACAAATAGTATTAACTTGGTACACTCAAAGATTACTTTTAATAGTTTGCACTTAGAAACAAATTGATTTAGCATATTACTAAAATTATTTTTGCTTTAATTTGGCTGGCATAAACATTACATTGAATTATTTTAACATGTTGTGTGTACGTGTTAAAGAAATACATCATACAAGTGGATGTCGGACTGCGCAAGTGTTATTTCAACATCTAGTTTTTTCCTCAACATTATGACAATACAAGGTCAAACATTGTTTTTAATCTTACATACGTATTATGTTTAAGGTTTCAGAATTCGGCCAATAGAAAAATTAATTGATGATCCTTCACCATCAACCCCTGAGCCAGAAAAGGTTAAGCACCTCCCAGGTTTTTGCGAAAAAGGTAAATCTGGAAAAAGAAAAAGAAAACGTTGCAAGTATTGCTTCAGCGAAAAGCAAGAAAGAGTAGATTCGGTTTACTGCTGCAAAGGCTGCCCAACTCAACCAGGGTTTTGCCTTGAACCATGTTTTCGTTTGTTTCATGAAAAGTGTGATTTGTAATCATTCAGCTGATTGTATATTTTTATGTTTGTTATATAAATGTTTTAAATTTTATTATTAAATGTATCTGCTATCAATATCAACTGATAAATTTCATTCCTCCCTATAATAGCTTGCATGTATCTTGTAAATAAACAAAATAAAAACAGCATTTAAAAAATACAATTGTATGTTTCCGTTAACTGACGTTATCTAGAACAGTAATTTTAAAAATAAAACGCAATTTGTTTGTCCTACTTCTTCATGTTTACAATGGTTAGCACTGGTTTCGCTCATCGCCAAGACTGACTAAGACTGAGGCAGCTCACCGTTATTAAATTTATTTCCCTTGGGTTTTTCACATCCAGGTGCCAGTAATTGATTTGTAAATAGTATAACAGTGTTTATACCTTACCCCCCTCCACACGTCCAGTAGAATGTAATAACCCCCACCCTTTTAAGAATTAGAATCATTGTTTACCTTAGAAATAAATAACCTTGCGATATGGTTAGTCTGAAGATGCTTCTTAAAGAGGCGAAACGCGTCACGTTAGTGATAAACCAATTATCAATTTTTAATTTAATTTTATATTAAAAATGAATTTCCATAAAGTTACCACCAAATCCATAGAAGATGGGGAAAAAAGAATTGACCAGTTGATAATATTAAAGAATTGACAGTTAACACATTCAAAGTGATTAATAGAATACTGGTGCCCAGCTTGTTTATGCCTGTGGACCGATTAAAAATATTTAACATTCAGATAGAAAATGTTCTTGTATACCGGCGATCATCGGTTATCAAACAATGACCTTGACTACATTATAAGAAATTGACGACTGCACCCTCTTCAATCGAAGTGGTTGATAGTGAAGATTGTTGAAGAGTTGAAATAGCTTTCTTAATACAATCGTATTGGTTCGCATTAGCTCAAATACTTGGCATTCGTCGCAGTATTAATTAAATCGTGTTCCGCACATTCTAAGGAATAAAATTGTGTGAATTCTGAAACAAGGAAATGTTTTAACCAATAAACAAAATTATTTTACTATTTTAAAAATCATTGTTAACTGTGTTTATCTATCGGATGACTTACTAGGCGTGACAAGTGATACGACACTTTGAGGAGCATCTTTAAGACTTTTTTTTATTCACCATAAACGTTCCTAATGTAGCGCATATTGACTCTTATCGAGAGTATCAGTTTTTTACAAGCACTGCTTGTTACTCAGGTGCTCAATCTATGTTTTTTCTAAGAGAGTAGTACGAATGAATTGTGTTATATTTAAAAAAATAATTATTAATTAATTTATGAATATTGTCAATACATTTTAAATGCATTCATGTTTATTGTATCGTGAAGGCACCTTATTGGCATCGTAATTCGATCTTAATTTACGGAAATAATTCTGTGTGCTAAAGGAAGAGAGCGTTAAGCCATAAAAATCGAAAAATTAGTTGAATATGCCAAATTAACTATATGCGTATATGCGTAAAGGGGAAAAAGTACCAGTCGATTCATCGCCGCTGAGTTAGTTAATTTTTTCTTTGAAACAATATGGGTGATTCATTTCTCGAAAAAATTCCAAGGAATAAAAGCGTCAAATTTTATCGTCTCAGGAGGACTTTGGTTTTACCCAGAAAGTCGAAGGCAAGAGAGAGTTGATTCGCGACAACGCCACATTGCTTTCAATCATTACTCTTGTAAGAAATAAGACGCTGCGGATCGGCGAAATGTTATATTTCAAGTGTTTGGCAAGCGCATACGTCGAGTCATTATTTCACACAATAGGAGCTATGAAATGTGATATTACTGAGTGGAAAGATAAGTAGATACGTGATTGTAAAAGGAGACCGTCTGCAAATGTGAGATTCATCGAATGCCATATTTGGAAAACACAATACACTGAGTGAAGAATTATAGAAAAGGGATCGTAAGTCTTTCGCCAACCTCCGATCGTGAAACATTTATTCCGGATTGCAGTACTGACCTCGCCATCATCATCATCCTGCGGCTTAATCACGTCAACATACAACATTGGAATCACATATTCTTAAACTCTCTTCACATCAGTTCCAGACTAGAGGTCATCTGTTTTGCCGTGTCGCTTTTCGGTTGTCAAACGTTGAAGTTTTTGTTCTGTTTATTAATTATAACCTCTTAAAATTATACTGCTCCCTTTATTGAATATTATTAAAATGTCTTGTCAAAGAATTGAGTCGATAGTCCATTATATTTCGAATTAAAATTATTTAAAAAATAAAATTCGAAAGTAAGATAGGGACAAGTCAAAAAATTTGGTCTTTAGATAATTATTAAAAATATCAAATAATCACGTCATTGTTCACACATGTGAATAAACCATTGCGAAAATGGGCAAAGAAGGATCGTTTAAGGTTTTATTACATTTTTTTAAAAAATTTTCATAATCGCAAATCTTGTTTTGGCTCTCCTGAAAAATAGCGATTTCAGACTTAACGCCCTCTTCCTTTCGCACACAGAATTGTCTTTTGACAAATTAGGCAGATTAATAATTGAGAGTTTTATACGATTAATTGCTACGCATTTAGCTTACGCTATTATTGATCATCTACGTGAATCTCCGTCTGCACAGCTTTCAGACGTCGAGCTCTTTCCAAACCATAATAATTTATACAATGTCAATCATGATTTTTAATCGTTTATACGTATTATGTTTAAGGTATCAGACTTCGACCGATTGGAATATTACTTAATGACCCTTCACCACCATCGCCCGAAGCAGGGACACTTATTCACCTTCCAAGCTTTTGTCCTCGAGGTAGTATCAGACATAATCAAAGGAAAAGAAAGCGGTGCAGGTATTGCTGGCACGAAAAGCAAGTGCGAATCGATTCTGCTTACTGCTGTAAAGCCTGTCCGAATCAACCAGGGCTTTGTCTCGAACCATGTTTTCGTTTGTTCCACGAAAGAAATACTTGTATTGTTTCATATAATTAAAGACACAAGTGGATGAAGAAGTTATGTAACAAAATCAAAGTTTTGAGTAAAATTAGGTTAACGTTTTTTTTTTTGTACATTTTGTTCAACTGAGAACAATTTAACTGGCGATGTGTTTAAAAGTTAAAAAAGTTAAAAGTCATACAATTTTATAAACTAATAACTAAGTTTTTCAAAGCTTCAAATGTGTCGTTTATTTATAAAAAAATATACCACTGTTATGATCATTATGGACAAAGGCCTTAACAGCCAACAATTTTAATAATTTTTAATCTAAAGTCCATTCTTCTAATGCGGAGAAGAAAAAAAATTGAAATTTATAATGTCTTACATAATATCTTCATCCACACAAAAAATAGACTCTTTCTTAATGTTTAACATAACACTTTTTTGCACACAAGTCTCTCATTGCATATTTTTTTTTATATTTAGAATAATAAGTACGTTATTTTTATTACTAAACGATTATTCGAGTCATTTATACTAATGTTTCCCACTGGATACTGTGTACCTATTATATGTTTTATACCACCGTCGCATAAACACAGTAGTTAAAAAATACAGATGGTGTATAATATGAATTGTTAACCTATTCTACAAATAATTTTATCGTTAGTGTTTTATCGATGCACAGATCTTAAAATATGTATTTCAATTTGCAATGTGCTGAATCTACAGCAGTGATCTCAACTAGGGCATCCAATCCCGGTTCCTTTTTATGATGCCGGGATTTCGGGGTTCAGAATTTCTCAATCCCGGAATACCGGGATCCTTGCATCACCTGCGGACCACCGAAAATAGGAGAAATATTTTACGAACCAGTAACACAACAATATTATAATTATATGTATTTACGAGTTAGATTACCCGATGTTGCTCGGGTAGATGTTAATAAAAGAAAAGCACTCGAATTAAATTTTCAAAAAAAAAAAAAAAAAATATTTGTTAATAAATACTATTATTTAAAACAATTTAATATGAAAATACCACTATTCTTTAAAATAACCAAAAATTGAACAATAAATATTTTTGTCGCAATTGAATTTTCGGAATTTTGAGGAAGCAAATTTTGGTTTTAAAAAATAACTGGATATCTACTGCTGCTTCTTTGCTGGTTAATAACCGTGACTTCAGCAACGTTTCGCAGAAATTGTATTGACATCTATTCGGTTTCTCCTATTTGTTATTGCTATCATGGCTGAAAAAGTTTTTTATTAAATATTTTCGAATCGCAAAAACGTTAACAGATATCAGTGTAACCAGACAAACATACAGGCATACAGATAAATCAAGCCGTATATGGCAGTGATATAGCCAAAATATTTTTTTTAATATATATCTTCGGCAATATGTTATATGATAGTCCATTCAATTTTTAAATGAGGGAGCATGTCACCAAATAAAAAGAAACAGTTGATTTTTATCTCGGCTATAATAATCATACGTGATTTACAGTGGAAAGTCGGTTCATCGTTTTTAACTGCACCTCAAAAAACGATGAATAACAACAACGATTTATCGGAGTTTCACTCTATTATTATTTATATTATATCTATTAATCTGAATTTCAAACCTGGTAAAATAAAAGACCTAAAAAAATAATTAAATCTTTTCTTTTACCGATTCGTATTTTCGAGAATATTGTTTCCCACCCTTCCTAGCACATTAGCATATTTCACAAAACGTAGTATATTATTGACACTGAATTATCTATATTACTGATGTGACCGATTGTTCAACAGGGACAGTTTGGCAAAATATGTTGCAAGTTTTGGTTGGAATATCTTTCGTAACTTTTCTATAGGGCATCAATTTGATGTGTTTATTATAGTTGTCGTGCTCATCGAAATTACTTTTCACTGTAAATATTTCAAAATGATTTATGTTTTAATGGTTTTGTTTAAAGTCTTCCTGCTCCATTAAAACCTTGTGCCCCACATATTTTTGACTTCTTAGTCTTCGTATTGCATTAATTGTTTTGGATGTATTATTCGATATGTATTTAAACTAATTATTGTTTGTAACAATTTCTTGCATGAAAGCAACAATGAAAACATTTGTAGTACATACTAGTAAGGTCCTAAAATTTCTGGCCTAATAGAATTAAACAATCCCATAAATTTACCTTTTCTTGCATGTTTTATTCGGAAACATTTGGACCTTACTACGTAAATTTTATTTGAATACATTGATTTGTGGATTACTTTTAAAAGGGTAATATTATATATTAGTTACTATGCTGCAAATTATAATAAATAATTTCAGTTCATTCAATATTATGGGATCAATTATTTTTTACGCAAACACATTGATGACGAAAGGTATGCTTACATGAAGGTATATAAGTAATTGTGAATATCGTTGGATTCTGAACTGACCAAAATTTTATTCATGTTTCAGGATTTTTGTCAATAAAATTCGAACCAGAATCTGATGAAACTTCGTCAAGTGATGAGTCTTCAAGAGATGATAATATATTTAAACAACTATCAGCTTCTACCAGTGATCCCACCTTTGATATAAGACAACTTACCAAACAAACAACATTGAAAACAATTAGAAAAGCTTGCAGATATTCAGGGCAAGCGTATGTAACTAGCGCTGGAAAATTCGTTCCAAAAAAAATCCCATTCACAGGAGTGTGTCTCTGCAAGAAAAAGTGTCACATTTCCTTTGACGTAGGCGAAAGAAATTCACTGTTCACTAATTTTTATAGTTTGGGAAATTTTGATTTACAGGTAGCGTTTTTGTGGGCGCATATTAAAGCAGTGCCAAAAATGCGCATCCGAACGAAAAATCCGAATTCGTTTAGAGAAAAAAATTTGATGTATTTCTTGCCACACGGTAGCTCCGAAATCAAAGTGTGCAAAAATTTTTTTATTAACGTTTTTCAAATTTCAAGACATATGGTACGCCGAGCCGTAATGCATAAAACTAGTACTAATGATGGCTTTCCTCCAAAGGATAGGCGGGGATATGCTACAAACCTTGCTTTGTTAAAGAAAAAACAAATGAATACCGATTGAATTAATTTATTATCTCCCCATGTAAAGCCATTTGTTGGGCCGGTGACACTGAACATAAACGTAGTCACGTGTGTGCCTCCTATTCGTTTTCATACGAAAGTAGCCGTGTCGTTTTGTTGGAATGTGTCTCAAATGCTAATGTCGTATTAATACAAGAGCCAAATATCTCATAAAAGTCCGATAAGATGAAGCGAATCAAGATGAAAGACTCCGCTCTCATCCGCGATGCATTTTTTAGACACCGTTTACCAGAAACATCTTCGGTAATTTAACAATATCTCTTAAAACATGGTTTTCCTCTCCACCTGTTTGATCTCACCGATATTCTATGGGTGACGTGACGCGCTTTACGTGGCGTCAATTAAGCCCTATGTCGCAGACCTAAGCATTATTTTGATATATTGTTTTTAACAACATTAAGACAATTTGACACCGCCCCGTACTTACGGGGCGGACAGGAGTTTTCAAAACCCGTCTACAGACTCTTCCTATTCATGCAAATTTAATATGTAATGTCTCTGCTAAGGCGTTCAAAAATAATTTGTTATATTTGTTTGTTTACCGTTAGCAGTAAACAAAAAGCGTGCGACGCTTAGGGAAACGAGCACTTGGCACTCGGCGTACCCGAGAGCTGTGGGTCGCCGACAAAGCCACGGTTTAGTTCGAAATTGCGACCCTATCGTAAAACCACTTGTTGCGTTTTTAAATTGAAATTGTGTATTTTTAACTCTGTTTGTGTATCTGTTACTGCCTTCGAGGAATTTATTAGTATAAACTAACTGCAATTAAAGAGACGGGCCAGTTTTAATAGAAAACGAAAAAACCTGTGAATTATCCTTGTCACCACGCCGGACCTGGGGCAGTCAAAGTGTGTTGACGCTCCACCTCCCCGTCGAGTAGAACTTTAATCTCTCAGACTGTTAATAACTTTATAATCTGTTTCACATATAATATAATCTCAAGATTTTGTTTTTAATTTCAAAATCTAATGCTGTTCAAAAAAATACTTAGTAATCTTTAGTTTAAAGTAAATTAATCTCGTCTTATATCGCTCATCCAATGCAACAAGTTGAGGTTCCAAAAACCAATTGAACGAGATTTATGTTATGTTTTGTTGTTTTTAATGTAAAAAATAATATAACCTTGGATATTAGTTTTTATTTCAACCAATGTGATTTACTTACTAACACTTGGCGGTACAGTACAATAATCGGAAACTTACGGATATTTACACATTTCCTACGGATAATTCTGATTTTAGCCATTTAGTGTTTTTGTTTTGTATTGGGTGAGTGATATATACGATATGTTATTATTTTTTCTTCGTTTTACAGGTAGTGTAACTGTAATATTTCATACTGTTTTTTGTATATTTTTGCGTTATATTATCAATTTTTTGAGTTGGTTGTTATTTATCGGTAAATGTTAAGTTTTTCCGTTACACACGCATGTGTATTTCAATTTATGTTTATAAACAAATTTCTCAAGTAAATGTGAAATTACTTGTTCAGTTTTGTTATATTCAACTGTTTTAACTACTAAATTATATATAATTTTTGAACCATGTTCTTTTTCTTTTAACCTTGCTTGAAAAAACTGTTGAACTTATTATTTGCCGGAATTTTTACATTATTTAAAGTTTTTTTTTTACAATACAATTTGATGTGATGTCCACATTTTGTTTAACGATCAGGACTGGCTTCTCTCATCTCTTGATAATGCTCGTTATCCTGACCATGGGAAAAATGTTGAAGTAGTACAAATAAAATTGCGGTTTAATTTTTTTTAAATATAATATCTTTCCACCAAGAATTTACAGTTAAAATTTTAAAAGAAAAAATATGTAGTTTCACAAAAATTACAAAATGACTATAAAGTTTGTTTTATAATTCTAATTAAACTGAATACTTGGGTATGCCCCGACCGAAATGTGTAAATGTGTACTCGTCCGGTAATGCATTCCTTAATGTGGTATGTATGGATAGTAAATTGAAAGAAAGTCATGCGACTTTTTCGATTTCCAATTATTACTTGTAGTAAAAACGACATCGACTCCGTGGTTCAATGGTGAACGTCGTTGGCTACGGTTACGGATGTCTCGGATTCAAGTTCCGGTACGGACAGTTTCATAAATTGATTTTTGGATTTCTGTTCGTAGTCATGAATATTTGTGAAGTCTGAAACTCCCTCCCATCCATCCGATCCCAAAATCGGGGCGTAGCGAGAGCGATAAGCTAACCGCTAGTCCTGTCCTAACCCTATCCTTCTATCCCTGCTCTCATCGAAAAAACGAGAGGTTTAGTAACTGAGTAACAAGCAGTTCTCGTAGAA
Source organism: Himalopsyche phryganea (assembly GCA_022494535.1). Lineage (NCBI taxonomy): Eukaryota > Metazoa > Arthropoda > Insecta > Trichoptera > Rhyacophilidae > Himalopsyche > Himalopsyche phryganea. Next base: position 5,652,185 of record JAGVSL010000049.1, read on the forward strand.
AACTTCTATTGAGATACCTCCATTAGAAGGTCATATGCTCCACGTTGGGAGCGGACATGATAAAAAAAACCGACAAATCATTTTTATAGGTTTTCAGTTTTTTGGAAAATTTTGACGAAAAATTGGACGAAATTTATTCATCGCCGCGTATTAGGCCAACAAACACGCGGCCGTCGTATTGTGACCGTTCACTGAAATGAATGCTTAATGTACAATTGTCTATGTATCTATTCCATATAGTAAGAGTCTAAACATTTCCGATGTGTTAACATAAATAATTAAGGCATGTGTTATTTATTGAAAATAATAATGACATATATTATTATAATTGTCATAAAAAATATTAATTCAAACCTTGTCAATAAGTTAACTGATATTCTATTTTCAGCTTTTTACTCATATTCTCGGAAAGGAAAACCAGTACTAATGTATCGAGGCAGGACGTATTACAACGCACACGAGAGCGCCAATGGACGAGTCCGTTGGCGATGCTATCGCACCGCCTGTAGAGCAATTGTTATAACATATCAGAATCGAATTATCCGTATAGATCGAACTCATAACCACTGACATTAAAAAATCTTCCAGAAAGTTCTTGAACAGTTAATATTAATCAGTGATTTTCCTGGATAAATTAAGGCTGATTAAATAACATAATGTCGCGTTTTGATATCAATGTGTATTATTAAGGATTCCAATCGAATATTTGAATATATTCGGCTCTTTTATGATTTTCAGAAATTCGAATATTTGTTAAATTATTCGAATACCATTTGTTCATATTATGAATGTATATTAAACCACTGGGATAATAAAAAATGTCATTTGACGTCGCTTTAAGTCTTGATACAAAATATTTTCTTTATTTTAATACAATAAGAAGTATTATGTGCTAACAATTTATTAAGTTTGGCCAAAAATATGAATATACATGACCAAATTTTCACAGTTTGAATATAATAAGTTTTTAATATTCGAACATGTGTTTCCAACGAATATTTGAAATCCCTAGTGATATTGCTATGCCAGATTCGTTCGGTTGCTGTAATTGCCATAATATTAATTGATTGATTTGTAACAGTGTAATTTTGTAATGAAATGATTATTAAGCTTTGTTAAAAAGTGACAAATGTATGTAAATAAGTAATTAAAAAGTGTACAACTTAAAAATGTTCAGGTCCTCGACTCCCACATGGATACTTCTTCTTCAAGATACAATATGGCGTTGTCAAAAAATTGCCTGATCTAACGTTTGTACAAACCCTTTGGTAGAAAATAATTAGTCGGACGAAAATATACCGCATTATTTATTTCCAGATATCTACCAAAACATTTAAAGTATACTTTATATAATCCTGAAAAACGAAATGTTTGTGTCTTTATTACATCTTTATAGTTGCAAAATACATATTATATTCTATACATGTAACATAACATGTAATCAAACATTTATTACAGTTGTCTTGATAGTAAATGTATGAAATGTATGGCGTTAAACTGTTAACCATCAATTATTTGTGGAATGGCATTGTTTTATAACACATTTTCAACTTGCTCTTTCATAAAATTGTGGAATTAGTACCAAAAATGTGTTTATTTTTATACATACAAGGAATAGTTATAACTAAAAAAATGTTTTACAAAATGCCATAATATCATGTTAGTACGTTATTTCCACATTATGGTATGACGATATTGTATGTTTAAGTTTAATCATATCGAAGGAAATATTATAAGCTGCTTATTTTTTATTATTATTACTGCTAGCTTATTCACTAAGCATGGCGGTACGATTGACTGTGTGAATAGCAGGTGACTAAAGTCACACTATTGTTTAGAATAAAGTTTTTTTTTTAAATTTCAGTTTTTTAATCACTCCCGAATTAAAAGGTTTTTTGTATGTATACTATTTCTCTTCACACAAATGCTTGTTTTGTATATTTGTTCTGGTATTATTAACACCGACTGCGAAACCGTAGATGGCGGCGGTGGGTTAAACTTTGGGAAGATAGAGAATCGATTATACAAATTAATTTTCAACGTATTTTTTTATTCAAGATAAATTCAATTGAACCGGGGAAATAAATATGGTTTCGAATTACGAATTTATATTGTGTAGCTTTTCCACCCAGCGAACAACTATCCACAATAGTAAAATTCAGCTCCTGTGGTGTCTCGGTAATGGCTTTACTCTAGCGACCAGTTGGTTCTGCAATTTAATTCTGGAAATTTAATATTCAAAACCTTGGATGTGAGTGTTCGTCATGTCCTCCCCGAGTTTGATCTAGAATATACTTTTAGAACCAATTTTTTCTATAGAAATCTTCCACCTTAACAAGTGTCACATGCTGTAACACAATCAGTGGAAAAACAAAGTGTATCGAATATAACAGAATGTTTAAATTAAATATTCAAGATTGACATATCAGTGTCCGGATATTTTGTATATAATTTATTCGTTATGTGAAAAGGATTTTCAATTATCAGCACATTTCTTTTTCTAAGATTTATTTTGAATACTTATTAACGATTTGTTTTCTCTTTTTTAGCATCGTTTGTGCGATCAACAAAAGGTTTCACGCTTCTCCGCGTGAACAGATATACATATTCCACGAATAAAATCTGCCAAAACGGAAAGAAATTGTGGAGATGTTCTACGCACCACTCTAAGGGTTGTAAAGCGAAAGTTCACACTTTCGATACCAGTCTTGTTTTCTTAAGCGAGATACATAACCATATATCAAATTATCAAGCGAATTTGCCGTGTATAGCACAGTATGACTGAGAGTACATAATATATATATAATGCCTTCTCCATGAAGTACAAAACAGATTTTCAAATGGCCCATAACGGGTATCTGATGCTTAAGTCGAAGAACTATCGTTTGAAACTATTATGCTAAGGAGACTCATGGAACTTCTGACCTATTTTACCTGTTGATTTATTAAGAACAAAATTTAAAAAACAAGGCGCATACAATCTTTAACCTATTCAGGTATGTTGTTTTCTGCTTCAAATATAAATAATGCTGATTTGTAACCTACATTACATTTTGGACTGCATTAAGAATTACAAAGAGATGCTTTGATCGTTAAACGGACATAATAACTGTTGTACGTTGCTTTAGACAAATGTAATGATATATATTTTAATTTATTTAAAAGTAGTAAGATATATATATATATAGAACTGTGTATTCTAGTTATTAAACTAATATATGAAATGTTGACGTCATCTTAATACTGTCTTTCTGAAGAATGTGCAGTATCGTAAAAGTAAACATAAGAATGGGCTGTACAAATAAAATAATAATTTTAAATTTCTCTAGATCCATTTTCAGAACAACAATGGACCAACTCCACTTTAAAAAAAATATAACTACGTAACATCCAGCTATCCGGACTGGTCTTTCCTTAATTATTAGTGAAACTATACATTAATAATATATTTGTTCCGATATTCCGAAAACTGTCCAAATTCTGTTTGAATTGAATTCCGTGCAATGGAATACTAATGACGAAACTTATGAAAGTGTACAAAATGAATGATTAAAATTTGATATTGAAGTTCCATCAAGCAACCACACTCCATATCTTAAACAAACTACTAAATAAATTATTTATGCGTCATCAATTATATCTCGAAATATGATTTCATATAGTTGGTCCATTGTAATTCTGACGTATCCATATATGCGTTATTTTTTCGATTTATGAAAAGAATCGTAAACAATACATAAAATACGATTTATTTTTATTATTACAATAATCGTTGATTTTACACACCGTCAGAAATCTAAACTAGGATAGGGCGAGTCTAAGTCAGGGGTGGCCAACCTTTTGCATACTATGCGCAATTTTTTTCACAGACGAGTTCAGGTGCGCCATACAACTCAAGTAGTTTTTCTACCTTCTTACGTTTACGTTTGGGGTAGGATTTGCTTCACTAAGGGGAGGAAAAAGAATAACTCAATCACGCAATTAAATTAATTAGTTAACGCCAGTTTAAAAGACACACGTTTATTTGAGCACCGATCTACAATAATATTCAGAAATGATTTCTTAAACGAGTTATTCGCGACCTTGTTTTCATGTAATGTTCATATATTCCAAATCTAACAAATCACAGTATTGTCTGAATTCTCATATGTTTAATGCTCTTGCTCTAATTTTATTCATATATTTCACAGATAGCATGCTGTATTTTTAAAGTTTTTTTCACACAGTGCCTCTTAGTGTATAATGCAGGATGATTAAAAAAATCAAGCAAAGTCGTAGTGCCATTGACTTCACCTATCGTTGCTCACTGATTATTTTGCTATAATTATATCTAATTTTAGATTTTCTAAGCATGATTTTACTTTTTCAAATATGGCTGATCTTGTTTTATTATGCCATTCGACTGGCAAATTCTTCAAAGACATTCAAATTTTCATCAATTCCTCTTATAAAAATGTTCAACTAGGCAACTTCACATAATGCACGTTGATTCATCCAAATCTAGAGAAATAATGTAAAAGGCCTTCCAATTACTGAGATACATCCTGAGAGAGTTCCTGAAAACTTCTCGTAACTGTCTGCCTTGATATAGCAATTTCGTTGCTTTGTTTTCCAATATATTTATTACCAAGATGGTGTACAAATATTTAGAGACGAGACTTAACAATTTTTTCGACGCCCCTCACCCGCATGTGACTTCAAACACACCGAACCTCAATCGTACCGCTTCCTAATCATACCGCCTCTCAATCATACTGCGTCTCGTACTCTCTCATAAACACACATTGTTCACATCCTACAATTGTAAACTGTCAAAAAATGGGACGAACTGAAGGAAGGATGAATTGGATAGGAAGGCAGTATGGATTGAACTGAGAGCACTCGGGTGATTGAACTGAGAGCACTCAGTTATGGCGCCTACTTCAAAATAATATGTAGACCCAAGGATGAAATACGTCACTTGTAATCATCCAATGCGCCATGGTTTGGCCACCCCTGGTCTAAGGTTCAGCAGGTTTCTAAAAAATGTGTTTTACTAGGAAGTGTCAACAACACACTCAATCTTTATAATGTCTTGCTGACATGAATACCATTACAATTAAATTATCTATTGATAGAAACCCGTACATGTCCTTATTGTATACTTTAAAATTTATAATTTTTTTGTTTGCCTTGTATTCAATGTTCAAAATAATTAACACGAGATCAATAAACAAGTGTCGCGGGATATCCAACACTTGTGATCGACTGTTCTATGCAATATTTTATTGAAATGTTTTATTTATCCAATAGTAATTATTTATTAACAATATTACTCCACAAATATAATTAATATATATTTCTGGTTGTGAGATAATATGTACCTATTTATATGCGCCTTTAAAAAACATAATAATTCACTTGAATATAGCAATGAATGAAAATAAAATAGTTATATTTAAGACCATAATATCCAATGATCTTTTGCCAAACATGGCTACAAATTTGTCGAAATTAGTTATAGTTATATTTAACCTAGTGATAATACATTAGTAAATTTTATAATAAATACATAGCCAACAAATTATTTAATGCATTAATAATGATAGTAAGCTAATTTTTATGTGTGCAACTTTTATAAAACAATTCATTATTGAACGACTTGCACTGTTATTCATAATAATTTTACGATTATATTTATAACAATGTAACGTTAGGAAAGCTATTAATACTTGACTTACAGAAAAATAAAGGGATGAATATACCACATTGTAAGATAAATAGACAGACACATGTATATTTATATTATTTACGCTAGTGGTCGATACCTTTTCACTATAACGGACACACCGAATGGCTTGCTAATGACAAAGGGCACCTTATATTAATTATGCTGGATGAGGTAGTAGGATGAAATTCAAAATTATATACTCGAAACACAATTAAATCAAGTTGGATTGCCATGAGTCGTGATCGATCAATGCTGTCATTGGTCCCTCTACTAGAGCATGGCGGCAATATAACTTGACTGGCGAGATGAATTGCAACATCACCGTATAAATCGATGTATGTATGTAGCTGTTAATAGCATATTTGTCACAATGCTGCAGTATTCGTATATTATAATAGGTGTCGATGACGATCAACGATGTTGAGGAGACACCGTTGCTCGCGATCTCCGGGTCGCCGACCACTGCTCTATAGTATATACCATGTATTCTGCTGTCTTAAATCCCGTTCTTCTTCTTTTAATACTAAATTCGCCATTATTAAGAAAAATATATTTTTGAATGTGTACATTTTGAAGCAATACAAATATAAAATTTTCCAGTATGTAATGTTTAATATACGACGTGTGTCCAAATTATGATATATTATCACAGCAAGTATAATTGGCAATATAAGATACCGCTCTTTTCTATTCAACTGACATGACCCAATTTTGATCATCATGGGTATATAATTTTTTGAAAGATATGGCAGTAAAATTACATGTTTGCCTACATTTGCTTGAAAATGAAAAAGCATACGAAACAATTCACTTGATATAATATCTGTATATCATGGATGATCTTAATTAACAAAGTAATGTAAGAAACATATATAATCAGGCGCGTGCGGTGGCTTTATCTCTTTCTCGCTCAATCACATGAAAAGTGAAGATGTAAAGGGCATGCGGCGCATGCTCTTGTATCCTTCTTGCTCATACCCAAATTAGGTTGTGCGATAGAGATAGTCATAAGTCCACCGCATGCCGATGATATGTATATATCTGGTTTTAACATCAACGATGTCAATATGTATTATGCTGAAGAAAAATTCATTATGACAGTAAAGTTACAGTGCCATATGAATCATGGAGAACAGTTTAATTTTAGTAGTTGTTTATTATTTTATACATCGATAATTAAACTGAAGAAAAGTCTTCTTAAACACAGTTGTATAACCACATACAAAGTTGGTCATAGTTAACACAGTACACACAAACACACATAATAATCATGCAATACTTCATACCATGGTGTAAGAAGTGTTTATATAGGTGATCTAGATAAAAAAAAATGACAGTCGCCACTACGTGTTTACTGAAATAAAATTTACTATGCTTACGAAAATGTTTTGGTGACATTCAAAATTTGGTTCGTAAAAGTGACATCATATATTTTAGAAAAAAAACAACCATCCAGCTCAACTATACTTCTTGCACCATGCCCTCAAAACTCCAAATTTCAATAAAGACGTTATCATATTGTTGGATTTGGCAATTGCTGTTTGCTTGTTTTAATTTGTGTTATTTCCTAGATAAGCTTTATGATTGTTTAACAACAAAGTGGACATTTAATTTTGTCAAAACCTGTACTTTAATAAATTATGCATTTGCATATTTGACTTGCCCATGAATAATTGAGCTTTTGCGTCACTTAATAGTTCAATTATTTAAAGTGATTTTATATTTTTGTGTTTATTTGATTAAAACGCAATATGATGGAAGACTATTTTAATTATTTTTTTGTTAGTTTTATAAATAAGTTGTGTTTTGTACAATGTAAGCCACTGTTTAGAAATAATGCCGCAATACTAATGATAAATATTCACATGAGATAAAACCTTGTATAATACATATTAGTAATTATAATATAACTATAGTTAATATTATTCACTATCCATCTAGCTCCGATTGACTTCTAAGTATCTGATTGTTGAATACCGTCTTTTGACGATTTGAAATGATTTATAATAATGTTAGACTCCCTTTCCCACTAAATGCTGATACATCCTTAGATGACATGCTTTATTGATGAAATATTCGTGTAGTTCAGTTTATTTCTAAAACACATTTTTCGATTCATTTATCGCATTTTGTATAATGTTAGACCGTGCATTTTTGTATGGGTACAAGCAATTGTGTAGACAATCGTAAATTATTTATCGTGCTTGCGCTTTATGTAATTATTTTTAATCCATTTTTATAATGAAAAATATGTTTATTCGTGTATATACCCCTTTAATAATTCAATCATAGATTATTCGTCTCAATGAAATAAGCTCTGCTGATTTTCTTTTTAATAAAAACTTTTTAAAATTGAAATTGTTTTATTTGTTTACATAATATTTGTCTAATAAGTTAATCGCCAAAAGTTTTTTTGCCTAGCGGATTGCTTGTAATGAAGCATTTTTTGGTTATATTAAATTATAGCTCACTCATTTTTAATCTAAAATGAAGTCATAATTGACAGAATGGTCGTTGATAATAACCTTCCAGATCTCACAATCTTGAATATCGCAGACCACTGACGTAAAAAAGGTGAAAACAGTCTTTTTTTATTATAATATATAATAACCCCTAATAACGTAAGTGGTGTAAGTCATTTTCCCCAAATTCTGGACTTACACCATAAATCGAAAGCTTTGAGCATTATTTTTTCTTGTGTAAAAGCGGTGTATGTATTGTGTAGTTCATATTTCTCTATGTATCGTAGTAACAGTCTAAAAGTTGCCAACCGAACAGTTACAGCGTTTTATGGAGTAGTGGTGTATGTCATCTGTTATTCATAACAAGTTTATCACAGACTTTCGTGTTTTTTTCTTTAAATGCAATACAAAATTATTATATCTCTTATATTAAAAGATGAATAACAACGATTTAGAATCAGACTTTCGTGACGATGACGTTGATTACGAGCCCAGCAGAAGTTTATCTACAAAAGTTACTGATTTAGGTTTGTTCTATTACTACATTTTCATTGTAGTCCGTCGTTTTTTTAATGAAGTGATTATCATGCTAATATTGACATGCCGGAATATGTTGATACATTTTTTTGAGGTACTAGTCACATTAATTTATCTTAATGTTAATAACAGATTGTTTTTGATTTACAGGACCTTTTAATGAAAGTTACACTGCAGAAGCAGATTCAAGGGAAACATTAAAGTGGAGAAAAAGTCAATCAAAATGGAAAAAGAATGGAAAAAGGTCCAAAAGAAATTCCGGGAGCGCTAAAATGTTTACCAATAAAGACTGCAAATGCAAGAATGGTTGTTATAGAAAAATCACTGAAGGACAGAGAAAAAATATTTTTCATTCGTTTTGGGCAATGGACAATGTCGGCCAGCAAAATTCGTACATATGTGGTCTCATAAAGAGACATGCAATCGTTCAGAGGCGTACACGTGATGGAAGTAGACGCGAGAAAAGCTGCACATACAAATATTATTTGCATTTTGACAGTGATAGTGTCAATGTTTGTAAGCCGTACTTTTTGCAAACGTTCCAAATATCAGATGGCAAAATGTCAAGAGCATTGCACAAGGGAAAGTGTGGATGAATTGGAGAAAATTAGAGAAGGAAAGGTCAAAGTGCGTATAAGACAGAATAGAACTGTGTTGATAAAATGAAAAATTATATTAACAGTTTTCCAACGTATGTAAGCCTATTAGAATTGAGCTCATAACCACAACCGAAGGTACTTAGATCTTGGTTTAAATGTTTGAAAAATCTACGAACTATACATACAAGCAAGGTTGCATCGAAAATAGAACAATAAACGTCAGGTAAAGTGTTTTCAGAAATATTTTCCGATTGATATGAAAAATATAACCGAAAAGGGAATGCCTGTTAGCTTTCTTAAATGCAGTGGTTGTAGTTTAGAGAAGTTACCCTCCATTTGATGTGTTTTAATGAGTCTTTGAACAGTCATTCCTCCAGCAAAAATGTTCTCTGCCATACACATCAAACTCAAACAACGTCGTCATCGTTCACTGAAGTAAAAAAAAAGAACATGATGACCTTCTTCCATATAATATCCAGTCCAACATATTTTTTCATCTTCCTGAAAAAGGCAAGTGCAATCGAACATCGGTCCCCTTGATTACATCGAAGAAGTTGATGAATGATCAATTTTAAGTATTAACTTTGTTTCTTTGCTTAAAATATTTTTATGAAAATTTTAAATGATTATGTTTATTTACTACTGTTTTTCGTTCTTAATAAATTTATGAAAACATAAAAATCGAATGTATCCAAGACTTATTCCCTAGTGATAGGTGCGAATAATGAAAGTAGGTTCAGATACACACATAAATGGTGTAAGTCATTGAAATGAAAACTTTCAGAAAAGAACGTTGAAAGCAAAAATGGTATAATTAATTCATTACGATAATAAATAAATGCTACATTTTCATTATTATAATCCACATATGGAGCATGGTTGGTCGAAGAAGTATTTATTTGTGATCTCTTCGCTAGCCTATCGTTTATTACGAATTTTTAGCCAACGCTATTGTAAGAATAACTCTTCAGAGATAAGCATTCTCAAACAGATATCGCAAAAGAACAAGTACCTTAAATCACAGGAAAAAGTAACGAAACTGATTCATAAAATTTGATTGTATCTTTATCAGCATTTCTGTGTATTGATAGTTTATTTTTTATTTTAGTCGAATTCATGCCTTCTAAAGGAGGTCATCCCAGATTACGAGTAGGACAATTTGTGTTTCGCATAAACACAGAGAGTCCAAGTGGAAAAACCCGATGGAGATGTAATACGCACTGTTTTAAGGGTTGTCGAGCCAAGGTCCACACACTCGACAATATTTTATTGTACACACATAATATACATAACCATGCACCAAATGACTAAAACTGAATGTCTGAAATGTGTATAAGTATATGTTTTATAATTGTTTATAACGATAATTTATATTACAACTTAACGAACAATAATTCTTGATATGAATTGAAAACTTTTGTTTACTGAACAGTAATTTTATTTCCCATTCAAAATCTGCTGACATATACAGTACTTAAATAGAAAACATGCAGGAAATGAATGTTAAAACTCAGCTTGTAGTCACTTTAGAAATAAAAATAGCCAGGAAACTAAGAAACCACATAATATTAGTACAGGAAAAAACGATATTACAATGATAAACGACATTAGACAAGTTGGCTGCCCCACCTCCATCCGTTATGTATATAGAGCCGCTGTTACGCGACCATCTTCCATAGAGCAATAACGATCAAGAAAAGAAACGAATTTACTTCCTCATGTTTTGGCCCGATGGAGACCTGCACGGCACCGATTACGTTGGATAACGACATTATTGTTATTCACGTCCAATGTTTTAGTTATATGCATATTTATATTTAACTCGTCATCCCATTACCTACAATGGCCAGTTCGATTTACTTTCATATTTTAAATTTTCATTATAATTTATTCATCATTTTTCTTGACTTGTTGATTTATTCTCAGTTTAATATGTATAAAAATTATTGTAAAATAAATGATTGTGCTCTTTGAAACGTTTGCATCTTATTAATAATACCATTGCTCCCTTCCCCTCCTCTTTTTCGTGGAGAGACCTGATCCTATCATTTTTGAATTTATCAGGATCGGTTTTGTACATCTCGAGCATTTTAAAGTAACCGATACTAATTATTCTGAAAATGTTTAAGTAGTACAAACAAATGTGTATCTTTTTTAAAATTATAATAATTTTCCACCAATAATTGACAATTTGATTGGATGTTATTGCATTTATAATAAAGAAGAATTGAATACATGAGACATTCTTACAGCATATTTGTACACGCCGTTATATTGTATGTAAATTACAAATACGACTGTCTGTCGCCAAATTTCATTTTCTGTCCATTGGGTTTTGAGACGTTCGGTCCCTTGGGACCCTCTGCTTTGAAGACGGTGGCAGAAATTGGTCGAAGGATGACGGACATTACGGGTGAATGTCACTCAAGTGAATACCTAAGGCAGCAAATAAGCATAGAAGTCCAACGAGGGAATGCAGTCGCAATTATGGGTACGCTCGAGGTATCCAGGGGGATGGAGGAATTTTTTTCATTTTTGGCGACGAGTTTGTTTTTAAATGTTTTTTTTTTTTTAAATATGTATATATATATATATATATATATATTTAATTTGAATTATTGAGATTTTGTATTATATATATCTATTTATTCTTTAAATTTAAACTAGGTTTGTATGTTTGTGGTAATGTATTTAAAATAAATGCTTTTACTTTCGAATTACAAATTAATATAATATATTTTAACATGTAACATATTTTATCTGTTTTAGTCCAATATGTCTTCTCGAGTTATGGGAACCTTATGATACGAGTGAAACAATATACATTTTCTAAACATAAAGTAACCACTCTTGGAAAGGTTCAATGGAGATGTTCAACGCATTATGCGAAAAATTGCAAAGCAAGACTTCACTCGATCGACCATCGAATTGTTTACCTGTACAATAAACATAACCATTCCCCATTAGTCAAAAAATAATTTTACTTTTACAATTTCAAGTTTTACTTTTACAATTTCAGGTAAATATTAATTACAGTTTTTACGATTGGTGTTAAAAATATACAACATTTCAATGATTTTATTTTTGTAAATTATATGCGTCGGCGTCCGTGGCGCAGTTGGTTTCGTCGCTGGCTACGGTTACGGATGTCTCGGGTTCAATTCCCGGTGCGGACGGTTTTCATAGATTGATCTTTCAATCGATTTATGGATTTCTGTTCGTAGTCTGAGTCCTCCCTCCCACCAATCCCATCCTCACGGGGCGTAACGAGAGCGATTAGCTAACCACTAGTCCTGTCATAGCCCTATCCTTCTATCCCTACTCTCTTCGAAAAAGAAAAGGGAGGTTGAGCAACTGAGTGACAAACAGTTCTCGTAGAAAAAAATCTGTCAAGATACCTCCATTAGGAGACCATATGCTCCACATTGGGAGCGGACATGGAAAAAAAAAAAAAAAAAATTATATGCGGCCTGGAGTATTCGTATCAAATATCTGCGACGCAAATTTTAAATACATAAATATGCTCTGATTTATACGGTATATTGGTTCCTCAAAAAGCCCGCGTAATTCATATAATGAAACTTGTTTGTCTTCAAAATTCAATTAAAATGTGAATAAAAATTATCCGAAAACCGTGTAAAACGAAATTTATCCGCTTAAATCTTAAAATGGATGAACCTTTTAACCGCTTTAGTCTAGCAACGTGTAAATCCGGGGAGAGGTATATATTAATTTTAAAATCTTTCGCTAGTTTTCTATTGCTGAAGATTTGAAATAACTGTTAACTCACGATTTTTCACTAATGTAAATATAAAATTAAATACTCTTGACTGTAAAAAGATGTACTATTTAATTATTTTTTATAAATTAATGATATAAATTGTTTTGTATGTAATCATTGTAAATGGGTGTCCACATACAATAATATTTTGAAATTATTGCTCTTGTAAGACAATAGTAAATAAATTGTATTTAATTAAAAATCGTATTTTACTTGTGGTCCATTTAGCAGCGTAGGTCAACCGATTTATCGATTGTTTTTGGTTTATCTATCCAGAAGCTCCGAACGAGCTGTAGTGAAAGCGATCAGCTTACTGTTCTTCATTTCCTCATCCCTTCGTTATTTCCTTACCCTCTCCGACTTACAACCAGTTAACTTACAACCATCTGTTGAGATGCTTCAAAAAAGTAGCGGAGATGGAGTAATACACACAAATATCACACTTGAAATTTATGGCGGCAACTTGGTGGAAAGTCATTATATTTAAAAAAATAAAATATACATATCTACTTGTATTATAATTTCACAATTTTATCGATGAAACAGAATCGATTTCGTTAGAATAAAATACAATTAGATCGACTAGAACTATTTGTATAAAATTATTTACGAAGGTGTACAAAACAGTAATTGGCGTATGATTATAAAAACAATTTACAGTTAAGAAATGATAATATATATATGCGACTATTAACGATTAAAGTGTTAACGATCTCTTGAAAGTATATTGATATAATATCTATAATCAAAAAATAAACCGCATTAAAGGTGACTTAAATATGAAAATATATTGAATTCAAAAATATTTCACAAATATTCGTTAACAGAATTGAAATATGGGAAATGTATACAGCTTAATGACTGATCCACTTAAAGAATGTCAATGCTAATAAATTTATATGATAAAATAGGTATTAATAATAATTAGAATCAATAATGTTCAGACAAGTGCTATATTGTCGAAACTTCTCGATAGACTTCTTTGCCAATTTGCTTCATGTCAGTTCCAATGTTATAGTTTTTTTTATGTTCGTAGGTCACACTGTTAATTCAATTGAATTATAATTTGAAAATATTGTTAAGTAATTAAATTTGAATTTACTAATTTATTATAACGTTAATGTATTTTCAGCCCAGTTCATTGTATCAGACAAGGGCAAGCAAATGATCAGACTCGAGGGATATGTTTTTCGACTGACAAGTACGTCGCAGTTGGGAAAATCGCGTTGGCGTTGCGCCGTCGACAACAACCGAATGTGTCGTGCAGGGATTGCGACAATTGGCAACAACATCGTCTGGGTCAGAAACGAGCATAATCACCCGCCGAAATACGACAAATTTTTCAAACCGATCTTCGTTAGAGGACGCCATGTACAACCAACGACATTGCAAACGTTTATGGACCACGTGGGGATTTAACTTATCTCTCTTTGGCTTGGGTGCAAACGATGCGCCCAATAGAGGATTTTGCTGTATATCTTCATTAAACCTAGTAATTAAAGTGGAAATACTGTTTCATCGAAATGAGATCTATACAAAACAGTAACAATAAATCACTGCCCTGAAAAGGGTTTTGATTTCAAAATACAAATATCACAAAGTTAGGTTTACAAATTACCTATCACTTAATACTCAAGTTTTATCGTACTTAATTGTCACATTTTCAACCGTAACACACCGGTTTTAGCCCACCATGACTTTAGCCGTAATGCGTAATTTACGCATCCTTGTTCGTTAAGAGGAGGCCTGAGCAAACTCCGGCAATACACGTATTTTTATTTGGCCCGCGAGCTATAATTGTATTTCTGAAATTTTGAGTATCTTACAAATTACCTTCTCTATCATGAATCTTGATAAAACTCTATGATCAAGTACCACCGATGAACATATGAAGCAGTTATAAAAATTTCAACGCCAAAATTATCAACATTTGAAATTTTACTTAAAAAGTTGAATGATATAAAACAGTTCTATTTGTCTTATTTAGTTGCTTATTTTATTTAGAAGAATCACTTTCTCTGTTAAAATTCCTTTTTCATAATGAAAAGGTATATCAAAAAACAGTATTTTACTTGCGGCCCGTCGTTCATTTTCAATTATTAATGTGGAACGTCAGCCAAAAAGTTTGCCCAGACCTGGTTAAGAAGATCGCATTTGTAGTGCAAATGCCGATTTCGAACAAAAACAGATACGCGACTTACTATCTTACTTTTTATCAATCATTCCTAGATACATATATCCACTAAGATATCTAGTACTACATATTTATACAAATGGATAAATGAAAAATTTTTATGTCACAATCTTGCATTCAATTATATTTATAAGTTTTTCCAACGTGTATATGGAATGGTTAAACAATTTTTATTTCAACGAGTTTTATATAGCTCTAAGTTTTAAATATTTTTCAGGGTTTAAATGATCATTTTATACAATTAGAAGCACTGTAAAAAATGGTGTGGACATTTTTTGAAACTAATTTCAATTGATTTTTTACTAACATTCCGAATTGAAACAAATATAAATTTTCAATATGTTCATTTATGTTCCCAAATGAAATGTCACAAATTTTAATTTTATTGCTAGTATAAATAATAAGTAATCTTTCGTACCTGATGTAATATAGGTATAAATAAATTAAAATATAGAAGCAATACGATTTGGATTGATCCATAGTAAAAACATAATACAAATTTAAAGTATTATGATTTCATTATTTTAAATAAAACTTCATAAATCACTTTATTGTGAAATTAATTCCACAACCTTATATTGATGGTTTGCTCTAAAATATAACATCTTAGTTTTCATGCTTAGCATATACTATTTCCTGTACAATTAGACCATAAATAGTGTTACAATGAACTGATAGCGCATTCCTGAAGATTATTTTCTTACCACCGGGAATGTCTCAGGAGCAATTGTCCACGATTTGGTGACTTGCACTTTAGTTCACATCATATTTTTTTATGATTTGCCATAATCATCATTATACATTTTTATTTATGTCCTTTTTTCAAAAGTAAAATCAATCATCCTCTTCAAAGTTAGATCATGCGTTTGTGAGTACTTTGAAATTGATGGTGAAGAATTTACGATGCCTTCAAAATCATTGATTCATTTTCGAATTTAACGTAGAGACTGTGTATCAGGCATTTAATTGTTATTTATGTCAGATAAATCATTATTTAATATTATTTTTTTCTGTCCTGTAAATATGTTTTTATTGAAACCTTGATTAAATTTAGTTAGGTCAATAAAAATAACGTAACCCTAACCTTATAATATTAATTTAAAAAGGTCGAGGATGCATTCATCATATTATTTATTGCTACTCTTTAAATAAAAAATATTTTTTACTCTTAGCATAAATTCTTTTGCTTATCGAGCCGTACCCTGATAGGATTCCTTAGGTTTATATGTACAAATATATTTATGTTTTATAAACGAAAAATTCCATATTATATATATATATATATCATTTGGATGAAAAAATATTTTATGAAGTACTAGTGTTTTTCAGATGAAAAAGTTCATAAAACATCAGAACTGACAGTTTACTTTTGTATAGTTCTAATTTGTAACCATACCCTTTTTATTTAAGAGGCATACAGCCGAAATATGTGTATATTTGTCAGTATTCTTTTGTACCGTTGTATATAACATGTTGTTTTTATGCATTTTTTTCGTGTTAATATTAATTGTTTTTTAATAAAATAGTTTTTTTAATCACTTAAACGTGTTTCAGTTAATTTTATAAAAAAACTTTTAATAAAAAATCTTACTCATAAAAATCCATTTTATTCAACCATTTTGGAAATTAGCTTTATCTGAAAATACTGTAGATATTTTGGTAGTGTGCGTTAATCCATTCATTTTTTCAACTATATCTATGTCTCTAATGTCTCATATATCTATGTCTCTAATGTCTCATATATCTATGTCTCTAATGTCTCATATATCTATGTCTCTAATGTCTCATATATCTATGTCTCTAATGTCTCATATATCTATGTCTCTAATGTCTCATATATCTATGTCTCTAATGTCTCATATATCTATGTCTCTAATGTCTCATATATCTATGTCTCTAATGTCTCATATATCTATGTCTCTAATGTCTCATATATCTATGTCTCTAATGTCTCATATATCTATGTCTCTAATGTCAAACGAGTGGATGGAGCATCTTCAAACAAACGTTGTTGTTTTACGAGACAGAGTAAGGATGGTAGGGTGGAGCTAGGAAAGGAAAAATCAATTCGTTTAAGTACTCGTATAAGGGATTAGAAAATGTGGACACCGCAATCAAATAGGACGGACACACACACACAAGAGCGCTAACTTAACCTTAACACAAATTATCAATTTCTTTAAAAGTACTATATATTGAACTCTCACTAACTACAAAAATATTATCTTAAATCAATTAAACTTCAATTTTAATTTGCTTAATTTTCAAAATCGTTATTTGGCCTTTTCCCGAGATCACGGATTCGGTAATAGGTAAAGATCCAACAATAAATAAACTTTTTTTTTATAATATTTTCTTTTCTTTTCAGTTTGTATCATAAAATCCAAAAGAGGTCGGGACATGATCAAATATGGTGATTATACATTTTCGCCCCTCAAAGTACAGCCAATGGGAAAGTGCGATGGATATGTTCTCAGTCAAGAAAAGGGTGTAGGGCCACTTTGCATTCTATTGATAATACAATTGTCTATGTTAAAAACATTCATACCCACCCAGCCTAATTTCAACATGGTTATCAAATATATTTTGCATTGGTTATATTTATGTATTTTGATGAATTGTCTTACCAAACGTATTTTTTTACAAAAAAGAAAGTATTTTTGCATTGATAATTTTTTCTTATTTCAGACATAAAATATTGAGACACAGAATTTCGTCGTTTTATTTTTATAGCAATTATTCTGAAGAAGGAGTCCCTCAACCTAAACAAAATATCTAACCGTCCGTGAAAAGCTATTGAAAAGCCAGAGCAATCCGGGTTAATTAGGGACGAAAGGTACGTATAATGATCAGCATCAGTTTCCCCTATCTTATTAACCTTCTGAATCTTTTTGGAAACTGCGAAGAGGGATCTCAGTTTTTTGTTATTTTTATTTCTAAGGTGGGTTCAGCCTATGTGCAGTTTATTTTTATGTCATATGAAATACCGGAATTACAAAAATAGTCGAATACACACTAAAATAAATTGTTCAATATAAATGGAGATTACCAATTAACAGTGAAATTACAACTACAGTGATCGCGAATTTGATTTAATTTACAACTTTTACGAAGAAACTACTCCTGACGGAACGCAAGACGTAAACAATGCTGCACTCGTTTTACTTATATTTAATCAAAACTGTATTAAATTAACATTTCTATTTTGCTTCATTTTCACTACCGAAATACTGGAATTTTGCATTTTAAAAACCGGTATATCGGTATCAAAAAAAAAACAAAAAGTGAAAATATCAGCAACCCGGTATTGGAATCTCTAGTACAAACTAGAGAACGTATAAAAAAAATAGAAAAAAAAGAAAGAAAAGACTTCGATAAAAAAGAGTGAAGTTAGTGTAAAGATAGATGGATAGTATGGATGTTACGTTAAAATTTAAAAAAAATTGTATAGATGAAGCAAAACAGTACAGAGGAAGCAAGTTTAACACCACTTCGCACTGTAAGCTATCATCATAGCTCGTCGATAGGCAAGATATTGCGACAATAATCCTCACGGCGTGGTTTGTAAGTACCCTTCTGCATTTAACAGAGATTGTTTGACAAATGCCCTAAACAAAAATTGATAATAATGGTAACAAGAAACACGGGTATTTAATAAACTACGAATATATAAGAATGGGCGCCAGTCTGAAAACATACTTTCAGACAAAAAATATTTTTCAATAATAAAACACTAAGAATGGTGACAAATTACATTTTAATATAAAAATGAATGACCACAAATTAATACAACAATCAAGTAGAAAGCTAAAGTAACCTCGTGTTTAACAAAAATATGACTATTGCTTAAGTTAATACAATAAAATAACAAAACAAAATATATAAATATGATACTGATAAAGATGTTACTTCCATCAGTGCGCTGGTCGCTTGGGTAGTCCTTGGAGGACCACCGGTTGAACGCCAGACCTGAAGTGTTCTATAAATCATCTTCCTTCTTTTAGCTTAATTACACATTTAATTTTAAAGTGATATCATTGGTTCTATTTTGTTTATTACGGCACGACTTGATTGGTCAAGCCGCGTTGCCGTAATAAACATGAAATTGCCATTATGCGGACATTAATAATTATTTAAATTTTTGCTTGTTATACTTTATCCATTTTATTTAATAGTTGGATAAAAAATTTGTAATGTTCTACATTACAGTCTTAATATCAATTTTCCGCGTGTAGTCTAACTATTGACTATATCAATCAAGATTTTGTCTGCTGAAGGTTTTGCATGGTGAAAAAAGTGTTGATTTCTTATGTTTGGATATAATTTGGTTTAAAGAACTAATATTTTAGTATTTATTCTACGTCAAAGATTCATGTTGTATCATATATTATAACGATTACCTATATTTCTGTTTCCAGTTGTTTTCCACATGTCAAGAAATGGAAAGCCACTCTTGACGTATGAAGACGAAAGGTATTATCTTACCACTAAAACGAAGAAAAAACAACATTGGAGGTGCTGCAAGTCATCGAGAAATTGTAAGGCGAGGTTGCACGTAATGGCGGGTCGCGTGACATATGCCCGGGCAGACCATAACCACTAATCTACAACCCATTTATAGTTATAACAAAAAACTTAGTACAAAATTACTTAAATCGCACTTTCACCCTTACTTTGTTACCGTGTAAAAAGCCTTATGTATAAAGCAAAGCACTATCGAAAAATTTTAATATAACTAGGAATTATTACTATGTGACATTGCCACTTGTCAGCATTTGCTCAATACATTTGATGCAAAAGACCCGCAGTGACAGATTGTGTTTGTGATGTGCGTTAAAAATTCACTCACCTTCTTGGCAACACCGTATGCTGACAACAATATTTAAATATATATTAACAATATATAAGTACATTAAAACAGACAGTAACAAATTTTTGCGGCCCACTCAAAATCTAGTAGTCCTCGGACCACCGTTTAAGAAATGTGACATAACACAAGGTGCTGGGCAGTATATATTCTTAAGTTCGTTGTGAAAATTCGCAACATGATGATTGCACATTACATTCACTTTTTAATGAGATTTAATTAAGGAAATACAAAATCCTTGGTTTTTTTTTGTGTAAAAACATTATTGAGCGATTATAATTTTATATCATTGTGCAATATCAATACGTGAGAAAAGTTTTATTTATAAATATATTTATTTATTGTTATTAGATGGAGTTTTTCTGAAATTATATATAAAGTAAAGACAATGTAATTTTTAGTGGCGTATCGCTTCTCTGTTGCTAACTTCGAATGTTTTATAAAATATGAAACATTATTAATTGATATTTTTAAGTACCTGAAAACTGACAATTAGTTGATGACTTATTACGTTCAACAATTAATGATATCGAAAAATATGAGACGTTTATATTTAAACAATCTCTAATCCTTAGTTACTATGAACGTGTTCAAGAAATGTAAATAAGAAAAAAGAATTTACCTTTTACTTGTGTTTAATCAATCGATGTAGGTAACACATTTTTTTTTCATGTCCGCACCCAATGTGGAGCATATGGTTTCCTAATGGAGGTATCATAACAGAATTTTTCTATCAGTGCTGTTTGTTACTCAGTTGCTCAACCTCTCTTTTTTTCGAAGAGAGTAGGGATAGAAGGATAGGGCTAGGACAGGACTAGTGGTTAGCTAATCTCTCTCGCTACGCCCCGTGAGAATCGGATGGGTGGTAGGGAGGACTCAGACTACGAACAGAAATCCATAAATCGATTGAAAGAACAATTTATGAAAACCACCCGCACCGGGAATTGAACGCGAGACATCCGTAACCGTAGCCAACTATGCTTACCGACTGCACCACGGACGCCGACAACACATGTTAGAATCATGATAATATTTCTTTATTTGTAAATTATGTGTTCTGTGATTAAATAAAATGTTACATAATTTTGATTTTTTATGAATTCTACTCATTTTGTTGCCCCTTATAATATTATTTTATAATCCATTAAAATACACTACATGAGCGGAATAAAATAGATTTTCAACAAGTAAATTGTATTCTTAAAAGTGTGTATTTATATTATTTTATTAAGAACTTTTCTTTTCATTTTTTCTCTCTTCACCAAGCATAATTATATCGGTTCTTAACCAAAGACATCGGATTTGTAATGTTTTGACATTCTTCTACTTTCAGAAACAAAATGCTTATAGTGTTTCATATCTCCATCTGTAAAGAGAGTTTGAGTATCCAGTATTCTACTAGATCTTGTTAAACGCCTACTGTTTAAGAAACTCCAAGAGCGTTTCGTACGCCTCGCATTGATCTTAGTTAAATAATATATTTTAGTTATTTGCTTGCAAAAACTGAAATTAGTTTTCCAAGAAGTTTCTTATTAACGATTATATTTCCATTGTATCATTTTAGATTCTCCGTTTCGATCGGGAGTAAGAATCAAAGAAGAAAACTTGGCAGATTTCGGTAATATTTATGAGAATTCTTCAAAATATTGTGCACAATCACCTTCGTTGGATTCTGGCGGCTCTCATTCGCATTTGAGAGCTCCACTGCTTTCGCCGTGTCACGTTAAACCAGAATTAGTGAGTATATATGTAGAGCCATGTGTTGTTTCACAAATAAGTGGACCAATAACAACAACCCATGACTCTACGTCTATCACGGTTGAGCCGACGCTGAACAAAAACAAAGGAAAACGTGTACGGAAAAACTATCCATCTTCAACACGAAAGGCAGGTGAAACAATAGACATCCAACGTAAAACTCTACATAATTTAGGAAAAGTATACATATCGCGATCTGGAAAAGAACGAGAAGCAAAAGTTTTGCAACCGCCGTGTGGTAATAATTGCAGAATTAAATGTTACAATAGAATCTCCGGTGAAAACAGGCAAAAGATTTTTACTAAATTTTGGGAATTGGGTAATCATTCAAAGCAGTGGGATTTTATTTCCATGTATACAAAACGTCAGGGAAAACGAAGAATCACGACCAAGGAAAAATCTAAGCGAAATTATGCCGTCAAATATTTTCTCCCGCAACATGTCGAAGAGGATGGTGCCGATGAAATGATTAACGTTTGTAAAGTGATGTTTATGAATACAATTTCGGTTGGTAGTCAATTTATATTAACGGCACTCAGAAAACACGACGAATTTGTTGGATTGCCAACTTTCGATAAACGAGGACGACATCAAAACCATAAAAAAATTATCAGTGACGCGATGAAAAATAGCGTTATATCTCATGCAGAATTATTCGACACGATGACTCTACACAATAACAAAAAGGACAACAGTGCCAGTTTTGTAAATATGTTTGAAACGTACAAGAAATGGTGTACTGATAACAATTATACAGAAGTTGTGAATACTGTAAGACAATACAGGGATATACTAAATATCCATATGGGAATCGGCATCGTGCAAACAAGAACGGATTGGGATAGTGGATCGAACCAAAACGTGGATACTGAAGACGAAGATTTCAAATACGATGAATAAATATTACGGACGCCATGAAATGGAAGCCGAATGGCTCGAATAATATAATATATGGTTAACTTATCCCGTAGTGAGGATATATCACGTATTTTTTTCATTGTAACATTTTTATGATATGGTCTGTCCTCTGGTTGATTTTGTGTGACTTTGCTATATATTATATCATATATTTATAATAAGTATTGATTTAAATTTAAAATACAAATTGTATTCCTTAAAAATTTTGAAGAAATACTCCTCCCTGGAAGGAAATATTGTTTTCGTATTTAAATTAACAGTCGGTTCATAGGTGCATGTTCATTGTGACCAGACATACTTACATAAGATAAATGCACAAAAGACAAATACTTACAGTGACGATTGTGCATAGATATTCATATGCACACATAGATTGTGGAAATGTAGTTTGTGCGATTGTCATGCGTCTTGGAATTGATGGAAATGACAAAAATAATATAATCAAACTTTGTGTATTTATTTAATCAAATTTAAATTAGTAATATGTCGTTAGCGAACACTTGAATAATTGAATAATAAATTACAACAATCTTGAACGAATCGGTTATCTAGCAAATTATTGTGACTAAAATAAAGTTTTTAGAAGAAACTACAAAAGCTAAAGAATAAATTTCATATTGCTAGTAAATTTATAGTATATTCACATTTAAACTGCTGTTAGAACATACAATATTTTTATGAATCACCTTTTCTTGATTTTTTAATTGTCAGATAAAATGCTTCATTGTTGAACAAAGACTTCTATATTATCAATTATGTGCGAAATTTATGCTAGAAAACCTGCATTTAACATAATAAACGTATTTTATATCTTTTGGATGCTCTTTAGTGTTAATGTTGATTAGATATTTAACATTTCATTATTTTTGAATGGTTAACTAATTTCTTTTAAAATTTTCCAATTTGATATTTTGGTTAACGATTATTTACGAATTATTGAAAACTCATCATATTTTGCTCAGATAAGGAATTTTTAATGTAGTTTTATTACTGATTTCAGATTAGTATTTATTGATTTGTAAGAGGTCCTTAACATTTTAATTGTAGACTATTTAATTTCGTTTATGTATAATTTGTTTGATTACTTGTAACTTCTTGTCATTGTTCATGAACCATTTGTTTTATATACGTTCTAATTGTTAACTTCAATTTTAAATAAATAGCCCCGTTATGATTTTATTTTTATCAGCTGATAATTCTCGTGATCATCATGGAAGTAGTAAAAACAAAATGTGTTTTATTAAAGAAAAATCACGATTTCTAGTATACATTTTATTAAATTAGAAAGATTTATTGTTTTTTAGTGTTTACATTTTAAGTAGTAAAAATTGTACCCAATGCTTTCTTTATATATTCCGCTATACTATCTAAATATATATTATTTACAATACCAATGACAACAAAGTTAATTTTTTACTCTCCTAATCTAAAGTTTATCATCTAATTTCTATTATTCATAACTTGCTTACGAATATCAATACTATTTGTGATGTACATACCAATGCAAATTCCATGCAGGCTATGGTTTCGGTTTTTCATTTTTTTTTTTTTATATTTCAGGTTTATCATTTTTTTATATAGTACATATATATATTTATTTATTTATAAAAAACATAGGCAAATTATAACTGCAAAGAAAATCGCGGAGTCAATATGTTGTGACGAAAATAATACAACAAACAACGATTATAATGTTTACTGATACATACAAATTTAATGAGAAAAAACAGATTAAATTGAGAGATATATAAAAAGGTAACATTTCTTCTATGGCATAATAGTGTTCATTTCAAAGTCGGGTATAATATGGCACCCCGTCTTTTCCGCCGGAGAGAAAACCCCTACCGTCGGAACAAAACCGGCCGAACCAACACCGACAATACCGCCGCCGACATAAGAGCCGGAACCGTAATAAAATATCAACACTTTCTATTCATGATTTCATCAACAAGTTACAATTATTAGTATGTAATAATATTATCATAAAATAGTACGTGCAAGTAGATTCAAGTGATGATTCTTCAGAATTTAAAATGTAATAATATATATTATTTAGAAATGTATTAAAATATGTCTAAATTGGAGAAAGTTATTGTGCCAATTATATTGTATTTTTTCAATATCCCACTCGACTAACTTTCAAAAAAAGCTGGTACAACGTAAATGTGATAAAATTCATAGAAGCTGTTATTTTTGTTTTCACCGAAAAGGAGTTATAAATAATTTCCTAATATAACTCGTTCTTTCTTTTGCCTGCTCGTTTTTATATGTATTTTTCAGTATTGTATAATGAAAAAGATATGAAATCGTCTTCATGCTCTTGTCTAAAGGTAATCCTAAATAGATGTTCGAAAAGTTTATATATTTTACAAAATTCATTTCGTCTTGGGACTTGTAAATGTAAAAAAGTGTTAAAAACGTAAAAAAAGACCTCTCGTGTCCCTTGAAATATAACCGCTGATTATTTTACTACCGGTAAGTCAAATATTTTGTGAATTTTTCTTCAAATTATTATCTACCGTAAAGTATGGTGATAGCAACAGTTTTGAACATTTGAGCGAAAATAAATATTGAAAAATATATTTATTGCATCACTCCATTCGTCGGGGTGAAAAATATACATTTTAAATGTGTTTATTTCGAATTAAACGTGTTTATATCGAACAAAAACATCTCAAAAATATTTTTCATATAAGAAAAATAACGTTTTATAGAAACCTACAAATCCTTATTTATGCTTTTTTTTAATAATTCAGTCAAGGAACGAATCCAATCACAGCAGAATAAAGAACATATTGTGCATGAAGGGTATCGGTTTCGCAAAGCCGATAGTTTGGCTCACGGCGGGACGTCATTGAGATGTCTAAAAAAGGATTGTGCTGAAAGTGTAAAGATGACTCGAGATGGCGTTGTAACTGTTGTTAAAGAACATACGCACGCGCCAAATCCCAGTGTAAATAAAGCAATTGAAATCAAATCAAATATTCGAGAACGAGCATTAACAACTGTTGAGACGCCTCGTCAGATTATTCATCAAGCGACTGCTGGAGTTCCTTTGCACATTGCAAATTTTCTTCCAGAGTATAAGTCTTCTCAGCGCACAATTGAATGACACCGAAAGAAACTCGGTATTTCTAATCCTTAAGAAGACATTGAGAGATGAATAAGACTAGCATTATTTTGGACTTTGAAAAGGCTAGCCAAAATTCTTGTTCGATGGTCTTTCCTAGAGCAGAATTAGTTGAATACTACTTTCATCTCGGACAAAGTATTCGGCGTAAAATTCAAGAACTTCATTTAACAGTAGCATATGGTGATGATGAAAATATTCGAGCGTGTCCCAAAATGTTGCTCGCTCTAAGTTTTATGCCGTGGAAGATGCTTCTACTGTATTTGAAGACGTAGTTGACTCCATTGATAGACTACTGGGAGGAACTTGCATTGGTCAACAACGAAGAGGCCGACGTGCTGAACCGAGATTAGTCATGGAAATATAGAACATGAGAACAAGAGCGATTAACGAACTTCCTCGACTCAATAATTCGGTGGAAGCATGGCACCGTGCGTTTCAAAATACAGTAAATAGATTTCATCCCTCGGTATATAAATTAACCGAGCAGTTTTTAAAAGAACAAGACCACATAGAAATTTTCCTTTTAATGATATAATACGGGATTCAGACAACCAATTGGTACAAAATGTAAATATATTAAATTAAACGAAAGGCTACGGACTTTAATGCCTTTATACAACCAACGATTTAATCAAAATAGAATATTTACAAAGAGTGTCACCAAATATTGAAATATAAATAATATTTTCTTCGCCTATATAATTTTTTATTTATTCAATATTGGTTTTTTATGAATTGTTTTTTTTTATTTTTTCGTATAATTTTGTCCTGTTTTATTTTTTAATTTTTAACCTTAGTACTTTAATTTAATTTGAATACTTTTAATAAGATTTAAAATATCAATTTTTAATTAAATATTATTTACTTATTATCTATGATATAATTTTAAAAACCTTAATATGATATATACAATGTATACATGAATTAATCCCATGTTAATTGGGTTGGGGTTTTGTCGGCTGCGATATTGTCTTGGCGGTTTTGACGCGGCGGAAATGTCTGTTGGAAAAGACGGGACACTATCACTACCTATGATATTTTCGAATTTAGTGCTTATCGAAGAATCAAAGCATGGACCAGATTACAAGTGGCATAACAATGTTAATCTCAATTTAATAATAGAAATATATATTTTATTAGATCACTGTTGGTTATTTTTTCTTTGAAATTTAATATTTAATAAATATCTGTTTCAGCACATTTCGGTGTTTCCCAAAGAGGCAGGCGTATAATTAAATTCGGAGACTACACGTTCTGTCACAATTTTGAAAGTAATGGAAAAATTTCATGGAGATGCTCAAATTTTAGAGGCTGTAGGGCAAGAATTCAGACAATCGAAGACACAATTGTTTTCATCAATTCGGATCACAATCATTAATTAATTTGTTTATTTATGTAAGCAATAGCATAAAATCCAAGAGTTTATTTATTTAAATAATACGGCTTTTGAATTAACACTGTGACTCATTTGTTGTTAATAAATCGTTTGAATGAACAAAAATCATTGTCTTTTTTTATTTATAACATTCACACAATTTGGCGTAAATTGATCGAAATCATTTTTGACCAAAGTTTAATTTTAATGTTGTTACTATTGATCTTTGAAAGGTCATCAATGGAATATATCGTCGGCATAGTGGTCGATCATAGAAGTCGAAAATCGGCTGTTTTTAGTTGTGAATGCAGTACGATAGACTTTACGACGGTCTATCGTCTGAAAAAACAAGCTCAGCTATATTCCTTGTATGTTTTACGTTATTTAAAGAAATCTATATGAATTGAGTCAATTTCGTTCGCAGTGACAAAAAAGTCGAATTTTGAAATGATTAACAAATCTCATAAAGTGTTTAGTTTGATAAATAAAGATAAGGGTATGTAAATAGAAAGTCTTGCATTTCAGGATTTTTTTAAAGTCGATTATCTTAAAATAAGATTTTTTGTCTTAACGTCTTCTGCCACTATACCGACGATATAATGTATCAAAATAAAACTGACTTTTCATACAAGATATCAATTGATAAAAAATTGGCTTCGAATATTTTTCTGAAGACCGCATATTTATATAATTCAAAGATATGCTATATTATACATTATTGATTTAGCCATTATCATGACAAATATAACTAAAAAATAAACGATTTTCTTTTCAGCATATTTCGGTGTGTCTAGGAAAGGGAAGCGTACCCTAATTTACAAGGACAACACATTTTGTCAGACCTCATCATTTCAAGGGAAAATTAGTTGGAGATGTAGATATCATGAAAAATGTAAAGCCAAAATTCGCACAATCGAAGATGTAATTGTTTATGTTCAGGACAATCATAATAGCGAAATAAGAACCAGTAGAATACAATAAAATACTCTAATTTACTAAACATAATCTTTTCTTTTACTACATCTATCGTTGTATATGCATGTATAATTTGGGTGAACCCGTTGAACAAGAGACACAAGAAACATATTGGACGACCTAAATTCAATTTTTAGACCAGTGGTCGTCAAACTTTTTATAACTACCGCCCATTTTTGCATATTTTTTATAATAAAATTTCTTTACCGCTCACCAACATGCCAACAGTAATTCAATCCAGTGGAAAGATGCAATAATTTCTAGAAGATGAAGAATTTGAAAAAAATCTTTTTAAATCTAAATTTTTATTTATACCGTAGAAAGAGTATATTAACATATTAAAGTAAAAATATGAATTGAAAAATAAGAACTTTATTTTATCATTTTTAAAATTACATTTAATGGTTATTGCGAACATTAAGCCTGATGCAGTGATACTAAATATTTAATTTCTGGTTAAATTTTCGTTAGGAACAAACGAAGGTTTCCTGTTTGGGAGAAGTTTAAATGATTTATTTGCTCGGTCATAATAATATTAACTGCACTGAAGCTTGATTCTACTAGGTAAGTGGTAGAAAAAGGTTTCTATTTTGCCATAGTTTTTGGGTTCCAGAACTATTGATATTATCTTTAAACTTTTCGTCATAGTTACGTTCTAGTAGTTCTTTTTTATTATTTTCTGCATGTATTCGTCTGAATAGCCAGAAGCGTACTTCTTTTTAGACATGAGTACACTATTTTTTTAAATATACGACACGTCACAATTTAACGGGTGACGTTTACTCTCACAAATCTGTACCTGTTTTGCGTTTACAAACAAACAAGTTGAAAGTGGACCGCGATGCTAAAACCGGACAAATGTTTTGTTTTATTCGGATAGGTATAAGCGATAAAGGTAGCGAATTGTCCTCAAAATGTCTTCAAGTAAACTTAGCCCCGAGTTGAGATTAACAGATGGTTTCAATGAAAAGACAAAATAAGAAAAAAATCAAAAAACAGGTCGACGACCAGTAGATTAGACTTTGTAGGACAACTCACGGCTTCGCTGAGGTGTAACCAATGGAGATCTTGCAGACATGGTCGAATGCAGATGTTTCCTGGAGGTGGAGATGATATTAATTGTGGCTGTCCAACTTTTTGACTCTTGGACTACAATGGTTAAAGAGTATTTTTTTTTTGACAACTGTCAGCGTCTGTGGCGCAGTTGGTAACGTCGTGGGCTACGGCTACGGATGTCTCGGGTTCAATTCCCGGTGCGGACAGTTTTCATAAATAGACATTTCTATTGATTTAGGGATTTCTGTTCGTAGTCTGAGTGTTTGTGTTGTCTAAAAAACTCCCTCCTCACCCACCCATCCGATCCTTATCAGGAGAGCGATTGGCTAACCACTAGTCCTGTCCTAGCCCTATCTTTCTATCCCTACTCTCTTCGATAAAGAGAGGTTGAGCAACTGAGTAACAAACAGTTCTCATAGAAAAATTGTGTTGAGATACCTCCATTACAAATCCATATGCTCCACATTGGGAGGGGACATGGTAAAAAAAAAAATGAACACCACATAATAAATATAATTAAAAATGATTCGTATGTTTTTCATTCATTTTTTAATATTGAAATAAAAGTTGGCAACACAAAAATTATCAAATATCCGGCTTTGATTATCGGTTTCGATAGAAGTGATTTCATTTATTAGTGAATAATTCTTGAGTTGCTCGTCAGAAATTTTGCTCTTTATTGTACATTTTGTGTGCTTCTTATGAGAATATAGTTATTGCTCTCAATTAAAGTGGATAAGAGGATATATTATTTTTTTTCCATTTTTACGGTAATAACGCTGATCTTTTTTCAGTGAAATTTGGCATATCAAAAAAAGGGAAATGCACTCTCATATACGGCGAACAAACATATCATCAAGATTCTATGTCGAATGGAAAAAAGTCATGGAGATGCAGCAATTACCGAGGATGTAGAGCAAGAGTTCGCACACTTCACGATATTATCGTATTCGTAAACGATAAACATAATCACTAATTTATTATCTGTCAATGCATTGTAGAACAATTACAAAGATATTCATAAAAATATATATAAATATGGATTAAATTTTTACCCCGTAGGATGTGCCCTGTTGCCGTAATTTGTGAGTACACTATTGTATATCTCAATTCCAATTATATTCTTGAATTAATTATATTTTAACATTTTTTTAAATTTTCAGTTGAATTCATCGAAACTTCAAGGGGTCGTAGATTAAAATGCGGAAAGTTCATTTTTCACCAAAACAGACTAACAGGTGGCAAATTAAGGTGGAGATGCTCCAATCGAAAGTGCTCAGCCGTTATTTATACATACGAAGAAGATATTATAAGCATTAAAAATGTCCACAACCATGAGTCTGTATTCCATTCGTTTCTTTAATGAAAATGTGCACATCGAGAGAGCACTTCTGTGCTTTAAATATATGTAAATACAACATCTAAAGGCTGACGGAAAATTGTTGGTGTAAAGTTTATAACGGTCTTTCCACCAAGTGATTTTGACACCATCTCGATCCATGACGTATTCCATATTATTTTTTTACATCCTTCAGCATGGTCCTCTTATCTGACCGTTTTACTAAGTTTGCTTCTCAGATTCCTGCTCATCTAACGGTACTAGATCTCTTGGATGCCTGTACCACGAAACACAACAACATATTTGAAACAGAGATCGTCGTAAAATTACTGTAGACTATAGACCAGTGTCTGCCGAACTGTGTGCCGCAAGAAGACTCAGGTGTGCCGCAAAAAATGAAGACACATTAGAACTGTGGACTAGACATATTAAAACTTCATAGTTTAGTTGCTTTCGAGGTGTAGACGCTACTTCAGCAAAAATTGAAATTTGACCAGAAGTGCACAGAACATTAAAAATCTATTCTGCATCGTTTTGCAGTATTTTTCATCTCTTGATCGTCAGATGTACCGGTGGGCTATCAATCCTTTTGAAGGATTCGGTCACTTGATGTTACTTTTTTGAGTTATTACCATTTTGGAATTCACTTTGGAGTCAATATTCTCGATTGGCTACTACATATATTAAATCTTTTTCGTTTTTTGAATCGTAGCATTTTTGCAAATTTCGTTTTTCAACCTTCATGGAAATGAAATAAAAAAAAAACGAGAGCGATTACAGTTGGTAGATGATAAAGAGTTACCTGATTGTTTTATCAAATTGAGAAAGACGTTTTGACAAAATTAGTTATTCTATTGCATCATTCTCACTAATAAAAACCTTGCCACTTCTGTATACCTACATTGTATATGTTCATAAAAAAAATATTGTGTATTGTTGCCTACAAGATTTCGTTTATTCATATGTATTCATAAACGGCAATATTTTTTTTTTGGTGTGCCGCGGAACAAATCCCCCTTCTAAAGTGTGTCGTGGGGTAAAAAAGTTTGGCTTACACTGCTATAGACGAAAGAGTATTCTTTGTATTTTAATTATTAGTGATGTTCTCGTTATGATATTCTGTCTACGGTCAAATTTCTACGACCAATATTCAGTTCACGATACATTATGGGGTTTAACCCTTTGATTAGTGAGTTATTTTTTTTTAAAATGAATTTTAACGCCAATATTATATGGCTACATATTTGTTTACAAATATTAATGTTTTTACACAATTCCTTTGAACACTTGAAACAAATAATGAAATTATTGGTCCCATTACTTTGGAATAAGTAGGTAGTTCTTCGAATTGCATTTTAAATTCCTCCATTCCACCCATAATGCGTTTGTTTGTCCAACTGGGATTGAGAGTCAATGTTGTGAACAATCCAGATGTCAATCTAGTTCCTAGACTTAGTGATAAGATGTGTCGTAGTTTATCTTGTATATAAGTGATGTAAACTGTTTACTGTCTGTCAGTTCGAGTACATTCGTGTGATCGAATGCCTGAAGATGCCAAAAGGCAAAACTCGGGACGTTAGTGACGAAATACATGGAAATGTATTATTAGTATATTATTTTATCCCTGGGAAAAAAGTCTGTATTATTTCTATGTGCCAATGGTGATGCCACTGAAACGAGCATTAATTTTCGCTTTTAATATGAACATACTCATAGAGTTCATATATTTACTGTTGTATGAGTGTTTTTTAATATGTGTCGATTAACTCGCTTCTAAGACTGGCTTGACAATTTATACATTTTACTCTGTCGCTTTTCAAAATATGTGATTCCGAAAGTAATAATTTTGTAGCACATGAAAAATAAATTGAATTGGAATGTATTCACAAGGGTTTCTAAAGACTCGACTTTTTTCAAGTTCCGGGACGCGAGACACCAAATTCCGGAAATTACCGGAAACCGAGACCATATTACAGCGGAGGGATACATTCAATCTTTTGACTGAATCCAAATTTTTCATTCATTTCAAAATATATCTAGGAAGGTTTCTTGAATTTATCTACCGACATGAAAAGGGATGATATCACACAATTTCTATTGAGATAAGCTCCATAAGAAGTCCATAGAAGTAAATTCGTAATATGCTTTATAGCATTTTTGTAGTTTCGACCATAATAATCTCGGTAACCTAAAATAATTTCATATTAATCAAAATTATTTTTAAGTTGTATTTTACAACAAATGATAAGTGTATCGTAAAAACATTATCCCTCTGTTGATTTATCCGACAACATTATTTGATATTTCCTTCAGAATATTTGTGTCACAAAATCTGATTGTCGTTGCTTAGGTATTGTAATATTGTATGTGGCTTACGCTTACAACCTAATAAAGGTTGTTATACATTGTATTTTGATTTATGTATCTACTATAAAATATTTATAATTAAAAATTCAGCAAGTTTCGAGTTTTTGTTAGAATGTCTCCGGAATGGAGATTAGCAAAAAGCATGGATTTTCCGGGAATTATTTCTCGGGATTATCTCAACACAGAATCTCTAGTGTCCATCTATCTTTTCCTTCCTTGAAAAAGGGAAACCCAAGCATTTAATTACGATACAATTACTATAGTTGTTAAGTTACGCGACTAGCTAGTACTTTAATGACATTGAAATCACTTTACCATTGATGTTGTATAAAGTTGCGTATTTAAAAATATTTGTTTGAATGATGTCGTCTTTTAAATTTAAATATAGTAAAAAAAAAAAATCATACTTTTTATTTCACTACACCTAAAAGAACCCATATAATGTATATGCATTATCAATATCAATTAAAAAGGGAATTGAAATTATAAAAACTAGTTTCTTAAAATTCATACATAGTAAAAAAACATCAGCCACAAGCGCAACGCTCGTAACTCCAAAATCAATTTTGCAGAAGAGCGTAAAAGTCTAACTTAACAGGATTTTGAAATTTCAAATATATATATATATTTCCTTATCTATTAAAACATCCCAATAGGAAAATCAGCAAGTTTCTCACTTTTTCTAAATAGCAATATAAAGAAACGTCATCAAAAATACTCATTCCCTATACAACAAACGTGACGTTAAAATTGAAAACCTGATCTATTGCGGTAATTATTTGTTTGTTGATAAATATTACTTTTTTTATGAAAATATTCATTTTTTATGTAGAAACATTATTGAGCATAATTTCAATATGCTTCATGTTGTTATTTCAGTGAATTACGTTGTATCCAAGAGAGGAGCTCGACTTATTCAATATCAAAATGATCAATTTTGTCTCTCTAGTACGTCTTTATGCGGAGTGAAAACATTGTGGAGATGCAAAGTCTTCAAGGGGTGCAAAGCCAAACTTCATGTTGTTGAAGGGAACATAGTATACGTGGATAACGTCCATAACCACGTATAATGTACGACTTGCTCATTGAAGACTAATGTAAGACTTTACTACCTTACCGACTTTTGTATTGTTTATTCAGCAACCGAAATTAGTGTTAAGAATAAAAAAAATATTTGACAAATCAATAACATTTTTTTAAATATGCTTGCTGCCCGCAATAACGCCAATTTTTTTTTAAAGAGTTGGAAAATACATTGAAGCATCTCATGATGCGCGAAAATATTATCATTTAGAAAACCATTCTTATCTTCTTTTTTTCTCCAGTTGAATTCATCACAACATCCAGAGGTGCAACCGTCGTAAAGATTGGCAGCCATATTTACTATCGCAATATAGTGAGTGGTCCGAAAATAATCTGGAGATGTTCACAACAAAACGGTTGCAAATCGGTTGTACATTCAGTTGACAATGTATGCATTTATCACCGGGATAATCATAATCATTAAGACTTCTCTTCAATATATCTATATTTGTGTACCCGTAAGAGAATAATAAATTGAATATCAAATGTAGAGACGACATTTTTAAATTTTATACTTTATCATTTTGTTGTTACTTTTTTATAGAGTGGTCTGTATTTATTTCATCTGTATCTTATTCAAATTCTTAGTCTTAAATCGACTTAATTGAAAAATTAATACCAGTATAATAAGAATATCTAAAAAGAGCCAAAAATAGCAATGCTGACCAGTTCGGATCGCAATACCTTAAGAATAATGATAAATATTATAGGCTGATTTTTTTAAATATATGAAATCTATTGTTTCTTTGAATAAAAATATGAACTCAATATGCAAGTCTATCATTTAATCTCTGAAATATCTTCGTACAATTAAGATCGACTGCATAAAAAGCCTTCTCATATTCAACGCTTGTCGAACAGTCATTAAATAATTATTGTACCGGAGCATATTGTAAAACTGAACCACCGCTATTTTGTATTGAAAAACAGTCGAAAAACCGAGTTCTCGGTTTCTGTAATACTGGTATTACGAACTATAGTCAGTTGTATATTATAATGGTCGGTATGTATATGTCGGCATCCGTGGCGCAGTTGGTAGCGTCGTTGGCTACGGTTATGAATGTCTTGGGTTCATTTTCCGGTGCGGATGGTTTCCATAGATTGATCTTTCAATCGATTTATGGATTTCTGTTCGTATTCTAAGTGTTTGTGATGTCTAAAAACCCCTCCCACCCATTCGATCCTCACGGAGCGTAGCGAGAGCGATTAGCTATCCACTAGTCCTGTTCTAGCGCTATCCTATCCCTACTCTCTTCGAAAAAAAGAGTGGTTGAGCAACTGAGTAACAAGCAGTTCTCATAGAAAAAAATCTGTTAAGATACCTCCATTGGGAAACCATATGATCCACATTGGGAACGGACATGGAAATAAATGTATGTGGTCAGATAATAAATTTAAAAATCACTATTGGTTCCAGCTAATCCCTAACATAAACAAGACTAATCGTTTTTAACCGACCCCTTATAATATAATAATTTCTTTGATAACACGGTAATTACACCTAAATTTGAAAAATGGCTCAATAAAAAAATTGATAATATAATATAATATTTTCATTTTTATTATAAATAATTACTAAAATACATTTGTTTTATTTGGTTAATACAATACCTCGAAAAATTTATTGCGTATTTTTAATTACCCACACAAGTTTCCCACTTTTCTCTTCTTTCTCAGCCTTTTTGTTTCGCCAATAAAACGATAATAGTTTTACACTTCGCATTATTCGCCCACTGCAGAGCTGCATAGGAATTAAATGGTATCAAAGTGACAAAAGTAATAAACGTTTCTTAATATATTAAAAATAGTGATATTTTGTATGGATTCAGCGATAATTTTGTGAAAATTTATTTTTAATAACTAACATTTACAACTTTGTTATTCCACTGGGTGCGTTCGTATTGAAAATAGTAACATTAAATATTTATGAAATAAAAGTTGTTCGAGAAAAAGATGTGTGTGTAATGAAAATAATAGTCGAAGACATGAATTTTCATTCCATGTTTGTATTTCATCGGTAATAGATTGTTTTGTGAAAACCTTAAATTATCGATTTTATACCAATGTTAAATCATCCAAACCCTCAAATACATTAACAATTGATAGGTATATTATTAAAAACAGTACAATAAATTATCAAGCCTCCTGTACTTACTCATTAACTTTTATTTTGTATGCTGTTGCATTGAAAACATCTATAGTTAAAGAAATAACACAATTTTATTAAGAGCTAAATTTCATTTCACATACCGAGGAAGTAATATCACGTAATTTTTTGTCTCTAAAAATTTGCCCATTTTTTTACAGCTAAATTTATCAAAACTTCGAGAGGTGCATACGTCGTGAAAGTTGGAAAATATACGTATTACCGCAATGTCATCAATGGGGACAAAACTATATGGAGGTGTTCTTATAAAAAGTGTTGCAAATCTACCATTCATTCCATTGACAATACAATCATATATCACCTCACCAGTCATAATCACTGATTTTAAGATGCAGTGTAAAGCTTAATATTGTGTTGCAGTTCACTATATTAACAATAGATAATTTAAATACCTTGTCCTTAAATGTAATTGCTAGAATCTTACTCATTAGCATGTCGACTTATTCCTCCAACCGTTCACTGTACCTATTTAATAGTAGAAGAAACATTGAATGAAATCCCTTTAATAAGAAAATCTTTTTTTTATTTTTCGATGTAATCAACATTTGTTTCGGTACATTTTTAGAAAGACTAACTGACCTGTTTTAACATAATTGGTAAGAAAACTTTTTCAATCTACTTGTAGAAACTTTTATTTGATATCCCATGCCTTAGTATTCTAAAAATTTATCAAATTGAACATCGTTGAGTCATTGCCAACCTTCTATAGATTTTTTTTGCAGTGCCTAATTAAAATGACAATTATTATTATTAAAGCTAGTTTCACTGGCACAGAACCATAAAGTGGATTCGCCAGGTTGTATTAACATATATTTTTTTCCATTGAACGTTTTTTCTACCCCACTATTTTAAATTCATGCTTATGTACGATAAAATAAAATACTTCAAGCTTCTTTGTATTTTTAAGTCTATTAGTAGTAAGAATAGTTAATATTTAATTAAAAGTTGTATTCTGAAAAATGTAAAAATAAATGCAGCCAAATGAATAGTTAATAGTTACCAAAATTATAGTTTTAAGCGATGTATCGATATATTTATGAAAAATATTTAAAAAAACATCAATATTGTCGCCATAGAGGAGAAAGAAATCATGTATAATATGGTAATGTGTCCAAGAGAACCGTTTGAACATTTTTAATCTATCTAAAAATCACTCATATTGCATTCACATATCTATTTTAGTTTTTTGACATTTGTGGTTATAGGTATGTTATGTTGGACATATTTTCCAAAAAACTCTCATGTTCGTAAGACTTCAATTCCATAGTAATTTTGTCACTTAGTCACTTTCTCACTTATACGACGACACTATATGATATTATTTGTTAATATTACCGAACCTAAAAATGCATAGTGCTTAAATATTTATAATTAATTAATTATAAAAATGTAGCGATCACA
Organism: Himalopsyche phryganea; assembly: GCA_022494535.1. Taxonomy (NCBI): domain Eukaryota; kingdom Metazoa; phylum Arthropoda; class Insecta; order Trichoptera; family Rhyacophilidae; genus Himalopsyche; species Himalopsyche phryganea. The sequence goes on from JAGVSL010000049.1 coordinate 5,689,907, forward strand.
CTCTGGGTATACTCCTAGATTCTCTAGTCAAATCTAGGGATTTTATTACCGGATAAATATAGCAATATCGGTATTTAAAATATAGATAAAAATGAGAAAAATAAAAAAAATACAGCTAGATGAGATCGCAATACTGGAAGAATAAATCAACACTGATATTTAACAAATAAAAATGTATTTTAAGTACAAAACGATGATCTTTATAAAAACCTTATATTAATTATTTCTTTGAATAAAACGTTGTATATCTATGAATATTGATTCGATCTTTGTGTAAACAACTCCGAATGTAGAAAAATAAGTCATCTTAGATTCAATGCTTATTACTACAATGTCATTAAAAGATTAATGTTACTATTGTATATTGTAAAACTGAAATACCGTTATTTTAGTATTGAGAAAAATGCCAAAATACCGAGACCACGTTTTCCGCAATACCGATATTACAATCCCTAGGCAAGGACGTAGTGCGTGATATAATAATGCCATAGTCCTGTTATACAGAACAATTCGGATCTTAACTGAAAAAAGCAATTATTTTTTTAATCATCTATTCTGGCTCGATACCTAAAATAAGGCCGGACTCAAGACTACAGATGCAGACGAAGTTGGATCAATAAAAACGCTGCAGCACTGCCAGGTCACAAAAGAAAATAAACGATCAAAACTCTTAAAAGCAGTATTTCTATGCTTGGATCATTTTCCCAATAACGTTTTAATGATAATTGATTCTTACGACCACCTCTTTTTACCAATTAATTATTCACCCTTTATCAAATCAGTACACATTAAAACAAATAAAAAGGTCTATACGGTCATTTTTTTTTGTTTCAATGTTGCTTATTATGTGTGAACGATTCTCTTACTTTGAATAAATGTTTTAAATTATTCGCTTTTTACTACAGGTTTTTATTTATTATTAGCTTTTTTGGTAACACGCCATCATCACAGAACTTTACATATAGACTATTTGATAAGCCTTAACAACTCTTACACTATGTATATCATAATAAATCTGCTTTATAATGAACTATTTATTATTTTGTTTTATTATATTTCAGTTTTTCCGTGAAAAATGAAAGATCCTGTCAAAAAAACCAACCTAACCTAACCTTAACATTCACTATGAACGCTACAAATGCACACTCCTGAGTCTTAACATAGTCTTCTTTTTTTCTAGCTGAATTTTCAAGAAAGGCGCGAGGGGCATACTTTGTAAGCGTTGGAAAATATACTTACTATAGGAAAATAGTTTTTGGGGAAAAATCATTGTGGAGTTGTTCCTATAAAAAAGAGTGTAAATCCTTTGTTCATTCTATAAATGACGTATTAGTTTTCCATCAAAGTAATCACAATCATTAAAATTAAAATATAAAGAAGTATCTGCCTTCCAAGGATGAAAACAGTTACTATGTTAAAAACAAAACAATTTTAATTTGAGATATTTAGTACGTACGATTGGAATAAAACCTAGATATAATGGATAAGTGCGGGCGAGGGCATGTCATGATGACAATATTTTGTCAAATTTGGATTATTGAGATTTTGTACACTTCCATGTATTTTGTCACTAACGACCCGGGTTTCCCCTTTCGGCATCTTCAGGCATTCGAGCACACGAATGTACTCGAACTGACAGACAGTAAAGAGTGTCTAACCTTTATACAGAAGATACAAATACAACAAATATTATTTACGAGGTAAAATATTATACGTCTGAGAGCCACACTGATACCTGAGTTAAAATTTCGGGAATCGCCCTAATCCTTATTTTGTAAACACCATATTAACAGAGTGGCGAATTGCCGCTTTCCAACTACTTTTAGAATTACCAGTGATTTTACAATTATAATAGCATTAATATTTTGTTGACATATCATATAAATTATGAGACACCCCTGGATCCAACTTTTCTGAGACTTCTAATGTTTATTATTCTTAAAATTTATTCTTTTCCGTATGTCAATATTTTAAGGGAGGGGATACGAATATGCATAATTGAGTAGTAAAATAAAATTTACACGAATGTACTTTGCTTACTTAGCATACGTCAAATCATCGACCAGGACGTGTCAAAATTGCTGCGGATTTTGTATAAACGATTTATTTTAGAAAATAAAACACGATTCATTTGTACTACTTTCACATATTTATAATGATCAGGACCGGTTTCGCTCATCACGAGAATTATCAACTGATAAAAATACAAACTTAACTATTTATATAAAATTGAGTGCTATAATTAAGGTATTTATCAGTTGATAATGCTCGTGATTATAAATATGTGGAAGTAGTACAAATGAATTGTGTTTTATTTTTTTAAATATAATGTATTTCCACCAAGAATTGACAGTTAACACCTTAAAAGTGATTAAACTATTTATGATGATATTTTTAACAATTTTCACATTTGCCCTGAAATTTAGTCTATTGTTAAAATCAATGAATTTGTTATTTCAGTGGTTGTGTAGCTAATTGTGACACGTTTTCGCCTCTACGAGAAGCATCTTCAGACTTCCGCAAAGTTTCCGCCGAATTCATCGAAAATGTGGAAATTTAGTCTGTTATGTGTTTTAAAAAATCTCCATCATGTTTTTTTGCACCAATATTATAAAAAAAATCTGCAGAAAATTCATTTTTGTGAATCTTCTTCATATAGTAACTGCCTTTTTACTTAGAAGGGCACAGTGTGCGGTAAAAGTTTACCACAATTTTTGTTATTATCTCTATTTTTTCAACACTCAATGATTTTTTTATCGATAACTTTTCAAAGGAATTCATGTTTTTCTATGAATTATGTGTTTTCCATTACAAAGCTCAAGAGCTGTTTTTTTATTACTATTTTAATATTCTTCGATTTAGCACTTTGAACTTTGTTTGCTATACATTGATTAATTAAATGATTTTTCTCTTTTTATATATACACTTTTTTGTATGTAAATTAAATATACATTATTCTCCCCTCTGTCAATATCAACCTGCCCTTCCACTTATTACGAGATCATTTCAATGGGCATGAGCTCCTAATGGAACTATCGCTTCTTAGGTAAGTTATCAATTTAATTAAATCATTTAAAATATTTAACAAGATATATTTTCAACCACCTCTCTTTTTCGAAGCATCGGTAAAGACGTGATAGTGTAGACTCAGCAAACGATATACATACGTGTCAAATAATTCATTATTTTATGGTAGACAAGATCTGTAATGTAATCTTACATGTAATATATTAACAAAGTGTTGATTTTTATATGCAAAATATGTCTCCCAACGTTCGTTCATTTCTAATACGAATGAAACGTTCTGTCTTAAGACTACTTTTGATACTGGATATACTATACTACTCAATTTTACGCATTTAAACGATACAAATGTGTTTTTTTCTGAAATATAAAAATACATTTAGAAAAATGATACGCTCTATTTATATTGACAATATTAAATATTTTTTAGCCGAATTCTCCATCTCGACAAGAGGAAAGCGTTTAGTTTATGAGAATAACTTATTTTATGCATGTTCTTCACACGACTTGAAGTCAACATGGCGCTGCAGACATTTTCGAAAAGGATGCAAGGCTAAAGTGTACACATTCTACAATCAGCTAGTCAAAGTCAACAATGTCCACAATCACAATGACATACCGGACTAAGTGAGAATGGGTATCGATGGACTCACTGTTAATATATTTATATGTGTGATATATGCATAGTTACATTTGGAGATGTACTTTTAGCATTTAGTCATAAATAATCAGATACCAAATTTAACTACAACAAAATTATTTCAATTCCTAAACAATGCGACATTATTTTCTTTGATTATCCGTTGTAACCATCGATTGCAAACTGGTATTACCGACACCAGGATGTCGGTATTTCGACTATTTTTTCAATATCGAAATACCAGTGTTGATAATATATTCGTTCGGTATTTCCATCCCCAGTTGTAACTCTATCATCGTACAAGATTATCATGTATTGACTGTTCTGCATACGTTTGTCACAGTTTTTTTGTAATACTATTATTAATAATGTATGAATTATGCTCAAAATAATCATAATTCAAGTCTTAATTTTAAATAAACATACATACTTAAAAAGACATAGCTTTAGGTCGGAAAATGTATTAGTAGAAATAATATAGTTTTAAATCTAGTTTGTAATTGATCCTAAAAATGCCATATTAATATAAACGTAGTCATTAGATGATTTATTGTTGTGATTCTTTCTAGTATTATATTAAATATTATATGTTGTAATAAATAAATTTTAGTTGTGTCATTGTTTTATTATTTGCATCCGAAATCAAAAATTTTAGTGGTTTACTTACAATTTGTAGTTAGTCAATATAACAACGTAATTTGTTTACTTTTGAATTAGTATATATATTATATATAGTTTTATTTGTTGTATCTTGAGGAAATAACTCCTTTTTCCACGTGCGTAGCAATGTTGACATGTAAATACGTGCCTCTGGGTTTGCATTGTCTTCTTACTCCAAAATACATTGTTATATTATTCGAATTCACACGCGCATCTGTATTAATACAATAGCGTACGAAACGATCGCTTATATTAATGAATAAAAAAAAGTAAAATCCAACGGTATTATTCCAGCTGCAATAATTTGCATATTTCGTCGATTCACTAGTCTCAAAAATCGATAACTTTCAAATAGCGTCGCTTCATCTGGAAAAAATACATCAATAAATTAGTTGCTCTCTGTTTAGGTCACTTATGAATCTGATTATATAGATATGTGGGAACTAATCAATGGAGATGAATCAAATTTCGCGTACCACTATTATTAACTCATTTATGATTCATAAGCATAACTAGAAAAATAAGCTAACGTTTCCAGAAAAAGGGATGATATAATATTACTGAAATATTGCATACTAGGTAATTATAAATGTGGGCTTTATCAGCAAACACCTGACAATGGCGTGCTTTACCATATAAGGACTGATCCAGTCAGCAATTCTAGTGATGTCTGATTCAGAAAGCAATACCGCCGGATAACTGATGTGCAGTATAAAAGGACAACCATCTAAAAGGACATGCATTCTCCCATTGCGCTCTGAACTAAATCACCTCTCCTTGAACCATATCGTCACTTAATCGTTGCATATTTAATACCCAGATTGTATACTTCTTATACCATAATAAACTACCTACTTCACTTAAAACTACCATTCAATTTGTAAACATATTTAAAGCCTTATTCTTGTCGAAGTAGAAAAATTGGGGAATATTACATCATCTTCCTGGTGAATCGCTGTAAAATGGCCTTCATTCGCAGCACTTCATCTGTCCAATCCTATCATGATTTTTTAATAGTTACTGTTTCATAAAATCTTTGGGCAATAGGTCACATCCCATCGATATATTTTCATTGCGTACAGTATAATAGCGGGAAATGGTTATAAAAAAGACTCACTGTAAATTACGCACTGTGGGTGCGAGAGCAGATATAATCTGATATCTGAATCATGGCATAGTAGGTTTTATATTATGACCCTTTGACTAATAATGGTATTGTTTCAAGAATATTATTTTGTTTAGATGATATCATTTCATAAAACATAACTTAACTTGCGCGTGAACGATTTTGTTTTTAAAATAAAGTGATTCATTGAAATACTTTTTTTATATCGAGTTGCAACTGAGACCCACATGCGTTGTATTTTGTACGCTACCTCAAAACAAATTCTTATAATAAGTTATAAAATTCCGCAAATGCAATTTTCACAATAAGCAAATACGTTACGAAAATGCTGCGTTAGGGATAGTATATAACCACAGTAGTAAGAATGATTTCGTCCATTATTTTTTTTACCTCGTAATTCAAGTAATGCATACTTTATTTCAACTCATCTAGTCGGCCGTATAATATGTGGTATTTATATCATAAGAAAAATAAATAGATTTAATAGAATATCGTTTTTCATGTCTTGTGATGTTTTTAATTCGTTTTGTAGTATATAAATGAAATATACACTTATGGTGGAGAAGGTTCAGAAGATATTTTTAAATATATGGATATTAATTAAACATGGATTTATCCAACTGAATTTTTCTTATGCGTACTCACAATTAATAGTTTGAGCGCCCGAAGAGAAATGTACCTTCATTCATCTTATACGAGGTCAAAATGATAATTTCTGCCATTTTTAAGAATGTCCAAACATTATAATCCTTACCATTTTTTGAGGAATCCTGAACATGAATTATTTATTCCTCTGAAGTGTAAAACCAGCCTGCTAATGGGGATGCCACTGAGAAAATCTTTAACAATGTTCAACGGTATTGCTTCGTATGTCGACATATTCGTAAGTGAGTTCAAACGAGAACTGTGGATTGAAGTAGTTTTTGTATGGACTTTTTCAGTTGACTTCCTTGCCAATTTCCAATGTTTACTATTGCAAAAGCAATAAACTTATAAATTGTAACTTTTTTAATGTATAATATAAATATAATAAATAAATTGATAATGTAATATAATATATACTTTACCTTGTCCTGACATGATTGCCATTTTTGAAACGAGTCTTCTAGTATCTACCGATAGATCATTTAAATGTTCGGAAGCAATTACCACCAAGAGGACATGTGACAAGTAATGCATAAACCATGTCACCAATGAAACGACGTTTGCCGTTTGCTAAATAAATCAATAAATTTTTTTAGTAATATTCCATTTTTGTTTTATCTATTCTATGATTTCAAATCGATGCTCAGAATTAAATATGCTTGGTTATTTGTATGTAAAAGTTTCTACTGAAAATAAGTGGGGTATTCTGTTTACTGACGAAATTGTTGCCTTTAAGTCTATAATTCTTTCCCGCATGTATTAAATTCTAACATAATAATGTATAATTCAAGATTCTGTCAATTTAAAAGTTTAAACCTCCTTTACGAATACTGATAGTGAATGATCAATAAACCGAAATGTTCATTCAATCGATACCGGTTTTTATCAAAAATCTCGGATCACCGGGGTGAAACTACACAATTACATTTTCTAAATCATTATAAAATATTTGTTTAACTGATAATTTGTGTTTTCGTGTCCGCTTTGCTATGTTTTGGATATAACTAAATAATTTTTAATAATATTGATTAATATATGTCTCAAAAATGCTTATAGTTTCCACATTATGATGCAAAATCATCAAATGTATGTCATTTCTCTCTTACTTATGGAAATATATGTATGATTTAAAATATAATGCGTTTCCACCAAAAATGTTTGGTTAACACTGTAAAGACGAATTAGAATAATGTTTCTTACTTGAAGCTCTTTCGACAACGTCAAGTTTACTATGTAAATTGCAGATAAAAATGTCGCAGCCGATGCTGATAAAACTGAAACATAATAAAAATTATTTATAATTATATTGTGTAGTCGGACAATTTCATAAATTGATTTTCCATTCGATTTATAGTTTTCTGTTCGAACGCATGGATGTTTGTCAAATCTAAAAATTCGCGAGAGCGATTAGCTAGCCACTTGTCCGGTCTTAGCCCTATCCTTCTACCCCGACTATCTACTATAAAATTAAAGGTTAAGCACTTGAGTAATACGCGTTTCTTGTCGAAAAATTGCAATTAAGAAACCTCCATTAGGTGTTCAAAGTTAGGAATCGGATATGGTTTAATAAATTATATTGTACTTACCGGTATCGAATATCTCTTTGAAGTCATCAACAAAATATCCGCCAATATGTCATTTATTCTCAGAAGCTCATTAATTTTTCTGTTGACTATATATTCTTCATCATTCAATTCTTGAACACAAACTTTATCTTGGCAATCGTAATTTTCAAACTTCTCAATTATTTGACTAATATTGGCGTTTATTTTCTTTTTTGACGCACACAGCATGTATATTTCCATACTAAATTGCAGCACCATTAAATCAATTATGGCCACCGATGATAACAAAAATGCATCCAAAACACGTCTCTTCCAAATAATTGCATTATAAATATTATGCGAAATCGACATTGCATAAAATGTAACGTTTATTACCAAGAACCTACATGTGAATGTATTTATTTCAGCTCTACTAAATTTCAAACTTTCAATTACTAAATGCCAATTTAAAATACACGTTTTCTTCAAATTATAAAAGAATAGCGCATCTGGAACGACTGAAATAAAAGGATTCAGCAACTCAAACAAACGAAGTCCTGTAAAAACTATCCATTCAAACAGGATTTTAGAGTTTGATTTTTCAAGATATAAAATTTGGATAAGAAAAAGAGCGGTGCTGATGAACATGGAATATATTCTGTGCAAATAAATGTTCCCTGGAAGTGATGGCCGTGTTGTTACATAGCCGAGAAACCAATATGAATACAATACTATTTTTAACAACCTCCTTTGAAACATGGCTAACTCAACAATATCGACCTGATAACTGGAAAGGCGTCAAGTAAATATTTATTGCCGATAAATATAGAACTGTCGTAACTCGATTTTTAATTAATTTAATTGAATCCTTTGTTGTTTATTCAAATTGGGAAATTCGCTTTTAACGTCATGCAATTCTGTCAATTGTCTACAAAATTTAATTCATTGTAAAATTTATTTTTTAAAATCATGTCCTCTTCCGATTTGGTTCATATCGAGTCCTAACGGAGTCTCAGCACGAGTTTTCCTACGCGAACTGTTTGTTACTCAGTCGCTCAACCTCTTTCTTTAAAATAGATTAAGCGTAGAAGCATATGTCGTAGACATGACTGGTGGTTAGTTAATCGCTCTTTTTTAGGACCGGATATTTAGGAGGGAATTTTAAACATCACAGACATCCATGCCTTCGAACAGAAATCCATAAAATGATTGAAATATAAAGTTATGAAACTGTCCGTGTCAAACTCTGACTAGTGCAACCGAAGCCAACGTCGTTGACCATTATGATACTGCGAAGTACGGACTCGACAAAGATTTCCATTATCATGAGATGAAAATGTCAGAGCATTCATTCTGCAAGAATTAAAGATTTGTTTGATAGCTATTTTGGCTTCACCCAGCGACATAGAAATGTACAAAATCTCAATAATTCAAATTTAGTCAGAAATTTAGTTCCATATTTCTAAATAACTACATAACCCTCACTTGGTATTTTTATGAAGCTGTAGTATGGAGATGAAATTAAAAGCATTTTGTTACTGTTGAAGGTCAGTTTATTAAAAATATACAAATTTTATATATTTATTAAAACCATCTTACACAATAAGCATGTTATGCATCTTTTTGTAGCATGCCAATATCGCATTGAAATATCTAGTTTATCAGCGCATCGAAACTTTGGAATTCTTCTTTGTTCACATGTCAAAGATTGTAACTCTATTTGCATCCCAGATTTTACCCTAGACCCAAAATCTACGCCTGGCAATATAAGCAAATAATTGTTGATGATTCGCAATCAACTAACCTGCATTCACCCGTAGGTTCATGTAAAACTAATATCCAATATTTGAATTTGGCCGTTTACTCTTAAGAATTCATTTGAATTAGTATGATTGCGTATGAGAGTGTGGCAGAAACCAGATTTGATACAAACGAGAAGTCGTAAAGAAACAGAGATCCAACACACACTCGGAGCTGTTTGCGGTCAACAATTCGATATAGTCTTGACAATTCTCTGTGCTGCTTTTCATCTGAAAAATAAAATGTAAAAATCAAGTCTTCGATTCCTCGCACATGTGCTATGCATTTTCTATACCTATTTTTTTTAACTTGCCAGCGTATATGTAATTTTGAATAACTCTTTTGATAATTTGTTGATTACATTGGCATTTACTTGGTAAAATTCCATTATAATAGGGTAAACTATCGAAGTATCTAGTTCTACAACATTTTATTAGGTACCTAATATTTAATTTTTGATATTTTACCCTATTATTTCATTAGATAATCTTTTATTTCTTTCGTCTTGGAGCGACTGGACCCAAATCTTATCTATTTTATGAGAGTCAAAAACCTCCACTTCTAGATTCTAGACCTAAGAATCTAACTTACTTTCAGTTTTAACTAACATAAATGCCAGAAATTTTACGAAATAGTTTTGAACTTAAACATTCTAATAAGACACTTTTACTTTTAGCAGATTCTTACTTTTCCTAATATGATTCACTATTAATCCTTAGCGCAAAGAAACAAAATTTTAATGAGCATATTTCCGTTATTACTGCCTATAAATTTTACACTTTATGCAAAAAATAGATTTTATTCATCATTATAAATATTTTAACGTGTATCATATCGTCCTCCACCATTTTCAATTCATATTGCTTGTCAATTGGTTTCACTATTTTATTTTTCCTGTTTTCAAAAATATGTTTTTTGAAATATTTACCTGCGATTCGTGTTAGTTGAGTTTGTTTACCATGAAAAATTTAAGTATGTACATGAGGATCATTTTAATATTAAGAAGCGCGGAACGAAATTTTGACTACATTTTTTTCCATATGTTTAAAAATAAAATATTTTAAATTGTATCGTTTTCTGAATAAAAATGTTTCAAAAATATGCTACTTTTCAAAACTTTTCTTAAAATATTTAAACACCAACTGAAGGAGATCGACTCTATTGAAAAGTCATGTTATAGAATAACAATATCGTAAATGATTTTAATATTTATTATAATATACCAACAACGTTAAATTAATAGATATTTTGTTTCAGAAAATACCCAAGGATGCCTTCCGATTGACAATGACGAGGAAAATGTGGATTTAGGAGAAAAAGAAACAGTATTTCGAGTACATCCGAATACTCTTATCCCTGATTGTATAATCGGTATGAAATATTATATTTGGGATTTTATTGAAATTTCGAAGATTAAAGCGTACACGAAAAATCGCAGACTTAATTTTTTTGTCAGCGTGAATTGGTGAAAAAGCATAAATGAAATAGTAGATTACTAGTACTGGCTTCCCACAACTACTCATTGTTTATATTACATGTATTTGACGACCGCCTTCCTCAACGCTATCGACAGTAAAAAAGCGTGTAACCTCAGCTGCACTAGAGTTATTTTAGCCCAAACAAAAGTTAGTGTGATCAAAGAATGTTAACTCTCAATAATTGAATGGATCACCTGAAAAAGATTTTTACCAACAGAATGGTCTAATCGCTTTTAAAGTTTTAACTGTCAATTCTTTGTGAAAAGGCTTTGTGTATTTTAAAAATAAAACAAAATATGTTTTTTTACTACTTCCACATTTTTATAATGATCAAGACCCATTTCGTCCATCGCGAGCATTATCAACTGATGATAATGCAAGTATATCAAAATCATCATCGGTTGGTAATATTTACTATCAGCGAAACCGGCCTTGATCATTTTAAAAATGTTAAAGTAGTACAAAACATTTTTTTTAGTGCCCAAAGTTAACTTTACAATGGAAAATTATTTCTCCAGAGCGTTTTTCAACGTTTTTCTATTGTCTGTCTAACTTTTAGCGACAGTGACGGCATGAATGAGAATCTAAGAGTAATTTTTTATGATTCAAACCATCCGTAAGCTCCAGCAAAATGATTTTCCGTTCTAAAGTGAACTTAGAACATTTTGTTAGTTACAACCTTTTCTAGGTGATCCACTTAATTATTGTTGGTGGGAAATAAATTGTTTATAAAAGTTTCAAAAATCAATCGCTGAGCGACGACATTCATGGTCATAATATAAATCGGGGGAATTAGTAATTATTATAGACAACCGAATATATAAACATAACCTTTGTGAGCAATTTTCGTTTGCGCTTTATTCCAATCACCATTTTATTTTTCATTCCTTTCGTTCTAATGATGTTTCTTTTTTCAGAAAATTATGAATACGAAATTTCATACAATCGTCCAAAGAAGGGAAACCCTGCGTTATGGAAAAGAAATATAGACAAGAGTAAGAGAGATCAATGTCTACCGTATGAAAACAGAAAAGGCGTTTTCAAATCTGCCAAGCATCCCAAGAAAACTAACTGCAGCGCCTGTAAATTTAAATGCGACAGTCTGTTCTCGGCGGACGATAGACGTTCTATATGTAAAGTTTACTGGGCGCTTGAATCGTATGATCGTAGAATGAATTTCATTCTGAGTAACATCGAAGTACTACCACCGAAAACACAAACCGTTTTCAAAAAAAGATCGCAAAGAAAAAATACAAAATATTATTATTTTACGAAAAACGATACTAGAATTAGAGTATGCCAAAATTTCTTCATGAAAACACTATGCATATCCAATACTGTCATACTTAATGCGTTTAAAAACAGAAATTATCCAGAATTACCACAACTCGTTAGGAAACAAATTGGGGATCCCACACTCCTTAAATTAAGACAAGCGAAGGAATAAAATTCTTTAAATAGCATATTTAGTTTTACAAAAAAAAGACAAAAAACGGAACTGACACTCTGAAGACAGTAATTTGTTTGGCTTATTTAATTAATTTGAATATACTTTTTAAAATGTTGCTTCATTACAAAAAGGCAGATTTTTAAACTGTTCATTAGCATAATATTCAATGAAGATAATGATAAATAAAAAAGAAAATAAATTCATTGAATATTTGCAATAAACATCTATTGAATATCTGCACGGAAAAAATGTTTCACCGGGCCTCAATTTTGCTGCGGTGACGAACACTGTTTCAGAACTATTGAAATTTTATTCTAATGCTTAAAATGAAACGTTGTCTACTTATTATGTTACTGGAAATTCAATTTTACTTGTAATTTTTCATTTTTTCCTTATGAAAACAAAAAAAGAGAACTAATAGGTACCTAATAAAAGGTCAAATAGCAATAGCAAATATAATTATGTGCAATGATACATAAATTTCTTTTTATAATTAATATACTGGTTTTTTTGAATAACACTTATGAAAAAAAATGATATTTAGTTAACTTTAAATTATTTAGCATCCGATGGTTGTTATATTTTAATATCTTATGATTAATAATAAAAGTAATAAGCTGGGGGAAACGAGAAATTTTTTTATTTTTTGCATTAACTCCTGTTTTTGTAACATATATTTGACAGCTCTAAAACTTCAATGTACAGTAATTCATTTTATTTTCCATTTATTTTTATTTCTGTTATGTATATCTACCTCAATTTATTATCGTAGTATCTATATAATTATTATAATCCAAATTTTTTTCGCCTTAGAACATCACCATGGCAATGTGTTATAATTTGTCTTGTGTTTTATTAAAATAAAGGAAGATAAATAAGAGATAAAAAATAATAAAGTTACCTATTCCTTCAACTAGCGATAATTTTCCTATCAATTGTTTCGTTCTTTTGGCTTCCAATGCCATGATTTCAGAACATAATGATGCAAAAAACACATACAAAATGTATTTCATTTGCCACATCATAAGAGATATAAAAGTCCACAGGTTCTGAAAATCACATAAACAATAAATACGAAGCTCTGGAAATCACAGACCATCTGATACAATAATTTAGACGATTGTCATGACCGCCGATTCTGTGTTCAATATTGGAGTTGAACATTTAAATTTCTTGTATTGTGTTTTATAGTTTATTATGAATGTAATTTGAATTGTTTGATCAACTTCTTCGTTTATCGTTTTATTAAAATACATTTTTTGTACTAATTCCTATCGGTTAAAAATGCTCGCGATTATCAATACCGACCGTGATCATTTGATAAAAGTTTGGAATTAGTACATAAAATTGTGTTTCATTCAAAGAAAAATATAATTCTTATCGTAAAAGTATTGGTAAGTGACTTCATTAAAGTGATTGTACTGATATTTGTTCGCTCGATTTTATTTGTCTAATTTAACATGCGATTTGATTCTGGAAACCTGACCAGAATGCTGCACTTATTCGGAATTAATACATATAAACTCTGAATATATAGTTAAAAGCCTTGAATACGAATATAACTTTCTTAAAATATTACGAGTAAAGGGCGGGCCTGTTCTTTAAGATTAAAGTCATTTGGTTGTTAGTTGAGTATTTTCTTTGTTATACCAAGTTACAGAAACTATGTATTATTATTAAAAGAATCCGTCAACGTTGAATGAATTTTTCGGATTTCCCAATCGGATACAAACGAAGATCATTACATTACAAATGATTTTATTCTGCAACAGTATTATAGAAACACCCAAACAACGAAGATCCACACGCTTATTCTTGATAATGATTAGTTTTCAACTTTTCTTAAAAAATATTACATAGCATTATAAAATAATTCCAACTTACATTCGTTTCTGGATATGTACCTGATTTGATATACACATTCAGCACAGTAATTATTGTGAAAAATCCTGTCATTGATACCAAGGAAAACTGTAATTAAAAAAAAAACGAATTATATAGATGTTTATCATTTATAACAATATAATCACTTACATAATTTTGAATAAAATATCTTTATCATTTAAATTATAATAATATGCAACAAATATTAAACAATGTGAAACGCTATTCTTTCAATTATAACTAGAACCAAAAAGTGTCCTCGTTCATATAAATGTTTTGTCAAACAGTACTTTCACAAATTAGTCATCCAGTAGCCTGCAGTATGTAATGAAAAAAGGCTATTCCTGTATGGCTGTGGACATCTATCAATGTTTAGGACATTATTACATCGTGTAATTGTATTACTTCACAAAATGCGCGACAAGCAATCGGTCTTCATAAAACTGTTTCTTATACAACATAAAGTCTAACTTTTAAAGACTACAATAGAAAAATATATTCACTAAAACACACGCGTCCACGTCTATAATACGATATAAGGACAAAAGTAATAATCCAAGTGTGTGCTAAACCACTAAAGATTGATAACTTATTAGAGGTACCAAAAGAAAATTAAAAGTGTATTATTTTTGGCCAATTTCACTTTCTGATAGATTCTCTACTTACCGTTGTTCCTGTAATTTTTCCGAGAAGTTCTATATTTTTTGCCAGTATAATGTAAGAGTCAGTCAATTCAGTTATGTTTGGATGAGGTAGTCCTTCTAAAAACAGTCCTTCGGGCCTTTTATCGAAGCTAGATTGTCCTATGATGTAATTTCTTCGGAAATCGATGTTATTTTGGTCGTCATGTGATAGATCTGTCTTCCCAAGTTGGCACAGACACGAATTTACTACTTGCAACCTAAGCAAGTTCATGTAAATATCTTTACAAAAAAGCAAGAACACTAAATCCATTGTTACCATTTTTGACATTAAAACCCATTGCGATATGCCTTTTGCCCACCTGAAGAAATCAGACGTGTTGTAAACTAGAGTCCAGATAATGTAAAACATAATACCGATCGCTGTTTTGGCAATTGCGTAGTTGTATCTCTCTATTCGTACTTTAAGTATCTTATCAATTCTCATGAGATTTTCGTATATTTCGAGCTTTTCTTTATTAAATCTGAATCCTCCAGAAAGTAAAGCAAACAATGCCGAAGAAGCTTCGCAATTCTTCAGAGCCAGATATGTCAATTTTGGCGCAAGTGCTTTTTTATCTTCAACGACGAATCTGTCGTTCACCATTCTTTCGATTCTTGTAGCTATCATGAAAAGTAAAACAAAAATCGGGTAAAATTTTCTCGTCGGCCCTCTAAGTCTCACATTCTGATCCTTGTATTCCACGGTAACGAAGCCAAAAAACCAAAATACTCTATCCAATAAACTACACGTCTTAACAAGACAGCCACAGCACAGGCCATTCATCTTTCCCTGTCTTTTCTAATTTGTTTTTTCAACCTGGCTTTTCAATTTTTATGTCATATGTTTTCTTCTTTTTTTAATACTTTTTCTTCAATTATCAATTATAGCACATCATTATAATTGTATAATATTACCCTTTGTATAGAAGTCTGTCCTTACCTCATGGTTCCTTACAAAATTATTATAATCTGGCATACAACGAAATACTGCATTGCTGTAGATATTCCCCAAAATATTTATACTTCGTTTTTTACTATTTTTTTCTCCGACTGGCATGTTAATTAATTATTTTTGTGTAATTAAACGATAATTAGTACAATTATGGCCTATCTTTTAACCATTAGTGTAAGGCTTATTACGTTTATTGTAGACGATTAATTCTCGCAATAGTAGGTTTGTAGGCAATAACTGCTCATTGAAGGAATTTCGTTATCATGATAGATGATTATTGAATTATAATTTCACTTTCTATTTATTTTTTCATTGGAGTACAATATGAAATGTGTCCCCGAAATTTCGTCAGAAAAATGGATACGCAACAATTAATACAAATAATTCATAAAAATTTTCTGCCTGCGGCGCAATGTTTTCCGTCGGAATAGTCGCAAAATTTTTTGGAAAAAAATTTGGGGAGGGGGTGGCAAATTCAAAGACCGCCCCGGGTGGCACAAACCCTAGCTACGCCACTGACTGTACGAAATTTTCATCAAAATATCGTCGTATTTTTTTATCCATTTTTATGAATAAAAATATCACTATTCATATGTATGACGAAATAGAATTATATTCAACTAAAATATATTTATGATTTAAGACATCGACTGAGGGTTCTTGATGGAATTTCAATACCAAATTTGAATTATTGAGATTTTTCACACTTCCATATATTTTGTCACTAATGCCCAAAGGCGAAACCCGGGTCGTTAGTGACAAAATACATGGAAGTGTACAAAATCTCAATAATTCAAATTTAAAATATATTTTTTCTTCAATGTAAGTAGCTTGACTCAACAGCTATTATTACTGTTTAATCTTATAACATTTAGAAATATGTTCATTATATAAATCAAGAAACTTATTTATATGGTCTTATGCGTATTTCTGTATATTTCATTATGTAAACTCAGCATTCGATTTTCTGTATGTATTATCTTCTTGGAAAACAAACACATTTAAAATATAATTTAAGTAATTTAAGACATCGACTGAGGGTGCTTGATGGAATTTCAATATCAAATTTGGATTATTGAGATTTTGAGATATTGAGATTGAGACAAAATACATTTAAAATACCTACTAGTTTTTTAATTCAACAAACTTGACGAATTTTCAGTATTTAAATATTATACTATACACTAAATTTAAAAAAACGAAATATAATTGATATCTATTCGACCTTAAACGTGTTCGTGTATGCGCTAATCGATTGTAATATAATATTTTCAAACAAAAAAAAATTATTATGTATTTTTTAATTATAATTTACTTAATGTTCAAATACACTTTTTACGTTGGCGCTACAGTTGCCAACCCCATGAGATGCTAATCTTGATCTCTTTTATAGGAAAGTCCAATAATTGTTTCAGCCAGCACTCATTAATCATTACTTATTAATAACTGCTGTAAATTTACCTTTGTGTTTGCAATCTATTATGTGCTTTGTTGAAAGAAACTTTTGTAATATTAATGTGTTTGTAGTGGAACTTTCAACTACTTACATACATTAACATTATTTTTTTTGCTATATCCACTTCTAATATGAAGTATATGCACTCTTAATGGAGGTATATCAACAGAAGTTTTTCTACGAAAACTGCCTTTTACTCAGATGTTCAACCTCCCTTTTTCGAAGAGAGTAGGCATAGAATTATGTTCTTGGACAGGTTGGTGTTATCTAATCGCTGTTGGAAGGAATTTGTTTATTTAGGAAAAAAGTAAAGTATTTAGTTCAACAAACTGGATTTTCGTTCACCTATAGGAACTTAGTTAGGAGAGGTAGACACTATAACGTCTTTCTTAATATAATTTAACATATCGACTGAGGGTGCTTGGTGAAATTTAAATATCAAATTTGAATTTGGATTATTGAGATTTTGTACACTTCCATGTATTTTGTCACTAACGACCCGGGTTTCGCCTTTCGGCATCTTCAGGCATTAGAGCACACGAATGGACTCGAACTGGCTATTCGAGACCATTCGTGTGCTCAAATGCTTGAAGATGCCGAAAGGCGAAACCCTGGTCGTTAGTGACAAAATACATGAAAGTGTACAAAGTCTCTCTAAGCCGAATTTGATATTGAAATTTCATCAAGCACCTTCAGTCGATGTCTTAAATTATATCAAATTTGAGTTGTTAAAATTTTGTCTACTTCCATAAGTTTTGTCACTAACGATCGGGTTTTGCCTAGTATTATCTATGCTTTATAAAAAACATGAAATTGTACAAAACTTGAACGATTCAAACTAACTTACTATCTCTTTTATTAATTCAAGTGGCATACAAATATAAAATTGAAGTTGATAAATTCGTTATTCCACTTTTTTGAGTGTTTCGGCCTTTTTAGAAGTATATTCAGACTAACTGTATCGTACGATTATAAAATAATTAGGTAAACATTGATACTAATTTGCATTTACTTGGTAGAACTCTTGGTAGAAGCGATTACATTATAAAAATAGCAAAGTTTTTAGTTCATCGAGCAGTATAAGATATAGTTGGTAGCTATTTCGTAATCACGTCACCTTCAGAACTATGACTTTTACGTCTGTCTTTTGACGTTCATTAACTACATAATATAATTCCTGTAGAACTTAATACTGGGCTATTTTTACTTGAATATCTTTAGATTTATTTCATTTGGTAACTTTCGTCAAAGTTGCTATACGGAAAACAAACAAAATAAATTGACTTGATTCTGAAAAAAAAAGATTGATTTTAAATGTAATTATTAGTGTAGTTAGGTGATTTTATCTTTGATGACGTCTAATAAGTAAATGCCAATTCAATAAATAAATTAAATACGATGAATATATGATTATATGTATAGAAAACTTAGTAATACTTTATAGATATAAATTAATTTATTCAGCTTCAGTTTAATACAACCATGTGATTTACTCAATTTGGAAGTTCCTGTGTGCTTTAAGAGCTCATCTGGATAAGGATGACTGCGTTAGTCATCGAAAAA
Organism: Himalopsyche phryganea; assembly: GCA_022494535.1. Taxonomy (NCBI): domain Eukaryota; kingdom Metazoa; phylum Arthropoda; class Insecta; order Trichoptera; family Rhyacophilidae; genus Himalopsyche; species Himalopsyche phryganea. The sequence continues at coordinate 5,708,812 of JAGVSL010000049.1, forward strand.
GATCCAATTCCAAGTAAATACTTATAATCCATTGCAAATGTCCCAGCAATTTTAGCCATCAACGGTTTATTGTTTACCAATTCGCAAAGTTTTTCGAGTCCCCGTTTATCTTCGCATTCTAAAACCACAAATAAAAAAATGTAGTTTTCAATACTATTAGATATTATGTTTATTATTCATACGCACACACATTTAATAAAAGTAATATATATAGTTCTAAAGATAAAACTCGTTAATTATCGTTGCGACGTTTATTAAGGTTAAACATGAGTTTTTCGACTATCGAAGACAGGAAGTACTTGATATCTTTTATTTTAATTTTAAATTACCCTTAACTATTACTTATGTAATCAGAATTTTTATTTTATTTCAAGTTAACTGAATTATTCTAACTTGTAACGAATGCGTTATTACTTTTAACTGAAAAATACTCGTTTTGAGTAATTGTACTTCGAAGTTTGTCAAATGTTTGAAATGCCATACCTTTTTCATTTAGTTTGTTTGTACAAAACTGTTTTTAAGTAAAAGTTTAATTTATGAAAATATGTTCTTCGATAAGATAATTCTTGAAATAAAGTATAACTAACTCAGTATGGCATTTTTTCGATTTCATGTTTTCTGCCAGAACAGTGATGATATTGTGTTTTCAGATACATTGACAAATACACAGATGTTCAAAAAAGATATTTTAACATTTTCCCTCGACACGCAAATTCATAAATCTATTAAAAAATCAATTTATGAAACTTTCTATACTCCGTACTGTGATTCGAACCCGTGAGCACCGTGACCGAAGCAACCGACGTTGACCACTCGGTTAAAGGCCTGGGAGTTTTTTAGATAACCAATTAAAAATAACATGTATTCTATAATATTAATGAAAATAATTACCAATTGATCTGTTGATGAATAATTTACTTATTATAGTTATAGTTCTTTCTACCTCTTTCATTAAGACTTCAGATGCTGTACCTGTTATTACCATATACAGTGTCACATGCATTGCCCATAAAAATATAGAAATATAAAGCCATACATTCTGAAACGAATATATGTATTATGAGATTTTACTTATGCTTCAGTAGTATTTATACATCTCATACGTTGTATAAATTGTTAAATTTCTGCCGGTGTTTCCGAGTGGGGATTGCAATACTAGTTAGTATCCCGGTATTTTCACTGTTATTTCGACACCTAATTACCGGTTTTTAAAATGTAAAAAACTACCGTTGCGTTATTGAAAAGTAAGCCAAATATAAATGCAATTTATTAATCTGTTTTAAATATGAACACGTTTGTGGCAAATACTTACAATTAGTGTACATTTAATTAATGACTGTCGAATCTAAGTGGACTTTTTCTACAGCCGGACTTTGCACGAAGATCTGATAAACATTTGGTAGGAAAACTTACTTGCAAATCTGACGATAACTTCACTCTAGTCATTATGCTCACTATTAATGTAAATGTCAAAATTGTAATTGCGATGACAATTACGAACTGAAAAAAACAACATAAGAAAGGTAATTTGGATTATTGAGATTTTGTACACTTCCATGTATTTTGTCACTAACTACGCGGGTTTCGCCTTTCGGCATCTTCAGGCATTCGAGCACACGAATGGACTCGAACTGACAGACAGTAAACAGTGTCTAACGTTTATATAGAAGATACAAATACGACAAATATTATTTACGAGGTAAGATATTATACGTCTGAGAGCCACACTGATACCTGAGTTAACATTTCAAGAATTACTTTAATCCTTATTTTGTAAACAACCCATTAGCAGAGTGGCAAATTGCCGCTTTCCGGGGATCATAAATTATTTTATCAAGAAATTTTGGAAAATTTGAAAATGTCACTAAACGTGGAATGATTGTATATATTTACCCTTTCGTCGAATTGCATCCCGTCGAAACCCACAATGCTATTATAATTGTAAAATCACTGGTATTTCTAAAAAAAGCAATTTGCCACTCAGCATCATGGAGATTCACCATTATTAAACTAATAGAATAACATCTCTTGAACGTGTTTGAGGTATAAACTCATTTTTCGTAATTTTAAGTTACACCATTACTATTCTAAGTGACACAATTATGAAAAAATACCTAAAATTGTATTCAATAATAATTTACGAAAAAAAATATAGAAAAATTTAGCGTTCCGGTTTGTTAAATTTGAAATGTTGAGCCGTTGTATACATGCATATCTTATATATATATATATATCTATATATTATTTTAACGATGTATTTTTTTTAGCTGAATTCAGATTATCAATGAGGGGGAAGGAACTTTTACTTCTTGATCGATATACATACCGCTTTAAAAAGGCTCTGTTTTCCGGTGTCAGAAGATGGGTTTGTTCCACTCATGGTGGACGAGGGTGCAACGCCAGTGTGTCATTCCTTGATGGCAAAATCATTGATCACAAAGCTAACCATAATCATGTCCACTCGACTCGCTTTTTGTCAATGTATGAATAGAATTTATTTTAACAAAATATTATACATGAATACCCCGATAATTTTTATCAAAATAGAAATCTATCTTTCCGGCTGATAAACTCTTTAAAAATATATTTGTTATATGTGATTCGTTTTAAAATAAATATTTATGAAGCTTTATTAAAATGATATTTAACTATTATGGCCTGTATTTATTTGGACAGCAAATTAAATTTTCAGTGATCTATCACAATGTCGTCGTGATCTAATTTTATTGCGTAGAAAATTATACAAAGCATTGTATATTATTTAAATTAAAAATTGTTATGTTAATATTATATAATGTACAGACAAAAACCAGTTTTCCCCGCTTTTATAATTGATCATTATTTAAGCTTGTAACTGAACACTTAGAGTGGCTAACCAAATAATTGGTAGAATTTTTATTTTTTATCTGAAGACTGTGCCACCAATACTTTCCCCGAGCATCCCCATTCATTTCCCTTGCTGATCTTCACATTCTACCCTAGTCTTTACCCAGGCAGTCAATCCAGATCTTCCTCTTTACTGAATTTATTCTCTTAAGTATCTTTTTTACGTTACCTGCTCACTCATATTTGATGTCATTCTGATCTAAATTTTGTGTTTATAAAATATATCTGTCTGTCTGTATGATTTTTTTTCGTTTCAGGAATCTATTAAGATAATTATTTCCAATGCATAAATATGTTTGTCGGCGTCCGTGGCGCAGTTGGTAGCGTCGTGGGCTACGGCTACGGATGTCTCGGGTTCAATTACCGATGCGGACAGTTAGTATTTCAATCGATTTATGGATTTCTATTTGTAGTCTGAGTGTTTGTGTTGTCTAAAAACTCCCTACTCACCGACCCATCCGATCCTCACGGGATGTAGCGAGAGCGATTAGTTAACCACTAGTCTTGTTCTAACCCTATCCTTTTTTCCTTCTCTTTTCGATAAAGAGAGGTTGAGCACCAAACAGTTCTCATAAAAAAATCTGTTTGAGATACCTCCATTAGGAGACCATATGTTTCACGTTGGGAGCGGACATGGAAAAAAAGATATGTTTGACTTCTAAGTTGTCACATATTCTTCTTGCCTAATTTAATATACATAAAATGTCAGTTTTTGTGGTCTAGTGGTATGGACTTGAAGGAATAAATGAGGATGACTATCAAAAAATCACAGATATATATGCAGTTTGTATAAAGTTGCATAAATCTATTGAAAACTTAATTTATAATTACTGTTTCTCAGGACGAGCCGGCCATCGCATAACCGAGTATGAAGAATGCGCAGAATCATTCACCACTCGGTTACGGGACCGGTATTTATTATAGATATGACACTAATAATATGTTTTTATCTTTTATATTTCGAAACGTATATTACAAAGTTTTCACAATGAAATTTGAGGTGAGAAATAGTAACGAATATTTTTATCACGGATCGTTGTACTCTTACCAGCTGGAGTTGACCCACAACAAAAAACGTGGTAAAGTTCTTCATAAAAAATTGTATACATAGCCATGTCTTTCTCTCACACACATATATTTTTTCCGTCGTTCTTTACTTAAACCTACTAAACGTCAAGTATTGTTTTACAGCTATAATTAGTATTCTGAGATATACCGATATCTATGAGATAATCATTTTAATTGGTACAGTATAATAACATATGTAGCAACAATTCCTGCAAAAGTATGAAGAAAGGCATGATCCAATGTTATAAATGATCCCATACAAACGCGAATATTGCGTCGTACCACCAGGCGACTAAGAATTGTCATTTGTCTGCCTATAATGTAATCTGAAAGGAAAATAAACAATTTTTTTATATTCAACATTTAATTTTAATGTCTAAAGTAAACGCCTTCATTCCGGTGGAACTGATTATGGTAGCTAATAAACAAAGTTCTTAATACCCCCACGGATGCGATTGTTTTGATTATATGTCACTCTCGCGAAGAGACTCCCTTTGCTTCATTGAAAACAGTGAATCTTCTCGAACCCCTTGTGTTCATACCCTAACACTGCTTTGTCAGTAATAAACAGAGCAAGAGATTCAAATTGATTCACATGTATTTTATTCTTTCTCACTGTAACTTACCGTCGCATGTATGGATCGTCAATTTAGATATTAATTTTTCTGTTCTGCTGCATTTCGCCACCAATCTGTCACCATTCGATGAAGCAATTAACATGAAAAGTACATATCGATTCGCCCAGAATATGTAAATTGCTAATAATTCCATCCTCTAAAAGAAAATAAAAACTAATTAGGAAATTAAGGCTTAAATACCTCTGAAAAAAAATTATAAAAATAGATTTCAATTGTGACAAGTACAGGATGCTGTTCTCATCATCTGGGAATGTGAGACAAACAATTCTGTTGAATTGCGAGTCATTGATTTCCGTTCGCAAGGCTAGTTTTCCGTGGCAGGGTTGTAATTTTAATGTCACCATCGCTGTTTTATATATCTTTTAATTGTTAACATTCAATTTTATGTAAATTTGATTGTATTTTTATTACTTGATAATACTCGTGATGAGCGAAACCGGTCCTGATCATTACAAACACGTGGAAGTAGTACAAACAGATTGTGTTTTATTTTAAAAATAAAATAATTTTCCACCAAGAATTGACAGTCAACACCCTAAAAGTGTTTTTTATTTATTTATGTTTACCGAAAATACTCACATTAACCTGGTGCCTCTCCATAGCAATGATGTTACAAATCAGTACAATCATAGATAGAAAAGTTGTGATTATCAAACAATAGATCTGAAAAAATGTAATACTGTATAATGTATACAATATTGTTACATGAATCGGAGCAAATGAATCGTTTCCAACACCAAAAAGAGATCATTTTTTAACATGAGTTAGGATAAGGACATAATTTTTGATACAATTTTTGAAGACTAGATAGCTACTGGATGTAGCTATCACAAACATCACCACGTATACCTGTCCATATGTTATTATGTTGTTGCTAATCACATTAAACAGAGAACTGATGCCTTTGGAACATGACTTGAGACCATTTTCAGAACCATTTTGAGAACTGTCGTTGACATAGCAACCAAAAAAGTATCCATAATAATAGGAACCAATATTAAAACATCATTCTAAAGTTTATTTTGAATTTTGTATCAAATTAATGTGTTCCTCGACATAAAAGAAAGAAAATATAAAATTTTAAAAAAATACTGGAAATCATCAAATCTCAGTGACAAAGGTATCGTCAAACGTATTACTAATTTTTTTATTTGCAACTATCTCTTATTAATATTAGATGGATACGTTTGATCCGCACCTAAATGTATGCAAAAAGATCACCGATATATTGTTGTATGTATAAGTTTTCAAATGGAATTTTTTTTTCAGTTGAAATAAACGAAAGGTTAATACTTAAAGCACGATCAAATAAATCTTTGAGTAGCTAAAAGTTTTGAATAGGTTTTAACATTGGTTTACATTTACACACGCGCCTCATAACAATTATTTGTTATATTTACCGACATATAAAACATATCCCCGATATATTTCACGTTATCCGTTAGCAGTACGTAGGCTTTTAATACGCTCTGTATTTGAGGGAGTTCTTCCAAAGTAACATCACATTCTCCAATTTCGTACGTCTCAGAAAAATCTGTTCTGCGACAATCATCTGACAGATTTACAAAAACGATTCTTTTCAGTTGGTAATTCAAAATATCCAGCCTTGCAATTATCAAATACAAGATCAGGTTCAATTTTATTATGACAACATCGCATGCACCATTATTTATAATTAATATTATATGCTTCCAGTCCATATTGCTAGAGTCAACTCCAAAAATGTAGCCAATTCCGTTAATAAATATATAACCGAAACATAAACAAAGCGCCTTTTTCATAATACGTTCTTTTTTGTTTTCGTCAGTTAGTAAAATTTCATCGACTTTGCTTAAATTGTTATATATAGAAACGTTTAGTTCGTGATGCCACCACGAATCTGACAACCATGCAAACGATGCCGTCAAAAATTACAAAAAATCATCACTAATTTAACTATATTCAAAATGATGGCTTGATACGTTTTATCAGATTTATTTAGATGGTCAAATAATATGTATACATATGTAACAATGATGCATGATATTGAAATAGCCAATAAAGATGCGTATATCTTTAGAATCGGTTTTTCTATTACATGAAGTCCTCTTTCTTTTTTAGTTGTATGAAAACCAAATATCCAAAAATAAACATTCAATATTTTTGATAGATTCATCGTTGTCAAAAACTGTGTCAACATTTCTACCTTTAAAGATGAATAAAAAAATAATGATAGACTTCCATGTATATTCCTTACTAATAATTCAAATTTTCATTTATAACGAATATGTCTCTTTCTATTATTTTTGACAGTATCGTGTTAGTATAATATTTACATAAGCATTTTAATTTCGTTATCTTATCTTTCAAGCACTCGTCATAATTGTTTTATTCTGTCTTTTGAAAGGTGTTGACTTAACCATTTCCATTTTAAAAATTGATAATTTGAGTGTATATTTCCTAAATGTCTTTAAATATGTATACTTTCAAAATATATGAACAATGTATAATAAATACGAAAGTCTTGTATTACTGTATTTATAGGAATTGTTGTTCTCGAAAATCTTTTTTAATTTCCGGTATTTTTTAAAACCATGTCCACTTTATCCACCATCTGAATGAAACATCTCGAAATTTTTTTTTGAATTTGAACTGGTTTTATTTCAATCAAAATCTTTCCTCAAAGAGGGTACAGATAAACGGATATCATTGAATATAATTACCTAATCACTCTTTCTACGCCGTATTTTCAGGGAGAATAAGGAGTTATGAAGAAATGAAAACATCACAAACATTCATTCCATAGGATACAAATTCATACATCGATTGAAGGTTTTTTTTATTTTATTAGTTTTAACGGAGTTCTGTGAAGTAAATCTCAATTCAATCAAAACATAATTTTTTCCACATGCTTCCACATGTTTCCACATAAAATATGTGTAAGTAGTACAAATGAATTGTGTTTTATTTTTTAAAATATAATGCCTTTCCACCAAAACACCTTAAACGTGATAATACTATTATATACCTTCAGCTGAATGATTAACTCAATTAAGTCGCATTTTTTCGAAAACGCTTACATACAGTTTAGATGGTAATTTATAGTCAAAAAGCCTTCAATATTTGTTTGATATATAAATTAATTTTGGTATGAAGACCTGCATCCAAAAATTGATAACTACAAAAATATCTCGAATAGTTACATTAAAAATGCCAATTTTCAGATAAAAAAGCCTTTGTTTCTTGAAACGATATTGTAACATTAAATCTTTCAATAACTCTACAATACAATTTATCAAATTTGAGATTACTTAGTTCTGTATTCAGCTGACGATGTGCACACTGATAAATACTAAATTTATTTATTCATAGCTATTTTATAAAACTTGCAACGTCTTATTCATTTGTTAATGCCAATTTGATACAAAATGATGATCTGCGAAGCCAAGACTCCCACTAACGTATGAATGAATTTAAAATTCAGCTTGAGAAAGGTGCCCACTTTTATACATAGTTTCCTGCGGGACAGTAAATCGGCGAAGATCCTGAGCTCGCGGTGCAGCACCACATCTGAAAGTAATATTTTCCATAGTACATTTCATAATCAATGTTTAAGAAACACTCACAGATTAAGAACTGGTACTACGCCACGCAAGATGAACAACGAATATATTAGTGTGCTTATGGTGGTCATGTACGCTTGCGAAACATGGGTCCTCCATGTCAGTGATGCACAACATATTGAACAGTGGTGTAAAATTATGAGTATTCCAATCGTTCTCGGGTTGTAGGAGTTAATAGAATCACAATAATCTAATAATGAACTACAGTCAATGGCAGACATCGTGATGCTTATTTTTCGTTCATAAAAACTCCTGTAATAAATATAGAATAATAAAGTTCTCACCAGTCAATGTTAAAAATTGTTTTTTAGTCTGTGAGTCGCAATTAATGTAAGCTTGGGCACTAGGTTGTACATCACTGCGCTATGCAAAATAAGTCCAAAATATTTGTTTTACACAAAAATGTATGAGACGGTGCATGATGGGTATTACGCGTGAAGACAAAGAAAATAAATGGGCAAGGTTAAACAGTAAGATTATCAAAATTACGAAACTATTTGTGGCACATATATCTCGTATAACGAACAATATCTTTATATAGTCAGATATCTAGTTGTATCCTAAAGATATTAAACGTCCCAAAGAACTGCTGATCGGGTAGGATAAAAGAATATACAAATTAGAATAAAATACCTTCATTAACATATATAGTAAGTTTCGATACTAAAGTTGACGTCGTCTCTCCTTGTGCTAGAAGCATCTCACCCATACCCGCGGCAATCAACATATAAGAAAAGTATCGAACTGCCCACAAACCGAGACTCATCTTAAATAGTACTCCCTGTCAAATAAATACAAACATGTCATTTAACACTGCATAATATAAAATCGGACAACACTCCACATTTGTTTCCGAAACTTTTTGTTGATTCGCGATAGTTTTATGTTGATAATTCTACTATATATGTCATCCGGTGTCTTAAATGATCCACTCATTTATCCGAAAACGGTTTTAGTAATAATAATTCCCCCTAAAACCAATATGTAATGTCAACACCGAAATCTATCCGGCTGAATACAGAGACCGGCGGGCTTTGCAGACGTCCAGGGAAACGCTGTTGCGATAGGCGGAGGTCGCGACCCTCACAAGTGAGGAAAACAACTATAAAGAATTCGGTTATTCTGAACTATCAAGAAATAATTTATAATTATTAGTTTTTTATACGTACGGCTGAAGATCGCGACAATGCAATAATTCCATAAGCACCAACTAAAATCGCCAAAAATGTAGTTGCAAGAACACAATAAAACTGGAATATAATAAAAAAAAATTGTATCAGAATTAAAGGAACAAATAGTTGTTGTTTACGTTTAACATTAATTTAACTATCGATAATAACAAATCGATCAGTAAATCTCTACAATACTTTAACACAAACCAATTATTACTTTATAATCAGTATTTTTTTAGTTTGACGTGCTTGATGTATGTTGCTTTTAAAACATTTCACATGAAAACAATTAAGTTATCATAAAAAAGCAATGTTATGACAGAAAAATACATTTTGTTTAATTAAATAAAGTTTTGCACAAAATCAATATAAATATCAATGACTCTATTGCCAATTATTGTAGTGTATTTTTGGTGTCAATGGAAACGGTTATTTTTAATTGAATATACAATGTCGCTTAGTAAATCTCCCATTTCTATGAATTATTTATTCTGGAATTTTTGTTATAAATATGAAATAATTACCGTCAGTAAAAATATTTGTCCAGTGTCCCTCATATTGTCTGCAACTAAGTTGTATGCTTTTATATACTGATTCATATTCCTCGAATCGCCTTGCATATCTGACACCCCATAAAGATTCGTAGATTCTGTATGATGGAAGATTGTCGTTGGTGAAACCTCTTCATAAAATAGTTCCGGAAATCGATTCTTAATTTTGTCTTCTACAATGAGCTTCAGCTTGAAATTAAGAATACTCATCCGACAATTATTATAGTAAATTATTAAGCATAGCTTCATTATTGTCATATCTGTCGCTATTATACTTATAATTGAAAAAATCTGACCCCACGATATCCCCCACACTGAGGTATCAATCACATACGTGATAATATTCATTGCTAAAAAAATGAAACACATGGAAACTGTTCTGTTCCTTATAAATTCGTTGGTTTCTTTTTTGATTGATAAATAACTGTCTATTTTCTGAAGCGCACCTAATGTTGTTAAATGCTTAGCGGGATATAACCAAGAGTCTGACAACCATGCCACGCATGAAGTCAGCGGGTATGCGATTCCCAGTAATGTTTGAACCCCATTTACAATCTCAGAGGATTGCCGACGTAACACCAAGTCTTCGCTTGTGTAATCTTCAATTAAACGACAAACTGTTATCACTATTAAGATCGTTGCATATATTCTGACCTTTGGCATTCCGAGAACATACCTACCGTCGACAATTTTTACACTATGGAAACCAAACAATAACATAATTATTTGTATCCAGATAATTTTGTTACTCATTTTTTTACTGTCAAATAAAAATACAATTCCACCTTACCTTACAGACAAGTTGTGAGTGTTTTTTTTCTACTTTGATCAGTGTGAAATTGATAGTTTATTTTTCTTTTTTTTCTTTTAATTGACAGATTATTTCCATTCGTCCAATTTTTTAATACGTTAATGGGCGACTAATGGTATTAATTACTTTAATTAACTTGAATTTATTATTTACCTGGTTGAATTATCGGTACCTCAATTAAGTTGTACGATCTTGATATCTATTCTGCCGTCATAAATAAAAACATGGATAAATAATTTAAAATTTAAATACAATGGTTGATATAATTTAAAATATCGACCGACTGTGCTTAATGGAATTTCAATACACAATTTGAATTTTTCTTCTTCTTTCTTGTACTCGAATGCCTGAAGATGCCGAAATGCGAATCTCGGGTCGTTAGTGACGAAATACATGGAAATGTACAAAATTTCAACTATTCAAATTTATCATGGTTGAAATCACAAGATAAGTTTTGATGTTCAGAATAGTCGGTCCCGTAGACGAGTTTTCTTTCTCTCCCATCTTTCTATTCTTCCATTTTCGATAATCGGTTGACAATATCTTCTCGTTACAAGAACTTCTGTTGAGATTTTATAATATCAATATTACTATATCTATATCTAAAAGTTGAAGTGTACATTTTTTAAAAAAACCACAATCATTTTGAAAACTAATGAAAAGGCAAAACAACAAAAATTCAGCGTTTATTCCTGTTTAATTAAGCTTTATACAGGTTATCGTAATTGGTACAAAATAATCATGTATGATGCCAATATACCACCTAACGAATGCAGAAAAGAATAATTCAGCGTTGACACATTTCCAACATGTACGCACATTTTACGGCGACCTATCAATCGACTGAAAACCTCTAATTCCCTCTGAAACTCAGCATCTGGAAATTGGATACAGAACAAAATTAATGACGAATCTCATCTACTAATAAAAAACACGGAAAAATTCTCCAAAATAAATCAGTCTTATGGAAACAACGTTCTGTTTTTAATACATTCGTTTGTTTCTTTTAGTAGGTTGTTAAAGTCAGATCACAATAACCGACCAGATTTTAATTCTTTGGTGTAAATACTGTAGTTATTCAATTTTTGTGAATTTTCCGTCACTTTATTTGTGCGGTATGGAAGCTTTTTACCATCACACCATACAAAAAGTGTATAGTTTAAGACATCGACTGAGGGTGCTTGATGGAATTTCAATATCAAATTTGGATTATTGAGATTTTGTTCACTTCCATGTATTTTGTCACTAACGACCCGGGTTCTAAAAGAAGTTGGAAAGCGGCAATTCGCCACTCTGTTAATGTGTTGTTTACAAAATAAGGATTAAGGCGATTCTCGAAATGTTAACTCAGGTATCAGTGTGGCTCTCAGACGTATAATATTTTACCTCGTAAATAATATTTGTCGTATTTGTATCTTCTATATAAACGTTAGACACTGTTTACTGTCTGTCAGTTCGAGTCCATTCGAGAGCTCGAATGCTAGAAGATACCGAAAGGCGAAACCCGGGTCGTTAGTGACAAAATACATGGAAGTGTACAAAATCTCAAAAAGTGTATGATTGTGACTGACATTCGACTTCACGCTTATGCTTAGCATAGGTGTGTGCCAATTTAAAATTGTTTGTCAGTTCGTTTCTCGATTAATAAAATAATCTCTTGTTTCTAATAAATTATTATTTTTATCCATTAAGTCTGCATTTACGACGTAATCCTTTATAATTCTAACCCTTAACTGTACATTTTAAAATCTTTACATTTATTTTGAATAGAATATACACACTTTATGTATATATATAAATATATATTGTAGATATTGAGTACTTTTAAATTATAGTAATCATTATTAAATTCACAAATTACGATACTTAGTGCTTAATAGTTGTGGGAAAGCACAATGCTGCCTAATATTCTCTAAAAGTAGCAGATAAACGAATTGTGCTTAGATAACTATTATAACATGCATAAAATAAATGTATATCTATTTTAATGAAATATACTATTGTATATTTCATTGACTCTACTCGGTGGGTGGCCAAGAAGCTACTTTAAATTTTTATATATTTTTTAAGCCATATCCTAATGTGGAGCATATGAAATAATAATGAAGATATCTCAACAGAATTTCCTACCCATACTCTCTTCGATAAATAAGGATAAATAAAATCGATAAAATACTAGGGCTAGGACAGGATTAATGGTTTGGCAATCACTCCTGCTACACCCTGTTTTTGGGATCATATGAAGGGAATTTTAGACATCACATAAAGCCATCAACTGATTAATTCATGAAACTGTCCAGATTCGAACCTGTGAGATCCGTAACCGAAGTTGACCACTGCACCACGGACCCGGCAAAATTATTATTACTGCTAATTATAAAGCTTAAATAAAAACTAAGCTAAAAATCTGATACATATAATATCGGCTTGTCAAATATATAGATACCTATATTAGGAGGCTATCTATTATGTCTTTATTGGGAGCAGACATATCAATATATATTATAATACATATAATAGAAAGAGCAAACGTATTACTGATTTTTTGCTATTTGTCTAAAATTCACTTGTACTTGTCACGGTAAAACACTTACCTCCTTCTCCATAAACCGTAAGCTTTGCTAATAGAACTGATGTCCACATTCCTTCATTTAGCAATGTTTCACCCTTATGAGATGTTAGCGCCATGTAAGCTCCATATCGAACTCCCCAAATGGCCATACTCATAATGCTATATGGATTCTACAATATCAAATGTTGATCTTTACTTATTACATTTCTCAAAGGTTACGCAGATATGCTGAATTATCACTTAACCGCTTGTATTTTTGTGTAACTATATATTTATATATTGTATGTTATTTTATACTTACGAATGAAGGAGTATTTGCTATCTGTGTTATTTCATACGTCATTATTAGAATTGTCAAAAATGCCGTCACCAAAATACTGTGAAACTGAAGAAAGTAAACATCATAAGACCCCTGTTCTGACAAACACATAAATAAACACAAGTTTTTTTTAAGAAAAAACCAATATTAACTGATTTTGGAATTCCGTCATCGACTCTGCAACTCTGTCAAAATCAGATAGCATGTTATTTTATATTAATTTTGTAGTTTAACTACCCAATATTTCAATAACTTCTTAAATCTAAAATCTTTAATCATTTTATGGTGATAACTGTTAATAGTTATTAGTTATATAATAATGTCAAAGTCTATTTTTACATTATAACCATTACCGAAGACATAAAATGAAATCTACTGGAAATCCACTCAATTAATTATGTTTAAAGTTACCGTTAAGATAAAACTACTTCCAATATTTCCCAAGTTTTCTATGATTAAATCGTAGGCTGCCATTAACTTTGTTATATGAAGTGCTTTCTCTCGTTGAACACCCGGTATGCAAACTACAGTCACTATTTCTGAAACCTTCTAAAATCATATCCTTTCGGTATTTTACATTGTATGTCTTCTTTTCTTCCACCAATCTTTGCATATTGAAATTAACAATTTTTAATCTAACTGAGTTAGAATGTAGCATTAAAAGCATATTTAAAATTGACACATCAGTTGCTACCGCGCAGAATATCAAAACCAACTGATCGAATGAAATTCCCCATATCATAGTATCGCACGTGTATATGGTTATATCAGCGAATATAAGAATGTAGCACATTTGCATCGCGTTATTTTCAATGTAATTGTTAACTTCATCATTTACCATCAGAATGCTGTCGATATGACTCAATGTTTCATATATTGCTACGTTTTTACTTGTGTATAAACAAGAGTCTGACAGCCAAACAATTGATGAAGTCATCGGGTATGCAAAGCATAAAGCTATCTCCACATTTTGAATGAATATAGACGCTTCATCGTTTATGAACTTCCTCATAATAACTACATATAGTGCATAGATAAACGACGTTACACAACAAAAAATAGTGTAGATTTTTATCACGGGGTTCACCACAATTGTTTTCCCGTAGACATTTTGAAACTTTTGCAGACCGAAAGCCCAATAAAACCAACAAACCAAACGTGTCTTTTTATTCATTTGAACAGACTAACTTTTTATAGAACGATTTTAAAATGACGCTTTGCAAGATTTTTTTAACATTGAATATACAGCAAAATTCTGTCAGTATATTTTCACATTCTATATTGAAGTAATCAAGTCTAATCGTGTTTCATAAAACGATATAACTACACTGCAAACAAATGAAGAAAATTAAATTGCATTAATGGCTAGCACCCTAACGAGTTTTTGATGACAATATTATTTGTTCCATTAACGTACAACGTGTTCGTTTGCTATAATCAATCAATGTTGATTGGTCCAACACAAGACTATCTATATATGTTCACGATTATACAGAATTATTAATACAACCTTCATGCTATGACACTGTTACATATTTATCGTAAAAATATCGAAACCCTGACATCAGACAATCTTATCGAATAATGAAAAATTCAAAAGTTTTTCGTATACCTAGATTTTTTCATATGCTGAGAAATAAAAATAATTTCCAGTGCTTTAGAGGTGATAATTTATCAAAATAAGTACTAATAGAAATTAATAAAACCAGTGAGTTTAACTATCTTTAATGTTAATAAAGTACTTTATTTTATTATAAATATTTGTTACAAAACTGTAATAAATTTACAGAGTAAAATTCATCATTAAATTTGACACAAAATTATTATGTACGAAGCAGTTATTCCTGCTAACGAATGTAGAAATGCGAAATCCAATGTAAGAAAACTTCCTATATGCAAACACAACTTTCTCCTTGTAATTAAATTTATAAACATCTTTAAATCGTTGTGAAGATCGTCTGCAATTAATAAAATATATAAATTATTTATTCATCACAATTATCTATTTTTAAAATAAATGTAGTTACGTCAGTAAGACTCACAAAAGATTATCATTATCCTCACAATGTTTTCGTATTAGCGTTTGAGTTGAAAATCGGCAGAGGAAATGAAATTCAACTTATTTAATCTATGTTTATGGGTTTGTTTTAATTTTACATATTTAGATAAATTGAATTTGATCATAAACAATCATAAACAATCCTTACTTAATCAGTCTCTGCTACCAATACTATCCCAGTACTTAATGAATGGTGAAATTATCTACAAAATACATATTTTTAAGTAAAATGCATACTTTTGGTAGTATGCATGCACATAATATCTATTCAAATATATAAATAACTTATTTTTTTGTTTCTTTCTTACAGGCTGTTTATATATTCTAAGCCAAGATTAAATATACGTATAAAAAGTGCTGGGAGATAATGCTGATACGTCTTTAGGTAAATGTTGTGCACCACACTCGCTAACCTTGGCGTAAAAAAATGATTTCATAAAAACATTAGTGTTGTAAGTATGTATAATGTCAAGATATAATCATTATGGAATCAAATTATGTGATTAAAATTTTACCGTCCATTTCACAGATGATCAACTTCCCAAGTAAACACAGTGTCCATTCGTTGTCAGATATTAAAATTTCTCCGGACGTAGCGGCACACACTATGTAATTCATATGACGTATTGCCCACAATAGCATACTTGCCAGTGCTGCCAAGTCCTGCGAAAAATACACCAATAAATTTATTCTTTTATAAACTGAATGTATAAATAAAGCAAATTGGCTTTTTAGGTGTCTAGATGCATCTATCATTATTATTTATTATAACGTACAATAAATTACTATAACGCATTTCATAATTTATTCGAAACGCCATACCTACTTCAGGTTTACTTCAAAGTGCAGTTATTACATGAGAAACATGATATCAATGGCCTAATGCTATAATCCCGTAAGTGATTTTTTACAAATTTTACAGGAGGCTAAAAGAAACTGAATATTAACGTTAATATGTATATTATACTTTTTTTTCTTCTAAGTGTTAAATATATAGTATGTTAGGGTACTTGAAAATCATTAAAAAGTTTGAATACTTTGTATTATTTTTAAAAAAACAAGATATGGTTTACAAAGTCATTTTCGTCAAAATTTCAGATATGGGTTTATAGCATTAGGCCATCGATATCTAAATTGAATTGTGATTATTTTTCTAAAAACATTTGAATTGCATAGGATTTATATGATTTCTGTATTTACTTTTTGAAATAAAGTTAAATACCAAAGTTTTTAGTTTCATAATTTTTATGTCATAAAGTGATGACCGTAACTTTGTAACATAACTCTTGCGGAATGAAATACACCGGTATTATTTTAGTTTACATGAGTTCTATCAAGAAAATATATGTTCAATCAATATATTGTACTTTGGTTTTTATAATATCTGCCTTTTGAAAAACAGATTCCTTAAATAAGTTGTTCATTTATAAAATAAATAACTTGCATGATTTCCTTTATTGGATATAAATTCGTACGATAATATCAGCATTATAAGAAATGCTGAAACGAGTCCGGAATGAAACTGAAATTTTGAAAATGCAACATAAAATGGCTTTGTATTAGAAGTATTGACAGCATTTCCTCTTTCTAATATTATTTTTCTCATCCTTTTATGTCTGATATTTTCTGCGACGCCACAAATCTCGTATAAAAATTAATAACACTTATACATTGCGTGATGTCGCTTACACATAGTGTGTCGCAACCTAGATCAAAAATATAACTTTGAAAACTGAGCCAGGCACCAGTACACATTTTTAACAACGAAAGATATTTTTCTTGAGTGATAACTTCATATTCCTTTGCTTACAGCACGGTATTAATTTTTTTTTAAATTCTTTTTCTTCGAATGCAATCTCAAATTGAATTCAAATACTTTTTTTCTATAAAATATGTTGATAATTTTATGAACTTTTCATATATTCTCGATATCATTCATTTTCTTCTATATGGCATACGCATACGTATGTCACTCTTTTATTGCCCCAACAACTCATATGAAGTAAGTATTGTATCAATATATTACTGTTAAAATGATATAGCAATTCAGAACATTAATATGGTATAAAAATGAAAGTACGTCTTACCGTGGCATTATAAACATCTCCTATTCTTCCCAAGTTATCGATTAAAAAATCGTATGCCTTTGCCAGCTCTTGAATATCTGGCCGATGGATAGTATTATTTTCCACCTCTTTCCAAATGCATCTGTTTAGTAAACCGAGTGGCATCAGTTTATCAATTTTTTCAACGTCGCTTTCATATATTTCAATCATTTCCTTCAGCCTTACATTAAGTACACTCAAACGAAATTTATTGTTATTGACTTCCGTTGCTAGTTTCAACCATATTAAGTCTCCAGCTATGACGCTCGTAATTATTATTACTTGATTTACTGTAACTTTCCAGATCAAAAAATCTACCACAGCGCAGGTAATGTTGAATGCAGTACATATTAAACAGATATACAACATTTTATCATATATAAACGTCTGATTCAGCTCTGTAACTAACAATAATTGGTCTATTTGTTTAAGGGTGTTATAAATTTCTTGATTCGTTTTCCAGTTAATCCATGTATCTGATAACCAACCATATGCTGATGTCGTCAAATGAAAGAAAGTGGACATGCCAATCAGAACTTTCATTATACCAAAGAAGTTATCTTGCAGTATGATGGTCTTATAAATAGATATGTAGCAACCAAAAATGACTATCAAAATGCAAAGCAAAGAAGAGTATAATTTTAAAGTAACACTTCGTTCATATTTTTCATGGCATACTTTTCTGAACTGCTCGAATCCGAATAAACAAAAAACCGCGTTCATAATCATACTTGTTTTGCTCATTATAACAATACAATATGAATTGCTTCGCTATTATTTAATACTACGGAAACTAACGAACGATTTGGTTTAAAATACAACATTCGACTCACTGCTACGCTTCTGGAAATTTGTAGTCAATAAGTTTTTCATTTATGCCTCATAGCTTTATTTTTATTGTTGTTCAATACGAATGCTCAAGGGATTCCAATACCGGTAAACGAAAACCGAGATCCCGGCATTCGGCTGTTTTTTCAATACCAAATTACCAGGTTTGTAAATGCACAAGATCGGTACTATGGTTTAAGAATATATAACGCTATTATTAAAACAAGACTATTCATCCAAAAAAATTAAATCTGAGGGAGCTATGTTTACATTCAGGTTTCACAGGTCAGATAGATCACAGTATTCATGAACTAGCTTTTGTAATGTCATAGTACGATTCAAAGTTTTTATGGACATACGCTTTATACACTTACGATTGTATCTTAATAACAATATTATGTATGAAGTATCGAACTTGCGATATAGGTTTATTTGTCCGGTATTCAATATGAAATACCGATATTGACACATATTCATCCGGTATTGCAATCCCTAGTGTGTTCTGTCAATGTCAACCTACTCATAAAAAGAAAAAATATGTAAGTCATCTATTAATGAAAGTATCGAATAAAATAAATAAATGTTATAACTAACTAAAATTACTGTCAATACTCGTAAATAAACCATGAGTGATATATCATTAGATAATATTATTATAACACATGATTAAACGTCGATAACATTTTTTTTTTAAATTTGCTGCTATTTTAATAAGTTCTCGTTTTATTTCATTTCACTATGACATGTATAAAACAATCTTTATTTATATTTTTTATCTAATTTTTCATTAGTGATAATTTATTTATTTTAGCCATTAAATTAACAGCTTAATGGCCAAGGATCCGTATTTGAGTCCTTGAAGACCTTTAGTTGCTTTCCGTGGACTCATATACGAGTCCTACGTCATACATTCCATTCTATTGAAAAAGTACTGTATTATAATCTAGTTTGATTTCAAATGTCAACGAGAGATGGTACGCATTATTTACCAAAAATGATACTGTTATTTTTACTAAATAGTTTTGTAAAACTATTCCTAGATGGTACACGTTTACTTTTTTCTCACTCTCGTAGTACTGGTTATTATTATTTACACATTGCGTAGTGATTTATTGAATGGGTCATATGGCATTTTTATGGTACTCGAGTCATTATGATAACCGTGTCCTGTCCCGAGGTGACCTGTAACATCCGCAAAGTTTTACATCTTTAAAAAAAGATCTTTTAGTAGATTTAAGTTGTTTTCACTACACCACATAAGTATGCAACCCACAGATATAAAACCACTGTCCCAAATGGCATTGATTTATGCGGCGAAGTATCTGGAAGCCATCAAGTCCAGTTTAGTTAAGATATCTTAATTGGTTTACAAGTTATAGTGAATTTAGTGAAAGAACAGTTTTTTTGCGAATTTTTTGCAAAATCGCCCGGTCGCCAGGTGAAATTCAATAAAAAAATATGCGGCCATTTAGCTGAATATCAATTACTTTTGTCACACTCTTATCTTATCAATAGTTTTTTTTCGGTGAATATTTAACTTAACCTTGTTAACCTTAAGCTTGTTTCAAATTGTGCTATAATGGTATTTTAGTCGAGTGATCAATTATAAAAGATTCTGTAGAATTAAAAATAGAAATACTTTTTGATACTAATTTAGAGCGACATCCACGTAGATAAAGACGTCATTGAAAAAAAAAATTTTACAACATGTAAATCCCTCTTATAATCAAGAACTGTTCGATTTGAAAATAACTATTTAACATTTTTAATAGATGAACTGTAAAACTTGATACCAAAGTAATGAAAAATTTCGCATATATTCTTATAAGAGGATAACATATTACATATTTTCCATTCACTTTTTTAACTGTATGAAAATAAAATAGCCCAAAAAATGTGTGTAGAATTTTTTGTCCTCCACGCATTTTCAACACAACCTTTGTTGTAGTATGAAAAATAACTATTAGGGTCGTCATCAATAGTATACAGTTTCACTTTTAAGGTGTTAACTGTCAATTCTTGGTGGAAAGACATTATATTTTAAAAAATAAAACACAATTCATTTGTACTACTTCCACATATTTATAATGATCAGGACCGGTTTCGCTCATCACGAGCATTATCAAGTGATAAAAATACAAACATAACAGGCTTTTTTATATAAAATTGAGAGTAAAAATGAAGGTATATAAAACTGATGGTTCATGAACTAAGACAAGAAAATTAATTTTAATATTAAAAATTTGTTACAGTTTGTTATTCAGTAGGTAGATGTAGGTAATTATAATTTATGTATCCAAATTAAACAAATAAATTAGACAGGGGAAATTAATAAAATATCGATTCCATTACTGAAATAATACATGTTTTTTAATATGTCAAATTATTGATAGGGAATAAACAAAATAGTATTTGTCATTTATTTCATTAAAAACTGTCGTATGTCAATAAAACTTAACAATATTTATGTTCATTACATTAGTCCATCAAACTGATTGCATTTTTATGATAATAATTAAGTAATAAATAAATGGAATTCTTTTTATTCTAATGAGTTTTGGGTTTTTTCTTCGACTTGTGTAAATATAATATTTATCTTTTGGTGATCTGACTGATTGGTATTTTTCAGGATTTAAATTGAAAACACTCCTCCAAATTATATGACCAGGAACAATAATAAGTTTTAAATGATTAAAAGACTACTCAAAAAACTTTATTCTACCATGTTTATGTATACGCGTTTTCTTTTATAAATAAAAGATTAAAAGCTCTAATATATTTTCTTCAAGCGATCCTGATTTGTCTTTAATTACTGTCGTCAATTATCCAGTACATCGATGTAACC
Source organism: Himalopsyche phryganea (assembly GCA_022494535.1). Classification (NCBI taxonomy): domain Eukaryota; kingdom Metazoa; phylum Arthropoda; class Insecta; order Trichoptera; family Rhyacophilidae; genus Himalopsyche; species Himalopsyche phryganea. The sequence goes on from JAGVSL010000049.1 coordinate 5,730,268, forward strand.
TAATAAGTTATTTTTTTTATAACACTCGATTGAGTAGCATTCTAAACTTCTTGAGACTATCCTACATTCAAAAATACATTTGCAGACATAAATACCTCTAATTTCTGTCCAGTTTTTCTCCAAAAAAATCTCAATAGTTTTTAATTCTCCTAAATTATTCTGCTCAATCATAAACTCTGTTTTAAGTTGTATCCTTGTTAAAATGTGAATATATAGTTCGCTATACAAACTCATCTTTGTATAAAATTTCCGAAGCTGGTATAGTTTATTGCCTATTCTCATTTTATCATATATTTGTTTACCTCACCGACTCCTTCAGTGAAGCTGTTTCAACTAATCACAGATCTTCCAACATGCTTCACTAAAATTTGCTATGTGAATGTAATGTTTTCGTTAATAACGGAAGTATTACAAAAAAATAATATTTTATGCCCGTCTTTTTATAATCTATCACATATATTTACATACGAAAGTTTAAATATCCGCTCCCAACGTGTAGAATTATATGAATTATCTCAATAGAAGTTGCCTTTACTAAAAATATGTATAATTCTATCTCAATCCCATTTTTCGGATAAGACAAGGATATAAAAATGGTGATAGGAAAGTACAAGTAGAAAGCGTTAAGCCTCGTTTTTGTGGGAACAGATATAAGGTCGGTGTAAATGAACATAAACACCAAATAACTCATGCCTTTAGTATTGAAGCCCACACATCGCTTGGAAAATTTTGGCATTTTAAAAGCTGTCGGGGATTCTAGTACGTGGCTTGCAACCTAATAGAACGTTGAACACTCCGCTACAAGACTGGCATAAAATTATTACAACCATATTCTCATTTGCAGTGAAATGTATCATCTTTATATATTACATTTAATTTTTCCCACCGATTTGATAAATAATTATTATATACGAAGCTGCAACTCCCACTAACGAATGGAGAAACATATTGTCCAACGTCAAAACGGATCCAAAGTGAACGCGTAATTTTTTACGTCCCACTATATGACTTAGCATTTTTAGTTGATTTAGAAGTGCATCATCTAAAATGAAAACAATAATTCATTTTCATAACGGTCTAGCAATTCCCTCGCACGACAAAATTCAGAGTAAAGTAAAGTGCTGAAAAAGCTGTCAACTGTATTTTATAAATGTTGTGAAACTAAATGCCTAATTAAAATTGTATAAATGGAAAAATCAACAAGCAAAAAAGGTTCAATCGGAACAATATTTATTCAGTAATTCCGCATAAAAGTTGAATCATGGTGATGATGGGATCCCAAAATAGCCATCGATATAATATTATATTATTATATATGCACTTAATTAATGCTTTTAAAATTAAGTAAATGACATGTCATGTCAATGATTTGTTATAAAATCAGATATTCTCGTATTAGATATTAATATTTTATCAATTTAGGATTGCAATATATTATTTACCGTCTTTTGCTTCAATTATAAGTTTTCCGATCAAATTTGAAGTCCACGCAGACTCTGCATGTAGGATCTCAGCAAATATTGTGGGTAAAATTATGAAACCAATATGACGCACTGCCCACAGAAATATACTGGCAATAGTATTGGCAGTCTGCAAAGAAAACATAGTTGTTTGATTTCAATGTCATCTTGATTTTATTGCATTGTATTGATATTATGTTACAATAATAAAATCTCACATTGATTCATTGTAACATAAATTGATTACTTACATAAATTGTATTGTTTTTGATTAATTCATGGGACATCATCAGTAATGTTAAAAAAGTTGATCCAAGTGCAAAATAGAACTGTTGGGGGGGGAAAAACTTAGTCATGTTAGTTCTTACTAGATCTCGAATCATAGAATTTATGTTTTATTTTTAATAATGTAACGATTAACTTCTTACCGTTAAACTGTGTACCTTTCCAATCCTGCTGATGTTCTTTTCCAAGAAACTGTACGCCGCCGCAAGATTGTGAATGTTTACAATTAATTTTGAATCATTTTTCGACATAGTTCTTTCAATGAACCCACATGCTGTCAAACCAATATCATGGGCTTTATTTCTATCCAAAACCGTTGCTTTGAGCCTTACGTTCAATACATTCAATCTCAAACCACTGTTGTAGATTTCCATTGACAATTTCATCATTATTACATCGGTTGCATATTTTGACATGTTTAATATTACATTCATTGCCAAACTAAGCGAAAAATATATAACTAACGAACACGACAAAGCAAACGCAGTATACATTAAAGAAACATTCACCAAACGTTTATAAATCTTGAATTTTGTATTACCACTAACCAGTAACAAACTATCGATTTGAACGATTGTATTAAATATTTTGAAATTTTCTGCTGTGTGCAACCACATGCTTGATATCCATGGAACCGTCGATGACAATATATGGCAAACAACTGACACTATATTTACAATTTTTAATACAGGTACATAAGTTTTATTTAGTATCGCATCTAAATAAAGCAGTAGATATGACGCACCAGCTGTTATCATACAACACAAAAAAGTAGAATATATTCTCAAAATAATATTTGGAGACTTAGATTTACTTCTTGGTAATCTTAACGCTTCAAATCCCACTATCCAAAAAAAAGCATTTAACACAGTGATTTTGAAATCCATAGTACGGTAATTTTATATCATACGTTATCTAACGGATTATTAAAATCAAGATCGACTTTGCACACTTTAAAATATACTCGCTAAACTTAATTTATTATAAATCAATATATGTTCATCCGTGCACTTGAATTCCTGAAGATGCCGAAAGGCCAAACTCGGGTCGTGAGTAGGGATTCCAACCATTCGTCATTGTCAAGTATTCGAATATCGAATATTAAAACTGAAACTATTCAAATATATTCGAAGTATGAAAATACTGTCTATTTGAATAATTGATAATATAACATTGTATAAATACACATTCCAATACCGTTCCATTGCATTGCAATGTTGAAAATTTGCTGCTGTGTCAGAATACTACAACGGCATTTCTTCAACTACTGAAATTACGACATGTTTAAAGGGTTTTTTTAGTCCCGAATCATACGTCAAACATAAGTATTATGATAAGACTAGTGGGAACGCCCGTCATAGATGACGGTATTGAAATTGAATACTGAATGTTTAAAGTATCTGTTCTTTAGTTTCCTGACGTATACTGACGAACTGTCGTTTGTTTGTCCCGGTATTTGCGTCACGTCGAAACTATGGGTAGTGTTTATATACACCGCGGACGCTAAGGTCATGAGTAAATTTCATACTAAATATAGTATTAAAACATCAACGCCTATAGACCGGTCTGGGCTATTATACATAAGATATTGAAAACGCTGGGTTGGGTGAAAGCAAAAAAAAAACACTGCCTGGGATATTTTTCTTAAATCTGGAGAAGTTGTGATGTAAAAATTATTACGAATAGTTGAGCAAATATTCGAATACCGAATATTTAAAAATGGGCAGAATATATTCGAATATTCGAGTTGGAATCCCTAATCGTTAGTGACAAAATTAATGGAAGTGTACACAATGTAACGATTCAAATTTAGTATGCACGTGTAACCTTGTGAACACATTTGTTTGGAATGTATTAAGAAGCAATACATTATCTCTTCCTTGGGTTTGTTATTCAATTTATTTAAAACGGTTTACTTATTTATGTTTCCTTATTCATATTGAAACTTATCTACGTCGCACAAAAATCATCACACCGTACCTCAGTGATTAATTCATTCATTGTCTGTGTATTTAATGTATATTGATTTGTTATCACCAAATATCTTTCAATATAATTTATTGATAATAATCCGAATATATATTCAATTTTCTAGTGCATAGATAATTTATTATTATAGAGCAAACTACTATATTACAAATGGATTTAACAGTTTCCCATTACTGTGTGTGATTAAATTATCATTTTAGTATTATCGTCGACTAATGAGATTTAATAATGGTATTGTTATTTCCATCGTAGAATCAATAGATATTTACTGTATATAACATCCTTAAATACTTAGTCAACAACCAAAATAAGAAATAAGTCTTATTCTTGCATTGTTTCTCCTAAAATTCTTCCCGTCTTGTTCACACATTTATATATTGTAACTGTCATTTTCTTTGTCTGAAAATGCTTCTCGTTTGAGTTACTTTCTTAAGAGTTGATAGTATAAATACTACAAAGTAACCGTCATTATGCGATTTTAACTTCGTCGTCCACGATATGCAGTAACAATTCTAACTGTATCACAATTGCGTGCGCACTAGTCCCAATAAAACGCTATTTTTAATACTTTATCTATTTCTGCTAAGTTGACATAAAATGACGATATATGTTACTATTATTATAAACATTGCGTAAAGAGATACCATGTCGAAACTCAGAATCGCGCTCAACGTCACTCTTAGCTGTCTGTGACATACCAGTCTCCTCAAACGCACCGTCTCTTTGTACAGCTTACTATCTAAAATAATTAAATTTGGATTATTGAGATTTTGTACACTTCCATGTATTTTGTCACTAACGACCCGGGTTTCGCCTTTCGGCATCTTCAGACATTCGAGCACACGAATGGACTCAAACTGAGTCGTTATTCGGGTCGTTAGTGACAAAATACATGGAAGTGTACAAAATCTCAATAATCCAAATTTGATATTGAAATTCCATCAAGCACCCTCAGTCGATGTCTTAAATTATAAAATAATTAACAAAAAAAACACTACCGTTTTATAAGAATGATTAATTTCATTCGTATATCTATTAAATTTGTGATTTGCTTTGTTCATTAGAAACATATCTCAATATATTATAATATGAAGTTAGTTTTTTTGTGATTGAATTACTCTTTCTTGATAGGCTTAAAAGAATACGGAGATTTTAAACGATTTTTGGCAAAAATTGGTGTAGGGCTGTTATTTTTTTACATTAAAATTTATTCTTCAATCAGCCAAAAGTTAATTTAAGGAGCCCACATTGCAAATAGTCGATAACTATTTTTGGAAATATCAAAAACAGCTTTATGACCGGAAGCCTTTAAAGATTTTATTATAATACAGGTCGCTGTACCGTGACTTGACGTAGTAAAAACGTATGAAAGTCAATTTTACAGAATGAGCGTTTTTTATTTACAGAATTTAAATAACTTCTATAATGATTTAAAAACGATGAAAAAAAAGGTTTTTTCTACTCGATAGCACTATATCCTGCATTAAAAGTTTGAATTTTCTGTACTAAATATCTATAAAAACTTGCCATTTTCAATTGATATCAACAGTTTCGATATTAAAATAAGGGTCCATCGGCATTCTGAAGTTAGCATCTGTCCTGTAGCAGCTAATACAGTAATATACAGTACGTAGCGTAGAGCCCATACTATTATATTCATGGTAGCAATAGAAAACTAAACTAGAAACAACAAATTAAAAAAAGTTTACAAACTGCGGAATTGTTTTATAATTAATATTTTTTAGCCTGTAAACTGATTTTATGTTATTACACACATCTTATTTAATGACTTTAATTACATCCAAAAGTGCTACCAAAATCTTGATTTTCATATTATAATAAATGTGTATTAAATGCCACGATTTCCATCATACCCATTTTTTTTATTAAATTAAACATTGGTATGGTGATTATAGTGCACATAAAAAATACTCACATGTTATTCACTCCTATTATTTCCAGTATTTTTCAGTCTCAAAAAAGTTTCAATTATTTTTTTTTAATTCTTAATGCTCGAGATACAATGGGTTAAATGGCACCAATGACACAGTAAATAATAACGTTGTTAAAGAAGATGGTAACCAAACCTAACTTAATCTTTTTTTTTTTTCTACTGTCTTCTAGCTTAAACTTTTTTCATGTGCCCATTAATAAATAATCTACCGAAATATTATGTTAAGTAAATTTAATATTTCATACTTACATTGTTTACGTAATTCTTGTTATTAATTAACTCAAAAGAAACGATCATCATTGTCAAAATAGTTGCTAGTACCAGCACATGAAACTAAAACAAGTCATTACATTATAATATAATATATTATATACTTATTTACATAGTCTCCTATTCATCGGTTGAGATTGGTGCAAACTAAAAATGACACTTATGTTTAGTATACGACCATATTTCTCAGGGCTTCGAACCGGAACTGAAGCGAAAACCGAAAGTATTTTTATCAGAACGAATACCGGAACCGAACTGAAAAAAAATCTCGGGTTTTTCGGTTGGGTACATATTAAAACACGCGTGACAATGATTCTATTCGATCTATATTGTATACGTTGAAACACCTAACAGATGTCACTAAATGTGGAATGATTGTATATATTTACCCTTTCGTCGAATTGCATCCCGTCGAAACCCACAATGCTATTATAATTGTAAAATCACTGGTAATTTCTAAAAGAAGTTGGAAAGCGTGTGCTCTGCTAATGTGTTGTTTACAAAATAAGGATTAAGGCAATTCTCGAAATGTTAACTCAAGTATCAGTGTGGCTCTCAGACGTTTAATATTTTACCTCGTAAATAATATTTGTCGTATTTGTATCTTCTATATAAACGTTAGACACTGTTTACTGTCTGTCAGTTCGAGTCCATTCGTGAGCTCGAATGCCTGAAGATGCCGAAAGGCGAAACCCGGGTCGTTAGTGACAAAATACATGGAAGTGTACAAAATCTCAATAATCCAAATTTACTAGTCTATTTATCATCGACTGAACTGATGAAAGTTTCTGTGACCACGGATGCAATGACTCCGCAGGAATAACCACATCGGTATACGTAGGTTTTCTATAAATAGCAAATTCTAATTTATTTAAATTATTAATTTTTAAAGTAACATCCAGAAAATTTTGCGTTTTTTTATGTTCGACTTCTAAAGTGACATTAAATGTTTTACCCCCTCTCTGTTTCACGTCAAGTAGAATGGAATAAAATCCACCTCCACCATTTATTTTTTAGAATCATTGTTTACCTTAGAAATAAATAACGTTGCAATATGGTTAGTCTGAAGATGCTTCTTCAGGAGGCGAAACGCATGACATTAATGATAAACCAAGTGGAATAACTAAGTTATTAACTTTAATTTTATATTAAAAATTAACTTCCACGAAGTTTCCGCCGAATCCATAGAAAATATGCTATTTCTTCCGTTATCAAGATCAATTTAGACTGTGACTAAATACTGTGATTTGTGACATATCTTGTTTTTTACTTGTTTATTAACAAAAAAAAAGTTTATAATTTAAACAATAGCGATCAATCCACAGTTATAATTGTTATTGTTTCTTTTTTAAATTATCCAAGTTTATATTTCAAGTATCTGTGGCGTATTTGAAATAAATATATAACTATTCCTTCTTTACAATAAATAACTATTAACTCTTCCAATTAACAATAGCAAAATGTTAGATAGCTTTACCGAACATTTGTTAAGAGAAAACATATTATAGTTACCATCAATCTATATGCAACTTGAATGCTGTTCATATTATCTGCCATCATATCGTAGGACATCATAAAATCATACATTTTTAATCTTTCATCGGGCGATTCTGTCCTTCCTTTTTCGCAGTCTATGACTAAACTTTCACCTTTTTTCAGGTTATACATTTTTTCAGTAACATTCTTTAATTTAGAATTCAATATTCTTAAGCGAAATGTGCTGTATCTTAAAACACTTGCGATTTTTAACGTCGTTATTTCCATTGAAGTTATCATTATAATACGTTTTATTTGTGTAAACGATATTCCGACTATACATGAATCAATTACGTGGTAAGTTGTAATCAGAATAATAAAAACAAAAACTGAATTCAAATCCTTATTTAATAAAAAGTTTTTCGTCTCTTCTGTGATACATAGAATCTTATCAATCTTGTCAAATCGTTCGTGGATCTCTCGTATGTTTTTTGAATATAGCCAACTGTCAGTTAACCACGTAAGCGCCGATGCCATGGCATGAAATGAAATCATGGACATATAAATCAGTTTAATAACCAATGAATATTCAACATGCATTACTGAATATATTTCACGGCTCCGAAAAAATCCGGCAACCGATATTAAAATAATGAAAAATATTGAGTAGAATCGTAAATATGGTTTTCCGACAACAATCTTTTCATTTGTTTTCGTAAACGTTTGAAGCCCAAATATCCATGACAACAACTTCAAAATCGTTATTTTTTCACGAATATTCATATTCTATTTACTTTAAAATTCATGTTTCGACTGATTTTTGAAACACAACTCTACTTGTCGAAATCGAAAATGTTTATTTTCCGCACAATGTTTTTAGAATTCCCTTATTTTATTTCAATGATGGTATTCTTAATAAAAAGAATAAAGTAAATTTTTATAAATAATACTAATCATAATAGCATTAGTAAAATATATATGATATCACTAATGCTAATATTCATATATTGTACTTTATTCTGTTGTTAACATCTTTATAATTTGATAAACTGCTTTCATTTCATTATAATTTGATTGATATTCCGTAATTTCATGCAATTAGCATAAACGAATCATTCTTGGTATCACAAATTACCTAGATATTATGTTTTCATTGTGTTTTTTCATAAGTTCTTGTGGAATAAGTATTACCGATTGTGTTTTATTTTGATTCTTTGATTATTGATAAATATTATTTTAAAAGAAAGTAGCAGTAAAGCAGAAAATATATTTGTTTTGTGGACAGATTATAGTTGGTGAAAGTGACTCAGAAATGAAATAAACATGAAATATTTTTTTTATTCATCCAATTTGGTAGACAATAATAATATACGATGCGGATATTCCCACCAAGGTGTGCAAGAATGCGAAATCCAATGTGAGGATAGATCCTATATATACACATAATTTTTTTCTGACCACCAGATGACTGAAGATTTTCACTTTGTGATAGTATTCGGAATCTGAAAATACATAAACAAAGTGTCACGACGTTCTTCTTTAGTTCTTCTTTATAGCACCGAAATGTCTTTTATTTCTTTCTTTTTAAACAAAACATAAAACTATTCAATAGTCAACATAGTCAACTCAAAACTCAATGCGTATAACTACAACATAGGATAACGTAAACATGTTATAACTTTACTTTTAAGGTGTCAACTGTCAATTATTGGTGACAATGCACTATTTTTACAACTTCCACATAATTTATAATGATCAGAGCCGGTTTCGCTCATCACGAGCATTAGCAGTTGAAACATGTGGAAGTAGTACAAACAAATTGTGTTGTGGATCACCAAATTATTAATATTCGTAATTTTTAATCAATATCATCTACATATTTTTGATGGACATGGATTTCTACAGTAAATGTACGGAAATCTTTTTTATACATAATTTCAATTCACAACTTTGTTATTCCACCGGTTGTTTTACTAGGTGTCACACGTGTTTCGAAAATTTGAGAATCATTTCAGGCCCACTCTATCATAGGATTCTTAATATTAACATTTTTTTAAATTCTTTACTTGTATTTTAAATGAGATATAATGGGTTTTTTTTCTTTTAAGGTTTCTAATGGTAATATTTTTTTTAAATATTCACACAATAATAATGATTTTTCGGAATTTTCAAAAGCTCTTCCATCTAATCTCTGTGTGGACAATTTCATAAATTGTTTTTTTAATTGATTTTTTGAATTCTTTTCGAAGCCATGGATTGCTGTTACGCCTTCGAATGCGATTATTATACAATAATTTTATATGTCAGCAGTGAAGGAGAGTACAAAAAAATCAAAATCAAAAAATATTTGTTCATTATACCATATTTTTAAATAAAATCTAGAAAACATGTTTGTCACTGGCATTTTTACATATATATCTCATTTTTTTATAATATCATTCTTTGTATTTTAAAAGGGATTATATATTATAATATCGCGTTTTAGCAGAATTTTATAAATAATATGTATGTAGTATAATTATAAATTATTAACAAACTGTATTTAATTTCATTTTTTTTATCCTTTCATATATTTTGAAAAGCTGCCCGGGCAGCGTAGCGAATCTATTGAAGGTATTTCGTACGATGCGTACTTACATAATACTAACTAACTTGCAAGATATCAAAACAACCTAATGCCGGAAACACAGTAAAGTTTTCATTCTTGACGCAATAGACTTTTCCATACCATGCCACCGCACACAATGCATACTTGGCTTTATTGTTATTTTCAACGAAAGATTTTTTTTCTAGATTTTTGTAATTAAAATTTTCTCACCATTTCCGATTGCAGTTATAGATTTTGCTATCAGTGTAAGCGTCCAGCCACTTTCTGTGAGCATTTTCTCGCCAGTATATGTTACAAATGATGTAAGCAGTAATAACCGACCTCCCCATATCAATGAGCTCATCACATCCAGGGCCCCCTACAGTGAAAAATATGTTAATTTTGAATCGTGTCCACTCGTTTAGAACCCGCTCTTATTTCCTTAGTGATCAACGATGTTATACTTTCATCTACTCGGCAGTGCGTCAAATGGTTTGAATGGGAAGTTTCACATCTCAATTTTTCAATCGATTTATAGATGTTTGCCCAAAAGCATGGATGACCATGATGCTTTCAATCGACCCCATCCTCTTATCTGATCATAAAAACCAGGCTTAGAAAAAGATATCGATTACCTAACTAATGGTGCTTTACAAACCCCATCCTCAACACCTTCCCTCGTTATCCTATATGAAGCGAAATGTTCATTGAATGATTTACTAACAAATTCTGCTGAGATGCACCATTAGAAGGATATAATATTCTTCATATTATGAGCGCGTATTTTTTTAATGTTTACAAATAATTACTATACCAATGACAAGGTGAAACAACATAAATATCTTGAATGGTTGAAATTTACCTACCGCGTCTGAATTATGTTCGCTGCTAAATAATTCGTGTGACGTTAGGATGACCGTTAAAAATGTTGTCAATGTTGTAAAACAAACCTGAAAAAAAGAACAATTTTTGGGATGAACTTTAATAATAATACACTCCGATGGATCACTAAATTATTAATAATCGTAATTTTTAATCATTATCATTTACATATTTTTGATGGACATGGATTTCTACAGTAAATGTGCGGAAATCTTTTTTTATACATAATTTCAATTCATAACGTTGTTATTCCACCGGTTGTTTTACTAGGTGTCACACGTGTTTCGAAAATTTGAGAATCATTTCAGGCCCACTCTATCATAGGATTCTTAATATTAACATTTTTTTAAATTCTTTACTTGTATTTTAAATGAGATATAATGGTTTTTTTTTCCTTCAAGGTTTCTAATGGTAATATTTTTTTTAAATATTCACACAATAATAATAATTTTTCGGAATTTTCAAAAGCTCTTCCATCTAATCTCGGTATGGACAATTTCATAAATTGTTTTTTTGAATTCTATTTTGAAGCCATGGATTGCTGTTACGCCTTCGAATGCGAGAGTGATAAACTCACTACTATTTATGTTCTAGAGCTGTATCCCTATAAAGAATTAAATCGGCAAAGTCATGAATTATTTCCAGTCTCTCATCTAAAGCCCTGACTTTTTTTGTAGAGGGGCATTTTTAGTTACAAGTAAGAATAATTCACGTCGTGAAATTAAGAGGCAAAAAATGTACACTAGCTGACTCGGAGAGATGACTGAGCAATCTGTACACAGATGCTCAGTATGTGAGTCATCAGCGGAAACACTATGAGCTACTATGAGTATCATTTAATCACAACTATGATTGATTGAAACCGCACGTGCTTATGAGCGTGATGCCAAATGCTCGACAAAAACAGTAGATCGAGATGAAACTTGTGTCGAAATATCAATAGCGACTGAATGTAGTCGTACGTACTTCTGAGCGGGATGACAAATGTACTACACAAACGATCAATTGGAGTAATTGTGAAAGGACCCAAATTTCTACTAGTGAAATCGCGGAAAACGATGCATATGGGATTATCAAACATTGTTCTGATTGGTGTTTAGCTGGGACTATAAAAAATTAGGATACATGCAGGAAATAAATGAATGCGAAAACGATAGATCGGGGTCCCACTGTATTGACATTGTCTTACCGTCAAACGAAATGTTTTCCCAATGCCATGAACGTTGTCCTTCAAAAGATCATATGCCTTCGTGAGGTCTTGTATATTCGTTATATCTGTATCATCTATATCAGGTATTACTTCAGCATCCCTAGTTGTGCATCTCTGACATTGAACAACTGGAAACCTTTTCAACGAATTATCCCTGCAATTCTTATCTACGATCGATTTTAGTCTTAAGTTCAAGATACTCAATCTCGCTATATTATACTCCAGCACAATCCGCATTTTAATCATCATTATGTCTATAGACGTAATGATTATCATTTGACTTAAATGCGACCATGCAAGTCCTACTCTATAGATATCAAAAAACTGGGCCGTCATTGCTATAACAATATAAACTAAACACAAATTTAACTCTCTGTTCATCATATGAAATTTACTGGCACTTCCTACCAATATTAATTTATCCACTTCTGAATATATTTTGTAAACCAATGTATGCTGTTTGTAATTTAACCACGAATCCGAAAACCATGTTGAAACTGATGTCAACGAATACGAAATACAAAGCATCATATATAATCCTTTAATGATCGCCGATTCTTCTTCATAACTTGTATAAATATCATGCAATCGGTTAGCACCCGCCCAAACTGTTACAGTTATTAGAAGGCATGTGTATATTTTTACAATCGGCAACGCGACAACTATCTCTCCGTCTCTTTGCGTCACGGTATGAAAGCCACATACCCAGAATAAAACATGAATAAATATTATTTTCCACTTCATTTTCACAGCACAACCTATCTAATACAAACGCTTGCACTTACTATTTTATATTCGGTTACATATCGTAACATAATAAATTAATAGCAGATACCTTTCGTTTTCTGTCAATATAGCAAAGTTACCAAAGTATTTTCTTTTTTAGAGCATTTTATTCAACAAATCCGATGTAATATTGGAAAATAAAAGCGTGAAACGAATATGGTCACATGCAATAATTTTTAGATATATTTACTCAATCGCAATATGAGACCAACCTAGCTTAAAAAAATATTATTTGATTTACATAGCTTTAGTCATTCTGTAACTAGATTTTGCCTTTGAAAACATAACATCACAAGAACTCACTGGCTTTGAGCCAACAGTTTTGCGTGAAACGAAAAACCAATTTCAAATTATTTTTTATAATAATAATTATATTACAAAGAGAAATATTGATTTTTCGTTCACTCTACCAATTTTCGAGAATTCGATGACAGCAAGATGTCTTAGTAGGGAAAGTGTTTTTGTACTCGTATATTAATCTTTGAGAACCTTTCGCGATGCGTATCGACCTTTAAATTATCGTATTGTCATTTGTCAAAATGTCTCCGTTCTATGTTTTTTATTCTTACACAAATATTATATTTAATCATTTTGTATCTCCTTCCATTGTGGAGTATATATGGAATCCTGGTATAGTTCACTTGCTCAACCACCTTTTTTAGAAAGTCTCAGGATCAGGGTATTAGTAATCCAATCCGTTTTCAAAGTTGATGGTGGAAGAATAACAATACGCAACAACTAGCATTCCAATTTATCAGACTAACTCATATAATTTAAGCGACTGAGGGTGCTTGATGGAATTTCAATATCAAATTTGAGTTATTGAGATTTTGTACACTTCCATGTATTTTGTCACTAACGACCCGGGTTTCGCCTTTCGGCATCTTCAGGCATTCGAGCGCACGAATCAGACTAACTCAGTTTATATATTTACGCATTTGGAAACACATTTTTTATAATCATCAGTTCCGGTTTCGCTCACCGTGAGCATTTGCAACTGATGAAAAAATAAATAAATCAATTAAAAATGCTCTAGTTAGCGAAACCGGTCCTAATCATTTAAAAAATTTGGAATTAGTACAAAAAATACTTTTATAAATATAATGCTTTTCCACCAGTTAACACCTTAAAACTAATTAACTCATAGTTCATATTACTTATCACAACTGTCAGGCAATTAATAGTTTTTTTTATATTCGGATCCAACTATTCAACCACATTCTTTGGTTATTTTATTGTTGTATACCAAATAACGTTATGTACCTTTTTTTCCAGCCAAGTTTATCATAAACGCGAAAGGAAGGCGAATCTTGCACCTCGACGGTTACACATTTTCCCTGCGCAGGATTAACTCACTAAATGTGCAGCACTGGCATTGTTCCACACACTATGGAGGCAAGAAGAAATGCTCGGCGACCATTCGTGTCTTTGGGAGAACAGTTGTTCGCACGAACAATAATCACTCGCACCCTCGTATAAAAACAAGAAACAAACAGATTTTATGATACAAGAGCTTGCAGAGCAGACATGGCTTGCACAAAATTGTAATTTAAAAGACGTTTTTTATCAAATCGCTCAACAAGACGAAAATGCGTCATAGGGAGTATGTTAACATGTACCTACTAGTAATCTGGCCGTTGTGTCGAGTCAATATCAAATGACACCTTTGAGCGTTGCCAGATGATATTATTTTGTAATTACAGTGAAGCCCCGATTCTACGTTTTTAAGGGATCGTAAAAAATAAACGATAAATGCGTGAAAGTATCAAATAAAACATTTTTTTTTACAAACAAGACCATACCGATTTTTGAATCTATTGATCCATGCGTTCGATGCGAAGAAATTTGTGATCCCTTTTTTTGACTATTTGCAAAGCTTTTTAGCCAAAGGCACTTTTTAACATTTTTTAGTTTTGTATGACATTAAATTCTTTGCACCTATAGCTACCATTTTCAAAAAAATGAATCAAAATTGTCTAGAACCTTCATTAAATCGACTTTTAAAATTGCCTGAGTTTCAAAATCAGCCAAAGTTTTTGAACTTTTTAAAAGTTTATTCGATCAACAAAAGAAATGGCCGAAGGACTGACAAGCCAATCACAGCCCTTGAATTTAAAAAATCTAATATGGCCGCCAAAAGGCACGTTCGATTCACAAAACTTTTCAATTCTCATTTTTTGTTTGTATTCTATTGATTTTTTGGTTAAAAATATTAATTCTTCAAAAATGAAACACGAAAATGGAAAATTATGAAGTTTGTGACACTATAGAAGGTAAAACAGACCAATATTTATAAAAATGTGCAAAACAAACGGCAATAAAGTAAGTGAATTACACCCATAAAAAATAACTGCATTACAACATAGTATAGGTTATTTAATATGTAAATAAAAGGGTGCATACTTTTTATATGTGTCTCAGTTACGATAAAAGTATGAATATTCTATATATTTCATTTTTTTTGGCTCTAGACATTTTGTGTTTGTCTTAAAATGACATTTGAAATCTCATCTGTACTTGCATTTTTATAACTTCACTGTAGCATTTGTGTACTTTGTGTTGGAGTTTATAACCATGATACATTTTATTTTCTTGTATAAAAATTAAATTAATGATTTTTTTGTGAATCTATTTTTGGGTAGTTATTTGTTTGAGTTGCATATTTTTCAATAAAACATGATAATCTTACTCAATATGCATTGGCTATTTTTTTTCCTTTCATTTAGTATCAAAAAGGCCAAAAAGTTCATCGCTTACTATCAAAAACAGCCAAAGGAAAAACTCACTACCAAAACGGGCCAAGAGCATATTGGTACCTCATGCTAGAGCCTTAATAATAAAGTTAAATGCAATTTTTTCATTTTTAAATAGTTCTGATGGATTCTAGTATCTTGTGAAAAATATTTTACTTGAATATTTATTGTCAAAAGTATAGCAACAGAATTTCCTTCCTCCTGAAAAAACTGTAAGGTTCCCTTTGGCTAACTTTGATACTAGGCGCCTCAACTATGGATTCATGAATTGTATTCAGCTCGCACCTGTTGGTAGCACGTGTAAAGAATCTCATCAAGCTCATTAAAAGTAGACTCCTTAGCGATTTTTTTTTATTCTCTGACTTGCCGCACTTTTCGATTGTTGATGGTGCTAGTTTGATGTTTTGCTATGTCAACGCAGGTGCAGTACGTAATAGTTCATAATACGAAACATTATGATCATGATCATAAACGATTTTAGGCAGCTTGTACGCTTGCAGTTTCTGTTTTTTTACGTACTCGTTGGATGAGGGTAGAACGTGCTTATGAACAAAATGAGAAATATTCAACAAAATCAGTCAATCGGGATAATATTTGTGATGGGAGCATAATCGAGATCGGGTTCCACTGTATATCTCTATAAATTATTTTATTGTGTGATAATTTTATAGTAACAATAAACAATACTAATTTAATTGAAGTTACTTTTAAAATATCACAACCACGGTTACACTGATATGGCGTCATAAACTTCTTTCCATTGCCATAATTCTTTTTCCGGCACAATCGAAAGGGGTAATTACTTCTCCTTTTTGTTTCTCGTCTTCAAAATAGTTGATAACATTCGTGAATGTGTTTTCCGCATAAGTCCGTAGAGCTTTAGATATTATATGTCATATAATGATCAAACACTCGAGCGTAGTATCGATCACACACTTAAATTTCGATGAGAGTAATGGTCTGTAAAGGAGTGAAAGGAATGTTTAGTTTTCTAATGGCATCCGACCAGCTAATAGAAGTCACTAAATTATTACTGTCGCCTTCAAAATTATATTATATACCTATACTGAATTAGACGGCAATCTAATTATCGAGGCAGTTCTGAAACTTATTCTACGAAACACTGTTGAGCACTTATTGGAAGATTTTGATGTATTAGAAAATCTGCGAACGATTATGTCCAATTTACGAACAAGGTTTTTAAAAAATAAAAGTCAATTGAAATTCATTAATTCAGAATTTTTCTCAAAATTTACCTAATAATTTTAAGAATCGGGTACCTTTTCGTACAAGAAAAGCATAACCAACATCAATCAAGAGCGCTCATGCCCAAGATCTTAAATATTACAATAATTATATATTAACCTTGCCAAGACTAGTTGAACCAGTAACCATCTCCCAACTTGGTTAAATCTCTTACCACTTCTACACTGACAGATTTATAAAATGATAACGATGTATTGTAGTGTGATATATATTTATATATAGTACGTTGCATTGTTGTGTTGCCACAAACTTTGAAATAATAAAAAAAACAATTAAATGTGGTTTGAGTATTGATAGCTGTTAATTTCATTTAACCAAAGTTCAAACAAGAAAGCGAAGGATGGTTTAGATCACGGATTCCAATACCTGGATCCCGGTTTATGCTGGGATTGCAATGTCTAGTTTTAGAGTTCCGAAAATTGCCATCTGTTCGTGTTCACTGTAATACCATTTTTACGCTAATGTTAATTTGATAACGAAAAACGGTGCCATCTACTAAATGTATCCATTCTTTTCAGTTCGCTTCATAAAATCGAGGTACAGCGGAAAGCTAATTCTATTCAAGGATTACACATACTGCTATGGCCGACCAAGGGCAAATGGAGGAATAACATGGAGATGCTCCAAGAACAGCACCCGGCCTATCTGCACCGCAAAAATTGTCATCGATGAAAACGGTGCTCTTTTAAGCGATGACGATTCACACCATAACCACAAACCTACGAAATTTTTTATCGCAAAGGATGGAACATATATCAAAATTTAAGCAGATTTTAATCTAATATCATATTGTTATCATTACTTACATTAACTCTTACCATGGGTATGTGTTACTACCTATGTTTACTAAGTGTACAATATATAGTGAGTATATACTAAGTAACTGTATCAATATCGGCTTTACAAAAATTGTCGAAAATGAGCAAATAAATAATTTTGTGGCTGATTGGGACCGTAACATTAGATGAATAACTCAATACCGTTATTTGATATTCATAAATAAAGTTCATCAATATTTTCTATGGATTCGGTGGTAACTATGTGGAAGTTCATTTTTAATATTAAATTAAATAAAAAATTGAAAAATCTTCTTAGATGCTTCTTAAAGAGGCGAAACGCGTCACGCGGTTTATCACTAAAACCTAGTGGAATAACTAAGTTATCAATTTTTAATTTAATTTTATATTAAAGTTCATCAATGCTGGGATCTGTTTATCTTGATCGAATCTTAAATACCGGTGGCAGCCAAACCTTTGTTGCTTCAAGGCTTGTGGGAAGAACCATCACTAAGTAATTATACCCATCGTTATACAGTAACATGATGCAATATCGGTTTTTTCCATTTTTAAGCCGGTTTTTAAGTATTGACAAAATCAGTCAAAATATCGGGATCCCCGATTCGGTCCCTAATCATGACGATAATTATTGTATACCTTAATAGTTCATATCTAGCTTTATCGTGATCCTGTCTTTCTTTGTAAAACTTTGTTCAATAAATAAATTTTGTCCGGTTATTATAGTTTTTCTTTCTTACGCCATTTATCAATAATATTAGTTAGCTTAAAAATTTGCTGATAAATAAGAACAACACTATCAATAATATTAATGTACGACACTTTATTTTTAGATGGAATTATTCCGTTGATTTTCTACATATTAACACCGTCTGAATCAAACAATCGTGTCCGTGGTGCAGTATTTAACGTCTTTGGCTTCGGTTACAGATATTTCGGGTTCAAATCCCAGAGTTTTATGGATTTTTGTGTGCGTAGGCATGAATGTTTAAGATAGGTATAAAACTCCCTCCCACCCATGGTATTCTAAAAACGGGGCGTAGCGAAATCGATTTGCTAATCATTAGTCCTATCTTAGCCCGATATCTTTCTATCCGTACTCTCTTTGAAAAATAGAGGTTGAGCAACTGAGTAACAATCAGTTCTCGTAGAAAAACTTCCGATGATATGCCTCGATCAGGATCAGGATCATGCTCCACATTGGGAACGGACATCGTAATAAAATCAGTCCACATTTAGTGTCACTAAATGTGAAATGATTTTATATATTTACCCTTTCGTCGAATTGCATCCCGTCGAAACCCACAATGCTATTATAATTGTAAAATCACTGGTAAAAGTAGTTGGAAAGCGGCAATTCGCCACTCTGCTAATGTGTTGTTTACAAAATAAGGATTAAGGCAATTCTCGAAATGTTAACTCAGGTATCAGTGTGGCTCTCAGACGTATAATATTTTACCTCGTAAATAATATTTGTCGTATTTGTATCTTCTATATAAACGTTAGACACTGTTTACTGTCTGTCAGTTCAAGTCCATTCGTGAGCTCGAATGCCTGAAGATGCCGAAAGACGAAACCCAGGTCGTTAGTGACAAAATACATGGAAGTGTACAAAATCTCAATAATCCAAATTTGAAATTGAAATTCCATCAAACACCCTAAGTCGATGTCTTAAATTATATTTATCATATATTTTAAATCCAAACGCCTGATAGAGAACGAGCAAACGACATTTTATGATTTCATTTGTAAACAATCAATTGCACTATAATCTAATAAATAAAAATCAATGTGGGTTTTTTCGTATCTTATGCACTGCCATACTGTTCATACGATTCCGATAAAACTTTGTCAAATTATTGCTTGTACTTGCTCGAAGGAAATACGCATAGTACAATTAGGCCCGACCCGGCCCGATTCCTACTCTCAACGTTTTAATTTTTAATTTACAGTAGGTCTTACTATATATAATAATCAATCTCACAATCCAGATATATCTAAAATCTAATTCATATAAATAGCGACATCTCGAAAAACCTTCTGATTTATCCGTGTACGCACCAGACAGAAAAAAAGCATTATGTGTCCAAAAGCACTTCAATAAACAAAATTAAAACACAAACACTTTCTTTCTTTGAGTGGCATTGCAACGCATGCCGGGTACTCACTAGTAATAGTATAAATAAAAGATTTTTATCTTCCTTTCATTCAAGCATTGTTTATCTATAGTGACATTACCCTTATTCTCTTTTCTAAATTCTACACCTATGTGTTTTAAATATTATCATGAAGATGTCATGATAAACTTTCTTGTATTTTTACGGTTTGAAACATACATCAATTAATTTCACTGATTGTTTGATCTATTGATTTATTTGCAGTGCAATATTTCACATCTTCGAGATGCGCCAAATTAGCCTTGTGGAAAGGATATACTTACACCTTCGTAAGGAACCCCATCAGCGGAGGATCAGTGTGGCGTTGTTCACAGAGCAACAAGAACAATTCGTGCTATTGTAGTATTAAAATTATCGATAACCGTGTCTTTGGTTGGAGAGGCAAAGGACACACTCACCCACCCCCTCCTAACTTTGTCAATCATGATGGAGAACACTTACGGATTAGAAATTAACCCCACTGTTACACAGAAAATTTACACTAATTATAATAAAACAAAAATGTAATATAAAACATTTGTACTAGGGTTTGCAATACCGATCTTTCGACATATCAAATAACAATACCAGAATTACAAAAATAGATACAAATGAGCAAAAATAAGCATAATCTTAACGGAAAATTGGTATTGCAATACCGGTCTTATAAATAAGTGTAATTGTGAAATAAACGCGTGACTATAATAAAAAGGGGCTGCGCTCCTTAAATTTTTAATTTAATAATAACGAAATCGAATATCAATTACGTAAACATTTGGCGTTGCTTAGCTTTCAATTTCTGATTACTGTTTTTTTTTTCATTTTCAAAGCCGGTATTTCGGTATCTTCATAAATTTATTTGACTATGCGAAATGTAGAGTATTGTCAGAGAAACCTCCCCTTCCCCTCTCGCCATACTCACACTCTGTGTAGTCATAAAACATTTAATATTATTAATACGGTGATTCATTAGGGGGCTTTACACTTCAGGGTGTGTGTGCTTTAAAAAGAGAACTCGCTTGAAAATGACAACGTTATGCAAGTTTTCTTTCATTTTAAAGCACACAAATCTCGCGATAGCGCCTGTGTGTAAAACTGGCTATTGACTACGTTTTCCATCTGTGTTTAAATTGATTATATTTAAAGCATTTAAAATCATCAGCAAACATTAATTTGTAAAATTATAAAGAGGTTACCATGTGATTTTTAGACATAGCAGCTATTTCTCATATTCTCATGTATTCTCATTTAGTATTGTGATAATTATTAGAAATATATGTGCCATCATTAAAACATAAATATTTTTAATTTCTGTACAACTAGATACTTATTTTCCAAGCGTAGTTTTTCTATTTATCGACAAAACAAACAACATGAATAATATTTTTTATTTTCATTCAAATGCAGCGAATGAACGTTGTTAAAGTGCAACATGTCTCATTGTTTTTAAATGAATGGCTGCTAAAAATTTATTTCAGGTGGACTTTTATCGATAAATCATACAAATCTTCAATTTGCTTCAATTATTATACCAACGTATGACGGTACCGGTTTACTAAATGCGTAATAAATGTCTTTCTTTATTCACAAAGTCGATTTTCTTTTTACGCGAGTGTTGTAGGAACCACCGTGCGAAACAACTGTTTAGAAATACAGTAGAAAATGTGTGTGCTGCGTTACATGTAAACAGATAAATCAAAACAAACCTATTTTGTTGTAAGTGTTTTTATTAGCTAACAATTTTACACTAAGAAATATAAAATCGTCCGAGTTAAATAATTAAAAAATATTAGAATATTCCAATGAAAGGATTTTCATTTATAATATTGTAATAATACCATCCGTTTTCTTGGGCAGTGTAATTTCATCATCGTTTTAAAAAAATCCTGAGCATAATTTTCAGGCCAATAGAAAAATATATTTTGACTTTATTGTTGTTTTCAGTGCACTACATTGTGTCAACTTCGGGTCGGAAGTTAGCAATATTCAAAGAATACTCATATTCATATCATCGGCCAAGAAAAACTGGAGGATCGACTTGGCGATGCTCGCGAGCCGGTGGAACATTACAATGTAATGCTAAAATAATCCTCGACGACTACGGAACGGTTACATCCGGTCATTGCGAACACACCCACGCTCCATCACAATATGTCTTAACAATGGCTGGGAATTATGTCAAAGTCTAATATCGCCGATGTTCTGGAAGAAGAAAATAATTGAAAAATACTCGTTTTGATTAATTGGACTTTGAAATTTTTCAAATATTTAAAATGCTATACCGTTTTCATTTAGTTTGTTTATACAAAACTGTTTAATAAGTAAAAGGGTAATTTATGAAAATAGGTGTGTTCTTCCAAACAATAGAAATCGAAATAAGGAACATTTTGGTACAACTATGTACTAGGTACAACTACATTATGTCATTTGTTCGATTGAATGTTTTCTTCCAGAACAGCGACGATATGTAGTCACATGAAAATCATTCGTGCAACTTAACCTTTCCTTGCTCGGTTGTTTTAACAATGTTAGGAATAAAGATATTGAAAATATTAATACCAGAAATACGGACAGTCATTGAAAATTTGTACCGTAATAATAGTTAAACTAAACTTACGCTTTTTACGTATTGAAATAAAAGCTGAAATGCCGTAATCCCTGTTTTGGTAATATCGGTATTGAAAACCATAGTTCCTACTGTGTCACAAACTTATCTGTAGAATCATAAGGTAACGAAAAAGTATTGTCTTTACCTATCTGAAAACTACATAACTTATCGAATAGTAGAACTGGATTTTTGCTATCCTGGAACCTCCCTCCGATTTTTAATAAATATCATACCTCTATTTATACAGCTTTTTAACAACCGTGTAAGTGAAGGTGGGGTATCTGTATATTTCGTTTTTTTATTTACATAATATTCTAACAAACTCGTTGTTTTATTAATTGTACTTTTAGTGTATGAAATCGAATAAAATAAGTTACATTTATAATATAATTTGACAATAATCAATAAATATGGCGGAACTATACATTCGGCGCTCTAGGCAATTATTGTCTATCTCCATACCATATTACTCCGGTACTGAATAAATTTTTTATTTATTAAAACAGTTTGATTTAATTTTAAACGGGAAAATTAGCCATCCTGAAATTCTCAGTAATACCCTGTTGCCCCTGTTAGCAGTTCTTGGCAGATTTCATAACGTCTATTCTATATTCACTTATTCTTCCTGTCGAGTAGGTGTCCTTCGCGATAGCATTCACTCCCAATAGTTGTGAGTTTTTTTAGTTACCCATATAATGATTTGTGCTTCCGTCTTAATATGGTTCTGCAATTAAATCCATATTTTTATCTAATTCATAAAATTTCTTTAAAAATGTAATATTGTTCAGTAATATATCATTTTATTATTTAAAATACATCTACTTTTAAACTATAATATCGTGTGAGAGAGTACGAAAACGAAACAACACGAAACGAACGACTGTCTCGCCGCTCGAGGGAGGAAGATGGAGAGCCGTGAGAAGCGGGGTGCGGGGCTTCAACACACTGACGCTCGCTTCAGGCGAAGGACAAAGGAAGGAGTCACCACGGTTCCTTCGTCTTCCATTAAAACCCGGTCGTTATCCGTATACTCTTTCTCGTTTATTTGCAATTAGTTTCTATAATTTTCTTGAAGACAGTTACACAACAGATTTACACACTTTTAATTTAAACTCTGTAAGTGGTTTTACTAGTAAGCGGTGGACTAAATCGCCGCTTCGTCGGCCGACGACTTCCCCCGGGAAAGGCCGAGATGCGACTGCCAGGCTGGCAGGATCGCAGGTCCTTTGTCCACTTCTAACTGTAAACCAACAACAGCAACCAAACAAATATGACACTACTCTTAAACGCCTCAGGAGGGGTATTAGATTTTAAAATTTTCATTAATAGAAAGAGTCTGCAGATTGGTTTTGAAGACCCTGTCCGCCCCATAAGTACGGGGCGGTGTCACGTGTTGTAAAAAAATGGTTCAGATATTTGTATTCTGTTATAATTTAAGTTTTGCCTGTAAATTGATTATTGTAGGTGTTAATATTTTTAAGATTTACTCACCATCAAATTGATATTTTTTGCAGTTACATATATTAAGTCTCAGAGGGGATCGAATTTAGCACTTTGGAATGGATTTACTTATTGTGTGAAGAAGTCATTTTATGATCGCAATAGTTCACTCTGGCAGTGTTCTCAGAACAGCACAAATCACCCATGTAATTTCAAGATTAAAATTAAAAATGACGTAGCCTACAGCTGGATGACAAACAGCCACACGCATCCACCTCCTCAATTTCATATTACCAAGAATGGAGACTATGTGAGAATTCGAAAATAAACTTTGTCCACATATTATTATTTTGTCTACCGTGTACCAAATAAGGCATCCAATTCGAACTGTTTTTTTTTGATACCGGGATTTCGGTTTCCAGAAATAGGTTACTAACCGTTATTTTGGGCTTTAACTTGTGTATTTAAAATAAAATTTGTGTTAATGTCTTCGTTTGGAATGGATACATGATCTTATATAATTTTCGAGCGGAGGAATGGTTTTTGTATTGATTAAGAATCAGACGCTATTTTTTTATTTTTTCAGAATATTTTATTTATAGATAGTTAAAATTGATTTTTTTATATAAAATAATCCAAAAAAACAATAAAATGTATAACTTATGACATCGACTGAGGGTGCTTGATGAAATTTCAATATCAAATTTGGATTATTGAGATTTTGTACACTTCCATGTATTTTGTCACTAACGACCCGGGTTTCGCCTTTAGGCATCTTCAGGCATTCGAGCGCACGAACGCCTGAAGATGTTGAAAGGCGAAACCCGGGTCGTTAGTGACAAAATACATGGAAGTGTACAAAATCTCAATAATCCAAATTTAATAAAATATATTTTTTTCAAAATTATTTGTTCCTGTCTACAACAGCTACTAAATATGAAGAGAGACCACAATACACTGGAAAAAAACACTAAATCGAAAAAATTACATATTGAGTTAGTTTTACCAAAATGTTTCCTTGTTTTGAAATTCACCGTATGGATAAAGAAACTTATTTATTTTATATATATATTATACTTTTACTTAAAAACAGCACTGTACAAATAAACTAAATGAAAATCACCAAATATTCCCTGGAAATAACCACAACTCGATTTAGTGTTTTCTTCCAGAATTATTTTTGCTTTACTATGCAGCTTTTGGCGGGGCGTGTGATGGTGAGAAGTTGCGTCGTGACCGCTTACTAGGGCTTCCAATCCCGAGCAATTAGTCAATCCCGGTGTTGACTTGATACTACCACCGTGATTTCTGTACTTTCTATAAAATATCAAAAATTTATACCCGATCTATACTTATTTACTTTTTAATTTATGTATGTACATCCTTTTTTAGCATATACATAATTAATTGTGCTCTTTCTCTCGCTCATATTTCGTAACAGCTATAGAAAATATATGTTTTTTTGTATTATTAATCGCATTCAAATAAATCTAATTAAAGATTAATATTTGAAAAATTAGCAAATATTGTTTTATATGACGTGCAGTTATATATCTGGTGTTAAAAATTATTATTATTTATCTGTATATTTTTTGATGCAGTAGGAAATAAATAAAAACATAATTTTTTACGCTTTTTTTTTTAACATATCCCTACATTTTTTATTATCTGTAAGTCTCCTTTTTTACGTGGTTTTTTCTTATCCTGAACCTATCCTAAGATTTTGTACAAGTTTTTTTCTTTCGTGGCTTTCATTTATACGGCTTACCATGTAACGCATCTTTTACGTAAATCGAGAGATAAGTGTTTACAATTTAAAGCATGAATTTCACTGGATGATCGATCCCGGGATTTAAAAAGCCAATCCCGGGATCAGAAAATTGCACAGTAAGCTTAGAGCAATTAATTGATTAGTTATCATTGATTCGTAAGATATTATTATTATGGTCTTGGAACAAAGTTTTTCAAAAACCTATTTAATGTTTCTAGGTATAAAAAGAAAGGTCGCTGGGACATTGTGAAACAAAGAGAAAATGTTCCATTATATGAATGGTTCATTTCACCAGTTTTGCCTTAAGTAGTCTGTCGGGACCGCAGTCGAGTAGTCAGCGTCGTCGACTTCCGTCGCGATGCTCATGGACTCAAAATCTCAGCACGAACAGTTTCATTAATTGATTTTTCAATCGATTTATGGATTTCTGTTCGAACGCATGAATGTCTGTGATATCTGAAATTCCCTCCTAACCATCCGATCCTTAAAACGAAACGATAGCTAACCACTAGTCCTATCTTAGCCGTATTCTTAGTTTCATCTTCACGTACAGTAAACTTACACTCTTGGAGCAAGTGTTTGATATACTCGCCGCACGCCCCGTACCACAAACGGCACGCAAAACGATGCCACTGCGATCTTACGGTTAGTTTCTGTGAAACAACCAAAGCTAAAAGACCGACAAAAATTGACTTGCAATTACAATCCTTGTATACACTTATTTTTCTGTAGTCAATATCGACTACAAGCCACAAATATATAAAACACGCATTGAAATGTTTAAGCATATATGCAAACAGCAGAGTTTTTCCGATCGTGAGTCATGTAAGTTCCGTACCTCACAATTAATTTGTTTCCAGAAATATACATTACAAAATATACACTCAAAATTCGTAATTTAAGTGTTTATATTTTGTTCATGAAATGTTTTAAATTATACATCAAATAAGAGAATTTGGACTTGTTCAAAAAGGGTTCATCTAAGAGAAACTGGTGAAGTTTTAAATATCAAAAAAACATTTTTACCACACTGCAAAACGTGTCTTTTGAACGTATGTCACGTATGTTTGCAAATCATAATTTTTACCATGATGCACATAAGTTTGTTTGGCAATATTATCTTATTCTTTTGGTGTTTTCACAGATACGAATGAAAATTTTCCAATCAATTCAAAAGTAGCAAAAAAGAGTTGGATGAATTTGAAGGAGTTTTCATTTCATGTCGGAATACTCTTCTTCTTGACAATACAAAAGGTACCAACATACTGATATTTATATTCTTAGTATCTATTTAATAACTTACTGTCAAAAGTGTACTTTTATTTCATATGTTTATTTTCTCAACAGATACTGGAAAGATAAAAAACCCTTTGAAGAGTAGCAGCCCAACAGCGTGGAAAAGGAATATTGAAAAGGCAAAAAGAAACAAATGCTTACCGTACGAAGATAGAAAAGGTTTATCCAGAAATGCTAAAGAACCCAAGGAAGTCGATTGCTCGACTTGCAAATATAATTGTAGTAATGTAATTACAGCAGACGACAGAAAAAATATATGTAAAAGTTACTGGGAACTAGAATCATATGAAAGGAAAAAAGATTTCATTTTACGAAACATTGTCATTCAAAAGCCAAAGAATCAATTTTTGTCGGTAAAAGGATCTCATAGAAGTAATGTTAAATTGTACTACTTTCAAAAAAATGAAATAAAGGTCAGAGTTTGTCATAATTTTTTTATGAAAACCTTATGTATTTCAAATACTGTTATCATTAATGCATTTAAGTATAGAGATGACCTAGGTGATTTCGGTGCAAGGGATAAGAGAGGTTCCCATGCTCCGGCAAATAAAATATGTTTAGATGACATCAATTTCATAAAGAAGCATATTGAGAGCTACCCAACCATTGAGAGCCAGTGCACAAAATCGATGACCAAAAGAAAATACTTGCAAAGTGGTCTTTCTATAAGTAAGATGTTCTCTCAATATAAAATACTTTGTGAAGAGAACCAAAGACAACCTGTAAGTCAAGTGACATATAGGAGGATCTTTTGTACAGAATATAACATGAACTTTTCCAATCCCAAAAAAGACTAGATTATCATTTGTACAAATTATGAAAAGGCCGCCCAACAGAATAAAACAGCAATAGAAAGCAGTCACAAAGAACATATTGATAGCAAGGAAGCGGCGGAAGAGTCGAAACGTACTGATATAATAGTCAAAAATGAAAACTGTAACATCATCGCTTTTGACCTCCAAGAATTACTCCAGATACCATCTCAAGTGTTTTTTATATCTATAATCTCTTCATTTTGAATCTGTTATGCTTGGACTGAAATCGATGGTAAACATGAAGCTTTTGAGATATGTTCGTACCTTTCCTCATATCGTAATTGTTCTCAAAGAAAACACTAAATCAAAAGAATTACACAATTAGTTATTCCGTTCGGAAGAACACACTTATTTTTTATAAATTACGTACGAATGGTCAATTCGAGTCCATTCGTGCGCTCGAATGCCTGAACATACCGAAAGGCGAAACCCGGGTTGTTAGTGACAAAATACATGGAAGTGTACAAAATCTCAATAATTCAAATTTGATATTGAAGTTCCATCAAGCACCCTCAGTCGATGTCTTAAATTAAATCATTCTTTTACTGAAAAAGCGATGTTGTACAAACAAGCTACATGAAAAAAGTATAGCATTTCAAACGTTTGAAAAACTGCAACGTCCAATTACTCAAAACTAGTCTTTTTCAGTTGTGTCTTCGAATAAAGACGATATATTATTACCAACAAAGTTCTGCCAACCACTAAACACTTATGATGTATTCCGATACTTTTAGTGGCCAAAACAGAAATGTATATATTTCTGCAATATTTCTATATCTAGTGTCTAGCGTTAATGCCATAGAACATTAGTTTTTGGAATCCGGTCATTCATACGTATAAGCGAATAAGTATGCAATGCGCGATAGAAAAAAAACATAAAACTTTAAAAAAAAAATACTTGAATTTTTATAGTGTTGTAGGACTGGCTAAATATTGTTAAAATAAGCCGGTCAGAAAGCCATTGTAATAAAAAGTATTATGAGTTTATTCAAATGAAATTTTCAGACATTTTATACTATAAAATATTATCAAATAATATCATAAAAATAGAATACATAATGAGTCTAACGAAAAAGTTCATTGGCAATAAAATGCATCAAGTATGCGAAAGAGTTGCATGGAATCATTTCTTACCCACATGATTATGCCAACGAATATAAAAAGATAATTGGACCGAGAAATCTGCGCTCGCAAAAGAGTATTGTACCCAAATGAGTGTTATACCACATGCATATAAAACACAACTCTGTAAATCAGAAGACAAAAAGAAATACCTCCTAAAAATGTGTGAAAATGAAATCATTGAACAAATCAAATAAACTCCATTCCTGGTATCAAAATTTGCACTGTACATATCGAGTAATGAGCGCTACCAGAGCTATCCGAATTCGATTCCGATAATTAAGAGTAGTACTGTGGGTCTTAGACTTTTAATATTTTATCTTATAAATAATATTTGGTCATATTTGTATCTTGTAGATAAAAGTTAGACACTGTTTATTGTCTGTCAATTCGAGTTCATTTGTGTGCTCGAATGCCTGAAGATGCGAAACCCGGGTCGTTAGTGACCAAATACATGGAAATGTACAAAATCTCAACAATTCAAATTTAAAATTGAAATTCCATCAAACATCCTCAGTCGATGTCTTAAATTATAAGTAGTTAATATATTATTAAAAACAGCCGGTAAAATTTAATTTAGAAAATTTATTCTGCAAATGTGCTTTCTAAGTAGGTATGTATTAGGTATAAATAATATTCTGTATGTACTGTATTTTAACTACTTGTTTACTATGCATAGATAATCTGAAAATTCCATTATTGAAATGTCAGCTTGCCATTTATTTGAAACGCGTATAGTCACCATCAGTTGATAATGCTGACGAAAATCGAAACCGGAAACCTTTATAAAAATATAGAAATGGTACAAAAAAATGTTGTTGTTTTTAATATAATATGTGTATTATCTCTATAGATATATCTGTAAGAATGTAATTTACGGTATTTACCGTATTATTCCTTTTGTGTTAATAAATAAATACATAAAAATACTTAAAATGTATGTTACACAGGGACGGCTCTTGTAAAGGAGCAAAGGGTGCACTGCACTCCAATAAGTCCCATCAAAATATTCCATTAATAAACGATATTCAAATATAATAATTATACCAATTCACTAATTTTAAATTTTCCTCGTGTTTCCCATAGGAAAATATTGGAGGAAACGATGATCAATAAACACGACTAGCAAACGTATTCTGCGTCGATTCAGAATACGCATGAAAGTCGGTCGATGACGCGGTAGGAGCATAAATTCTTTTGCACTCCTTAGACGTCTGAAATGTTCCATGTATTTTGACATATTTGTGACGTTGCAACAGTATGAACTACGCGAAGGGGGGATTTTGTATGGACTGTTTTTGAGCATTGATCCCCCTGGCGGAAATTCCCGAACGAAACCGAAGCGATTTGACGTTTGCGTTTACAAGCCTGTAACAGTCATTTGTATGAATGAAAAGAGCAGTGGAACAAGCGTAGTAAGCTCATTTAATTTCAATATGATTCTTTAACTATACGCTCTTCAATAAGAATAATATTTACCTACCATTATAACTTTTGGAGTGATGAATACAATTTATAAAATTATAACTATGATCGTGTATAATACCGTGTAGATATTATTGAATATTTAAAATAGAATAGTTTCGAGTTTTCTACCTGGCTGGCCTTACCTATTCCATAATATTCAACTGTGTATCTGGTTTAGTTTCGTAATACACCTTCCTCTAATATTTTTTATATTCTTCTATATTGAATTCTACAAATTACTTTCCCCAAAAAATACTTATGCGAAAAATTTCCGGCTTAATACAGAATTATTCCAATTGCAGACATTAATACGGTAACCTTAACATATGATTTCACCGAGGAATTTAAACTTAAATTGAACTAACCGTCTTATACAGCAGAGAAGATTTTTACGATGTCGTTGGAGCCCTGTCTATACTTCAACTCTTCACGAATAAAAAATACATGTAGTGTTTAGCTAAACCGTTAAGCCATTACAAATAATTTATACAATATCGATGACTTCCGTCGAAAGTGAGTGTTACTTCTAAAATTTAAAAAGGATCAATTCATTTTGAGAAATACCACGACTAAAGACAGATAATGTTTCCCAAACTATCATCCGCGACAACCTGGAATGGTTGTATATGCTGCTAGGGCTGCAACAAATTTAGACGTACTCAAATTCATATTGATATTACCTACCCAAAAAAAAGAAAAAAGGTGGTCCGTCGAAATTAATCCGCAGGAAAGGTTTGGGAAACCCTGGTGAAGAGAAACAGTTGATATCGCCAATATCAGACTTATATTTTCGTATATGTCTGATAGTACTTTCAAAATCCAATATGTGGAGGATGGATTTCTTGCATAAATATGTGAATCTTTTTTTGCACTCCCTAATATTCCTGTCACCGGCCGCCACTGATGTTACATATATAAATAATTGTTCGCTAATGTATGAAAATGATTTTAGAATATTATAATTTTTGTGATGAACGAAAACACTAAAGCATTTGGTGTTAAAGTAGCTTAGGAATACACAAAATGTTCTCTAGAAGAAAACACTAACTCCTCGTTTTACAAACAAATGAGAAAATTAACTTAAAAAAAACAAAATAAAAGTTTTTTTCAACCTCATTATTAATTATTATATAATAATAATTTTGGTTATTATAATAGTTTTCTGTTTTAAAATTGTTTATTAAACTCACGAGATATACCATTTCAAACATTTAAACTTCAAAGTCCGATTACTCAAAACTAATATTTTTCAGTTGGTGTTTTGTTCCAGAGAAACGACGATATATATCAATTATGTAGGTATTAAGTTAAAAGTATGTACATAAAAAACCGCGTTGTACGTGTAGGTAGTTGATCAAGAAGTATTTAATTTGAAATTTGAATTATTTGTTAACATTTACAAAGAATCCCGAAATCCCGGAATTGATATTTAGACAGTCCTTGGATTACGGAATTGACTAACTGACTGGGATTTCATGATCCCTGATCTTAAAAGTGTATTTTACGGGAAAGGTATAGACTATAAATTATTCGGTATATGAAGATCTAAGCAGCAATGATAATGATACTACATTTTTAATGTATAATATTTTTAAGCATATTATCGATGTCTACCGTACATAATAAATAACTAAATTTAAAAACCCTTACAGTTATGTTAGAAAGACGCTTGTCTCAAAGAGAACCAAAAACACCCACAAACCAAATGAAATAACAATGTAACCAATTTTATAGTAGCTTTATTATACATACATCTAGCTCATCCACATATTTTTTACCACATATTATAAATTTATTTTTAAGTTGATTTTTAATTAAATCATTTAATAAAAATATCTATGTTACTCGAATTTTCTTCAATTTAAAAGTTTACAACGAGCAGTTCTTATTAGAATATTGAATTTTGAAAAATTTGTTTGTTATTATAAGATCTGATAAATACACAGAATTATATGTATATGCATACATTAATCAGATCAATATAATATCGTCGTTGTTCTGGAAGAAGACACTGACTGAAAAATACTAGTTTAGAGTAATTGAAGTTGGCCAAATGCTTGAAATGCCATACGTTTTTCATTTTGTTTGTTTGTACAAAACTGTTTTTAAGTAAAAGTGTAATTTATAAAAATAAGTGAGTTCTGTCATACGATAGAGTTTGAAATACGGAACATTTTGGTATATCTAACTAAATATGTCATTTTTTCCATTTAGTCTTTTCTTCCAGAACAACAACGATATATTACGTACATCAATAAAGCTTTTGAATTTATCAGGTTTGTTATATTACTGTTCGTCGTACCAAATTTAATCTGAGAGGGCTTTTTCTACAATGAGAGTTTTTTACTCGACGAATGATAGATAAGATAAGAATGGTATTTATGAAAAATAATAATTTTAAAATTATTAAGAAAAAGAGACATAAAATACTTTATAAAATCATACATTTTTGAATTACGGAAATTAATGGACAAAATTGTTGTCATAATATTAGCAATAAGCCATTAAATTTATTTTTTGTGAGGTTTTTGAGGAAAGAAAATACAAAAATATTTTTTTCCTTAATTACAATGCGTAAAATTCAAATAAATTAACTTCTATAAAACCTTTATTTACATTTACATAAGCTTTTAAATAATTTACATCATTGTAATATTTCAGCCGTACAAAAAAACCCCTACGCAAAAGATGGTCTCAGACATAAATCCATACAGACCAATGATTTTCAGGAGTCTAATTCGATTAAACAAAAATCAGCTCATTTATGTGCACGTTCTTACTTTTTGATAGTAATCAAAATAAGAAAACAGATAAATCGTTTTTCAAAATATGATTTTTGGATTCAAATCATCGATTCGTTGGCAGCAATCGACTTGTCGTTAAATCGTGGTTAATTGACTCATTCCACATAACTGAAATATCAACGTCAGCATAAACGTGATCATTACGATGAAACTGACCAAAGACAATGAGATATGTCATAAACTTACTACAGTGTTACTACAGTATGATTTAAAAAAAAATAACTTTCTTTTCGTTGGATTTATCTCTATCACACAACCTAACATGTGTATACGCAAGTATGTTACAAGAGCATGCGCCCACACGCCCTTATATCTCGCTCGCACCCTTCACTTTACATGTGATTGTGCGAGAAAGAGAGAAATCCGCGGCACGCGCCTGATGTGTAAGTACGTTGACTTGTCACAGAATAATAATATATGTACAGCTTGCGCTTATCATTGTGCAAGTCTACCTTTGCACCTAATATTGCTAATTACGGGCAAACTGGGAACTGTCACCCTTGTAACTAATGTTGGCAGTCACTGTCAGATGACCGGGAACTAATTTTTGTATGAAATACACTGAGTTGAACACCTGTATTACCTGCAGCCGTGTCACAATACACATACGCCTCTTGTTCTTTAGCAGCACGATCAATGAACTGGCTTTAATTTAAGTACATGCAGAGGAATTCTAATCGACATAACTTCGTAAATAAACTTGACTGGTTTCATCATATTCAGACGTATCTGTATTTATTCTTTCGAATCCCACGAACACGCTTGTCACATGATAACATTTTCTTGTGAAATTGACGATTTTGTTTTTTGTTAATCTATATTGTATGGCTGCAAAAATTAACTCTTCTATTTTGGTTTCAGTTACATTCATCAAAACTGCTCGATGTTCAAAGCTGGCATTATGGAATGGTTATACGTATTCTTTCATTTGTAATGCTGCTTCCGGTGGCTCGATCTGGCGATGCTCTCAATGTACTAAAAGCAACTCATGTCTAGTTAGAATAAAAATAATTGATGACAAAACCGCCATAGAACTCAAGCAAAAGCCACACTCCCATCCGCCACCTAAATTCTATGTGACAAAAAAGGGTGACTACGTGCGGGTGTGAAACCAGCGATTGTAAAAGAAATTTTGTCAATTATGTCAATAATCGGTGGATGTTCAATATAAAAGATAACAATTTTATTCCACCTGTTTTGTTATTAAATATGGGGCGCGTGTATCTTCTTTGCTAAGTCTACTCAGACTGCATAGTAATATATTATATCGTAAAACGCGTCTTTATCGTATGTACTAATCCCAACCTTAATACTTAAAAATACTGTATCACATGTATAAAAAGATATTATTACATCAAATTTTATGTGTTATTAAATGACTTTTATTTCATTTTTTTTCTACAAAACCCCTATGTTATGATACCCCATCATTTTAGTCACTCGGCTATAAACACGCATAATTAATTTATTTTTATAAAACTCCAAACAAAATATTTAATAAACAAGTGAATATATTATATTTCATACTTTGGCCACACATTGAGCACACGTATAATATAGTTCCTCAATCTTACCGGGGGTGATGCCGAATGCCTTGCTAATGACAAAGGCCTTAATTTTCTCGGAAGACACGTTATATTTTTATTTATCTTCAAACTTTTATCAATTCAAAAATTATTTAATACTCTGCATTACAGATCATTAGCTAGTCATTAATATTGGGTATCTTAAATACTCAACCAAAATATCCGTAAACCGCGGGCTGGCGACCACTCTATAAAACCGTGATTTAAGTCTACTGCCATTTAGTGACAGCTGACCTTCCTGGAGTCGTATTTTTATATGTATTTTCGTCATAAATCGTAAAATAACGAGATTCAATCTACATGGTTAAGAAAGGTTAAAGAAGTGAGGAACATCGTTAAAAATACGATATTTAGATTGAACGCGTCATCAAGATTTAAAAAAATTAATGCATTACGCAAAAATGTTCTCTGCTTTATGCTCATTATCTAAATCTTCTCTTTGCAGTTATATACATAAAGTCTCAGAGGGGTTCCAGACTAGCACTGTGGAATGGATTCACGTATTGCTTTCGAAACTTTCTTCCCCGTGGCGGCTGTCTGTGGCAATGCTCTCAGAACGGCAAAAAAAATCCATGTCGGGTATATATAAAAATAATTAATGAAGTAGCTTTCAGTTGGAAGTCTAAAAATCACACACATGTTGCTCCTCAATTTCACATTACCGAAAGCGGAGAATATGTGAGAATTCGAAAATAAACATTGCATTTTAATCAGACCACTGCAAAGCTGTGATTCTCAAACTTTTTAATAGTAGAGCTAATTTATCAATTCTCCAATTGTCCACTGGGCGCAGAGGTTAAAACATTGTGGATTATGATATTATAATCTCTCCCGAATCTAGACAACTATCATGCTATTTTTAATTTAATAACTACACACATCATGCTTGAGCTCTTATCTACTCTGCATTGCGTGTGTACAATGTATAAGTAAATGGAATGTAATTGCTTCCGAAAAGTCTTGCCAAAAGCGCAGCACAGTCTTTGCACGATTTTTTTTTTGTGGATAACTAACACTATAATGCGTGTTATAAAAATAATATAAAAGACTTAATCTGCATTTCAAACAGTGTAACACGTGTCCAAACTACTTCACATTTTTTAGATAGTTATTTTAAATTACATGCAATTGTTCCCTTGGAAATGATTTGTTAATATTCTCTTGGTGGGTAGATAAAATCTGCAAACCCTCTTCGTTTTTTGTTAGACCCGCAATTTAGACCCCATCCACCGTTACAGCGTTACTATTATTTTATATCATATAATATATGAATGGCTTAAGCTGATATTCTACATGTATTTGTTAACAAACTACCACTGCGACACAAAAGAAGAAATCAGCAAATTCATCATTATCAATTTTTGTACCGAAAATTATTTAATTTCATATTTTAATAAATTAATACTATAATAAACCAAAGTTTTTTTATTCTATTTTTCCCACTTAGGTCGTGATCGTGATGATAATATATACGAGTATTAGTTCTAAAGACTACCTATACTGTTCGTTTGTACTTCACCATCATTCGTCATGCAAAGTGAACATCCGTTTACATGACCAATTATCAATGTGGAATAAGTCCGTTTTTAAAACTGAAACACTAATATCACGATTCTCGTTGATTAAATATAAAGTATAACGATTGGGTAGATGCAAAAATAAAAAAAAATGTGGTTCTTATAATTCTCATTTGTGCAGGTAGTAAAGACACATTTGAAATAATTTTATTATAACTGGTTACAAAAGTATTAAGCTCCACAAGAGTCATATACTATAATTGATAATTATGTCGTTATCATGTCATTATAGTAAATGTTGAATAGTTCTTACGATGGCGTGATGCCGAAAAAGCTATCAAAAATATACCATAATTCTTTCAAAACTAAATTCATTTTTTACTTTATTATAAAAGATTTCTTCCTGGTAATAGTAGTTCAATTAATCGAAATTTTATGCTCTTCTATTCTATTAATATTTTATGGCAACGTTTTCAACGAACACATATTAACTAACTTTGTTTTCTTTTTTTATTAATTTGCAGTTATATACATAAATTCTCGTAGAGGAACTAAACTTGCATTATGGAATGGATACACGCATTCATTTCGAAAGTTTCTTTCTTCTGGTGCATCAATATGGCAGTGTTCGCAGAACAGTAAGAAAAAGCCATGTCATGGCAGAATTAAAATCATCGATGATATGGCTTTCAGTGGCACCGAAAAGCAGCACTCGCATCCACCTCCAAAATTTATTGTTACACGTAATGGAGACTACGTGAGAAAATGAAATGAAATAATATCAACTTAAAGTTTGTAAAAATGAAATACAAAAATCATTGTTGTACAATTCATAAAAGACTTTCAATTACGTATTTCTATACCTTGTCCGTTCTCAATGCGACATTTACCGAATTAAACAATAAATTGTTAGTCCCATAATACATGCTGTTAAAAAAATCTAAATCTCCACAATGTAGAAGAAAATACATGTAGGTTAAAGGTTGGTATTTTTGTGATATATAAATGGCAAAACTTTGAAACAATCTCACGCTGTTACATTTTAAAAGGTATTGGGTAAATTATAACAAATAAGTGGCCATACGTATGAAAGAGATACCGATCTCTACCAAAAGCTCTGCTGGCGACTGCCGCATGACTGGCAACAGTAGTTGTTGATCACGCGATACATAAAGAAAGGTATAGTTATGATTTTGCGACAATTTTTACTGAGGTTGTAGCAATATCACACGAAAGTTGTAATTTCTTTCCGGTGATCACATTCTTTTAATTTCTTTGTTAGTAGTCAGAAGTGGTCTCACAAATTTTATTTGTTACTTTTCCTTAGGTAATAATGGTATGTTGTTTTTACCACTTCTGGAGTGTTTTTAAAGTATTCGTTTTTGTTTCCCGGTTCATTTTGTTTTATCACGAACTTACCTGTTGTTTATTTCTTTTGTTCTTGTTTCTACAGAAGCCATAAGATTGTTTAAATCAGACTCGACATATCGTCAGTATGATGTGTCAGAGATTCAGCGTGCTGTAAGACTCATCAAGGATCACGGCAAATCGATTTATTCTGTCTCCAAGCAGACTGGCGTTCCGTGGAGCACCCTCAAGAATTATTTGAAGAGAGGTGAAACTTCAACGCGTAAAATGGGAAGACCGTTCGCTAAGCGAAGCTATAGGCGGTAAAAATGTTTCTGGTTCGGAGAAAGAAATTGCGAGTAAATGGTGGTGGGCTAGTTTCAAACACAGATACGGCATAGCCCCAAGTTCCGAAAAACCCATCAGCATTAAGAGCGTCCATGGAAAACTCAGTCATGGTTACTTACTATTTCGTAAACTTGGTCAACATCGTGACAAAACTTGGATTCAATGACATACCAAATAGAATCTGGAACTGTGATGAAAGTGGACTGACGTATATAGTGAAAAAGTATTACTGGAAAGGGTAAAATAGGCATGCATAACACAGAGAAGGGCAACGCAAAAATTAGAATTGTTGATAATAATTGCTAGTGTGGCGTGTGCAATAAAATCTGTTCTGACGATGTCCAGGCCAGGAATGGTGCGAAATGGATTCAGTGCTCGTTCTGCATTGTGCTATATCACAATACATGCTTTAGGAATTGACGAAGAAGAAGATTGTATTCCCGGTGCCAATTTAGTTTGTAATTGTAAAACATAT
The DNA here is from genome assembly GCA_022494535.1 of Himalopsyche phryganea. Taxonomy (NCBI): domain Eukaryota; kingdom Metazoa; phylum Arthropoda; class Insecta; order Trichoptera; family Rhyacophilidae; genus Himalopsyche; species Himalopsyche phryganea. Next base: position 5,768,732 of record JAGVSL010000049.1, read on the forward strand.
TTAAAATTTGAATTAAAACGTTTGATTGTGACTTGAAATGAAAAATTGAATTTATTCCATTTCTTTAACCAAACCCGTATCACAAACTTACGTTACCCTATCACAGACTTACCTTCGTTTCATTTGATTAACAATACAATTAAAGAATTTTCCACTTAGTAGGACATTTACCGTGTAGTTAGAGATACCAATAATTTTAATTTATATATAAACTTTGATCTTCTTATGAAAATGTACATTGAAAAAATACATCACTATGTAAATCTCCTTACCATATGTAGATCTGTCCGTCATTCTGTATTTATGTCTGTCAGTCACAAGAACTCCTCCCAAACGGTGAATACTAATTATGTGAAATTTGCACATGTCAGTCTGGCTGTCATTTCTAGTGTATCTAGCTATTTTCAACATTTAACCTGAAACCGGAAAACTTTATATGTTTGACGTCTCAATGCGGAATGAATGAAAAAATAATAGTCACTTAACAACAGCTCCATACTAAAATAATCCGTGATTAACATCGTTATAACGTCATGTCATCATAACAACTCAATCTGTATTAAATCGCTTAGCAGTTATAAATACTAGACAATATAATTGTCAAAAATAATAACTTTTCGTGCTTGAATCGTCAAATTTGTAAAACAAAAGGTTAAATGGTGCATTATCCTTCATTTAAAATTATGATACTTGGAAAAACATTTCGTGTCTTTAACGCACCGGTAGTACATGAAGTTGCCATCACCATTGCTGGACATGAATTTGAGAAACGTGATATTGTCTTGATAATTGGTGGATCGTCCCTAATCAGTATCCTTTACCGTATCCGTACAATCCTTTGGTTCTGAAAATGTTTGATGTATAACGTTAAATGCTGCAACTCAATAAATTCTATTGATAATAAGTACATTCTGTAGTCTTTCCACAAAGGCTGCGATGAAGGCATATTTGGTGCTCAGTCCAGTAATAATGGCATAGATGAAATTTCCGAGAACCAATCAGAGCATATTTTGAGCAATGAAGCGGCGTAGCGTGTTTTAGGATTTCCCATTTACGAACGGCACCCTACAGTCGCACATCTTGATGTGCATCTGGAAAACGGACAAAAAATTTATTTTAGCGAAGATAATTTGCAAGATCGTCTGTCAATCCAACAAACACGTTATTGACAAGATTATTCTACCTCTGCAAAAATAATACCTTTGCGGATACATTATTATATGGCTATGTTCCAAAACTTTATATTTTAATAAATGGGACAAGTCAAAAAAGTTTTAAGTTGACACAAACAGGGTGCAATTGTTTAATGACATGACAATATGATCTGGTAACGCTATTCCCCGTGTCTACACTGTGCACAGAAACTTTAATTTGTATTACTTACGACGGTTGTTGCACTAACTCAAAGGTCCAACTAGTTTCAAAGGTCGTCGAACCGTTGATGGAGTTGAATGAGACACGTATCGTGAAGCGTGCATGACATTAAGTCTGCTTGAAAATGACAATCAATGGAATGAAACATTAAAGCAAGCTGCGCGCGCTTTCGGATTCACCATCGAAAATTCTGACACGCTTTACAGTAATCCTCCCACTTTGTGAACTTTCCACCAGACTGCATGTCTGATGATATTATTTTGAATACCTTACGTCGAAACAATCCTAGCTATACCAATAGCATCTACAACGAGGTACTCATGAAGCTTGAACACATGAACGGAAAATCTTTGTCGGAGATTGGCATGATAAGTCCTCCACAGCATGCACGTAATATGAGTTAGGAATTCTGGAATTTAGGAATGCTGCTTGAATTAACGCATGACTTTGATCTAATACTTAATTTTGTAGCGCTGCAGGAACCATTGTTAAATGTACATCAACAAGGTATCTCTATCCATAAATTATACAGCACTATAATATGAGTGAAGGTGTGGTAATTTTTATCTTTTATTGTTAGTATTGTTGCTTTTTTTTTTTGAGACATTTTTTTTGAAAAAATATCGTTTCCGACTGTTTCACAAATAAATATGTTTTCTGTTCCAAGGCAAAATTTTATTAAGATTATTTCAACTTGGCTTTGAAACTATATTTTCGTATTAAACGAAAAATTGAGCAATACTTGATAATTGAGCAATACACTCAACTTATATAGTAGTAATTAAGCTTAGTTATCGGCGTTGGCGTCTGTGGCGCAATTGGTAGCGTCGGTGGCTACGGTTGATCCTTCGAGCGATTTATGGATTTCTGTTCGTAGCCTGAGTGTTTGTGATGTCTAAAATTCCCTCCCACCCATCTGATCCTCACGGGGCGTAGCGAGAGTAATTAGCCAACCACTATTCCTGTCCTAGCCCTATCGTTCCATCCCTACTGTCTTCGGAAAAAGAGAGGTTGAGTAACTGAGTAACAAGCAGTTCTCATAGAAAAATTCTGTTGACTTACCGCCATTAGGAGACCATATGCTCCACGTTGGGAGCGGACATGGAAAAAAGTTTCGCTATTGTTTTTAGTTTCAATTTTACAAAAATGCTTGTTTTATAATTTGTTATTTCAAAATATTTTTGTTTGAGTGTTCAATGTGCATCACTTTGAAAAGTAAAACGATTTAATAGGTTTTATAAAAAAAAAATGTAAGCCACTATTTCAAATTCATCAAATAAAAACAAATACATATTAATAATAATGCTTAAGTGTGCCGTGAGTGGAAAAAGGCTGCCTAGCACTGCGCTATCGTATCAAATAAATTGATGAAACAACTGATCCTTCGTGGTATTCATAATATGAAAGTTTTCCTAGTTCCCGCTCTACAGAGTACTGCATCGGAAGTTATATTTTTCAACCAGAACCGCAATCATATTTTGAGTCGCTTGTTAGTCCACCCAAACTGGGTATGTTATGAATAATTTTATTGTATATTTAATATTGCATACATGAGTGATTGGATATATTAAAAATCTTAACAATTTACATGTTAAACCTTCTTTCAGAACTAGACTTAACCACTGGAATCAAAGATGGAGAAAGGTTAATAAAACTCGGAGGAAGAAGATACCATCCCAAAAAACGTTCGACTAAATACTACAGAAACAGACTACTAAATGTTGGATCCCATCTACCTCTCAAGGGTCCTACTTACAGAAGATGTGCTCACTGCAGTACAGTAAAACATCAACGAAGGTCAAAAACTGTTTGTTCTAACTGCAATATAGCATTATGTATTGATTGTTTTATCCCTTTCCATGAATTAAATCCGTATTATAATTAGTAATACAATGGCACATTCTGTTATACTTAAGAACATTTGATATCTTTTACACGTTTCTCAGCGAAAAGCTTTGTCGGAAACTTATGCCAATCTCACAAATTCTAGAAAATATCTTCATCGTATAATTTTAGAGGTTTTTCATTAATTTTTTTTTAATTGATTCATTAATTTAAATAATCATACCACAGTTGCAGAGTCGAAACAGTATGTTATGGGCAATAAAGGTATAGTTGAAAGAAGTGTATAAAAGCTACCGAATGCTTTTAACTCCATAATTTATAGTAAATTCCAACTCTGGTTTTGAATTGAGACTTGGAGATTTGGAAAAATATGTAAATATTTTATGAACACAACTTTATAATTAATTCAATATTATATCATTTTTATAAAAATAAAATACATTTTGTAGTAATTACTTCAAATATTTATAAATTGATTTCAATCGGTTTCGGTCAGCATGTGATCTCGTTCAAGAAATGATTATATAATTTTGGACACATTCACACAAATTTTAAATCCTTTCGTGTATTTATCTTTTTCAGTTATGCATAATATGTTTAAATATCCCAGATCGAATGCATTTTTCTTTTGTTAAAAATGCTCACTCACTGAGCGACACCGGTCCTTATCATTCTAGTCGAAAAAAATATTTTTATAAATATAATTTCATTTCTTCTAGGTTAACACCTCTAAAATGTATCTAATAATTGATTATATTAATATAATAAATTTATTCTAATTTACATCACCGTAATAATTTCTTTAAATGACCTTCCTTGTGACATGCGTTCTGTGGGCAAAAGGAAAAAGGCGTCTAAAATTGGTACTTTTCAGGAGAGTCAAAAGAAGATTTGCATTTGTATAAAATTTGATGAAAAATGTGATGTTTAAACGTAAATTTTACTAATTCAGTGGCTTTGATTCAACTCGTCCTTTATCAATCAACTCGACTTAACGTCTTTTTTCTTTCGCACACAGAATTTTTCCAACACTTTTAAATCGAAAATATTTTTCTTCAGCGACTTTTTTGACTTCAGTGCTAGTTTACCAATATCTTGTTGATATAATATACTAAATATTTGCTTAGACCCAAATGCTAAGAAAATATACTATAAATATATTTCGTGGTTATTATATTTACTAGTAATTTCAACGCACAGTTATTGTTATATTATTTAAAGAAAATTATGAATTATTTGTAATGATGGCCCTCTTATAAGAACGCATCTTACATTGAAATACCCTACACCCTTAGAAACTCTTCCATAGTCATCCATGAAACTGTAATTATTATACTGACAACTCTTTATAGTGAACATATTAATGATGCTTTACACCAGGGATCTCCAAACCTTCTAGCCTAAGGGCCACACTGAGTCGTCCAGTAAGTCTCAAGGGCCAAGACTTAACTAGTTCATCATACCAACAAACTATAGACTTGAATTAGGCACAAATTTTGTTGGTACTTACGGACAAGTGTCATGGACATTTCATTATTGCGGAGAAAGCCGATAGCCGACAAGGAGAACTCCAGCTGCTGCCTGATTTATACTCTTATATTAAATCTTTTCTACAAAAAACTTGATTGATCAGTTACATAAATTTATTCGTGGCTTTTTTCCGCTTTCGGTACTACTTATCTGTGTGAAAAAACTATGGCCGGCCGGATTGGTGGTGTGATGCTCGCGGGACGTAGTTTGGATACCTCAGTTTTACACGAATAAAATAAAAAAAGATACAACAAAGCTAATTGAATACCCTCTTGTTGTGTTACGAAGCATATCAAGTGTTTTGCTTTCTTGAGATACATCCACAATCATAGAAATGAATCGGTATCTGCAGCACAGAAGTAAGGTGGACGCTTAGTGATCAAAAAAATCCTGATTCAAGTTGATTTTTTCAATCGAACACTTTAAATCCAAGACATGGATTTTTCTTTCGCCAAGTCGATCTCAAGTGTGTTTATTTAGTTATTTTTGTTTATATCTTAGTTATTTTTAATTAATTTAGTTATTTTAAATTAAAACAATATCAAACATACTAGCAATATACTGTCATAACAAAATCGTTCCTTTTTTTAGATTACAATTTTCAAAAAGCGTACCAACAAAGATATTTACTTCATTTTTTTACTTATTATGTATTTTCTAATTATTTTTTGTTGAGGTATCGCTATTTTACCTTCCACTAATATTCCTGACTTCTTTCAGTTGAATTTGTAAGGTCCAGGGTTGGAACTATACTGGCGTTGTGGCAGAACTACACTTACAGTTACCAAGCGACAAGATCGACAGGTCTACAGATTTGGCGGTGCTCTGTGCAGAATAAGACCAAAAAGTGCTCCGCAACCATCAGGATCGTTGACAGAATAGTTGTATCTTCTCCAATACCCCACTCACATGGACCTTCAGTATCCAATTTACATAAAAAACGCATATTTTAAAAGTCGACATATTTACACAATTTTTGTAATTATTTATTTATGCGTGCGATTTCCAGTATGATCGATGGGAAACTTTGTAGAAATTCATTTTTAATATAAAATTAATGTTAATAACTTCGTTATTCCACTGGTTACGTTACTAAAAGTCTGGGGATGCTCCTCAAAGAGACAAACGTGTGTCACATAACAAAGTTATCAATTTTATAACTTTTCCATCTTTATTGATATAAAAATATAAGTACCAGATGGCAATGCAATCTGTCAACATTCGCTGAATGCGATTATGTACATATAGATGGTGAGTGTGTGTGTGTGTATATTGTGTATACCTGTAGTACCGTTACAGCGAACAGATAAAACAAGACAATTGTTAATTTGAAAATAATATCGTTGTCGTTTTGATAAAACAAGATTATGTCACAAATAATGGTTTTTAAGAGCTATCACAAATTACTGTATCTCAGTCACATTCAATTAAACAATATTATTCTTAGATATCGTTAAAATAATAACTTTCAAGCAACGAGTGGATGTGAATCCAATTATGAGATACAAATTCAAAAAAATATTCCATTAAAATTGTTCATTTTTTGCGTACGCCATTATATTCGAAAGCTCAAATTACAATGAAATTTTCTTTCTCATGCGATCTAAACCAACATTTCTCTATGTATAAATCTCGACGTTTTTTACACCATACCGAAAACGGTATGTTATTCTTAGTGAGTGACTTACAAAAATTACAAATTATAAGTTTATGGCTTTTGCATAAAATTTTTGTATAAAACTTTTAAAACATATTAAAAAAAACAGGAAATTGACAGAGAAGTCAATCAAAGTTCAGAAAAAATCTTGTCTTAACTCACTAATTAATGTCCACGCGGAATATGTCGACATCCGAAGAAATACCGCTGACCATTGTTTAAAGTACTTTCCACTGGTATCCTTATTAGCAGGCTAACTCTATGCGTAGAAAGAACAAACAATTCATGTCCACGACTCCTCAAAAATACCAGGAAAATGCCAATGTGATATTTTGCGTATCGGTTGTGATTTTTTTGAAAGTTTTAGCTTTGTATAAAATATAGTTGTATAATGATTTACTTTCTAATCTTTTAACGTTTTACTTTGATAGAATAATACTGTTGATATATATATCATAAATTGTGTGCTAATTTATTGTATTATGTATTATTTAATCTCTGTTTTATATTAGAATTATATTATTGTCATCACAGATTAATGTTTGGACAATTTTACACGTACTTAGCATATGTTTACGTTTTCTATCGTTATAATCATTCCGGTTAAACTATATTTTCCGGGTAAACGTTTATCCACTTTAAAGTGGGAAATCTTCTCTCGCTACTTAACTGAGGAATTTAACGTATCATGAATTTTATGTTGAATAGTTTCTTTTCAGAAGTATTATAGTAATACTGCATACGTATTATCGTATGAAAGTCAAATATGTACACTATAGTCTCGATTATTCAAGCTCGTATTATATTCGCAAAGATCTGGAGGCAAATTTCTCCACAACAAAAGTAATATGATAAAAGAAATTCATCAGTATTTTTGATAATAGTCACTAGTACCGGTCTCAGTCAATCCGTTTAATCGGTGTTCTAGTTTATATTTTATTGTAATTATAGTCACTAAGGTTAGTGCCATATTTTACGACGCTCTGTTGACTAATATAATATTTAGTGTGTTTAAAATAATTGTTTACAGAGTATTATAATATTATATCTAACGTGTTATATTATCGATGTATTCACAATATAGTATATAAGATGTTCGTATAACGTATACTGTTGTATTTATAATTATTTCTGTGAAATATATTCTACAAGTACAAAATATTTCCTTTTCATATTTTCTTCTACCCGTTTTTACGTAACCTCACCCCACCCTCTCCATTAGTTTCTGTTACGTTTTATAATCAAGGGATTAAATTTATCTTGAAACGAAATCAAAAGAGCTGTTTACAGAGCAATCAATTGTTCCCATTGATTTGATAGCTAAACATTCTTTACTTAATATCAATTTATTAATTACAAAAAAAATGACTTGACTGTCTTAACAAGGATAACAGAATTCAAACAATCTTGAGGGAAAAAACAGATCCGAAAATAAACGCAAGACCGGGATTTGCAAATGAAAATTATAAATAATATCCGAAATCCTTAAATTAATTGCCGTTACATTGATCTAAGCTGATTTTTCCAACGGTTTGTTTCATTATTTTTCGATTTTACAAATTAAAAATGTTTTCGAAACGAAAATATCTAAATTAATAGCACTATAATTTAAGACATCGACTGAGGGTGCTTGATGGAATTTCAATATCAAATTTGGATTATTGAGATTTTGTACACTTCCATGTATTTTGTCACTAACGACCCGGGTTTCGCCTTTCGGCATCTTCAGGCATTCGAGCACACGAATGGACTCGAACTGACGAGTCAGAACTGTCAGTTCGAGTCCATTCGTGTGCTCGAATGCCTGAAGATGCCGAAAGGCGAAACCCGGGTCGTTAGTGACAAAATACATGGAAGTGTACAAAATCTCAATAATCCAAATTTAATAGCACTATACAACTCAACGAAAACTCTATGTATAATAGGTGTCAATAGCGAACTTTTACAGTTAAATATTAATTATTTTCATATCAACATCGAACGAATTAACGTATACTCAAAATTTTAACACTGTACGAAAATGATATTTAAGCAGCGGTGATTTCATGGAATGATAAATCTTAATTCACTGCGAAAAAGCGTAAAACTTGTAGGACTATTTTTTCTCTTTGCCTTGAAAAACAGTGCAAAATGATTACTCGTAGTTATTGTGACCTTATTATCACTTTTAAGAGGATATAGTAGGTTTATTGCCATTTAGAAAAATTTTCTTATTATTTGTTTTTTAAGAAATATCGGCCTTTATGGTGTATTGGTAAGTGCTGTACCTTAATAATTAGATGGGTCTGAAATGGAAAGGATGGAAAGGTCAATAACAAATTAATATTTTTAATCTAATGTTTGGTGTCTTGGGTATGGGTGTTTAATTTTCTCCTCGAATAGATCTTCAGTAATTTAATAATTTCAAAGTATCTGACGCCTTGGCTATTTATAAACCGAAATTCCAGTTGTCTATATATTATTTAAAAATATTTATATTTATATACACCGGAGCTATATTTTCTGTATTTTGACTGAATATGTATATTTTCAGCTCTACGATTCACCACCTCTCAAAGAGGCAACCCAATATTGTTGTGGAAAAACTTCACTTACACTCACAGTAGAACACGATCATCAGGGGAAATGGTGTACACGTGCTGTCAGCGAAGCCCTAAAAACAATTGCCAGGCCTCTGTCACTGTACACAATGAAGCTGTTATTTCCGAAAATGGTTTCCATACTCATGATCCTAGTAAGTACTATTTTAAAAGCTCTGGAAACTATTACCAATAGACATGTAAATATCATACTATTTGAGTAGTTTACCAAAGCTGGAAACTATTATATTTTAAAGTGTAAAATCAGTACCTATTACTAGTAGAGAGGGAAACTATTATTAATTGTTACTCATAACAAGTAACTATAATATTCGATGACTTATTAGCATAGTTTAATGATTTTTAACCGGGGGGCCTGAAAGGTTTTCAAATTGGCCATAAAAAAAATTTGAACATTTTTCTAAATATTGTACTTATTGACCATGAAATAATTTTTAGAATATTTGTATTTAATCTGTATTAAATTATTCATTTTGGAATTAATATATTTTTTGGCATGCATCTGACTTATGTTTACGTCTCATAATTTATTGTTTCTTTACATATTTTTGTTTAATACCTTAATTTAATTTAAAATACTGATGGATTCGTCCGGTTTTTCAATCACACTGTAACAACTCGTTGTTAGAGAGTCTAGAGGAGAGGTTGGCAACCTTGTTGCTGGACGGGAACTCAAAATGGCTGGCTTAAAAGGAGTGCGGTCACCTTTAATATGCCTCGCGAGCCTCTGGTTGCTGGAATGAATTTTCCAACAAAACAATCTTAACAATTTTTTTAACGTTTTTTACCAATAGATAGATAAAACAGTTTAATTGATTATCTACACTTGGCAGTCTTGGCAAAACATTTTACGAACGTCTTTTTAGCATAGTGAACAACTGATCATGCTCAGGTCCGTGGTAGAGTGTTCAACGTCGTTGGCATTGGCTACGGCTCTAATCCCAGTACGGAGAGTTTGTGATTTTTTTTCATCGATCCGATCCTAAAAACAGGATATATTAAGAGCGAATAGCTACCACTAGTACTGTCCTAATCCTATCCTTTTATCCATACTCTTTTCGAAAAAAAGATATTGAGCAACTGAGCAACAAACAGTTCACATATAAAACACATTCTGATGAGATAAGCTCCATTAGAAGTCCATATGCTCATCATTGAAAGCGGACATGGTTAAGAAACTCAAGTCGACTCTTAATCCCTCCGCTAGTTTTATGTCCACGCAAATGTGGTGTCTGAATTTTTAACGAAAGAATAAAAAAAATACCCATACAAATTGTACGTAGAAATTTATCGAAAATTCCTATATGTGGGTATTCTTAAGTTCGGTAAACTAGAATTGCAATTTGAAAACCCAACATGAACAATATGTCCTCCCGTGGTTACTTCGAATTGTTATGTAAGTCATAGGTGGGTCACGCTACTAAAAAATATGTTTGTTAGACAGCTTATTGCCGTTTTTTTAAATAAAATTAATGACCTTTTCGATCTATTGTTACTAGGTTTATTGCAATCGAATTTATCTTTATTTTGATGAAATATTTCATTATTGCCCACCGACAGTGTAAAGAGTCCACCCAGCCTTTAAATATTTTTTAATTTATGTCTATAATAAATATAATATATCTAAATGTGTTTCAAAGTACTAAATAAATACAAATTGAAAAATGTACTTTCATTTACTTATTACAGCAAGACCACTCCATGACCTGCAACCCTTTTCCATCCGTGTTAATTTCATTGAAAACTAGCATGACGTTTTTGGTTTAAATGAAACCTCAACCCAAGACAATCCATGTACATCTCTCGATCTCAAACAGCGACCTCTGACGTCATGAAATTTACGCAGCTAAATGTGCTTGAAAATGTCGGATGAATGTGACTATTTTCAGCTCTCTACATTAATCCCTTGCTGAATTCTGAGTTGAGGAAAATAAAATCCAAATTCCAGGTGAGACCGCGTGGTAAATCTTGTCTTATTTGCCCGATAGTTGTATCATAAACCAGATGACAGTACTATATGACAACATTCGTTCATCACAAACATAATCTCTCTGTATGCACATCGTGCGCAAGCGTAATTTTCTTATATGCGTTATAGACATACATATTAATCACGACAAATATATTGTATCGATACACCTTCCAGTCTATGGACAGAACTAAAGCATTTATTATATAATTGGGATTAATCTAATCAATTATTGTTAAATTTCAGAAATAAAATACATTAAATCACTAAGGGGACATCAATTAATGATTTGGAAGAATTATACGTTTTCATTCACAAGAAACAAGATGTGTGGAACCGCGCAGTGGCGCTGTTCTCAAAATTGTGGCAAGGATAAATGCAAAGTTACAATTTATGTATTTGATGGGACCGTGATATCAGAGAGTGGTGATCATATCCATGACCCTCCCAATTTCCATATAACAAAGAATGGTGACTACGTTCGAATGTGATGGAAGCGGTTGTATGAAATACATAAAACATTGATGAATCTTGTTTTATAATTTATTAAATATTAAACATATACTAAGATAGAAACGGATATTTCCTTTCTTAACATGCTGTAACTAATACATAAGATGACTTACGTTTTTGGCTTGGGTTGGGTTGCCTTGTGTGAACAATTTTTTTCCAAAATGAAATATATTATAAAATGTCTACAGATCCAAGTTTATTGAGGAGCATGTAAAGGATTGTGTTTTTTTATGTAAATAATTTTGTTTTTTTTTTTACTGTATTATTAAAAAAATAAGTCAGCATACTGACCCGAGTCAATAATAATAATATATGTATATGAATTAATTTTTTTATAAAATAGAGTCATTGTTTAAGCACGCCACTGGCTCTCTATCTACCGTATACCGTAAACGATTAGTGCAGTGGTTCCCGAACTTATTATGCCCATGGACCCTTCTTAAAGAAAACTCCTGACCATGAACCCCGTAAGTAAAATAACTCTGCGTAACTGCATAATAAAAAAACATATAAATTTAAATCTGATTTCTTGAATGGTAAATGGTGATGTAAAAATTAAATACAAATAAAACATTCTGATATTTGAAGTATGATGAGATTCATAACTGCACTAAATCCACGTTCTAATAAATAGGGAGACGGGAAAGCAACAACAGCCTCTGTACAGCGACGCAGACCAACATTTGTGGTATCTTGTTCAGACATTAGTTTCCACTCATTTGTGGATTATTCAACTAATTGCTCCCGTATTAGGATGGATACATCAAAGTTTGTGAGTTTGCTTGCAAAAGGGTCCAACATCTAACAAATCGCCACCAATTTATTGATTGCTATTTATTTCATCTTTCATAATAATGATAATGTGTCACAAATATTGTTTTATATTAAACCTCTCGCGGAACCCCCAACATTGTCCACACACCCTCAAATTATTTTTAATTTGCCACATACCCTTCAGCGGTCACACGGACCCCTAGGGTTCCATAGGAGCCACTTCAGGAAACACTGGTTTAGTTTAAAAGCATTATAAGAATTATCTCAATCAACTGAGGTGTTTTTTGTGCTGTGAAATTTTAGTTACCTTTATTTCATTAATTAAGCAAATATTTCTGAAAAAAAAATCATTTGACAATTTTTTTCACTAATGCATGTATATCTCGCTCTCATTTCAGTTTACTCCGAAAGTTGATTTGCATTTATGTTTTTAAATAAAGCATTGATATATTTTTTATTTATCTGTTTTTCTTACGTCTCGTTTCTCTAATTAAAAATGTCGTTCTTTTCAGAAATCAAATTCATTACGTCAAAGAAAGGGAAGAAATTGCTGATGTGGAAACTGTATACGTTTTCCTTCATTAGGATCAAACCGTCCGGAATAACATTATGGCGATGTTCACAATCTAGTAACAACGCTCATTGTGCGATTACAATCCACGTTGCGAATGGCAAAGTGATATCTACAAATGGCGACCACAATCACGGTCCTCCTAATTACCACATTACTAAAAGTGGTGACTATATCAGATGTTAATAATCTCAATGTGTGCGTATTATAAACATGTACACTGAATGTATCATTGAGGAGACTTCGGTGTGATGCAAACAAGTTCATCGAATTAAGTAAAAAGAACTTCAATGAGCCCAACATGTAAATGCGCCGATTTAATTCAGGATGCTGATGCTGACATCACTTGGGATTATCCAGACACGGACAACTGGTTAGTTCCATCTGGGTAAAATTACAAGGTATTCAAAAAGTTCACGATGTAATATGGAGACCGAATATTCCTCAACTCACAGAAGCTCTTCCATATTTTTGTTTACTTTCTGCACACTACACTTGGCACAAGTCTTGATAATTTTATCCATGGATATTACAAGCACATTTGATGCACGAATAGCATTTATACGTTACGGAACGCACACTGTAAAAAGATTGTGAAGACGTAGCGGGTGGTGGTGGGTGCAACCCGAGAATTTTAAATGCCTTTCAATTAGCAGTTATTATTTACTGTATTTTTATATATTCAAATCGTGGAGTAATTTTTAAACCTACCTACTCAAATTTACCCATTTAAAAATGTCGAACTGAATTTATTTCCTATGCCCAAGCCCATTGCTAGGGACATGCAGTAGTAAATTCAACAATCACTGCGATCAATACATTTATTATTTGTTTTTTTTTTGTGTGCACGAATGCCTGAAGATGCCGAAAGGCGAACCCGGGTCGTCAGTGAGGAAGTACATGGTAATGAAAAAAAAATTCAAATTTGATGAAAGATGTCTTAAATTATTATTATTGTCAAATTTGGATTATTGAGATTTTGTACACTTCCATGTATTTTGTCACTAACGACCCGGGTTTCGCTTTTCGGCATCTTCAGGCATTCGAGCACACGAATGTACTCGAACTGTCTTAAATTATATTATTATTGTACTTTACAAATGCATGGCGCATTGGCGTGAGCTGTAATATCATGTATTTTATTTTTTTAATTAACAAATAAATAAATAAAGTAAATAACAATTTGTTTGCTATTCTGCCGTCACCAAAAATACACTGATAATTAAGAAGAACGGTACAGGTCAAATAAAACTGTACATTCGTAGACAAAATAAAATTAATTTTAAAAAAGTTATCGTCGGCTGATCCTTAAATACTCCGACACCGTGTAAGTAGTAATCTAGTGAAAAGTGTTCGTATAGACATTTTGTACTTAAGTAGAGATGATCCTTCCAATCGCTTATGAGCTTAACCAAAAGTTAACAATCTCAATAGCTTTAGTAAAATAATTGACAAAATATCCTGCAATAAAAGTGACAGCGATATTGTAATAAAAATCTAAGAAAAAATCTTATTTTGTTAATTTTAAATAAAAAAACCAAAAGATCATTCACAAAATTATAGACGAATATTTGTAATCGTTGAAAAATATGTTTTTTTGTGTCATTCGACGGTGTTTTGGCCAATTGAAATTGTTCAGGAGAGAGTGAAAACTGTTTTTATCGAAAACATTATATGGTGAGTTGCGTTATGAATCTTCGAAATGCACTCCAATAAATTCTCATGTCAGCAGATATGGGATTATACGTAGGAAATTTCGAAATGATAGTGACTTACATCAAGTGTTCGGGTTAGAATTGTTAAACCTAAAACCAATGAACGATGTTTCCCTTCCAAAAAGTACTCAATTTATTTTTCTAATATACATCATTAGACCTGATCTGTCGTTTTTAAAATGAGATCCAATTATTTAATCATTTTCGTATTTTTTGAGGGTTGCATCAATTAGTCAAAACACTGTCGATATATAGGTAGATGTATTAAATTATCATGTAACTTACCATATAGTCGTATTAAAACATAAAGAATTTTTTTTTTTTCAAAAAAGATCTAGTTGACTTAAATTATTGAAGAACTGTGCTTAGTCACTACAGAGTTATGATGGAATTCCATAATTTTTTTTAAATATGGATGATGTATAATATATTTCGGCTTTACTTCTTTTATGCATTACGAAATAGATCGAATAAACCGTATCAACCTTGATTAACCAATTCACTACATTTTTCAAATAGAAATTAACCAAGTAAATCCCAATTCAATATGATATGACTCGGCATTGTGTTTTATCAAATCGTGCCCAAAAATTAATATGTACTAATAAGAAATACAGAATCCTTTCTACACATACAAAAAACGAAACGTTTGTTCGAAAATTGCTTTTCTAGACACGTTCATACTTCACTTATAAAGGTATTATGTTTCAAAAATAAAACACAATTTGTTTGTACTACTTTCACATGTTTATTATGATCATATACGTTCATACTTGTCAAAACGGAATACCTATAGTGAAAAATTATAATTTTTTGGTAAAATAAATAAAAACACCGAAATCGATATATTTTTTCGTTTCATGAAAACTTCATTATTGTAGATATCTACACCACGACCTTTCGGTGTTGGACTTGATATTAAAAACACGCACACGGTCTCTGCTGTATAATGATAATAAATTTACCCTAGTGATCAGATGGGTCTGGCTTCAAGTTCCGGCAAGGTTAATATAAGATTTTTTCAATTTAAGATGTGTGATCAATTTAGCATGGGTGTTTGTTGTATCTTTTTCTCTTTTTTTAATTAAGAGTGACGTTAAATCTGTTTGCGGAAGGAAAACGGCGTTGTCTTAAAGCGATATTTTTAAGTAGAGCCAAAACAATATTTACGCTATTGAGGTCTTTCAAAAAAAAAATGTTTTCAGGTGCGCATGAATATGTGCATTGTATGTTGGCATATTAAACTCAATTATCAATCTTTAAGACGTAAAGCACTTTTTCTTTCGAACAAAGATATCGAGTCCGTCTCATGCGACTTAAACAAAAAAACAAAAAATTCTGACGCCTTGAATTTTATTAGCTGTAATTTTAAAGAATTGATCGTATTTATAAAGTAATCTTCAATCGTTGTTATATTATTGTACAACATATCTTACTAAACTTTTGTTTCATTAATTTCAGGAATTAAGTTTATAACATCAAAGAGAGGGAGGAAGCTTTCGATATGGAAGCAGTTTACGTATTCCCTGGTTAGAATCAAACCTTCAGGAGTCACAATGTGGCGGTGTTCCCAAAGGAGTGGGAAAACACGCTGCGCAATTACAATTCATATTTCAGATGGAATCGTTATATCAACGAGTGGCGAACATACACACAATCCTCCTAAATATCGTTTAAACGAAAGCGGAGAATTTATTAAATATGTTAATTATTTAATTTAAGACATCGACTGAAGGTGCTTGATGGAATTTCAATATTAAATTTGGATTATTGAGATTTTGTACACTTCCATGTATTTTGTCACTAACGACCCGGGTTTCGCCTTTCGGCATCTTCGGGCATTCGAGCGCACGAATGGACTCGAACTGAAGTTCGAAGGAAAAAAAGTAATGAATTTTATAAAATTTACTAAATAACTGCAACCAAAGCAACATGCCTACATACTTTCTACTCGAGCACACGAATGCATTCGTGTGCTCGAATGCCTGAAGATGCCGAAAGGCGAAACCCGGGTCGTTAGTGACAAAATACATGGAAGTGTACAAAATCTCAATAATCCAAATTTAATGTTAATTATTGATTTTGAGGATTAAAAATAATCTTTACTCCCGCAAATGTTGTCAATTTTAAGGGCGAATGAAGGCTGAACCCTTAGAGGAGAGGGAAAGCTTTGGTTAATAGGTAAATAATGTACATTATACATTTTTGTTAAGCTTTGATTTTCTTTTTCTAAGAAAAAAAGAAAACCATAGCTAAGTTGAATAAAAACACCACATTTTAGTACTTACTTAAACTACTTATATTATTTACGGATTAATTATCGATATTACCCCTCCCTCTTGTATGACTTTGATTTGTATGGGACGTGCGTTGTTCGCGAACCAACAAATCCAAACGACCGAAATTTTGTATTGAATAAGAGTCATTTGATTTTCTACTCATCGACTGCCATATCAATATAAGGTATAGTAAAAAAACAAGTGAACGGTCAAGAAACCAATTAGAGTTTATCTAGCGAATCATTTATTTTGATACAAATCGGAGTGAGCAATCCCGTTTGTCACATTCCCATGTTTACACATGCCATATTCCATAAGATATCTCATACCTTACTTTTTCTGCTACAGTAATAGCCAAAATTCATCCTCCACTACTGTGATGAATTGAGCTCGATTCTCCGACCTCTGTGTTACAACTTTATTGAATTTTGTGAATGTACTTTAATAAATTGTAAATCAACAGTCAAACAAATGAATGAGTAATATAAGATAAAATGAAAACACATGAATAGTCAACATCCGCATCAATTAAAATTACTATCTTAGCGATTCCAGCTCCGATGGTTACATAAAATTTGAAATATTATACACTTTTCCGTGTACATATTTTCATTATATCTTATAAATCCATTCCACTTTAGGTTAATAGTTGATAGTTGGTATCGATATTAATTTTATTAAATTTTATTTTCTATTAGTTTAATACTTTTTTTATCACCCAATCAAACCCAATGCACCCCTTCACTTACTTGACCACTATAATATAAAATAAAGAGACCATTTTTGTAACCTGTGTCTTTTAACCGTACAAGGCATACTATCGCTTTAATGAAATATTTTCATGCGGTGATGTAGCTTAACGGCCGCATGTTTTTTCACATTTTCGCAAAAAACTGTCATTTCACTATATTCACTATTTGTAAACCAATTGAGATATCTCAACCAAATTTGATTTGATGGCTTCCAGATACTTCGCCGCATAAATCAATACTGTTTGAGCAGTGGCTCCATATTTGTGGATTGCATAATTATGTGGTGTAGTGAAAAAAGCTTAAGTCTAACAACTCAACTCTTAAAAAACTTAAGTTATCATAACAACTCAAGCACCATAAAAATGCCATATGGCCCATTCAATAAATCACTATGCAAGCTGTAAATAATAATAACCAATACAACTAGAGAGAAAAAAGTAAACATATACGATCAAGGGGTACCACACGGTTTTACAAAACCGTGTGGTAAAAATATTGTTTATAGTTTGTTAAATAATGCGTTGATGTGTATACCACCATTTCTCGTTGACATTTGAAATCAAACTCGATTATAACCCAGTACTTTTTCAATATAATGGAATGTATGAGTCCGCGGCTATTAACCTGTTAAATAAATCTATAAAAAGCCTTTAGAAACATCGAGAAGTGAAGTTGTTAGCCAAATGATAAAATGGTGAAACTTGTTTTTTTGAAAGTTTAATGAACTTCTTAAATTTATTTACATTTTTTACAAAACTTCTTCCAGAATAAAGCTTTTGCAGTCTGTATTTACTAAGCTCAATTCATTTTTACGATACTTCATGACATATAGAATACGAAAACGCAACTTACTCAATTTTTTCGAAAATATCAGTTGGCTCACTTCACTTCTTATTGGTTCATTTCATTGATAAAAGAAAAGAGGATCTGAGGTAACAATTTTCTAAAATTCAAATTTCCAAAACAAATTATTTACACGTATAGATATATAAAGAATAAATATTCCGAAGCTTACGAACGGATGCATCGAAACTGCAACATCTTATACTTTCATCAAATTTTCCTCTGTCTTTGTTTACAGAAAACATCGATAATTATGCTATACTATTCATTGTAGATGATGGGACAACATCGTTGCCTTTGGTTGAAGCGTTCACATGTTCGAATCCCAGTACGGGCAGTTTCATTAATTGATATACTGATTTTTGTTTCAATGAATGTCTGTAATGTCTACATTCCCTCCCACCCATCCGTTACCAAAAAATTGGGCCTAACGAGATCGATTAGCTGACCATTAGTCCTGTCCTAACCCCATCCGATCATTAATTTCTCCGAAAAAGAGAGGTTGGTTTAATTAATAACAAAAAGTTCTGGGAAACAATTAATCCATTTGGAGTCCACGCTTTCCACATTAGAGTGTACATTCCAAGTAAAACATTCTAAAACAGTGATCTTCAAACCCAACAAGTGTGGCAGTTTAGTTTGAGAGTTTCATTTTTTCTTAGTGAGCTTCGCATACACTAAACCAATTCAGATAACATTCGGCATCTACCCTAATATGCTATTGAAATAAATTGATTAGTAAAAAAAAATAAGTAAGCACAAAGGCATACATTTTAGTAATCAAATTATCTTCCTAAAAAACTGTTTTTTTTTATATTTCAGAACTCGTATATATCAAATCGAGAAAAGGGACAACTTTATTGATGTGGAATCAGTACACATATTCCTTAAAAAAAACGAAAAAATCCGGTTCTCAACTTTGGCGATGTTCTCAAGCAAGCAATGGGAAACAGTGTTCAATTACAGTTATCGTCACAGATGGCGCCGTGGGATTTATGCACGGTGACCATACTCACGAGCCCCCTAAATACCATAAAACAAGTTGTGGTAAATACATTAGATGTTGAATGTAATCTCCCAATTTTCACTGTGTCAAATATACGCGATTGGTATATACGAAAAAAACTTTTAAAATTACGTGTGGCATATTCGACATTGAAAAGTTTTTGCAGTCCGCGACATTAAAATGAATACCAAAGATCTTGTTAAGATTATTTTAAGAAACTTCATGAAGATTTTTTGATGTTTATGAAGAAAAATTCTTTCTATTTATTTACATAGTGAGAGGTGCAGCAATTTGAAGAGATTTTCAGACTTAAAATACTACTAATAACATTTAATTAGGTGAAAATAATAAGGCGACTGACGATATCATTATATTAAACAACTCTTGGCTTTTTTAATAAAATAAATACATATAACGTTCAATTCAATTGATGCATAAACATGACACACTTACTCATGTAAGCAACTACATTTTTATAGGTACAAAATATACATACAAAAAAAAACATTTTTTTTAAATATACCGCCATTTTTCACTATGTACATTCTTAGTATAATATTGTATTTTTATACGTCGCTTTCGATGCTCGAACCACTAGCGTAAATTGGAGGTTGTTGTAATTACGTAGTAAGATTCAAAAGAATCAGCCTAAAATGTGATAAAAAGTCAGTTTTAAGAACATGAAATCTGATTATTTTTTAGTAGAATAGACAAGCTAATTGGCTGTTGTAAAATGTATCGAAATAAACGGTGATTATATCGAAACAACAAAAGGAATGTTTGATTCTATTACCCCTTACTACTTTTATAATCGAGATCTCAACGCTGAGGTATTGTGGCTGTACGACAACACCAGCGCAGTTCGGTCATTCAATATAGTCATGTGCACCGTTTAACTCAAAAAACGCATGTAAATGTATCGTCTATCAATCTGGTAAGACATTCGCAAAAGGACAGATCAAAACAATCTTTGGCATCTTGAATTTGGCCGTTGGACAGACTAATACTGTTTCTCTGACCACGTTACTGGATAGGAAGAAAGACTTATTACTGGAAACAGTGGAAACCTTGCCTACGCCGAGTTTACATTTATAATAGTTATATTCATTATTTTAGTATTGTTATGATTTTCAATAAATTATCCTATTATTAAACCATATCTGTCAACAGTTTAGTTCTCTTTACTGCCAAAGAAAAACTTGTATTCATTCGCCGCGGTACTGGCTGTCAAACTCTTAGTCCAAATGAACCAACCAAGAGTAGCACAATAATTTAACTTTTTTCGACCGACAGAAATATATTTTAACAATTACTTAAATGCTAATCCAACGAAATTTCTTTTTACCTTAACTTATTTCGCGTAGATGTAAGTGAGTTCGAACTAGTGTTGTTATTCTATGAAACTTTCTCGTTCTATGTTTTTTGATATTTTTATATGAATCTACAACTGTTGATTTCAGATGTAATTTTCATCAAATCGAAAAGAGGACGAAAGCTGTTGATGTGGAGACAATATACGTTTTCCTTGATAAAGGTTAAGCCATCAGGGGTCACGCAATGGCGCTGTTCTCAAGCTAGCGGTGGATCCCAGTGCTTAATCAAGATTCTCGTATCGGAAGGGATCGTGACATCTGTAAGTGGTGACCATTCTCATGGGCCGCCTAAATATCATTTGACTAAGAATGGTGAATACATTAGATGCTAATGACATTTATAACTTCTTGAAGGGATATGACAACTCTGAGGTATACTGACTGTAAGACAACGCAAGCACAGCTTTAACACAATGTATAAAAATACTGCACTAAACTTTTGTTAAAAATTCATAGTTAATAAATTCTTAACTGAAAAAATAGAAACTGTTAAAAGGAAATTTGATTTTTTGAGATTTTGTACATTTCCGTGTTTTTCGTCACGAACGACCCGTGTTTCGCCTTTCGAGCACACTAATTAACTCGATCTGACTCTGGTCGTTAGTGACGAAATACATGGAAATTTACAAAATCTCAACAATTCAAATTTGATATTGAAATTCCAGCATCTCGGTCGATATCTTAAATTATGTTAAAAGGAGCTTTGTTACAATTAGGATAAACTAATTTAATGAAAACATGGTCACTGACAGCCCATCCACCGTGTATAGTTAGCTAATCAATTTTGCCAATTGCGCGAATGTTTGTGAAAATTTTACTCCTATATAATATGCTGTGTTCCTGTATTTTCCAAGCAGTTAGCAATAAAATATGAAACTGAAAAAATATTTTCATTTATCTTCTATTTCTTTTCAATTACTGGTAATTTGTACGCCGTAAGGAGTAGGTTATATATGCTTTAAGTGCACAGTGTGGCTAAGTACAGTATTATTCAAATGGCGACACTTTGGGCAGTAACTCACTCACGTGCCCGTGGTCGAGTAGTCAACTTCATTAGCTTCGTTTTCGGTTCTCACAGGCTGCAATCCCAGTACGAACTGTTTCATAAATGGACTTTTGAATATGTGAGTAATGTCTAAAATTCCACCCCACTAATCCAACCCTCAAAACGGGCGAGAGCGGTTAGCTACCCACTAGTGCTGGCCAAGACTTATTCTTATATCCATAATCTCTTCGAAAAAGAAAGGTTGAGTAACTGAGTAGCAAGTAGTTCTTCATAGAAAAACTTTTGTTGAGCTAAGCTCCATTAGTAAGTAGCCCATGTGCTCCACATTGTGAGCGAACACGATTAATGAAAAAAAAATTGTATAACGAAAAACCATCATTCGTTTCAGAAGTTGCATACATAAAGTCAACCTTAGAAAATACAATGTTGTGACACACCCTGGTTTTTTTGTTAAGTTTAAGTTTCATTAGTGTCCATAACTGAAATCGCCCAGCGTTAACGACAATAATTCGGAGAATCGGCCGACACTTAATGAACGATTTTTTCTTTTTTTTTTCTTATAATTTCCCTGATTCGTTATTGTATATTATATTAGTAACGTCATTAATAATTTTGTTCAGCTAAATGGACTTTTAATGTAGCTATATTTGTGATTTCAGATTAGTATTTAATGATTTGCAAGAGTTCCATAACATTTTAATTGTAGACTCTTTCATTTTTATTTATGTATAATTTGTTTGTTAATCAGTATTTTCTTGTCAGTTTTATATACCTTCATTTTTACACTCAATTTTATATAAATAAGCCTGTTATGTTTGTATTTTTATCAGTTGATAATGCTCGTGATGAGCGAAACCGGTTCTGATCATTATAAATATGTGGAAGTAGTGCAAATGAATTGTGTTTTATTTTTTAAAATACACTCAGTTGTTAAGTAAATGTAAATGTAGAATCAATTTTATTTGTTAGGAATAGTATTTTTGTGTATTGTAAACCACTGCATCGGATTTTAAATGGCGTTTGTTTGAGATCCCAGCCCTTCCAGGACGTTCGATAACCAGCCATTCGTCTCTCTTCGATCCACGTCTTCCCAGTTGATGTGGAAGCACAATACATATTCCTACACCCTCGTCAAGCAATGTGGAACCGAAAAATGGCGCTGTTCCCAAAGAGGCGGTAAAACAGCGTGCCCATTTACAATTTATGTGATGAATGGAATCGTGGTAAATATAAGTGGTGATCATATTCATGATCCTCCCAAATATCGTACAGCCAAATGTGGTGGCTACATCAGATTGTAAGATTTCTTCTTTGAATGGCATTGCAACGCATGCCGGGTATTCACTAGTTACCAATAAAACCGGATCCAGTATTTCTAACACTACCTCACTAGCCCATGAAAGCATATTACTAAAGATTCAACGTTATAAAGTTTATTGCACACTTGTATTTTCGCAATATAATTTCATTTCGAAAGTATTTTTTTCCTGTACGTATGACGTCATAATGGGGAGAAATTGTTTTACATATTTTGATTGATAGTGACGAAAGGGATTGGTATGGAAGTATGGACTTTCACAACACCGATCGATCGCTTACGATAATATAGCACTTATTGAATTCCATTTTTGAATATGACTTTTTTTTTAATTTAAAATATGACGTCATCTATAGACGTGTTCTTTTTCCGTATATTTCGCATAATTATAGCACATGATTGTGCAGTTATATTTAAAATATTGTATTTTTATTATCAACTTTCCACTCTTTTATTCATCGTCTCTTAACGATTCCGATGTCTAAAGAGAGTTTTGATTTAGAATTAAACACTATTAAGCAAATTGCACGTAACAACAGTTATGATACAGATTTAATTGATCGGATTATTTTTAATAAAACTAAAAAAATTGCTTTATTAAATGTTAGCTCTGGCTTGATTGTTGACGAACCTGTTATCAAAAGACGGTGGGTCAAATTAAGTTTCTTAGGTAGAATCTCAGAGATTATTTCTAGAAAAAGAGATAATAACCTTTATAATGTCACCTTTTATAATACTCAAAACTTAAGTAGGATGTTAGTTAATACTAAAGATATAGTTAATAGTTTGAACCAAAGTGGTATTTATCTATTAAATTGTAATTCCTGCGAAGCTAGATATATCGGACAAACAAGAAGGTCTTTTAATATTAGAATCAAGGAACATCTAGCTTGTACTAAAAAAGGAGATGATTTGTCTACATTTGGTAACCATTTGTTTCTAAATAAACATGCGTTTACATAACAGAAAATTTCAAAATCCTGCACTTAAATAACAAATTTTTAAAATTAGATAAACAAGATATTTTAGAAATAAATAGATATAAATTCTTGCCCAATTCAAATTTATTGAATGAGCAAACCGTCTTTGCATCTTCTCCTTTGTTATATCCGATTCATTAATTTGTATTATTATTTTTAACTTGTAAGAATTGATTCTGTCTCTGTAATTTTTGTTTTTCAGATATTAAAAAATTAATGGATACTCATAGCTGCTCTGCTTTCTCCACTTAAGATGGATGTTTATTGTTCATATTAATTACATACTTTATATTTGTTTATTTTTAAATGGTTCACTAATTTTTCTTATAATTTTCCTGATTCATTATTGTATATTACATTAGTAATGTCATTAAAATTTTGTTCAGCTAAATGGAATTTTAATGTAGCTATATTTGTGATTTTAGATTAGTATTTAATGATTTGCAAGAGGTCCATAACATTTTAACTGTAGACTCTTTCATCAGTTTTATATACGTTCATTTTTACACTCAATTTTATATAAATAAGCCTGTTATGTTTGTATTTTTACCGGTTGATAATGCTCTTGATGAGCGAAACCGGTCCTGATCATTATAAATATGTGAAAGTAGTACAAATAAATTGTGTTTAATTTTTTTAAATATCAATATTATATTCATTTCAGAAATAAAATTCATCAAATCAAAAAAAGGGAATAAAATTTTAATGTGGAAGCAGTACACGTATTATTTCGCAAGAATAAAACAAGATGCCACTGTCCAATGGCGCTGTACGCAGAAGAACGGTAAAACTTCGTGCCCCATTACCATTTGCGTGTCGGAAGGGATCGTGTTATCTACAAGTGGCGAACATATCCATGACCCTCCAAGATTCCATATAACAAAAAATGGTGACTACATCAGATTGTAAGCAATTCGGTTTTACTCGAATTTATTTTTAATATCACTCAACTGACATATTGTAAATCATCAGTATTTTGTAAAAAAGGTAAATTAACCAAAACTCTATTTTACAGTGGGAAACCTTCTATAAATGACGTCACACTTCACACTATTTTAGCCATTTACTCCCTCCCACCCCCGTATTTTTCACATTTCGTCACAAAATCTTTGATCTCCTGTAAAAATGACGCCACATTTCCTACCACAACCAACCTTATAAACTAATAAACGTATATGTATAACAGTCTAAGAAACTTTGTTTCCTGCCTTGTATTTAATACTTAATTTTGATACTGCTGCCAATAAAAAAATAAAAATTTGACACGTCTTTCATTATTTACATAAATGAATATCTATTAAAATACCTTTTTGAAACGAATTGTTCGAGTCAATATCCAGAGGTGACGAACTTGTGTCCTTAAATCAAAATTTCGTTACATTGTTTTCATACATTTATAAAATGATGTATATAAATTTTTAAGTACATCTTACCTAACCCAACTCTCTTCAAAACAGAGAGGTTGGGGAAGTGAGTATCTGACAGTTCCAGGAGGCAATATACTCCACGTTGGATGCGGCCATGGTTTAAAAGATAAAAAACACCTTGCATTCTGAAATGAACAGGTGTTGATCACCCCTGATGTATACCATCTTCCTGAACCGTTAACACTTTAAAGTCATTGATGACTACTTTACAATCTGTTCAGCTTAAACTTTCTTTGCATTTTCGAGAATCAATTGATACTATTCAATAAATGAAAAATATAATTAAAACGAATACCATATTTAATGATCTCTGCTATACTGACAATGTAGTTGCTACTGGTTGACAAAATTGAAAGTCTACTCTTTCGTCTGACCAAAATTAACAACATAAGTAAAACATACAGACTTTCCATGAACAACTGTCTTATAGTCGATTGCAGTACCCTAAATTGTCATCCTTCCGAAGAGATTGGGCGATTGACTTAAAACAATTCTTCTTTGAACAACTTCTGTTGAAATGTGGAAACATTCCAGATAGCGGACGTGATACAAATATATGAAAAATATCCAACCATATATTTATATTAGTTTCGTTAGAGATAATAGCTTACAATTGCCTTCTTCAATAAGACTGGGTCTCAAATTATAAGACCAAATAAAATAATCTTTGTTAACACCAGAAGGTGAAAAATATGTGATTGAAGCATAAATATATTCGATAAATTTCAACCTATCCTTGATCAAAAATATCTCACTTGTTTCAGTAACGTACATAACCTCAAGAGTTGGCAGTCAACTTTTACTATGGAGAAATTTCACATACTGTCGTAGCATTTCAAAAAAATCATCTAATGCTCAAACGTGGACATGTTCGTCGAGCAGACGAAACAATCGCTGCAAGGCAAGAGTGGAAACCCTCGAAAATGCCATCATCTCGCACGCCAATGAGCATTCACATCCAGCCCCAAAATTCTTCATCACTGCGGACGGCAAATACTTCAAAATGTAATGATTTTAACAATGCCGTTGCATAACTTCCATTTGGAACTCCTACCAAGATAACAGTAGACCCATTCCTGTATATCAGGAGTAACCAGCTTGTTTGATGCTGCGATCGACTTTTATTCTATAGACTATTGGTAACCTTTTTTACAACATAAAACAGTCATCCAGCTCTAGAGAAAATAATACGTTGATGTATTTGTCCAATTAGTATTTAAAAATTCAATTGTACTTTTAAAAGACACAACCCATAAAAATATTGTAACGTGGTAATTTTCTACGCTCGATAATAAATAAACATTATAACTTACTTTTTACCTAAGTTTTAATTATTTTATCGATGAAAAATATAATTAAAATCAAGCTTTATCCACACTGTTAAGGCTCAGTATGTATTCTCGATTTTCTTAAAATAAATATGAAAAATTAATGAAGAGTTAGTTTCCATTTTGTCTTATAATATGTAACATCATAACCTTTCGTCATATCATTTCCGAATCCAATACGGAGCTTCTTAACAACAGTGGTTTTACAATTCAAGACAATTGCTCAACTTTTCTCTGCTATACGATTGCGAAAAGTCCAGTATATAGTTCTTCACTTTTGACGTTCCCTTGTCGTAAGTGTATCGACATATATAATTTAAATATGTAATATTAATTTAACTAGATAAACCGAAACTCATGTTTTAAAAAAATAACCATATATCTTTGTAATTAAATCGACAATCAATTATAAATACTAATATTTGCCGAGTTCGACAAACCAATTTGAATTTTGAGCTACACGCACCCTCAGTCGATGTCTTAAATTAAACCTGATTTTTGGTTATAATTTTTTCCATTTTCTTTCACAAATACGAACAGGCATGGTCGTCTCTTATAACCTGGACTGAATTAAAAATGACCGCCTTCTTTAACAAGCTATGCTAAGTGAACATAAACCTCACTCTGTAACCGACTGCAGACGTAATCTTAAATATATCTCTCGTGTTCCAGTAAAGTATATAGGATCCCATAATGAAGTACTTTGAGTGACTAACTTTAAACCATTCCTCTTTAAACAACTAGTCTAGAGATACTCCATAAAGTGTCGGGACGTTCCAGATGACATGCATGGTATACATATATGGAAAGTATCCACCTTTATATTTAATTATGAGTGTCCGGTTAAATATAATACCTCAGTTAACGTCATTAATAAGACTGGATCTCGGATTATAAGATCAAGATCCGAATCGAGTTGACAAAAAGTACTTAAATTAAACATTTCTTCTACCATCGATTTTACAAGCACCACATGGTAAAAAAAAATAATTAATATAGATATTATACATATTTATATTAGATAAATTTCCCAATGTGAACCATCTTAGCACAAGCGTGTTCAACGAGAATTTATTTGGAAGTCAATTGCTCAACTCCTATCTTTAAGAGGGTTATGAAAGACCTAGTTGTTAGATACTCGCTCTTTTTTAAACGCATTGTTTACCACAAAGAAATGTTAATCCTATATTAATAACGTTATTTCTCAATACATTAACATTCATTTTTATAACCGGGATTGGACACAATCGACAAACCAATCGGAAAATGATTTTTTTCTGTTTTCTACCTCCAAAAGCAATAGACGCGGTAATCTCGTATTGCCTAATTGCGATAAAACGATATCCTTCTTTGATAAGCTATGATAAAAAATAATATAATATGTGCAGCATAAACCTCGCCCTTTACCGTTTGGTAGTCTTAATCACAGATATAATTTTTTTTTATTCCAGTAAAGTATATAACATCCCAGAAAGGAAATCCGCTCTTGATGTACCAGAAGTACACCTATTCATTCTCAAATATATCAAACAAAGCGACTGGCCAAGAAAAATGGAGATGTTCCAACAACGGTGGTCGGAACCCATGCCCAGCTAAAATTGAAATACTCAACCAACAAGTAATATTACAGTGCCGCCCTGTTCATAGACACAGTCCTCCTATCTACCACATTTCTCAAAGTGGAGAGTATATTAAACTATGATTACTTTTAAGGTGTCAACAGTCAGTTCCTGATGAAAATGCATTATATTAAAAAAACACACACAATTTGATTTGTACTACTTGTACACATTTTATAAATATCAGGACAGATTTCGCTCAACTAAAATATAATATGATCAATAAAATTTGTGACATTAAAAAATAGGTTATTTAGTACAGTAAAACCTCGATATAACGAACTTTTACGAAAGGAGCTTGCTTTAAAGTCGAAAGTCTGTTACATATTAGTACACCACTAGATATACCAATTCTGACCCCAACCTTTGAGTGCGTGATGTGAAAAATGAATTACATGTATCCATATTTACAGAGTTAGACCACGAAGAGTACTAGTCCCACGCATTAAGAGTATAACTCGGCCCAATCGATTCGAGTGAGGCTTTTAAAGTTTACAAAACAGCTATCGAACAACTTTCGTAAGGCAATTTTAAAATATATCGTTCCTGTTTCGCGGGACACAGCATACGGCGCATTTTTATAGAAACATATATATATATATATATACAAACGCATACACACATACACGTATGCACATGCAATACATAAGGAAGCATCCAGAGGAAAGTCATTTTCTATTACAAGGGGTCGTGTTTATTCAATTTAAACAAAGAAAATCCCTGCTTACATATATAGAACTGCTCTCGGTCTAAACCAATTCTTAAGTATTGTCTCATCGTAACAATTATCCAAGTAAACTTAACAAACTTTTACTAATTAATTCACGTGTATAAAAATATATTTAATTATAATTATGTACGTAGCTGCCGTATTTCCAACTAGTTGGGCAACAAAAAGCAAACTGATTTGAACAAGCTTTTGTTTTAAAATACTTTTGTGTAAGTCTCGACATACACGCTGAGGCGGCATGCAGTACAGTCTTAATGTGCATTATTTTATTTTTTATTTAAAAAAAATATTTTATAGAAAAGTCGTTATTTTACCCTGTGAAACCAAAACCCTGAAATTCACGTACCTTGTACGGTACTCGAGGGTATTTTTTTACAACATTACACTCACAGCAAATGTTTTATTATTTTTTTTCAGCATGGACAATGGAATATTCAAGCACCAAGAGAGGCAATCGTGTTTTTAATTACTTGGGTTTTCAATACATCTACCTTCGATCTACAAACGAAGTGACGACATGGAGATGTAGGAAAAATCGCTCTATGAAATGTCGTTCGTTTATGAAGACAAGAGATAACACCATCACAAAACAACCAAGCAATCATTGCCACGATCCCATCCCTCAG
This sequence comes from Himalopsyche phryganea, assembly GCA_022494535.1. Taxonomy (NCBI): domain Eukaryota; kingdom Metazoa; phylum Arthropoda; class Insecta; order Trichoptera; family Rhyacophilidae; genus Himalopsyche; species Himalopsyche phryganea. The sequence goes on from JAGVSL010000049.1 coordinate 5,798,567, forward strand.
AAAACAAAAGCCAATATTGCGAAGAATAAAATGAACTATGCCTAGAGCGCGAGAGATGCTGATTAGGGATTCGAATATTTGGGCAACTATTCGAATGATTTTCTTTATAATTCTTAATGAAACATTTAAAAAAAGCGACGAAAAATCACATCAGAATTTCTCGAGATACGAGAACAATAACGAATACCCCAGGTAATGGTTATTTTTGCCTTCACCCAACACGGACGCTTTCAATATCTTTTCATACTATTTGAATTTGACGAATGACTTAAGGCTAAAAAACCCTTCAAACATGCCATTATTTCACTAATTGAAGAAATACCGTTGTAGTAATCCGACGCAGCTATAAATTTCATATATTTTAATACAATGGAACTGTATTTGAATTGTTATTATACGTTATTAACTCGTCGGACCGGGGAACGTGGAATCCGCCTCGGTGAGATTTTTGTCAAGTGGAGGGAAACACGTATTCCACCCCCTTCTATGTAGTCAATATTAATCGCTCATAACTCTTTGAATGTTTTGTTATTTTTTTTATTGTTTTAACACTAATTGTTCACAAGCCATACGTTAATAATGTACTCATTTCTTTGCGATCCCGCCGCTGTGCGTATTTTGATTACATTTACCCAGGTGCGAATGTGTTAATTTTTCAAGTCGAATTTTCAATAGTATTTTCATACTTTAGAAACTTAAGTTTTGCTATTCGATATTTGAAAAGTTGATAATGACGAATAGGTGGAATACCTAGAGCTGATCCTCGGAATAAGTCATGAAAAAATTAAATTTAGTAAATACGTATAACGCGAATTTCACCGCTGTGCGGTAATGTGATCAGACTAATAATTAATTAAAATATCCGTTGCATACGTCTGGTATAAATTGTGTATGGTTTGTGCAAAATGTGGCTACATGTATTATATTATGTATTGATAATTATAAATATTAACACATACTTGAATTTTATATAACTTTAATTGTTAATAGTTTTATGAATCATTGTTGAAATTAAATATAGTCTTATGTTTGAATTTTAATTTAATAAATATGCTTAGAATTTTATATGTCCGTACTGCATTTTTTCAGTGAATTAAAAATATATGTATGGATTAATAATAAAATAAAGTTATGTAAAAAATACCGCATATAAATGTACACGGCATTTTGTATAGTTTGTAAAATTATGTATTTATTTCCTTTCTGTTACGTGTTTTCAAATTGTTTGCGGTTAAAATAGAAAATAAATCGCTTCAAAAAATAAATATCAAATTATTACTCTTTTTTCCAATGCCCGCTCTCAATGTGAAACATACGGACTCCTAATGGAGGTATCTCAACAGAAGTTTTTCTACGGGAACTGCTTGTCACTCAGTTGCTCTATCTCTCTTTTTTTAAGAGAATAGTGATAGAAGGATATGGCTAGGACAGAATTAGTGGTTAACTAATCGCTTTCGCCACGCCCCATTTTTAGGATCGGATGTGTGGGAAGGAATTCTAGATTTTTACAAACATCTACACTTACGAACAGAAATCCATAAATTGATACAAAAATCAATTTATGCAACTGTCTGTACTGGGATTTTAACACGAAACATTCGTTACCGCTGCACCACGGACCCGACATGGACCCTTATATATATTTATACATTTCCTTAGTTTGCCAAAACATCTCAATTAATTGCTTCATAGAATATAAGAATATTGAGTCTATAAAAATAGAGTACACCACTTCGAATTTTCTAATCCAAAACGCATCATTTTTCAACTTATATTATATAAACTTCTGCTACCTACTCCCACAACCAAAGAAATATTTTGCACTGTTGACCTAAATCATTTAATTCTTGATGTAAGTCTGAAAATTGTAAACAATCGACTCTTTTTTAATGTGAAGAAGCCCTGAGACATTACAATTTAAGCAGTCTAATTTTAAGCATTTAGAAAAAATGATTTTATAGACGGATATATTGTAAAATTTTTATTGACGGATATATTGTTTCTATGCGCGCAATATTCTAGGTGCCGAATGTTTCCGAATGCGGAGTTGTCTTTTGTGGAGTTATTGTGTGCGGAATAATCACCGATTCTGACTTTCACTAATATACCCCAATATTTGATTTCAGCTTCGTATATTCGGTCTAGAAAAGGAACACAAATGCTGATGTTCCAAAAGTACACTTACACTCAAAAAGTGGTACGCAAATCTGGTGTGGAGGTCTGGGGCTGTTCACTGCGTTCTGGTCAAAGGCAATGTAATGCCTACGTTCACGTCTTTAACAATGTAGTCATCAAAGAAATTAGCGTCCATTCCCACGAACCTCTTCCATATTGCTTAACTTATAAAGGGGAATACATTCGAATTTAATATTGTTGTTTAACCATACCTTTCCCACAGTAAAAACGTATCCATGAACCAGATTTTACGAACAGTGCTATGAACATAAAACTATTGAATATAAATTTATCTTACTAACTTGTATTGTCAATAATAAAATTTTACATTTGTTATGAATCTTGTTTAATTCCTATTGCATTTCTTATTTAAAAATAATTCTCCTATGTATGCCAAACAAAACGATTTTTCTGATCTTAATAAACATTGAATCAACGATAAGCGTTTAAATTCATTGAAACAAAAAACGTTAAACACATTTTCATTCAATTTACGCAAAACGTCACAACTATTTCCATAACAGAAACGAGATAACACGTTTTCCTAAACTGTTTACTCTTTTTCGAAGAGGAACATGTGCTGTTTAGAACTATCAAAAATAAGCATACTTGATATATGCGTTTTCTAAATAGAGCTCCCGAAGAAATTAAAAATAATATGTATAGACATTTCAAACAGCAAATATGGTAGGAATTTTTATATCTACAGATTAACAAGATATTTGACAACGAGATTGAAGAAGATTTGCTTTTAGGTGATACTATAGTTTTAAATTGTCAACAATTACATCGGATATTATGTCCATTTTTTGTCATGTTGGGTTTATTCTAACAATAAAATATTTCTCAGCATGTAGTGGCAAAATTCGGTATGCTAGTCATTACACATGAAGAGGAGCCATTGAATAAGTGTATTATACATTAGGAATTATCCATTTAATTTAAATTTTCTATAACTTACCAAGTTTTATATTTCTTCTCCTGAAAGCTAATGCAAAACTGACCTGTCAACTTCTGCCATAGATGTACTTTTAATTAACAGTAAACTTTTTTTCCTATGACAAACACGTTACTAAACTATAATTTAAGATATCGACTGAGGGTGCTTAATGGAATTTCAATATCAAATTTGAATGGTTGAAATTTTGTACGTTACTAAACATTTATTAATGGGAAAATAAATATAACAACGTCTGCAGTTAAGGTTACATTCAATTTATATATTTTTTTTGATTTTTTTTATAAATATTTCATCGGTACACCATATGTAAGTATATTATAAAATACATTAGTAAAATAATAAAAGTACACCATATAAAAAGAGTACATAATGAAACATAATTGGTTAAAGCTGTTTTACATATTTTAACAATTTACCATTGTTACCAAAATTTGAAAAAACATTCAAATGTTTCATGTATGTAATTATTTTCACTTAGTTATTGCATTATATGGACTCACATATATCATATATTTCCTTTCAGTAACGTATATGACATCCAGAAGAGGGAAACAACTATCGGTATTCAAGAACTTTACGTATTCTTTGAAGCAGTATCTTAAATCGGGTGAAGAAGTCTGGGTTTGTTCACTTCGCTCCGGCTCCAAACATTGCTTGGCGAGAATCCACGTTGTCAATCATTGCGTAGTCAAAGAGACAAGTCCACATTCCCATGCTCCACCTCATCATTTTGTCACGCATTGTGGTGAACACATACGTTTATAAGCAAACACTTTTATGTTTTATTGAAATATTTTTAAAATCCACGTATTTCATTCTATTAACAAGTCACTTACTCAGTCACGTTTTTAAAGTGCACGAGATCTTAGGTAAAGATATTATATTTGTTTCCTCATTGTATTTTTACAATTGTTACCTTATAAAATATTTTGAATAGATTTATAATAAGACTACGATTGGACTCTTTTTGAGCGGAACTTCTTGGTGTCATTTTTCAGTATTTGTGACGACAAGAATTAATATACATAAGCGTAAATCAATAATTTACTTCATTAACATTTCTTATTAACTGTTGTTAACAAAAAAACGTATGTGCCCTGCTTTATTTATCCTCCCTTTTACAGTTTAGAATTCAAATACATACTTACATACAATTTTGTTTATTAAATTGCTATAGTTGCCATTTTTATGAAGACGTAAGCGCTAGGATTCTAAGACGTTGCCTCCTCCGCGAATGATACTCAACACCTTTGGGCCGTTGAAAACAGTGAAAATACACCATAAAAATTAAAAAATATATTTATTAGCTTTAAATCTAATACATAGTGGATATAGAGATAACTGATATTATAACAGTCTGATAACAAATACAAAAAAATATACTTTTAATAATATTCTGTTAATTGAAATAATCAGCAATAAAATATGTTCTGATTATATGAAAGCAATTTTAAGTTTAAATAAAATGTTTCAATAGTTAATTAAAGATAATGATTATTTTTATTCAATTTTTTTAAATAGCAATTTTTTTCTTACTTTTAACATAAGCAAATATTTTTGAACCGGTAGAAAATTTTCACTGAACGATGGTTTGGATACACTGTCTTAAAGAAGAGTTATCTGGTATTTATGGGAACACCAATTAGTAACATATTAATCAAAATCAATGCCACTTGCCAGCAACTTAAACAGTGATACTTTTTTACACATACTAAGTTCATTAGAAAACAATCATTTTACTACACATAACAATGTTACATTACCGTGTGAATTATTACTATGTAATTGCTTGATTTAGTGGACGGCTTGCGCTCCAGCAACCGAGTCCAACAGAGCCTCAAAATACACGGCGATAGCTGTTGTCACAGTCACTGTTCACTAACCAACACTTAGAACTATTTATTTTCAAATTATAATTGTATGTTTACCTTTTTTTACGATATTTCCGTTATACCATATGGTTTTGTGAGTATTTTTTTTATAGTATATTTTACACTTTTGCGAAAGCATTCATTTATTATCTATATTTTAAAATAATAAATATAGTTTTCAATATTATCCGTTTCTTTTTCTTTAACCATGTCCGCTCTAAATGTGAAAAATGTGATCTCCAAATGGAGTATACGAACAGAAGATGTTTTACTTACATTGCCACTAATTTCATGCATGAGTTCTGACGGTGCTACTTTATGGTTGCTTTTCATGACATATCTCGAAAACTCAGGGTTCGGAGACAAGAAAGCGGAAAGCCTAAATCAGCATGTCTTCTCTCCCAACCGGGTGGAGCCCCTCGTCCCGTTGATGACTATCCATAGCGACACAATCTGTATCTATTCCAGCTACCCTATTGTCCGAAAATACTTTACAAGAACATGTAATATGTTCGTTCCGGTATGTGTTTACCTAAAACAAAAAATTTCGGGTCTTAAAATTAACTGTGAATTCCACTCACACAAAAGAGTAATTGAACTACAGAAAACTGCAACGATAATTCCGAGAATAATAAATATCGCTTCTTAACTCTACCACCAAATGCATTTCAAAACTACATTTCAGTGAAAATATGGTTATTATAAATCTTCCAAAAGAACACACACACATACCTCGTCGGTTTATTATCTCAAAAAAAGGAGCGTACATGCGACTTTGAAATATATGTATTTTTGTTTTAAATTTGCTATGCCTATGATTTCTAAGTTGTTTTATTTATTTTATTATGTTTTTAACCTACAAGTCGCCGCAAATAAAATTGGATAACACAACTCTCCATTACTGTTAATGGTTTTATTAATTTCTAAAAACTCTAAGCTAGTCATTTTAAAACCTTTTTTTATTTACTCGATGGAGTACTTCTATGTTATTATTTTTATTAAAATCTTGATCTTTTTCAATTAAATGATTCGCAAACTCTAAAAAATTATTACTTTTGACATATCTTATATGTTCTTTAAATCTAATATTAAAGCTTCTACCTGTCTGTCCTACATAGGAAGCTTAACAGTCTTCACAAGAGAGGCGATATATTCCACACTGTGACAATGATTCTGTTCGATCTTAATTGTTCAATAAGATTTTACCTATATTGTTAACTGTATAAAAAGCTACCTGCAAGTTATCCGATAACAGCTTTGATATTTTTAATGATGTCTCTCCAAAATAAATGATTCTACGCCAGCTAAAAGTTCTATCATGTGTTTGGTTTTTGTAGAGATAATCTAACATTATTTATTTGATTGCTTTTGTTTTAACATATTAACTAAATCGGTGCTATAACCGTTATTGAACGCAATTTGCTTTATAGTGTTTAATTCTATTTCAAAATATATATGTGTTAAGGGGATGTTAACTAGTCTATTTATCATCGAGTGAAATGATGAAAGTTTCTGTGACCACGGATGCAATGACACCACAGGAATAACCACATCGATATACGTAGGTTTTCTATAAATAGCAAATTCTAATTATTTAAATTATTAATTTTTAATGTTATGTCCAGAAAATTTAGCATTTTTTGATGATCGACTTCTAAAGTGAATTTAATGTCTTTGTGTATCGAGTTAATATGCTGCAAGAAGGTGTTAAGTTGTCTATCCGTGCCTGTACAAATGCAAAAGATATCGTCGACATAACGATACCATTTAAAATGTTTTTGATTAAGGGACATTTTGATTTAAACAGATTATTTTCGAAATAATCCATGAAAATATCCGCAAGCAATGGTGAAATTGGGCCCCCATTGGTAAACCTATAGACTGTTAATACTATAAATTTTTCCGTTAAACTGAAAATAATTTTGATCTACACAAATGTTAAAAAGTCTAAGCATTTCTTTAACGAAGTTGCTGTCAATATCCAAAAAAGGTAACATTTCATTGAGAATAGTACATTGGTAAATAAATTTGTTACATCGACGACACTAATTTACAACTACTGGAAGATATAAGTCTTTAATTTTATTCGCAAGATCAATACTATTTTTAACAGTGTATGTTGGCTTAAAAACCTTATACGACTTAAAAACGGCGTTTAATTCACGAGCTATATTATATGACGGGGCACTTAAAAATAATACTACTGAACGAATCTTTTTACGAATTGGTTTATGACCTACCCCCTCCTCGCGTCCAGTAGAATGGAATAAAACCCACCCCCACCCTATATTTTAATGTAAGAATTAGAATTATTGAGTACCTTAGAAATAAATAACCTTGCGATAGGGTTAGTCTGAAGATCCTTCTTAAAGAGGCGAAACGCGTCACGTTAGTGATAAACCAAGTGGAATAACTAAGTTATCAAATTCAATTTTATATTAAATTCATTCGCGTTTAATTCAATCTTTTCATACAAAGCCTTCGTAAAAATCTCTGCGCGCAACGTGTGTGGTCAAAGTTCTTGTCACTTGCACTGGCACGAGATGGCCTGAATCAATCAGAGCGCTCCGTTTAGCATATTTGCAACAATTTGCTGCACATATTGGTTGAGCCTTAGAGATGAGATCCCGGATAGGTATGAAGCTACCCCTACCCTACCCGACCGCGAATAAACATCTACTGGACGCCTATACGCGTTTTAATAACATCTACTGCTGATTGTTTCATTGATTACTCTTTTTCACACCGCCGGAGCGTGTTAAGCGAGTCATTATGCACTGAAGGATATCGACAGTTCCCTTCGAATTTTGCTATGCGTGATTTTAACAATATATCGTAGTTCGCGCCATTTTTACTATATTATTAGGGTGAAGAGAGTACATATAGTTTATTTCTCTCAATATTTTTTTATTTTGAGTTGCCTCTATGTGCTGAATCAACTTAATTTTTTCGTATTTTTTTAAATAAATTTCAAAACTACAACAAATATAGATTTTTACTTTCCCCTCCCACAACAAGTAAGCGATTTTAGGCAACCGATTACTTCAGAAAAATGTAAATCATTCTAGTATATCAAGCATCCAGTGAATATTTGAATTAATTAAAAACATTCAAACACGTTTCTTTAAAAAAATACCGATTTTGGGGTATGTCATTGTTGCAGGAAATTGGCGATGCAGTTTCAATAATCTTTATCAAAACTAAACCACATTCAAGAATTTAAAATATTTTGGTAACTTTTAGTATTGTATTATCCAAACCACCATTTTTCATATCTCATTTCTGACCGATTATTTTATTTACAGCAGCGTTTATCGCGTCACAAAAGGAAGGGCAGTTAATTATGTTAAACGGCTTCATCTTTTACCAGGATCGAATACTAGATAGCAAAAAATGGTGGAACTGCAGTGCTTATGATGCCAAGAAATGCACCGCTCACATTATTTCGACGGACGACAATATCGACGAGATTTGTGAGAAGCACAATCACCCCAAACCAAAGTTTTTGAGAACTGCTTCTGGTGAAATTGTCAAATTATAACCATTTATTGATAGTTAAAAAAATGTAAATGGCTTACTGACAATAATTAGCAGTAATCTCTCGATTTATGCAGTAAAGTTTCCACAAAATATCGCGTTAATCGAGACATATTATCGCATTCAAAAAGAGAACAAAATCGGTTCCAAAATCCAATAAAATGTCTTAAACTAATAATTTCAAAATAATGAGTTTGATAAGATAAGCTTCAATAATGGCGTCTTGAACTGTCTGTAAGTGAAATAAAATGTTTTTTATTAGTTGTTTTAAATAGGCAGCTTAGGGCCATTCAACGGCTCATACAATAAATGGGTCCAACTGAAAATTAAAATCTTGACATTTGTTTCTGAATCTAATTCAAATATGCTCTTGAAAGTTTCTTAAATTATGCAGTAAAAGAGCAAAATCGACGGTCTCACTCATGCACTTCGATGCGCAACTCAGGACACACTCCATAATTTCCGGTGTTAAAGGTGCGAATCATGAGCAACAAGTGAGTATAAGCCAATGACCTCTACATTCGTGAATCCTTACATGGTTGAATTTAGTATACATGTATAATATATATTCTTTTTTCTTCACTGCATAAAAGTGAAATCGCCCAAAATGGATACCCTTAAAAATCAATAGATGAGTGTTTGATTAAATAAATATTGACGTTTCTACATATTTTTTTCATTTTACGGATCTGCATATAAATTCTCGCACTAGTTCCGGTTAATAAACCGACAATCTAGTAAATTACATATTTTTCTTTTCTTTTTTTAGAACTAACTTGTCTGTCTCCGATAATGACACGAAACGTTTCATGTATTAAAGAGTCAATTAAAGGACGATCTGAAAAAAAACAATCTCTGTATGATCATAATCATACTGTGTAAAAAGTACACTTTTCAAAGGATATGAGAGTCTTAAAAGTATTGATTAGTATTACTCCATTCCCAACTCAATCCATCGATCTTTATTCTGTACCCTCAGTGAAAAAACAGTTTAATGCGACTTTCGATAAGTTCTCGTTAGCAGACATTTTATTAAGTTGCTCCATGAGGACTATTAGGAGTATATTATATAGGTATCCGAATTGAGGACGGAAATGTTTAAAAACAAACATTATACAATATCTTCAATTGTACTTGTATTGTATTCATCAAGCGCTTAAATTGATATTCGAATTTTTTTTAAATATATCGTGATGCTGTTTTGTGTGCTGTTCATAATGTTAAAAATAACTGCTAGAATAAATTATACATAAATGATATTTTTTATCTCTTAGAACAGTGCTTCCCAAACTTTTTCATTCCACGACCCACAAAATTTTCAAAAAATAAACTACAGCCCCGTACCCCGTAATTAAATGAATTTAGTAATCAAAAGCTTTATTTCAAATTATATACAATATAATTACATATACATCTGCATTCCACAATCGCCCCAAAGAGAGAATTTTAAGTAAGTCACAAATAATGTTAATAATGTTAATTAGTCTAAAGATGCTTCTTAAAGAGGCGAAACGCGGCACGTTAGTGATAAACGAAGTGGAATAACTATATTATCAATTTTATATTAAAAATGAACTTCCACAAAGTTAGCGCCGAATCCATAGAAAACACAAACAATGTGTCCTTATGCAAAGAATATATACGTATATAAGAGGAATTAAATGCATAATTAAATACTTGTAGCTCTACTGGAACATTTTGCGGCCCATAGTTTGGGAAGCACTGTCTTAGATCAGTTTTATTGTATATATATCGTTGTATACCTGTATCAAAATGTATGTTTGTTAAAAAATAATAAAATTGTTTTTACAATACACATTTTTTTATTCTCCAACATTTTATTCAATGACTGCAAGTAGTTTGAAAAAATCATTTGCTGCTCTCCACGAGAGAGATAAACTATACAATGTGATTATTGTTTATGATGTAACAAAAAATGCACTTCTAATATTTTCACGACTAGTTTCATTTTTGATAGAAGTATATTTCAGAATTTACAAATTTAGCAAACTACTTATAATATATTCATGGTACCGTTAACTACTAATTAAATATGTACGAATGATGAAATATTTAGTAATACATATTACCAACTTTACTGTAATATTTCGATGAAACGTAAATTTAAAGTTCGCCTTGTTTCCCTGCAATGTTAACATAACGATGCACGTATTATACTACAAGCTTTCAGGTAAAGATTATCTAAGACAGTGATCCACAAACCGCAGTACATAGGCCGCAATGGGCCAAAACGATAGTACTTCATCATCAATTGTTTCATTGCACATGAAAAATCTATGTTTGATAAGTTACTAAAGGAATACAATCTGAATATTTACTGGCATAAAACAAACAGATTTGTTGAAAATGTGTGCTCATGAGTGGTGAGTTTTACGTAAATCAGTGCAGTTCAGTTATAAAACGATCTTTTGAGCGCAGGAAGTGCGTTTAAAGAGTTATCTATGTACTTTTATTGTTTCCTAACAATTAATCGTGCCTGAACAAAATGTTTACCTATTTATCGGAGTATACGATACATACCTATCCCATTAAAAATAATCAAGTGAATATATACTCGCAAATAATTCATATATCATTATTTTTCAACGCTTTTACCAACTACGACCTGCGAACAATTACATACCTATACTCAGGGAGAATTTTTCATTTTGTTAAATAGGTTGTGCATTCTGCACCAATTATCTAAGATATCCTAAAAGGATTTCTTATCTTGTCGCTTGTGCATTATTATTTATTATATATTATTAGCTTCACAGCTTTTTTACCCTTTAAAAGAAACATAATAATATAAATATGAATTATCTACACACATACATCAATTACCTAAAACAAAAACTGGTTACAAGTTGGTAAAAATCATTTTTTGCATGAACACTATATTATGCTATATCTCACATAGTGCTTGTGCTGCATATTTACCGGCGGTGTGATTTATAATACAAACCATGGAGACGATTCTCGATATCGGACATCGAAACCGCATGCGATTACATTGCTATTTAATGTTACATCCATATTCAGCATACTGTGATACCATATCTACTGGTGACGTGATACTAAAATTCAATCATTTTTAATGCATCCAAAGAATTCTTGATATTGGACGTCGATAGCGCATGCGACAATACATAGCAATAAGTAGTGTTTGTTCTCAGCATACTTTGAACCCATGTCTACTGAAGAGTGATATTAAAATTCAATCATTTGAATTCAACCAAAGGTTCGATTCTTGTTACCGGACATTGATATTTCCTGTGACAATGAATGCATAACTATATTGAAATATTGTTTGTTTTCAGGATACTTTAAACCCATATCTACTGGCGGCGTGATACTAAAATTTAATAATTATGAATACAGTAAGGCAACAAAGCACAGTAGATTAAATAAAATTTGGTGGTGTTGCAGATTGTATTACCGCAAACTTAACAGATGTCATGCGAAAGCTGTCACACTAGATAATGAGATTATAGCTCTGCGAGGAGAGCACAATCATGGTTCAATGTTACAAAACCAATAGTAAATAAAACGCTATAAGCATTGTATAACAAGGACAAAGGTAAAGAAGATTCTATGATCGATTGTGTCCGGGATCCAATTATTGAAGTCGCATGTGAGAACTTTTGACTAATTCTTCAAAATAATATCTCTATTGTTTTACTGTAAGCTGATCGTAAGACTATTTTAATGTGTACATTGATCAAAAATATTAATAAATAGTTATTTTTTGTGATACTAAGGTACCAACGTACTGTTTATATTTATTATAAATCATGAATTTATTTTTTACTGTTAATATTTTTCCATGTATTATTAGTCGATTTTTTTTTGTTTTTATCCGATTAAATTTTACGTTTGAAATATAAATATTTTATATTCTTATTCTTTGTTTTATTTAAAATACACTAATTACGTTTTAATTTTACTCATTTATTTTCTCGGGCATTGCTCTAATATTTTACTTAGTGTAGATTTTATATATTTAATATATATTTATATATATTTAATATTTTACTTATAATAAACAGTTTCCACATATAAGATCAAAGACGTCGCCGAAACTCCAATCCGACTCCTCTATCACCGTCATGAAACGAACACTGTCGGCGTCCGTGGCGCAGTTGGTTTCGTCGCTGGCTACGGTTACGGATGTCTCGTGATTCAATTCCCGGTGCGGACGGTTTTCATAGATTGATCTTTCAATCGATTTATGGATTTCTGTTCGTAGTCTGAGTCCTCCCTCCCACCAATCCCATCCTCACGGGGCGTAACGAGAGCGATTAGTTAACCACTAGTCCTGTCATAGCCCTATCCTTCTATCCCTACTCTCTTCGAAAAAGAAAAGATAGGTTGAGCAACTGAGTGACAAGCAGTTCTCGTAGAAAAACTTCTGTCAAGATACCTCCATTAGGAGACCATATGTTCCACATTGGGAGCGGACATGGAAAAAAAATTTAAAACTTTTTTGTAGACATTATTTATGTTCGTTCTCTCCTTTCGGACACTCGACCTGACCAAATACCACGAACAAATGTAATGTTCTGACAATCCCTCTATCCATGCCATCCCCTTAAAATAGAGGTTGAGCGACTGAATAGTTCCCGTAACAGCATCTTCCAATACATGATTCCATATGCCCAACTTTGAGAGCGAACGTGGATGTTAAAAACTGCAAACGACTATTTTTTTTATTTTGATAGACTGTGTGGCCCTGAGCCACAGTAAAGTGAAAAAACACATTTAAACCATTTGAGAATGAAACAAGCACATGTGAGTTAACGTAACCATAATCTTTTCAGTTATATTACCGAAAAATAAATCTCTATGTTGTTAAATAATTGTTTGCATTATTTTTAAAGTTTTATTCTGAACAATATAAAGCCCCTAGCATAATAGCACGGTCGTTGCGCGTGTGGGGTATGGCCGGTCGTCCGCGCGGCGGGCTGTCGCACGTTGCGGTTTTAAAAATCGATCGACCGTTGGCGGCGGTTGGCTCAACCACCGCCCGTCACCCGCAGCCCGCATACGTTTCACAGGTCAGTGCCCTGCGCGTAACCGACGCGGTCGGTAGTGTTGGACGGAAATAACATGAACATAGACACAGAGCAAGTGATCCACGAAGTCTCGCAACGAAGATGCCTGTGGGACACCACACTGGCCACATACAAAAACCAGCATAATAAAAAAAATGCTTGGTTGGAAATAGCTGCAGGACTACTTCCAGATTTTAATAGTTTAAGTGATGGGAAGAAAAGGAAATTGGGTAAGCATTATATTGTTTATTTTCAGATAAGTTTATGCGGAATATTTCAAGGTCAAATTTTCTCTCGTGTATATTAGACTAAAGCGGGCTCTGCAGACTGGCGCTTCGACGCGCGTTTGAAAGAGTGTGCGTAACATTCCGTTTTCAAGCGAGTTCTCGTTTTAAAGCATACAAACCACCCAATCGCGTTCTGAAGCGCCGTTTACTTTGAAATTGTATTATTTATATATTATGTAATACAACATACCGCACGAGAAAAAAATGAAGTCGTATTTTATTTAAAATGATAGTCGCGTGACAGCTCATCCATTTTCAAACTCCTCAGTAGTTTCTACCTGATAATTACGACCATACACCATTTTTTGTTGAGTAGACCTCTCGGTGGTTTGCAAAAATTTCGACGCAACAACAGCTGCTGTCAAAATTAGGGTTGGCAGCTTAGGATTCCAGATGTTCGTTTGAAACAAATATTCGAATATTAAATATTAATCCCATAGTAATTCTTATGCATTCGAATTATTTCGAGTAATTTGAAAGAAAAAAAAGTATCAATACGTAAAAATAAGTATACAAAAATTATTTTAAGGAAGGAGTATTTTTACTTTTTTACAAATAAACCAATGATATTATTTGCCTTATGCGTATCCAATTTTTTTATTAACAAAAATGGTTTCTGTAGTTTTAATATCACTAACACATTATGGAAAAAATCTTTACCTGCATTTTTGCTACTGTACATAAAAATATTAGGTAGTAAGATTTAATTACTGAATCATGTAAAATTATTAATTTCATTGTGTATACGCGTTGTTTTTCATGTTTGGCGAGACTTAATTGTAAACACAGCAAGACTAATTAGCAGTACGTGTGTGTAGTTTTTTTTGTGTAAAATAAGCAAAACAGATAATATCAAAAATGTAATGTAGTAACGAATGCTATTTCTGTCATAGTTATACTGAATTTGTTGTACTAATATATGAATAATATCGACATACAAATTTCACAAAAGAGCCGAATATATAACAGTTGGCGTGCCGTGCATACATATCGTCTTTGTTCTGGAAGAAGACACTAACTGGTAAATACTAGTTTTGAGTAATCACACTTTGAAGTTTGTCAAATGTTTGAAATGCTATATATTTTTCATTTTGTTTCTTTGTATAACGTTGCTTTTAAGTAAAATTGTAATTTATAAAAATAAAAGTTAAATTTCTCTGATACGGTAGGATAAGGAACATTTTTATATAACTAACTCAATATGTCATTTTTTCGATTTTGTGTTTTCATCCAGAACAACGACGGCATATACGGTAGATGCGGCGCATGCTTTAATATCCTAAAATGAAAAGTTTTTTCTCTTATTTGTAAATTTATTAATTTTTTTTAACGATGCAACAAACCAGCTTCAATGTTCGCATTTATACACTACAACATTTGCTGTGTTTTGAATGACGCTACCACAATATGCATGAAAGAGCCTGTGTTGCCAAACAAAATTATTATAATTATTATCTATTCAAACAAACTCTGACGCGATGCGTTGGTAGATTTTGTATTACACGCGCATGCGCACTGCGGCAATTCAATTTTCGCTATGACGGATGACGTTTGTTTGGCAGTTCTGTTGTCTATACCAGCGATAACCAACCCGGGCTACGCGCTTGGTGCCTAGGGGTACACCAAAGATACATCAATAATGGTGGACACACTGTACTCAAAACAAGTCTAAAGATATGGTGCAAACCGTTGAAAAGGCAGTCTGTTTTCAGAGAGATAAAGAGGGAAAATACACTGACGAATTCATAAAATATGGATTTTCGTACACAAGATGAATACTGTGTGGCGTGTGGGAAAATGTTGTCAAATGACAGAGTGAACCCTGTCTTACTATTTCGGCATCTACAAACAAAACATCAAAATTAAAAAAAAACATTAAGTGACTTTTTAAACGTTTCGCAGCGCAACATAAGAATATACCGATTTTGACATCGTACACCCTGCCAGCTAATACCTTATTATTGCTAAATGTAGTAAAAATCATACTGTAGCAATAAATTTAATTTCTCCTTGCGAAGCAGAACCTATTGCGCCTGCCCTGCTCGAACGCTCCTTCCCACACCAATGCCATTAATGCTATTCACCATAACTAAATTTAAAATCACCACATATACAAACATTTTTGTTATATTAGGGGTACAATTTAGCGAAATGGACTTCAGATGGGTCCGCAAGTCTAAAAATGTTCTGACCCGCTGGTCTATGCGAATACATGCGTTTGAGTTTTTGTATCTGTATGAATATTTTATCTTAAGTAGTCGATATGGATGAACAGCAAAGCAATGAATAATCAAGAAAATAATTTCATTATGAAAATGAATTAGATATTTTAGTGGAAGGATTTTATTTAATAAAAAATTTTTTTACAATAACATCCACCGTAGGGCGGTCATTTTCTAATAGAAATAGTGGCGATCGACTTTCAGCTCTTGCAATGAATTTATAACATGAAAATAAGTTAAATAATGTTGTTATTGATGATTTTTTTTAAGAAAGAGCGCAGAATGAAATTAAATTTCCAAAACTATAATATATGTGTATTACACAACTTACTGTCATAACTTTATTGCCAAATTAATGGATTCGTTCAGTTACGATGATTTAGTGCAGTGTTTTCCAAACGATGGCTCGTAAACCGGTGCTGGTATACAACAACATTTGCATCTGACTTCTATTTTTAGCCGAGCCGCATATTTGAAAAGCTTGGAAAGCACTGATTTCGTGTGAACATTTTGAAGTTCATAAGTTTTACAAGACAATCGATGAACTCTTACTTTAATTTGCTAAATCTTCGATTTAACTATTATATAATACATACTTAAATATAATGTGTAGATTTTTAAAGGTTGCTAAGTAAGGGTCCAACACTTAATTTATGGCTTTTTGAACTATTAAACCAACTGTTTGACATCAAAATAATGGTTATGAAAAAGATATTTCGCATTCTATGACCTTGTAGTTTGAAAACTTTAGATTCGGGTAAACATAATTTATATTTACATTAACAAAAACCCAACTTTTCCCATTCAATATGATAAATAAAAAAGTGAAAATATTTCTGGTACCGAGATAATTTCATATTATAAATGTTATTTTTATTATGTATATTTTTTCAGTTGTAAAAATTCAACAGCGGTGGAAAAATGCAAGAGATTGTTATATAAAAACTCAAATGGCTAACAGAAATGTCAAAAATATTCCGGGATCAAAACCGCCAAAGACGTATATTTTTTACGATCATCTTCGATTTCTAGATAAATTTAATGAGTCGGATATCCGAGAATCTAAACCGAAGATAATTCCAGTCACATTTGATAAATCCTCTTCAAGCGATGAGTGCGAAGAAATTGAATCAGAACCCAAGCGTCATATCAATCTCAACAAACGAAAGCGTCATTGTGAACCTGATGTTGATAATAAACTGATTCATACAGTGGCGCGCCCACCAAATGATGTAAATGATAGTGATGCTTCTTTTTTCAATTCTCTACTACCAATGGTACGTGAATTAAATACTTTCGATAAGCTCACTTTCAGATCAAAAATAATTAATGAACTTCTTAATTTTCAACTTAGAGACAATAATTTTCCCACAAATCTGACTACGACCACACCGACAACCACCGCAAGCACAAGTATTGTACAGATGATCCAGAAATTTGACTTGTAAACTATTTATATAAATAAAAAAATAT
Source organism: Himalopsyche phryganea (assembly GCA_022494535.1). Lineage (NCBI taxonomy): Eukaryota > Metazoa > Arthropoda > Insecta > Trichoptera > Rhyacophilidae > Himalopsyche > Himalopsyche phryganea. Next base: position 5,816,147 of record JAGVSL010000049.1, read on the forward strand.
ATAAAATAATATCAATTGTTCTTTTAATTGATCCCTTTCTTCCCGGCACTGTACAATTACTTTATTTACAATAATTGTATTGAAGAAATCGACATTCAACGAATCTTTAGACTAACTTGTTTCAATTTTGACAGGTTTTTACAAATTTCACCTTCAAATTTGACTCGGAAATACTTTAATTTTCAAAGTTGTAATTTTATGGTGAGAAAGAAGTCGAAATTGTCATCATCCCTGTCATCAATGCATAAATAATATTGTCATTTCTATTTTTTGTTGAAGAAATGAAAAAGTTTCGCCTGCGGCATATTTATCAAATTATTCCTCGAATCATTGTTTTAATACACAGTTAAATGGCTTGTCATTAGAGTTTACTCAAGGTCTCTAAATAAAATATTTAAAAAGGTAAAAATAGTATCATTATAATCCTTAATTTGATGACAATAATTTTATACCCGACTAACACTCGACTTCACCTCTTTTCAGTTCGCTACCTACCATTATCAACTGGCGGTCAACTTCTCATGATCAACAACTACACATACAGTGTGAAACACGTAAATATAAAGAAAAATAAGATCTGGTGGATTTGCAGCTCAACCAAGAGTCACTCCTGCTCATCGTTCGCTGTTACAATACATCAAACTATATTTTCTCTCCGGGAAAATCATAACCATAGTCCACCAGAATATCAAAGAAAATCGTCCGGGGAGTATGTTAAAATTAAAACTGTCATGGCAAAATACTAAATGGTCTGATATGACAATTATATTTGATATATACTGATATTGCAATACCGGACGAGTATATCGATACCAGTATTCCAGCTTTTCCTTTAAATACCGATATTACAAAAATGAACAAAGGAGATTATAATAATTGGTCGTATTCCTCGCCCGTGAGGATCGTGAGTCGTGACCTCCACCTACCGCAACAACTCCATTTCCTTTGACGATCCTTCGCCACTCGCTCCTGCACTGCGCTAATCTGAGGGCCATCGGTAAGCAGAGGCCTGTGGCGTCCTTCACTTGGTTGCTCCAGCGAGTTGGGACTTTTTCGCATCCCCTTCTGCCTTCGACCTTTCCTGTGACGACGAGCCTCTCGAGGTATAATTGGTACTTATTTAAAAATAAATTGTCAATATAAGAGTATAACAAACCAAACTTAATAATCAAAACTATTATCGCGACTTCAAAAATAGGTGCAAATTTTGCAATAACCCATGAGCGACTGGACGCAAGGCATAAAAAAAGCAATGCTACTGTGTGGTAAATGAATTGTACCTATACGCGTTATTTCAAAGAATTGTCGACTAGTAACTCTTAAAGATGCCTAGGAGAGGAAATGTCCGCCTGGCGACTCATAAGCACTGTATTCTATAAACAATTACATTTATATGTTGCTCAGTTTTCAATACCAACATACCGATAAGCCCTACGTATTTCGGTAATGAAAAAAAAAACAGCTACGAAACTGGGAACCCGGTCACGGTAACACCGGTATTGCAATACTCAAATATGACTGCTATTACATTAAAAACTTCATTCTGTTATAACACATTCTTATTTTTACTTAATCGTATCCAATTTATTACTATGTTTTTTTGAAACCGCACTTTTGTACTTTTTCCTTATATGATTGTAAAGTTTTCCCACATTAAAACACAAGACAATTCATCGAATTATCTATAGAAAATGTCTCCTATCATAAATTGAATTTTCAATGCATATTCAATTAATAATATTTTTTAAAGTGTAAATTTAATGATTCATATTATTCTACAAGTTATTGGCGTTGTTGCTTCGTAATTTAAGCTTACTCTAGTTTTTAAGAATTAAAAATATGTATCAAAAATAAAAGTAGTTCGGCCAATACTGGAGGAAAACAAATCTATTTTAACAAAATTTGAACATCAAGTGTAAAATTTCTAAATGATTTTTGAAATTATTGGTTAACTTGACAATTATTTCTTCATAAGTGAAGTTTTTCTTAGTTTTTAATTAAAATTATGTAACAAAAATATATATGTATAAGAAAAAAGTCCTTAATAAAATAATACATCAAATAGAAAAAGTTATTTTGGATACTGCTGCAGCTCAGGATCTGCCAGCAGGTCGATCGCAGAGCGGCTTTTGAATTCCCAAATCTTTCCCATATCTGATACTTTGGTACTGAAGTATTAATATGGATAATTAATTAATTTTTACGGAAGATTAAAAAATGTTCGCTGTTGCTTACTTTTAATTTATTGAGTTTTCTGGTAATGTTTTAAATAAGATATACGGTTTTATCCTCTCTCATACTTCTATTAACGTTGGAAATATAAGAATGCAAAACTAGAAATCACCAGATGGCAGTACTTCTCGTCAAAATTCTTGGATGTGGCTTAGTTCTCTAACAGAAATTATTTTGATATATCACATTCAGACTTTACTAATCAGTATTTTAATTTAATTTGACAATAAATACACTATACATTTTAAAATATCTTATACTGCCATCTTGTTCACAATATGTGTTTTTATTGGCTTACATTTTTACACCCGGAGATATTGTTAATATTTCAATAAAATGGATTTTCATATCGCACGGCTTATTACATTAAAAAGTGAATAATTATAATTTCGTTGTCAGTCCTTTATTATTTGTGTGTTTTATGTGTTTTCGTTGTACCACAATTTTTACACACGGAAATATAAAATCGTATAAGTAAACTAACTAAAAATTATAAAAATATTTCATGTTTTTTTTATTAAAAATATAAATGCGTTACGTATACACAAATATATTGTGATTAACATATTCAAAATCGAAAGCTATCCACCTCAACACTCTATAATGTAGGTCCTGGTAGGATAAAGAATGTTCAACGGTAGAATATCCATCATCACTTTAAATTTATGTTATTAACACCGCTTAAATTTATGTTGTAGCTACCTTCATGCCTCTCACAAGTGGTGGTGTGCTTTTGATGATAAACGGTTCGACCATTCCGGATACTAACTCTATCGTTGGTTTTACATACTACCAATTGAAACACAGCCCTGTCTCCAACAAAACATGGTGGGGCTGCTGCTCCAGTCGTATTACCAAATGTGTCTGCAAAGCCGTTACATTGGAAAATGATGTCTTCATTCTACGGGGGACACACAATCATCCTCCGTCAACATACTACATGAATTCCAATGGCATATATGTAAAAGTCCGCAATAAAAATTAACAAAACATTACCTAAGAAATACATTTTCCGCACACTTCTGCACACAGCACGCAATCAAATCCTGGGTAGTTGCTCCTGAGACACTCAGTTTATTCGCTTTTCGTTTCCTATGGCACAGTATACGCCGTATAAAATATCGGATGGAAAAGCAGAAGTACATGGAAGAGTGTAAGTATTCTTAGAAATACACATCTGCGAAACTAAATTGTGCAAAATTATGGAAACTGATTATCAAAATTTCATCCTTGAAATTCAAACAAAAAACTATTCTCCTTAGTTCCTTTATTGCGTATTAGAAATTTGATAATATATATATGGAGAAAATTAATTTACTAAACTTTTTTTCTTGACTCACTTGAGAAACAGTGTCAGCAGAGAGAGACTGCTAGAAAGCAAGACAGCTTCAAAGCAATAATCTTTTGTTATGCATCAGTCAATTCAAATTACTTCACACTTATATTAATGTAACATTGATTCTGTGTAAAAATGTTTGCTTATCCTAATCCTATCTTCAATTAATAGAGATTCTGCAAAAAACGTTATTCTGTCAACACACATTAAGATAATTTACAGATTAGTCTATGTATTAACTTTAGAGAGTGTAAACATTAACAAATATTAACATTTTATATAGATAATAGAAATGTATTTTTATAAGTCAGTAACTGTTAAAATATTGCATTTCAATTATAATTTTTATAAACATTCATCGATTTGTTAACATATTAATTTCACGTTGCTTTGCAAATAAAAATATAAAAACACAACTCGTTTTATTGCGTATATTATACAATCACTCACATTGATATTTTTGAAGCTAGAAATATTGTCTTGATATTTCTTCCTTATCCTGTTCGCTCCAATGCAGCCAAACATAGGGTCACGCCTCACGCCACTTCCTTCAGTCTCCTACAACTATCCACGCTTCATGCAACGAGACTTAGTAGAAAAACTTTCAGAATGATTTTCCAACATAATGAATATTATATTCGTTATCAATGAATATTATTATTGTTGATTTGTAACGATATTACAAAGCCTAGATTAAAATAATCAGTAGAATATTGTCGACACATATGTTTCGACAATATTCCTTGAAATCAGAGCCAATATGGGTGTTTCCTTGAAATCAGAGCCAATATGGGTGTATCTGATTTCTAAAGCAGATAGTTTTGGTTACAGTAACGCACAGAAATTAACTTGACTGTCTCATAAAAATTGGTAGAGAACTTTAACCCACCCCTTCCCTCTATGAATATAGAAAAACTACAAAATAAATGTGCACTTGCGTTTTCAATTATACGAAACACGAACTTCTTAATGTTCACAAAAATGATTTTTTTTAATAATACTGGTATATTTTAAAAAATAAAACAAAATAATGCCTTTCCACCAAGAATTGACAGGTAACACCTTAAAAGTGAATACTGGTATATGTTTTCTTTAATTCGAACGATGAAAATTGGCATCACTCTACCCCTTAAAGCCACCTAGTGATCCACAGCGTTATCAACTATTTTCGAGACATTTCGTCTTCAAAGTATTGAAAAACTTTTAACCCTTTTGCGCATTGCTACGAATTGTTTTCGAGACATTTAACATAACACATCATTTTCCTATCGTATTTATCTTCACATTGTTGTAAATATATAAAGTTTATGACATTTATATATGAGCTTGCATTTTTTAGCTACTGGCCTTATATATTTATCACTTCATCTCCGGCGGCCACGTAATAATTGCATTCGATAAATTCTTAAATTCTCAATATTTACCGTCGTTACTCTTTTCAGCCACATACATAACAACGATGAATGGCACAAAGCTTCTGATGCTTAACAATTTCACACTTCGTAAAACATCATCAAACGGGAACAAAACTTGGTGGGTCTGCAGTTCCTCCCAAATGCACAAGTGCAATTTTTCCGTGGCCACTAAGGATGAAGTCATCACTTCTGTCAGACACACTCATAATCATCCACCACCGCGATATCACAAAACAGCAGTTGGTTTGTATGTCAAGATTTAAGAAATTTTATACTATCTCGTAAAAAAATCCTTACTAATCCTAATCTTATGTCAATGTTATTGGTGATTTAATTACAATAAAACCTCGATATAACGAACTAACAGATTCAACGGAAATATTTCCGAGTCAAATTTGAAAATTGTAAAAGCATCGATACCAATCCATGCTTAAATCTAAAAGCCACCTCCCTTAAACGATCTTTTACAAATTATGAGATACAGCTATGGTGGTTTTAACGCGTGCTGGCTGATAATTTTATAATAGTCATAATAAATCTTATCCCACTCACACATAACCTTTTTCAATTCATTTATGAAATTTTCACTGACCTTATTTTGTTCTTTATTTTATCATTAATGTAAAAGCAGATAAAGAAACTATATTTTATTACATGACGTACTTCAGGATTTAATGGTTATATCAAGATTGTACTGTACTTTTTATAATTTATGGTGTGAAAATAAATGCATGATAGGATATTGCTTTTTTGTATTGGCTCTTTCTGCCATGGTACCCAGAGCAGACCACCCCCATAGTCTGCCAGTGAGTGTTCCCTTCAATTCGGCGTGCTAATAAAAATCAGTATCTCTGTTTAAATGTATCAGTATGTTTATTTAAATGAAATATCAAAATCTAGAATGTGAACTAATATACTAGCTAGCGATAATGATTCGTAGGATGTATAATATAATTTATTATAAATATAATTATTAAAATGGGGCAGGGGGCTATGATTTAATAATTTGTATTGATTTAAAAAATATATTCCTATGTCAATTAATCTATAATACAATATAATCGTATTATTTTATGGATGATCAATAGTGACTTGATACAGCTGATGTTTTCGAAAGGTAATATTATGCAAAACAAAAAAATATATTTTGTTACTAAACAATGTTTTACGTAATTCTTAATACAATTTTAGCAAATTAAAACCAACTTAAAGTCAGTTGATATTTAAGACACCGAAGTTTATTAATATTTTAAGCAGAATGCTAAACTTAATCATATAATATTCGTCTTCAATGTAGAGCATATGGACTTCTAGTGCAGCTTATCCTCTGCGAACAGATTTTCTCTGCGAGAACTGCTTGTTACTCAGTTGCTCAACCACTGGTTTGTTTAAAAGAGTATGAATAGAAGGATACGGCTTAGGAAGTACTAGTGGTAAGCTAATAGCTTACGCGAGGCCCCATTTTTAGGATCGCATAAGAAGGAGGAAACTTTACACACCAAACACATCCATGTCTTCGAACACTAATCTGTACTGGGAATCGAACCCGTGAGCACCGTAACCGAAGATAATGACGTTGATCACTCGGTTAAAGTCTCAACAATATCCAAATATTATTTTGACAATACGCAAAACGAAAACGAATAATTTTACAAGATTTAAGAAATATGTAACCATTCAAGAAAGAAAACAATTATGAAGGTAAAGTATAAAATCTATTATAAGAAAATCTGCCATTGTATTGATACAAGATTTTTCTAGTTGCAAACATATGTTTTTATGTAATTAAACGACACTCCCCTTTGATATAACATGTTTCTCTTACATTTTCCAGCAAAATATATATCGCTTCTGAAGGGCAATCGGCTGCTGATGTTGAACTCTTTTACATTCAGCCTATTGAAAACCAACGAGACTTCGAAGAAAATCTGGTGGAGATGCAGCCTTGCCAGACGTAATAATTGTAACTCTACTGTAGTTACTAAAGATGATAAGATCATACAGAGCCGAGAAGTACATAACCATGAACCGCCTCGTTTTCATATAACAGCCAGTGGAAAGTACGTCAAAATTTAAACCGTGCAAGGAAATTTGTTGGAAACCTATTTTAAATCATGCGCGTTAATGGGCGAAGCATAATATGCTTCCCCCATTTCACATTATGATAAAATTACAGTGAAACATCGATATAACGGATTTCTATTTCAAAAATCTGTTAATAGATTTATGTTCGTCTCTTTTTTTGATTTTTGATATTCGAATATTATCGTTAATTTTCTAAACAAATATGAATAATATGTAATGTGTATTAAACCACGTGGTTAACAAAATTGTCATTTCGACACTCCGTACGTATAATCCCGTATCTGCAAACATGAGATTTTACAGAAGAACATTTCAAAGATTCTTAACGCAATTGTAAAGTAACGACAACATGTATCTTCTTCAAAATTGGGACAGTGCTACTATTATATATTTAATTTTCCCTGTTTTTATGCCTACCCATAGAACTGAGTGCGCAGACAACGGAAATGTAAACGACTTATGATACGTAGGGAGTGTCGATTTTGACGTCGCATTAAGTAATTATTTTGTTTAATTTGAACAACAAAAACTCTTGTATGTATTTTCAATAGCAGGAAATATTTTGAAAAAATAGAATGATATGTACATCATTACATCAGTGAGTTGATTCAATCTTTCTACACAATGTATTCATTTTACTATTTGCAATGGAAAAATTTCATTTTTTTTAGTGCGGCATCTTCTAAACTTCTTTTTTTTTTTTTTCGGAGGTGATTTTTATTTAGTACATTGTTTACGAAATAGTTTATTTATTTAACAAATATTTGTAAAATCATACAGCACATAACAAACTGTATAATTAAACTACTTCTCATCATGTTTTTAAATCACATTATATTGTTAATCCATTACGGAAGCTTTACTTTCTTTGTACACAAATGTATAGTGACGTTTTTTGTTCAATAAAAAATGCATTCAAAAACAAATAGTCCAACTTTGAATTACGAGTAACTTGGCTTGTGAATGTTTGAAAAAACCCGCAAAAAATTCTAATACATTTTATCTCAAGATCTTACAATTCTAGTACATAGTGCATGATTGTATTCATGTATATTGTCCTCATTTAAGTTGTTGGGAAATAAAAAGAAGAAACTCGTGGCGTCGTCGTGGACACTTTGGACACTTCTTCATAATAGTTTTCCTGGTTGTCTCGGCTCTACCAAAAGTTCTCAGTTGGTCCACGGACCCATTAGTTGCTAAATATCTCTAGTAATCTTTTAAGTCGCCACCTATTATATATATTTAATCCTAATTTACATACTAAGGCACTATATCGGAAATTACAAACTATCGTCCAGTGACAGTATTAGCAGGACCAGCCAAACTTTTAGAATCCATTCTGCAAAGATATATCAATGAAATATCAAGTCACTTTTATGGTGTTAACTGTCAATTCTTGGTGGAAAGACATAATATTTAAAAAAAAATAAAACACAATTAATTTGTACTACTTCCACATATTTATAATGATCAGGACCGGTTTAGCTCATCACAACTGATCAGTTGATAATGCTCGTGATGAGCGAAACCGGTCCTGATCATTATAAATATGTGGAAGTAGTACAAATGAATTGTGTTTTATTTAAAAAAAAAAAAGAAATATCTAGTATCAAGTTGACGAAAATAATTGTCCGATGCACATGTTTTTCGATATTCACGCAAGATGAATCTTATGCTATGTCATATGATTCCAATACAAGTTGTTAAATATAAATATAAGGCATCTTCAAGGCAATTGTCTATATTATATTAAGAATTAAGGATAGCACGAGTGTCCAATGCACTTATACTAGGTAATTTAAAAATTAATCAATCATGCCGGGTCCTTCGTAGAGTGGTAAACGTCGCTGGTTTCGGTTGCGATGCTCAAAGATTTGTATCTCCCGGTTCGAACAATATCATAAATTCATTTTTCAAACGATTTATGAATTGTTGTTCGAAGGCATAGATGGATGTATGCAATGCCAAGAATTCCCTCTCTTTAATCCGATTCTTAAAGACTTAATCGATTAGCTAACCACTATTCCTGCCCTAGCCCTATCATTATATACCCACTCTCTTCGAAAATGAGAGATTGGGCAACCAACTAGCAATCAGTTCTTCTAGAAAAACTTCTGTTGATATATGCTCCATTAGTAGTCCATATCCATGCTCAACACTAGTAGCGTACATATGTAGTGTAAAAAACCTGTTAACTAGATTTATAATATTATTTAATATACATACTTAAACAAATTAAGATATTTTACTATAGGTATACTTTTTTTATAAATTTGCAAATAGTTTTTTTATTCATTTTTTTTTTCATCTTCTGAAAGTCGTTTATACTGACACAATGTATTTCATATATTATATAGAAACCAATCGCTTAAATCTTTTCTTAAGTTGGTTACAATAAAATAAAAAACAATTTTTCAAGGAATTATTTTTATTTTTTATCATAAAAACTTTAAATTTTATTATAATGTATATATTTTTGATGGTATTCTCATTACAATCACTTTTTCAGTGATACGAAACACATAACGCTTAAAGGATATGAGATAAAAGTAAAAAAGTATTCAGGCTTACTATGGCAATTGTTTTTAATATGTCTCCTTTTTTCTAGAAGGTGCGTTCGTCTTGTATAAATATCGAGTTCTGGCAGTCAATGATTTCATTTTTCGAAAATCGAAACGTCGGGCGAATGTTGACAAATGTTGGTGGCACTGCAGTATGTATCGCTCGAAGAAATGCCCGGCGCTAGTTGTCACCATTGAAAATTCCGTCATCAGTCTCAGGGAGAATCACAACCATGCCCCGCCTGATATGGCCGACATTGTAGCAACCTACGGTATGGATGTGCTGAATCTAGGGCATGTTGACTCTCATTGTATAACTGAAGTTGAAAGTTCAGTGAACAATTAGTAAGAATGCATTACCAACATCAAATAATTGTGTTTAGTTAGTATTATAATAAGTTAGACGATAGTTTAACTTATCAAGTCCTTGATACGGATTAACCCACCCACTTTACATACTTTGTCCCTCAACGCGCCTCACGAATATCAGTAGCGGGATGCAATTGAAACGATTCGCTCGTGTCAACAAAATATAATGTGGAATGGACATCTGAAAATGCAATGTGCCAAACAAATTTGTTTTAAAATTATTGATCTTTTTTTTCTAATTTATCTCATTAGTACTGGAATGTACGCTTTAGATACACCTTTCATTGTATTAGTGTACAATAAAAAACATTAACATATAAAATTTTAATTATTAAGATTTTGTACACTTCCGTGTATTTTGTCACTAACGATCCGGGTTTCGTCTTTCAGCATCTTCAGGCATTCGAGCACACGAATGGACTCGAACTGACAGACAGTAAACAGTGTCTAACGTTTATATAGAAGATACAAGTACGACAAATATTATTTACGAGGTAAAATATTATACGTCTGAGAGCCACACTGATACCTGAGTTAACATTTCGAGAATCGCCTTAATCCTTATTTTATAAACAACACATTAACAGAGTGACAAATTGCCGCTTTCTAACTTATATTAGAATTACCAGTGATTTTACAATTATAATAGCATTGTGGGTGTCGGCGGGATGCAATTCGACGAAAGGATAAATATATACAATCATTCCACATTTAGTGGCTTTTGTTAGGTGACCACGAGATGAATTTATTAATATGTGAATATCAATATATTTTTTTTAACGAAATCATTCACGTATAGGATACATCAACAGGGAGTTTGGAAGATTCAAATATTCGTTCAGAATTGGCAAGGAATTTAACTGGGCTCTATTGATGAGTAAAATCACTGGTCATTCTAATATTAGTTGGAAAGCTGCAATTCGCCACTCTGTTAATGCGTGTGTTTACACAATAAGGATTAAGGCGATTCTCGAAATTTTAACTCAGGTATCAGGTATAAATAATGTTTGTCGTATTTGTATCTTCTATATAAACGTTAGATACTGTTTACTGTCTGTCAATTCGAGTCCATTCTTGCGCGCGAAAGCCTGAAGATGCCGAAAAGCGAAACCCGGGTCGTTAATGACAAAATACATGGAAGTGTACAAAATCTCAATAATTCAAATTTGATATTGAAATTCCATCAAGCACCCTCAGTCGATTTCTTAAATTATATTAACATATAATTAACATATACTGTTTGTTCCTTGTTCATAACTGTTTCATAAAAATAGTCTTACATGTATAGTATAAGATTTAAACATATACTTTTACTCCAGCATTTTACCAAAGTACGATTTTTCAAATGTATTTCCATTTAACTCTGTTATATATATCATAATATGTTTAATATATGATATAAAAATATATTTTTGTTCCAATATTTCATCAAAATATAATTTTTCAAATGTACTCCCTGTTGTTACTAAGATGTGTTTCAAGGTACCACCAAAAATTAAAGAAGGCCATAAATGATGGTAAAGTCAAAAATATCATTGACGCAGAATAAAAGCTACCATTTGAAATAAGTTCACAACTATTATAAAACAATCCGTTGGATTTGTTCAATAACTGCATTAAAAAATACGACTCAAATGATCCTTCGTTGTTATGATTTTTATATAAAAAAGTATGTATTTGGTATCTATCTATATGGATGACTCTGCGACTTGATACATAGCCAGGCAATCTCTATTTCATTCAATATTAATAGTGATGTATCGCTGATCTTTTGCCATATAGCGAATATATATATCTCACGCCCGCTTATATTTATACAGAAGAAAATATTTAAGTATCAAATATTAAATACAGACAGTTCATTGTTAACGCTGAATAAACAGAAAATAATCTCAGAGTAACTTCAATCTGGACTTTTTTCCGCCCCTTTTAAAGTATTCAAAATCAAGGACAGAATATTTAATAACACAATACATGCGGGAAAAGCATATATCGAGACTTAGAGCGCCACGCCACGCCAGGGCCGATGCAAGTCGAGCAACATATGTAACACGTGACGCCACGATATATCGACTTGTAAATTCAGTCAGTTAGTCAGTGGCTATAAGTAAACGATTGGTTTCGTACAATTTTAATAAGAATTACAAACATAATATTCAATGAAAATGTTTTTTATTGATCTTGTAAAAAAAAAAAAATAGAAAGAAGAATTCAGAAAAAAAAACCGACGATATTGGGTTGACGAAATAAATCAGCAAAGAAATATTCTGGTGAATTTTATGTTTGTTTAATGATTTGCTAAAAGATAGCGAGTTTACCAAATGTATTTTCGAGTGGATACATCGCAGTACTAATTTTCTTTAGACGATTCATACACTAGAAAGAATTACCATTAGTCTTGTGGTGCAGTGGTCAACGTCATTGGAGTCTCGGGTTCGAATCCCGGTACGAACATTTTCATTATTTCATTTTTATATCGATTTATGTTCGTAGGCATGGATTTTTGTAATGTCTAAAGTTCCCTTCCACCCATTCGATAATAAGAACGGGGCGTAGTGAGAGCGATTAGCGATCTTTCCATCTTTACTCTCTTCAAAAAAGAGAGATTGAGCAACTGAGTAACAAGCAGTTGTCGAAAATCTTTTTTTGAGATTAAGAATTCGTATTGAGCGAACAAAAAAGTAAAGTGCGCAGTAAATTAACTTTTAATTATTAAATAAAAAACTTCATTCTACGAACGTTCGACAGAAAATAACGCGTGTGACACGTACTGTCTAGAAACTCATCAAGATCCGTTGGGTGAGCGGTTCTCCTCTACTAACGTCGACACGCTGATCCGGGATTTTTGGATCGCGTGGGGTATGGGCATCACGTCAGCTGTTAACAGTATGATACTGTTTCATCATACTCAATGTTAACATATGAACTATGATCTCAGTCAACACACCACGACACTCTTTCGTGTCGTCGGGTGTTGGCAGATCTTTAGGCTACCCACCCTAGAAATAAAAATAGCTCGCAAACATAGTTGCAGCAGGAAACAATATGGAAGATATAACGTAACCGCGTCACAAAATTTCTATATGCGGATATGATTTTTTTTTTGAGATTCCAACTATTTTTATTAGGCAGGTAAGTTTTTGAAATATTTATTTTGAAATATGAAATCTTAATGTTGTATGTGTTTACTCCTCAGGTGTCTACATTCCTTCAAGCCGAGGTCATCAATTACTCATGTATAAAAAATACACATTCACGAAAGGAAGGCTCTTCGCAAAAACTAGTAATAGAAGATGGACTTGTACTTCATATAAAAAAACTAGTTGCTTGGCAGCCCTACTCACTCGTGATAAAATAATTGTCAAATATACAAATGAACACAACCATCCACCACCTAATTATAGATTGTTCCGAGGAGACTGGTTCAAATGCTAAATTACATAGTTATTTACTTACAAGACTATAAGTGGAACACATAATATATGATGTCGTTCTTTACTTCGACACAATATCAATAGATACAACATGAATCTACTGACAGATCGTTATTAGATTGCAGGATGTCCGACATCAGCTCAAGCAAATTATAAAAAATGTAATATTGATTATATAATTCGAATCATTTCTGTCAAACAAGTAAACATTTACCTGTCTAAAATATTTTTTAACTCATTAAACATAAATATGATGCGAGGGTAGTCCCAGAAGTCCCCGACCTGACGCATATATTGCAGTTGTTTGAAAATAATTACTATGCCAAAAAGTACCAACCTTAGAAGGCTTAAGTTTGAAGTTTGACCACGCTATAGTGAAAGCTCTCAGTGAATTTGTAAACATGGAAAAAGTTGGTTATCGTTATGTGATACAATACTTTCATTTGAAAGGCTTCAGTTCAACCAATATCAAAGCGGAGCTAGATTCTACTTTGGGGGTGTCTGCTCCTTTGTTTAAACAGTAAAATATTGGGTGGCAGAGTTTAAATGATGACGTACGAGCTGCTAAGACGAACATCGCAGTGGTCGACCAAATGTGGTGACCAAGTCAGAAATTGTGAAGAAAATCCAAAAAATGGTATTTGATGACCGTCTACTAAAATTGCGCGAGCTAGCAGACACGGTAGGCATTTCAAAAAGTGTTGCACATTGCATTTTGACTGAAAACTTGGTCATGGGAAGCTGTACGCAAGATGGGTGCCGTGATTACTCACAGTGGAACAAAATCAGCGTCGTGATGATGTTTCACTCGAGTGTTTGGCGAAGTTCTGCTGCAATAAACCAAAGTTTTTACGTCGATTCATAATCCATCTGCAGGCAAGGTCATGGCGTCAATTTTTTGGGATGCGCGTTGGGTTATCTTCAGAAAGGATAATCAATCAACGGCGTTTATTATGCGAACTTCTTGCAGCGTTTGATTGATAAAATCAATAAAAAAAAGCCGCATTTGGCGAAAAAGAAAGTTTCGTGCCATCAAGATAATGCACCAGTTCGCACATCCATTATCGCGATGGCCAAAATCAATGAGTTAAAGTTCGAATAGCTTCCTCACGCACTCTTTTCCCTAAATTTAGCCCTCTCGAATTATTTTCTGTTTCCAAACGTAAAAAAATGGCTCGGTGGTAGAAGATTTGCCAACAATAAAGAGATGAAGTTTGCGGTTGATGACTATTTTGAAGAACTCGACGATTCTCTCTACAGATAAGGTATCGAAGCTATTGAACATTGCTGGGAAAAGTGTATCGAACTAAAAGGAGACTATGTAGAAAAATAAAGATATTTTCCCCAATTTTTTTTGTTTTCTTTGTTAGGTCGGGTACTTCTGGGACTTCTCGTACATTGAAAAATTATTGTATATCTGCAAAATCAAAATTTTTAGGGAGAACATAAAAACAGCTTTATTTAGCTTTAAACAGTAATATATATATATATTACTTGTTTATTATTATTGTTTGAATTCGATAAAGTTGTTTTTATGCTGTTTTCATACTCTACCGAAAAGTTTTGATTTTGCAATGGAAACGACGGCATGCCATATTTACATTGTTTTATCAAATCCCTTGTGAAATAAATGTGTAATGGTTTCGAAACGTCGTGTGATAACACACTATCCCTAAATATTAAATTTATCAATATGAACCGTAAAAGACTACATTAATATTATTTATTCAAACCTGTTTCTGTATAAGCACAAGAAAATTATTTTGGCATTGTGATCTGTCTAATTTGTGGCGGCTTTGATTACGTATTCGCCACCGACTATGTCTAAGATGTTCTGTTTTTAATCATTTTAACTGTTCCTTGGCAAAATCAATAATGTCTTTTTACAAAATTTAAATGCTTGATATTACAGTTTTTAAAAATATTATATGTTAAGTTCGCCTAGACGCTAAAAAACATAATATTTTTCATTATCAACTCTGCTTCATCTTAATTTGATATGATGTTGTTCTGGACGCGAACTTAAAAGGAAATGGTAGGTTATTTACCCATTTTGTGATATCTTTAATCGTTTACCGTCGCCTAAAACTCATTAACTGTCAAATGTATTATAATTTATTCATTTGCCAGAAGCCAATGCGCCATGCATTTCACAAACATAATAACAGTAACAAGAATAATAATAATTATTGAAAACAGTACTACTAATAAAAACAATAATGAAAATAAAAACATTTTTTTAAATTATTAAATACGAAAAAATACATTATTAATTTAAAACGAACAAATACTTAGTGAACAATACCCAGAGTTCAGTGCTGAAAATATCCAGCTCTCTAGGCAGTGCATTAATGATCCGAACGGCTCTTGCAACTGGTGACTCGAATGACCGACGCGAAGAACAATTTTTAAGAATAAAAATTGTCTGGATATGGTTTCGGCCATGTAGATAACAATTGGGAGCATGTAAATTAATAGTCATGAGAATTTCAGGATTATAAACTCGTCCCTGAATAAGAAGAGAGAAATGCTTTAGAATCGAAAACGATCTTCGTGCTTCAAGAGAGTAAATAATATAAAAGTACATTTATCTTAAGCTGGATAGAGTGAGACGGAATTTTTAAAGTATGTGTTGTTTAATGTACCAAATTTATGAAACTAATCCAACACAATAGATTGTTTGTGAATATCGTGAAATTACATTTTTTTCGAATAAATATTTTCGTTATATTGCTGAAAAAACGTTTCATCAGTTAATTATGTCACTTAAAGTGTTAACTAACTATCATTTTTTGGTGTAAATGCATTATACTATTATAAAAATAAAACAAAAACTTGATTCCACAATTGTTTCCACTGGTTTAGCTCATCACGAGCATTTTCGAACTTAAGATTGAAATACAAACAGCTATTTATATAAATCTTATGAGATTATAAAGAAACGAGATTAAATTATTAATGAAAAGATTAACTACTTCTTAAAAATACTTCAATACCATAGCAATCATTAAACCACATTAAAAGTATAAAAAATATAAGAGTTTATAAAATAGTTCTTAAATATAGTTGGCAAAGTGGAATTTAATAATGTGCCTGCGCGGGACGCATTGGAAGTGCGAATGAAGATATGGCGTAGCCCATGGGTATCTGAATTATTTTTTTTAAACGGATATCAATTTCAAATTTGAATTATTGAGATTTTGTACATTTCCATGTTTTTTGTCACTAACGACCCAGGTTTTGCCTTTCGGCATATTCAGGCATTCGTGTGCCCGAATGCCTGAAGATGAAAAATTCGTGGAAATGTACAATATATCAATAATTCAAATTTGATATTGAAATTTCATCAAGCACCCTCAGTCGATGTCTTAAAGGATATCAATTTTTAGAAGCCAAAATAGCTCAACGAAATCAGAAGCTGTCCGTAGTGCGATATTAAACTTGAAGGGTATTTATTATCCAAGTTTTTATTTTGTAGCTCTATTTTTTAACAAAATACAATTTTAACTACAGTAATATTTTTTTTAATTTTTACAGTGGTATACATCCCTTTAGCGCGAGGAAGCCGTTTACTTATGTATAACAGATATACATTCAACAAGGCAAAGTTTTATGCCAAGACTCAGAACACAAGATGGCAGTGCAGCTCATACATGACTACAAAATGTCGGGCAGCTGTCCTCACCCACGGAAAAAACATCGTTAAAATAAAGGAAACACATAACCATCTACCACCTCGCTACATGCACACTGAAAACGGAAATTGGATAAAAGTGTAATTTAAAATTATAATACAATTATTTAATTTATAACGTTTGTTTTATTTTCATTCCCCATAAATAATGTAAAATATAAACGACCGCGGTTTACCCGTCGTCTTTGGAACCATTTATAATAGACCTCGGCCTTAAGTCAAAATATTACAATTGGAAAATTGATCTTGTTCTTTTTTTGAATTTTTGGAATTCGAAGTATAATAAACTTAATATGAGAGAAAAAGAATTAAATTTGTAGACTTGGATGCGGACTCAAGCCCACTATTCTGAGCGGCTAATTAATAAAGTGTACAGAAATTAAACATATTATTAGTTTTCTGCTTCTATTTCGTACTGTAAGGATCAAACTAAATAGTGTAAAAGGTTATAAATTTATGCTAATGAATCTTTCATCGCGCGTCGTGTTATTTAATGTGGCTTTGTAACTGTTCGCATCGTCAGTCTCTCGGTGTCTCTTGTGAGACATATTTCTTAATAAAATCTTCAATCCTATATTTGTTTCTTCTATATCTAAATACCTATCCGTTTAGCTTCTTAATGTTTCAACAACTGCCAAAAATCACAATTAAATATCATTGACATCATTTTCGATAGATATGGCAAAAATTTGGAGGTAATTTGGTGTTATTATAAATGAAACAATAATATATTTCATTACATTCAAATATGACAATGTCAAATCCATCTAATCATTGTATACTCTCACCAACACATCGCATCACGTCATCAGGATTATGTAAACTGTATTCTCAGAGCAGAAAAAGAAAAACAATACAGAAGATAAAGAATATGTGTTTTTCTCAGCCACTTATTTTAAAATAATAATTATTGGACAACGTCCTTTAAGGAGTCTGCTTTCAACAAGTTTGTCAAAGAAGCATCTTGTTGTTATAATAACTCCATGTTACCGCTGCTGACTCACTCACTGAGTAAACTACTAACTGGTTGCACCGTGGATGAGTTGAAATAAACTGCCTCTCGTGAAGTAAGTTTCGGCATATATTTCCTATCGTTTATCGATGGACGCGATTAAAAATTAGGATGATAATGACGATTATGCAGTCCTGAGCAGATGTGTGGAGTTCGACGGGCCACGAAAGAATCCCGTTCGGAAGGCGATGACAGAATAAATTCGGTATGTCCTTATTCGCTCACATATACTGTCGTTAACTGTCTGTGTCCTACTCTATTCATCATGACTTCAGCATTTTCAGGCATTTTCAGAGCGTTCACCATTATCGTGATGTATACAGAATTCGTGACATATCGGTCAAATAAAATATTATTTGCCAATTAGCCTCGTCAATCAAGCTGACGAAATGACAAGTATAATGTTTCGTACATCTGCTGCGTCATGTATCACTACCTAAGTATGGGCCTTAACAATGGCACATCGATGTTCCGTTGTATTATTAAATAACATATGATTGTTTCTAAGTCTAATTATTTATTTTTATATTTTTCACAGTAAATTACATACCTACAGCATACGGTGGCCATCTTCTTATGTGGAACCGCTTCACTTATAAAAAGGCTAAGTTTTATCCGAAAACTAGTAAAACGCGATGGAAGTGTAGTTCATGTCTCGCGACTAGGTGTTACTCAGCTGTCATCACGAACGAAGAATCTGTTATTAGAGTCATAGGAAACCACAACCATCAACCTCCGCGCTATCTTATGACCGAAGATGGCCGGTGGATAAAATTTTAATAATGATGTCAAAATGTATTTATATTTATGTACTTTTAATTTTGTTAGCTGTTTATTTTATTTAATGCTATTATTATATTATTTAAAAATTAAACCGTACACTTTCTTTTTAATTATAGTATGTATTTATTATGAATATTTCAGTACATTGAGAATTTTTCTCATCTGACGAGCTCCATATTAATTATGTTTGACTGCATTAAAAGAAAAAAATATTCAGTTATTTTAACTGTATTACTGCAAGCTTCTCCGATCTGTAGTCAAGTGGTGAACGTCATTGGCTTAAGTTGTGGTGTTCTCGAGCACAGTGGAAAGTTTCATCAATTTAGTTCTCAATCGATTTATAAATTGTACGAAAGTGTGAATAGCCGTGCTGCCTAAATTCCCCCCCCCCACTCATCCGATCCCATAAACTGGCCGTAGCGAGAACGATTAGCTTACCATTAGTCCTGCCCTAGCCCTATCCTTACTCTTTTCTTTAAAAATAAATTAAGTTACTGAGTAACAAGCAGTTCTCGGAGAACCACCGGTGAAAAAATATTAAAATAACCGTAAGCACCGCGACCGACGTCAACGACGTTGACCACTCGACCATGAAGATGGCTCATTAATTCATATAATTAATATATTATGTTGCATATTTATATATTCTATAGCCAAGGGCTTAGGAACACAACAAGTAAACTTCAAAAGTACCGTTACCTCAAAGGGGATTGCTTATCCTATCGTATTAGGTAGGCACTCTTGTGTCATCAAAATCATGTGTAAAGAAATTTGCTTTTAATAATAAATTATTTTGATAAAACATTTTCTTTAATTTTGTTATATTCTCCCTCGTGTGTTTTAAATATATTTATTATATTTATAGTTACAGCTAATTGCCAGACTCTGAAATAAAATGAATAACCACTCCAATATAGCTTTAAAAAGTTTATAACAAATTTGAATAGAAGTGGACAAAGAATCGTTTTTTTTTTCGTATTTGTTTTTGCCATTTCATTTTGTCACATAAAAAATTCCCTCTGTCTATGAATAAGCTCTTACCTTCCTTCATATAAACGTGCATTATTATTTTCAATAACTATTTTATTATAAAAAAAATGTGTTTTATTTTCTATTCATTTTCCTTGTCACCCTATTTCGAATGTTATAAATCATCTCATTGACACGTTAAAGCAGAGGTCTCCAAACTGCTTCCCGCGATCACCACCAATCCGACCCGCAGTAGCAGTATTTCAATTTAAAGTTAAGGTTTTCATTAGATCGTAATGAGTTAATATTACTTTTAAGGTGTTAACCATCAATTCTTGGTGGAAATACCTTATATTAAAAAAAAAACACAATTCATTTGTACTACTTCCGCATATTTATAATGCTCAGGACCGGTTTCGCTCATCACGAGCATTGGAGGTCCGTAACATTTTAATTGTAGACTCTTTTATTTCATTTATGTATAATTTGTTTGCCAATCAGTATTGTCTTGTCTTCATGAACCATCAGTTTTATATACCTTCATTTTTACACTACATTTTATATAAATAAGCCTGTTATGTTTGTATTTTTATCAGTTGATAATGCTCGTGATGAGCGAAACCGGTTCTGATCATTATAAATATGTGGAAGTAGTACAAATGAATTGTGTTTTATTTTTTAAAAAAGAGTTAATATTATATGAAATTATGGCTTTATTTTATTGGAATCAAACTTGACTTAATTTTTGTTTTAAACCGTTTTCAAGATGATATCAGTGAAAACGTTAATGATGATTAATTTATGATTTTTACAATTATCACTTTTATACACACGCATTTTTGTTGTTTTCACAACAATATAACATGACCAAATATTTAAATTTAATCGTTTATGTCTTTTACAGTATTGTATATTCCGACAATTCACGGGGGTCATCTCCTCATGTGGAAGCAGTACACATTCAAGAAATTGAAGTCCTATCCCAAGAACGGCACCACGCGTTGGCTCTGCAGCTCATACATGGCTTCGAGATGTCTCTCATCAGCCGTCACCAGCAACGAGACAGTTATAAAACTTAACGATAACCACAACCATCCACCACCCCGCTATGTACAGTCGAATGGGAAATGGATCAAAGTAAAATTGTAACGAGTGAAATCAAAAATAACTGTTTACTGTATTAGTTAAATATTTTGAACGTCAAATATTTTTTTTTTGTAAAAAGCATTTGCGTTATATTCGCGTGAAATAAATAATACATATGTAATGTGGCACTCCCCACACACGTTGTATTATGTATAACAAGACTTGTCTAGCACGCTTAGGTAAAGTGTCGGCCAATATTTGCATATTTGATTTATATAAAATAGTTGGTGTATACTTATATTAAATTGATTTGCATAAGCAATAAATCAATCGTTCATTTTTTCCATTATTTGTTTTATTTATTACTTCATTTTAATTGTATAGGTGGTTCCGAAACAAATGCATATCCATCAAAAACATATTTTACATTTTTTTTTAAATGTATCTACTGACTGTGGCTCATGCTTATATAAATATTATGCTGGCCGAACTGTTTGAGTATTCGAATAAGATCCGATTCACGCACCAGATAAAAAGGTTGGGTAAAAGATAATAAAACAAATAATGCTAATCAAATGTATAACATTGGCTTTTTTATAAATTGGCTTCTTCAAGTATGTAGACTCCTATGAGATCATTTCAGCAGAAGTTGTTTTTACGAAAACTGGTTGCTATTCAATCACTCAATGTCTCTTTTTCGGTAGGGGTAAGTAAGGGATCAGATGTGTTGAAGGTTGGAAGGATATGTAATATAGCATATGTCTATGCCTTTATAAACAAATACAGTTAATCAAAGTGGAAATTCGAATGAGTGGCTACCGCAACTGAATAGAATGTTGACTATTTGGCTATAGGACTAATCAAAAGAGCACCAGTACGTTTCAGCGCAGGGCTCCTTTCCTTTTTTAAAACTAACCATCATCTCCGTTAAAAAAAACACCAATTTCCATAGTAATATTTTTTCGCCATCTTTTTCTTTATTTTGAATAATGCAATTAAAAACAAAATATTTGGCATGGATTACAGACAATAATAGCAAGTGCGCCAGATATTTTTAAATCACATGAAACCACTCAATGAGAAATTTGAACATCACCCGACAATAGCTCGAAGGAAAAAGACTCCACTAACACCCACACCCAAGATCTCAATTTAAAGATTGACAACAACTTCATTTTAAATTGAAATTGCAAAGAGTTGAACCCAGACCCATTTGATCGCTATGGTAAGCTTCTTACAACTAGATCACAGAGGCCGAATCTTTGTACAATATATAGTCCCCGATAACACGGCAGTTAGGAGGAGAAATGTCTGGAAGCGTGCTATCGGGGACATCATATTCAATCAGAGGGTACGCATGCGGCGTAGAAGTATTTTAACGTGTAATCAAGAAACAGTCGCAAATTTTAATGAAAACGAGTTGTCGGCAATCGTGTTATCTACGGGGGTCTACGTGCATTTTTATGCATATATATATATATATAAAAAAAAAAATTTGTGCTAATTTTGTGTCTGTTTCACAGTTATATACATTCCTACAAATCACGGTGGCCAACTTCTCATGTGGAAAGGGTACACGTTCAGGAAATCAAGTCAATTCAATAACGGGAACACCCGGTGGCGATGTAGTACAACAAATTCGACTAGATGTATGGCATTTGCCACTACAAATAATGACGTTGTTATCAAAGCGAACCCACAACATAACCACCCACCACCCCAATATGTGCAGACTGAAAATGGTCAATGGATTAAAATATAATTTAAGACATCGACTGAGGGTGCTTGATGGAATTTCAATATCAAATTTGAATTATTGAGATTTTGTACACTTCCATGTATTTTGTCACTAACGACCCGGGTTTCGCCTTTCGGCATCTTCAGTTTGAGTCCATTCGTGTGCACGAATTCCTGAAGATGCCGAAAGGCGAAACCAGGGTCATTAGTGACAAAATACATGGAACTGTACAAAATCTCAATAATCCAAATTTGGATTAAAATATGATTTTTAAAAATTTCGTACTTTTACGATCAAGGTTGTGGAGTTGGATTTGTCAGATATGAGTGTCTCAGACGTCTTATTTGATTAATTATTAGATAATTATTGTTTTTTTTTTCAAGAATTTATTTGTTTTCTTTACTTATGTCTTTACCAAAACAACGGCGAAAATAATAAACCTTCTATGTCAAAAAAATATTGCTTCACACAAAAACTGATTGTGAACATGTAATGTGATTTGTAACGCAAATATTGGTTTTAATTAAATGATAAATAAACTAGGCAGTACTTCTCTTTGAGAGTGTAGGTAAAATGATCTGTTTTTTTATTTATATTATTTGATAAAGTAGAAATCGATAAAATATTACATAGAAGGTTTGCAAGCTTCGTCATCAAGAAGTAAGGAACCTGTCACCTTCTAAATTCTCAATTGCGGCTTTTTGAGTAAATCCTAATGTTTCGAAATCGCAGTTTACATATTCAATTTGGCCAAAGTTAATTAACCATTGAATAATATTATTTGAAAAATCAGTCATTTCCATGCAGGTGACAACTTGTTCAATGTTTACCATCGCTGGCTGGCCTAAAATCAAGTGTACCTTGGGTTAAGACCACTCTGTCGATACGACCGTCTTACATTTTTACGTTACCTCATGTTACGAGTGCGTGACCCCGGCGGTTCCACGAGTTAAGCCCAGGACAAAACTCACGTCGGTTTTAACCCGGGGTACGCCTGTATTCCATTATGATCTATGCCGTCTTAGTTGCGTTCTATTCCATTCGTCCTAGTAAAAAATCCCATTTGTTTTCAATGCCACAATGATCTCTTGTAAATGCTTATAGCTGCAATAAAAAAGTACAATTAAATATTAAGTGTTTTTATTGAAAACTATATAAATTACCTTTACGATGAAAAGCTTAATCGTATTTGATTTTTTTGATAAACTAGTCAGCATGCTTACAATATTAGTGTAATTTTTTGGCCAATGAATAAGAGGGAGCAACATTGACTATTTTTACGTTTGACGGTCGTCTTCGTCAGGTTTCAAACAATTATCTGTGCTCAGTTGAGTTCAGTTTACATACCAATGAAATGGATAATTTTTATTTATTTTATGTAATCGCAATGAATGAAGTTTTTAAGCTACATAACGAAGTTGTAGTGTTTGGAGTTAACCCGACGATATTATTTATTACTGCATTGATATTTTTGTTTGATCATGTCCTCTCCAAATGTGTATCATGTGGACTAAACGAGCATCTCAAAAGATATGTTTTAAATAAACTCTTGTAGGTCAGTCGCTTATTGTCTTTCGTCGAAAAGTACATACGTATGTAGTTGTCTATTCGAACTCTATGTTCCTGTTTTTCAGGATCGGATAGAGAGTAGTTGGGATATTATGAACACATAACTGGTATCCTGGTCTGGGGATAATAATCTATTAATCATGAACTCACAGCCTTGTGGATGAAATCCCAGCGGCATTGACGGTTTCGTTACAGGATAAATTCAAAATTATTAAAAAAAAATCAAATTACAATATTAATGAATTAAGATACAATAAATTATTGTTATATTTTCAACCATATACGTTTAAAATGTTGCTAAAGTCGTCATCATTATTTATTTTACAGACTGTATATCACCTCCTTCAACAGCACCATTATTCGATTATTTGTTGAACGAAAGAGATCCGTATCCCATCAAGTCAGGGGAAGACCCGCCTTCATTCCAAAATCAGGAATATTCACAAAACCCTACACATGAATACGATCCGGAGGAAGCGTCTTCATCAATTGACATTCAAGAGGCAAAAATTAGAGCAATGAGTGGTAATCACAAAAAACAGAAACAAATCAAGCGAAATATGGGATTAGAGTATATTTCCCATGCAGGGAAGCTTGTCCCAGCACGGAAGATTACTCCATTGGATATTTGCCGTAGGAAATGTAAAGAAAAAATATCTATCAAAGATCAAGAGCAAATCTTTAATGATTATTGGGCGTTAGGGGATTATAATAAAAGATTATCGTACATAACGCCTCTCATCGAAGACATACCGAAGAAAACAACGCGAAGCCGTCACATGGGCGAGGTCCCAAAGATTAGAACCATTAATCATAAATATAACTTAATCCTACGTGACGAGCTTATAGAAGTCTGCAAAGTTTGCTTCAGAAAAACCTTTGACGAATCAAATAAATTTATCGAGAACTGTCTTAGAAAAAAAAATAACTCGTTTAATACATTTGTAGAATAACAGCAAAATGAACCAATTTGATAACATGTAAATTAACACCTGACATCAATGCCATTTATTTGATAAATCAAATATAGTTAAATGGAACAGAGGAAGTAAGAAACCCTGTAAAATAATTTTCAAATATATACATAACTGACACACAATGTGAAGTATATATGTATCCCAAAATTTCAACAAGGCCGCTTTCACTCGGCGAGTGAGTTATTTTAGCTGATCAAGCAGCCAAGTTCACTCGTTGGGCGAAACCGATACTGACTATTTTATGAAATTGTTGAATAACTATTCGAAATTTTGTTTCAAGAATTGACAGTCACGACAGTATTCGAGTCAGGAACATCTAAAAAAAATTAAATATTTTTCAGAATAGTCAAGTACGGAACAAGAAATATCATTAATCTTACACTATAAATTTCGTGTTTTTTTGTTTGAGCGAATTTAATTCTCTGTATACATCAACAACGCTCTTAAGTTTCTTTTTTGATATAAAATTAAAATTGATATTTTTTTTATTCCAATGTGACACGTGCTTCGCGTCTTTGAGAAGCATCTTCAGACTAACTATATAGCAAGGTTATTTATTTCTAAGGTAAACAATGATTCTAATTCATAACATAAAAATAAAGAATGTTTGGGACTATTTCTTTAAACTGGACGTGGAGAAAGAGTTAGAAGCAAACGATAATAGTCCTGATTACGAATTACACAATTACCAGGTGAAAATACCAAGGGAAATAATTTTTTTTCAGTAACGCTATTACAATATCTGAAAATGGTTATGCGACTGACTTACAGTAAATTCTCGTTACTCAATAAACTTTGTTGAATTAATCGAATACAGAGTACTTTTTCGAAAGTATTTTAGCAAAAACTCTTTATTGATCTCCCAATCTACCGAATACAAGAATGAGAAAAATGATTCTTGGACTTTTATATAGCTCTACGCCAGATTTTGAAGATTCAACACTTTAAGATAGAGTATGAAATCTTAATATTAGTAAAAAATCATACTTCCATAGATAAAAATATATGTACAAATTTTTCCATTTGTTGATTCGAATCTCGGATCGCAAAACTTTGCCACTTGGCGCATAGGGATTAGCGTTTAAATTGTCGTTAGGAAACTTTATTATTTATTATATAAGAATGTCTTATTAACTTTATTCTTACTGAAAAACTTCTAAATAGTATTATTGTGATCAACTTATCATTTAAAATAAATGAATTAATTTTTATAAACGTCTTTTTGTAAATTAAAGTTGTGCCTCTTCGAATTTAAAAAAGACATCTAACACATTTTCATGTTTATTTGAAGGGCATAAGGTATATATATATATACATATATATATATATTAAATAACCTCGATATCAAAAAAATCCCGTATCATCAAAAAGTATAAACTCAAAACGAAATTGTTAAATATCTTTTTTTTAAATAACATTTAATGTACTATTTTATCCACAGCATGTTTCATTCCTTTGCGACACGGTGGCCAACTTCTCATGTACAATACATATACTTTTAACAAATCAAATGTGAATAAGAAGAGCAATAAATTTCGGTGGAGGTGCAGTTCATATGACGTCATGAAATGCCACGCATTTGTTCTCACCCACAACAGTGAAATCTTAAAAGCGTCTGACAAACACAACCACCCACCCCCTCAATATGTGTATAGTGAAGCTCGTGGATGGGTAAAAGTATGAGTTTGAATCGATTTTTCTTTTATAATTTCCTTTAAAATATTTAGGTTTACGTTATGACATACTAGACACCGAATAATTATATTTCATAATATTATAAGAAAAGCAAAATATTTTGTGTGGTTGGTTCTTTTGAAAAATAAATAATGTTCGAAAAACTGAAAGGCTGCCTTTTATTTTCTTTTTTAGAAATATACGTTTTTAAATATTTTTACGATGTTTCTTTGTTAACTTTCTCTTTAGTCCTGTTCCTTTCAAACTCTCTTAAAATGGGGATAATGTATAAATAATCGACTTTCTTATTAAATCTTCTGTAAAACCCGTTTTGTAAAACTATTGAACTGTATAAATAAATATTTACCAACGTTTATTTTTTGAATTATGATGAAGTTGTTTAAAGTATTTTTTCATGTCCGCTCCCAATGTGGAGCATATGGTCTCCTAATGTAGGTATCTTAACAGAATTTTTCTACGACAACTGCTTGTTACTCAGTTGCTTACCCTCCCTTCTTTTTCGAAGATAGTAGGGATAGAAGGATAATGTTAGGACAGAACTAGTGGTTAGCTAATCGCTCTCGTTACACCCCGTGAGGATGGCATGGTTGGGAGGGAGGACTCAGACTACAAACAGAAATCCATAAATCAATGGAAAGGTCAATCTATGAAAACCGTTCGCACCGGGAATTGAACCCGAGACATCCGTAACCGTAGCCAGCGACGCTACATGGTAGGTTAAAGTATGGAGCCTATGTAATTTTTCTCCTGCATTGACTTTATCTTTTTCACACGGTTTTTTTTGCATGGTGATCTATAACAGTGGTCGCAAACAATTCAGACTTCGTGAACCATTAAACCTACAATTTGGGTTCCAGCTGACCACTAACATAATTTATTTTAAAAATTTACCAACATATAACAATTTATGATCATAAAGTTTTTTATTATATGTGATTTTACATTAAGTTGTTAAATTTAAAAAATAACAGTGTCATATTTGTTGCTGCGTGCTTCAAATAAATTTATGGATTCATGAATCCTAGCACGTTACCAAAGCTTTCTCATAGACCACCGGTTGCCGACCGCTGGCCTGTAATATTGCAATTATATATATATAGTTGCTTTAACGATCCCTTACATCAATTCCTAAAACAAAGAACTGCAAAAAAATGCATTTCAATACAAATTTCAAGCAAAAATGAATAAAGCTGGTTGGCAGATACATTGTGGAATATAGTCGAAAACGTTAACCAATTGCATTACACAATTGTATTGTTAGCGGTCAGTATTCGTAAAGTTATTTATTATTTTATCCTACGCAAAGCAAACAATTGACGGAAGTTTAGCAGTGTATCCAATTCTCGTTGTTCGCGAGTAATACGTCCTAAGGACCACCGTGTGAAAATACCGTATTAAAAAAGATACAGCAAACATAGAGAAATGAGAAATAGTTAATATTACTATAAACAACCTAACTCAGATCAAAAAATAAACGTACATGAATGTACATACTAATTTCCATTAAAATATAATATAAATGGAATAATTTAACATGCGTCCATTGCCTTATATTTCAATATAGCTACGTACACAATATAATATTTACTCAGGTCGATGACGTGAATAAATATAGGTGATAATTATTATTTTTTATAACCGTATTAAAGCAAAATTTTGATAAAAAAAATGTTATCCTAGACCGTGGTATTAAGGTCGACTTCGTACGGGAAAGAGATAAACAAACTCAATTTGTACTACCTATTCCAACTCAAATGTTCAATATCCGAATATATTCGACCCTTTTTTAACTATTTGACTTTCAAATATTTTTGACAACGATTTGTAATAATTTTTAATGAAAAATTTTTAAAAAACGACGAAAGATCACATCATAATTTCTCCAGATTTAAAGAACAATAACGAATACCCCCACCTCAAGCTAGTGATTTTTTTTTCGCCTTCACCCAACGACGCAGTTGCAAATTTAAAGTATTGTAATACAATGGAACGGTATTGGAACGTGTATTTATATTTTCTTTACCTGGGATTTGGCAGACTTGGGGAAAGGTTTTGTCGTAAATTATTATAAAATGTAGGTATCTCATGTTGAAGAAAATATTGTACCTATATCAGTGATTTAAAATTTTAATAAATGTGACTTTTATTATAAATGAGCTCGTTTTTTTATAAATTTGAATGTATTATTTTAGTATATATTATAATGTTATGTTATTAATTATTCTAATCGAATTTTGAATATTTTTTTATACTTCAGAAACTATTCGAATATATTCGAATAGTTTCAGTTTTACTATTCGATATTCGAATAGTTGGAATCCCTACTTCTTACCCATTGCATAAGTTGATGATGAAACAGTTACGAGCAAAAAAACATACATTCTTTAACTCTTCTTAATTTATCTGTAGGTGAGATACTTCTGGAAACATGGAAAAACTGGTGGTGGTCTTGGGCATCATAAACGACGTTAATTCTTGATCTCTGATATTATCGTTGTACTGACATTATATAATCAATTCACGCATTAATTATTATGCATGTGCTTTTTACGACGATTAGTGAATTACTCTTTCACTACCTACTCAAAATTCCCTGTCTTAAGCCTTGTTGAATATATATTGTTGTCATTTTCATGTTGTGGGCCTAGGCTCGAATCCCAAGCTTGCTATACTGACGTGTCAAATAAGTGTTTCCTGTAAAATTGATGTGAAAATAAACATACCTCTTGTATTCATATTTACATGTGACATATGTACCTTCTCATAGCCTCATTCTTACTAATTGTTCCGTCATTTACGTGATAGAACTTAATTATAATATGGTTAATATTTAGTTCCACAATAATTGTTAATTCAATTTAAATTATATTTCAGTGAAACGACATCGTCAAAATTAGTGGTATGGTACAGAAATAGCTATTCAAATCAATCAACTCTAATATTGTGGTCAAACTAAATACTTTTTTTACACTAAATATTTTTTCCTTATCCATTCTTTCTTCCCTTCTCTATGAAGGCAGTTTGAATCACTGGGAGACAGTTTTTGACATTTAAATGACTTAGTCTCTTGCTACAATATGATATTGATCCTCTATCCTCGATTAATACTCGATTCTCTCACTACAACATGACATATGTTAGGGCTATTTTGTTAAAAGTAACAATGTTACTCATTTCGGAAAATTAATATCTCACGGTTACACAGCTGCCATTTCTTTAAATAATACGATAGGACTAAAATTATTGGTGAGGGTGACATCTTAACTCGACGGAACGCGTCCGGCAACTAAATAAAAAAAAAGAAATTGAGTTGGTGATAAAAACATACAAGCTTACTTACCACGGTAGCAAAGAAGGAGTGGTGCTAAATGAACGTCAGGACAAATAGAAACAGAGCCATGAAAATGTATACCCTGATCCTAGGACACAATGTAATATATTATTTTAATGAGCTCGCCAGACGGCCAATAGAGTCGTTTCTGCGCCCGAAACTTGATTCATAAAAATCAGCATTTTATACTTACGATAATAGATATTTTTTTAAATTCCAATATGTATCTTATAATTAAATCTATAAATTAATATCAAAATTGATATATTCGTCCTGTATTGAAATCCTTAACGCTGGATACTGCCTTATGAAATAATGAACGAATGGGTAACGTTGGTAAGTGGCAAATAATTTAATATCTGGGTAAATGGTTTATGGCTTTTTGGTATTTTTTACTGCTATTGATTATTTTAATTAACACTGTCAATTTATTTACAGTTTGTTATGTAACTTCACGAAATGGCGGACAACTGCTCATGTACAATTCATTCACCTTCAACAAAGCCTGTTTCAACAAAACAAGTAAAACATACCGATGGAAATGCAGTTCATACGATTCCACGAGATGCCTCGCACGGATTCTCACGTTTGAAAATAACATTGTAAAAGCTAATGATATGCATAATCATCAACCGCCCAACTATGTTTATAGTGAATCTGGTGGATGGATAAAAATTTAGTTTTGTTTACTTAGTAGTAAGGGATGTCAATAGAATATTCGATATTTGAATATATTCGGTTCTTTGTTTGATAATCAGACACTCGAATATTGGAATCACTTCTTGACAGGCTTTCATTATATTTACTTAATTTACTTCCATAAATTAATTCATTGTAAAATAAAATTAAACAATAAATGATCTTTATATAAAATTTTAAATATTCTTTTCGAAAGCCATAATGCACACATAACCTTTATTGCAAACATCACACTAAATATGCTTTTCGAAAACGGTGACACGTCATATTTATTATGTATAATTTTTACATTAAAATTGAAACTGAAAATGAATTTTCACAATGAAACCGCATTTAAATCAATTTATATTATTGATTGAAATTGTATTTTCTTGGTATCCATTGTAATTGAGTAAAATATGCATGTTTCTACAGAGTCATTCAAATTCTGTTAATAGATATTTTGGTTTCCGCTGTCGTCAAAATTATTCAATTTAAATCATACGACAGAAAATACACAACGAGTTTGAGTTATTAGTCTAATGATACCAGTATATTTTTTGATTTAAGGTAAATGTACCGATAGTTGACCATATACCAGTGTTTGACCCTTTTTCAATAAATATGCCCAAAATAAGAAACGTAGTCGCGAGATTGCTCTAAATTGTAGAGATCAGATAAGTGAGACCATTTTTGTCAGAGAGGAACCATCACATCATCATATAAATATGTCATTAAGATGGCATAACGGCCATTTGAAAACAACATCTTATGCAATAAGTATTTAATTTTGAATTTCTTAAGAGAATTGTTAAGAATATTAGTGAATGTAAGCATATGCTACTTGATTCACCGGAGAGCGGTCTCACAAGAAACTCTGAGGCAACTCTGATGAAAGGTTTTCATGAAACCATCTGATTAGACATGGTTAACTACTGTCGGCGTCCGTGGCGCAGTTAGTTTCGTCGCTGGCTACGGTTACGGATGTCTCGGGTTCAATTCCCGGAGCGGACGGTTTTCATAGATTGATCTTTCAATCGATTTATGGATTTCTGTTCGTAGTCTGAGTCCTCCCTTCCACCAATCCCATCCTCACGGGGCGTAAAGAGAGCGATTAGCTAACCACTAGTCCTGTCATAGCCCTATCCTTCTATCTCTACTCTCTTCGAAAAAGAAAAGAGAGGTTGAGCAACTGAGTGACAAGCAGTTCTCGTAGAAAAACTTCTGTCAAGATACCTCCATTAGGAGACCATATGCTCCACATTGGGAGCGGACATGGAAAAAAAAAAAAAAAAAAACTACTGAAAAAAAAGTGGTCAACTACTGGAATTTTCAAATTTGTTAGATGTTCAACAGCTGAAACATTAACATGTTTGTTAAAAATTGAACACAATTTTTTTGTAACACACTTTTTTCTAATTAATTTTTATATCATATTAATTAAGACATTCGATCCAATATGTATATATACCAATATGTCATCATTCGGTCTAATGCTAAACGTTAATCGTTATTTTTGTTTATATTTTTGTCTCTTAAGCGGTCAACTACTGGTACGTTTACCTTATTATTTGAAAAAAAATGATTTGAAACAAACTGAAATATTATTATTATGCCTATCAAAATTTCTTTGAAAACAGTTGGACCTTTGAAATTTATGACCCGTAATTTAAAAAAATAAAATATTTCGCATAATAATAGCCTAGGCATATTATGTAAAACTAACCAAGCTAACATTAGTCACACGTTCACCACCTCCTCCCAATAGACATTTTTAGTCTCATGTAATATCTTAGTTATAGAACTATACCATTATTATCTTTTAGAGCTAAATACATTCCTACTCAATTTGGAGGAAAACTTCTGATGTAAAATAATTTTAACTACAAACAATCGTCATTCAATAAGTGAACATGCAAAAGAAAGTGGATTTGCAGCTCATACGATGAGCTTTAATTGCAAATCCGTCATTATAACATTGGACGACACTGTTGTCAGTCACCGAGAAGGCCACAACCACGAGGCTCCATATTTGCTCATCACGCCCAGTGGGAAATATATAAAGTAACCACAACGCACGCCTTGATACGATACCCATATCGGTATTGGCTGAAAAAAGGTAATTTCTAATACTTTGTTCTGGGCGTTTCGGTTGTTTGTCAATACCGGTTGGAAAACATTATATTTTTAAAATTAAAAAAAAATTCATTTGTAGTACTTCCACATATTTATAATGATCAGGACCGGTTTCGCACGGTTTATCACGAGCATTATCCTGTAGTGCAAATCACAATTGGCTTATTTTTATAAAATTGAGTGTAAAAATGAAGGTATATAAAACTGATGGTTCATGAACTCAGACAAGAAAATACTGATTAACAAACAAATTATACATAAATCAAATGAAAGAGTCTACAATTAAAATGTTATGGACCTCTTGCAAAACATTAAATACTAATCTGAAATCACAAATATAGCTACATTAAAAGTCCATTTAGCTGAACAAAATTATTAATGACGTTACTAATATAAAAATAATGAATCAGGGAAATTATAAGAAAAAATTAATGAACCATTTAAAAATAATCAAATATTAAGTATGTAATTAATATGAATAATAAACAGCCATCTTAAGTGGAGAAAGCAGAGCAGCTATGAGTATCCAATAAATTTTAATATCTGAAAAACAAAAATTACAGAGACAGAATCAATTCTTAAAAGTTAAAAATAAAAAAGTTAAAAATAACCTTACAGGTATAATACAAATTAATGAATCGGATATAACAAAGGAGAAGATGCAAAGACGGTTTGCTCATTCAATAAATTTGAATTGGGCAAAAATTTATATCTATTTATTTCTAAAATCTCTTGTTTATCTAATTTTTAAGGTTTGTTATTTAAGTGCAGGATTTTGAAATTTTGTGTTATGTCAAATGTATGTTTATTTAGAAACAAATGGTTACCAAATGTAGACAAATCATCTCCTTTTTTAGCACAAGCTAGATGTTCCTTGATTCTAATATTAAGGTCTTTTAATATTAGAATCATTTTTTAAAAAACTTTGTTCTGGGCCAAATATGGCTGGAAAACTAGGTATAGTAATAATAGCAGTATCACTGAAACGACAGTCTCGACGTTTCGGTTGTTTTTCAATACCGGTTTCAAAAATGCAAGTATAATTTTTAATTCAAAAACAAACGAAGGTGTTTATGAAACTGAGCCATTTGTATTCAACATATAGATATGTTGTATAATAGTCGTCCGTAGTGCAATCACAATTGGTCGTTATCATTTTTTTCCTCATTTTTTGTAATACCGGTATTCATATATTCGTCCGGTATTTTCCCCTCCCCTCAACCGTCCCCATCGCTTAACGTGTCATAGCTGCTTGCTTGTACACAGAGGAAAACTCAGTAACACATAATCGATTATTTTATTTTAAATGCCGGCAATTAACTTTATCACGTAGGTTTTTTTTTTCTCATAATACATATATTTTAGACACGTTGTTCCCCTTATACCCTTAATTTTGTTCAACTCTTCATTCAAATGTCATTGTATATACATTTAGCAACGGCTCTTTTGGGGTACCATGTGTCATATTCTTGTGATAAAATCAACAATAAATTGTGTTTGGAGAATCTTTTTTGTTTCATTTATCTTTCGCTTATTTAATATAAAAAAACAAATTACTTACATCTCGGCACAGCTTCTTTGCATTTCTTCAGAAAGGAATTATATGCCTAAAAACTACTAAA
Source organism: Himalopsyche phryganea (assembly GCA_022494535.1). Classification (NCBI taxonomy): domain Eukaryota; kingdom Metazoa; phylum Arthropoda; class Insecta; order Trichoptera; family Rhyacophilidae; genus Himalopsyche; species Himalopsyche phryganea. Next base: position 5,850,869 of record JAGVSL010000049.1, read on the forward strand.
ATTGCATTCAAAAATAATATCAGAACGGTTAGAAATATAAAAGGAAAAATTATTGAACTATCCGTTTAGACAAGACGAATGAAAACCAATTTCTTTTGGAAAGCTATTCACGTTGGGAAAAATATTTAGTCCACATAGTCCTTTTTCCAAGGTTCAGTCTGAAGTTGCTTCTCACAGAGGTGACACACGTGTCACATTTAGTTCAAAAATCAATACAATAACAAAATTATCGGTTTGTAGTATTGGCAGCTATTTCGGCATCACACTGTTGTCAGAATCATTCTACTGATAAAAGTGACATTTTTTTACCAAGTCGACTCAAAATGTGGAGCACAACGGCTCCTTGTAGAGTAGACCTCAATAGAATTTTTTCTAAGAGAAAAAAGTGCTCTTTGCTCAGGATATCAACCTCTCTTTTTCAAAGAGAGTAGGAATAGAAGGATGGGGTTAGGACAAGACTAGTGATTAGATCATCACTATCGATAACCTCTTTTTTAAGGATCGGATGGGTGTGAGGGAATTGACATCACAGGCATCCTTTGAACGGAAATATTTTCATTTTTTTAGTCTAACCCTTTGAGGAGTATCGCCGTACCGATACGGTGTCATCTATTATCTAGTCCCATTATCATAATATATCTTTAAAAAAAATCTTCAGATATAGATATAACTCATTTATTATTTGTGTCAAATGAACAAAAGGTTAATATTTGGAAACAAATCTGTAGCTGTATAAATTGAAATAATCATTTCTGTGCGACTCCTTTCTTGGAATCACCCTAAATAGAGAACCATCACATGCTCACAGACACACAGGCAATAAAGATCTAGGGCCTTATTGTATGTAAATGCTTCTAGATAATTATTTGAAAGTGATAATAAATTATTTCAAATATGCGTTAAATGAATGCAAAAAAAATAAAAAAACATCTACTACATACTTGAAATAATAAATAATATTCTTCCCAGATTGACCCATAAACACAATAAAATGTTTTATATTTTTATGTGTAGTAATAGAAAAAATAATCGATATTACCTAATTTCGTAAAACAATTACTCACTAATCAAAGGGCTAATAATACCATTTTTCGCAACCGACATAATATATACTATCATTTATTTGAACTATAGAATTCTAATCTTTTTACAGTGAAATACATCCCTACACAATTTGGAGGCAGACTCCTGGTGGTCAATAATTTTACCTACAAGCAATCGTCGTTTTATAAGTCAACATGGAAGAGAAGGTGGACTTGCAGCTCATACGATCAGCTTAAATGCAAATCCTTTGTTGTAACAGTGGACGAGACTATCGTTAGTCACCGAGGAAACCACAACCACGAGGCTCCCCATTTTCTCATTACACCTAGTGGGAAATATATAAAGCAACGACCATGCAAGTATAACGAGAGAGCAAACATTGCATTGTCCTGACTTTCTATATTTTTGTTTGCCAAACAGGATAGGCTACGTCCAAAGCGCTACACTTATCATTGCTGCTAAGTCGCTGATTAAAAAAAATCAGTAACTAATTATCGAAAAATCAAACATACTGCGGTATTTTCATATAACTGTAATTCCATGAAAAATTACCTCAGAAAATATTAAAATGGCCATATTTTTAAATTTCTAGACAAAATATTCTCTACAGTTCTACAACAGTGTTGTCAAAAGTGGCGTTTCTTTTCAAATCAAATGCAAAATATTATTTTTCATTGACTTCTGCTCAAATTTTATTTCAATGATTGACAATAATTAACTGTTTCACGCAGGAAAAAAGATTTTACAAATTTTTTAGACGCGTTACCCACTTATACCCATCCTTCAATGTATTGTATATTAATTTGAATTTTATACATTTTGAAACGAAACTTTTGTTGGTATTGTATCATATTCTTGTCATAATATCGACAATAAACTGATTTTTAAAGCTGCTAATTTTTGTTTTATTTATTACATATCTAAAACAAATGACTGACATCTTGTCATATTACTATACCGTATCGATTTCTATTATATCATAATATATAGGCTACTTTTTTCACATCGGTAGGTACTAGTGTCGAATAGAAATCGGACACGAACATTAATATTAATATTTTGAATAATTCGCTTGGCAAGGTATTTAGGTAAATGAACACCGACTGATCGTCTGAAGTCTATATTCTAGATGAAACCACAAATATATGTTTCGATCGTACCAGATAATGTTCTCGCTCTATGAAAAATACGAAATTGACAATGGGTTTTGCCAACAAAATTGCCATTACTAGTATTAGGATCCCTAGGGATTCCAACCGAATAATTTCGGCTAATTTTTGATTTTTGTATATTCGAATATTATCACTAATGTGTATTATAACACATATTTTGCTATAATCTGTGTTGTTTACAACTAAATTTTCGTTCGATTTTTTGAAGCTTCCATATGTTTTATCAGTAACGGTCCGGGTTTCATTTTTGGCTGTGTGTCAGTCTTCAAACGTTTTTACAAGCGATGTGTCAGCTTATTCCAAATTGTATTGATTATTTTTCTTCATGTTTAAAAAAATATTTGAATACGTACGATAGGGTTTTCATATTCGATATTCGAATATTTTGCAATCGCCAGCTATCATAGTCAATTTTATTTGAATAACTCGTTAAAACAAACCGTTCGTTAATGTTTTCAAATCTTGTATTTCATTAATATGAAAGAGACTTAGATATAAATAAATTAAAAGTTACTTTCAGTTATTCCTTTTAACAATGCATCATTTTTTTCACAGTGATATACATACCTACTGGGAGAAGTGGCCATTTTCTTATGGTTAATAAATTTACGTACAGAACTGCAGCTCATAAGAAGTCATCGTCTAAAAAATGGTGGATATGTAGTGGATACGACCAGTTCAAATGTCCGGCCAATGCTGTCACTCAAGCTGATGACGTCATCAGTATTCGGGAAAATCACAATCACCCACCCCCTCGATATCACATCACGCCTTCTGGAAAATACATAAAATGCTAATAACGAAGTATAATAGTCTGACCCCTATGGTCTCACGGCAAAAGCTTTACCCTACCGATCAGATGGGTATGGGTTCAGGAAGTCCCGACAAGATCGATATCAATTTTATTTTTCTTGTGGATGGTGCTTGTAATGTCTTTTATCCTCAAGTAGATATAAAGTGTCATTAAAAAATCTCATTAGTTGTATCTCATGTGATTTAAAAATTTTTAGATTTGATACATTAATAATATATTCGTCGCTGTGGCAGAAAACGTTTAATGAGTCAATTGTTTACAATCAAACAATGAATTGTTTGTATTTAAATTAAAATGTAATGTTTTAAATGGAATTAATTTTATTTTGAATTTATTTGTCTGTTTTGTCAGACAAAGAGGACAGTCTGAACCCATATCACAAAACAAGACCTTTTCGAAACAACTTTTTTTGCCATACTAGAGACCAAGCTATATAAATAGTTAATTGACACTAGTTCTGTAAGTTTGACGCTACTTCTATTGACGTAAAATATTAAAATGCCCAGGTATACATACATAATAAATAATTTTTTAAAAATACTCAAATGTCTCTCATTGTCTTGATTTCACTGTTATTTATATTTCATGAACATTTGTTTTCAATCATTTTCCCTCCCAATATGAAGCATTTGAACTTGTAATGGAAAATCAGATTTGAACGATTACTGCCTGTTACTCGGTCGCTCATCCTCTCTTTGTCAGAGAGAGTAATAATGGAAGGACAGAGTTAAAACAGGTTACCTATGTTCTCGTAGAACAATTTCTGTTGAGATAATTTCCCTTAACAGTCAATTTTTCCACATAGGGAGCGGACATGGTTAGAATAAAAAATAATGAACTTCATATATATTTTTTTTTTCAGTTGCTTATATACCTACTCGCGCCGGAGGTAATTTGCTGTTAACGAACAGTTTCACATATAAAAGGACGTATTTCAACAAAAAAACATCCGAAGTTGCATGGAGATGCAGTTCTTACAGCCTTCTAAAGTGTCCAGCCAGTGCACTTACTAAAAATGATGAAATAATCAATATCCGTGAAGACCACAACCATACTGCTCCTCGATACTATGTTACATCCGATAAAAAATATGTTAAAATATAAACATAATTAAAACTGCGATTATTGTCCAATCGCATAATCACAATAATCAAGAAATTGTTTTGAATATATTTATTTTTCTAACCAACATGTTGCAACAAGGGCATCCAATCCCGGACCTCTTTTACCATCCCGGGATTTCGGGATTCAGAATTTCTCAATCCCGGAATCCCGCGATTCGTCATTAAGTGTAATTTCATGTGTTAAAGTGCACGTTTAAAATTTAATTTGTTTCCATTATTGCTTCAATTGGAATGTACATATGAGTAAATATTTTTTTGGTCATTAGAATGGTTTTTTTGTTGATTAAAATCTGACAGTCGTATACAAAAAAAAAAAATAATTTGTATTTTATTTTATTTATTGCATTATTATGGTTGATTTTGGCCAAATGGTATCTAAAAAGAGGACATGTCTTTCAATTTGACTTTAAAATATTGTCCTCCATTTCAAATTGATTAAAAACAGCTGTTACGAAATATGAGAAGAGGGAACTACAATAAATTTATACTAATTTTATAGGTATTATAAAAAAACTATGTACCTGAACATACCGAGGTACAAGTTGTTATTAATCAGGAAGGTATAATTTGATATATGAATTATTTTTTAGCATTTATAGTGAATCCCGGGTTTGTCTGAATATCGATCCCGGAATTACGGGATTGAATAATTGACCTGAATCCTGGGATTTCGGGATCCAGAATCCCAGGATTGGAAACCCTAGTTGCAACTGCACTTTACATTTCGAAAAATCCGAACATAAAGACTTGCCTTAATAATTCCGCCGCGCATTGTTATTATTATTGATTTCATTTTACAAATATTAATTACAAATTATTATTTTTATGAAACATATTTATACGAGAATTTAATAAAGTCAAGGAAAAACATTTATTCTTTTATTTTGCCTTTAACTTCGCGATTTGGGCCAAATTATTTTTGACCAATATGCCATTTGTGAAATGCATATTAAATTGTTTTGTTCTAAATTAAAAGAATAAATTTTGTTTTGACTAAATATTTAGATTTTTACTATATTTTGGATAATTCCTGTGCCCCGACTGCTCCACATGCTTATAAAAATAACACTTTTTTTCTGTTTACCCGATTTACTCTATAGCAGGAGTCATTTGCATACTATGCGCCAATGTTTTTTTTCACGGACGAGTTCAGATGCGCCATACAACTTGAGCTCTTTTTCTACCTTTTTACCTTCACGGTTGGCGTTGGAAAATAGGGATAGGGGTAGGATCCGCTTTGCTTAGGGGAGAAAGAAGAACAACTCAATCACGCAATTAAATTAATTAATTTACGCTAGTTCAAAAGACACGTTTATTGGAGCACAAATCCACAATACTCAGAAATTACCTCTTGGACGAGATGGTGATCGCTGTCGTGGACCCCACCACGCTGATGGTGCTTCAGCTACTGGAGAGTCTGGTTTGGTGAAGATAACTCTGGTCCACAGTTGTTGGATATGATGAGAGAGAGCTCTGAGCGAGATGAGAGCGAGATCAGCTCGGAACTTGGGGTTGTCTATTTTCTCTGCTCGTTAAAAGGAATCCTGGCGTATGCTTAAATACTTTTTAATAAAAGTATTTCTATATATATATAATTAACATTTTTTAATGATTTAATCATTGTATGTAAAACAATATCTATTACATTGTCATTAATGAAACTTTTGAGCCTGTTTGGATTTCGCTAGTCAGTCAATGTTTGGTGTTAAAGGCTGTATGAATAGAAGTGAGAGGACTCAGGTGTTGAAAATATGAAGATTGATTCACTTATGGCACCTACTTCAAAAGAATAACTAGGCGCAAAAATGCAATGCGCCACTTGTAATCATCCAATGCGCCACTGTTTGGCAACCCCTGGTCTATAATTTCTCTCGAATACACCGAAAACAGGGTAATTAACCTAAACTAGATGGCTAGACTCTTCAAATACACACCCCCAAGATCGATTTTGAGTTGTAATACCATTGATGATAACAAAAATTTCCAACTAGTCCTCATTTAAAGTACATAGAATCTAGTCGCGATATTAATTTGGGTCACAATCGATTGCGTTACTTAATGGATGTATTTATATATTTACTCCCTGCATACGGCCCAATAATATGGTTTGTAAGACCTGGGCAGGGCTGACGGTAATTTGTAAAAATTAAACTATTATTTTTGTACTAATTCTGCAACGAAAATTCAACTGACGAAATCCTCAGGACGACAAAAACCGGCGTTCATCATTAAATAAATTTGTAGAATTTATACAAAAAAAATCTGTTTTATCTTTATGATATAGTGCATTTCCATCAATAATCAATGTTTGAAAACAAATATTGTTCTATTATCTATTTTTACAGTTTTATAATGATATTTTGATTAATTAACATATCATTTTATTTGCAGCTATCCAGCCTCAATATATAACAACACCTAGGGGTAGTTTATTAATGATAAACAATTTCACATATAAATATTCCAGGTGGAACAAAAAACATGCGAAGAAGTGGTGGGTGTGCAGCTCATATACCCTTGGGTGTCGAGCAACCGCTATCACTATAGAAAACAAAGTACTTAATATTCGTGGATATCATACTCATGCAGTCCCTAAATATCGAATTTCCCCCCATGGAAAATACTGTAAATTATAAACAATATTATTAGTACTATGTCATATTCATTTCCTATTTTTAAGTGTAACAACCGTTGAAATGTGTCATTTTTAGTTGTTTCCATTTTTATGTTTTATTGTTCATATTTATTAATTACACTAATATCAAATTAAAGATTCTATTAGAAGTTTCATGCGGTTGTCTTCGAATTACTCTCGAAACTCAATTAACTATTGGGCATATTAAAGTAAACCTTTCAAGTTTAATTCCTGATAGAATTGAACACTTTTTTTCACTGAAAACCCACAATCAGTATTCATTCGGAGTTGTTCTTCATTGTTTTCCAAACTAAAGTGTTAAAGGGATTTAGAAACTTAGTCTGAATCCAAATGTGCAAAATCTCGAAGAATTGTTGTATTGCCACAAATAATCCATATTATACGAATAAATTAAAGAGTTGGCGAAACAATAGTTGGTCGTAGAGGAAATGGATAATCAAGACGACCTTGAAGAGGGTTTTTTAAAAAAGACCTTAACCTTAAATTGTTGTCTGAATGCTTGGTAAAGTTTCTCATCCATTAAGGATTCATTCTAAAAAAACCCGACTATGAGAGAAACTTTTTTGTGAAGAGAAATATTTTAAATGCCCTAGATTGTTATATCGAAATGCATGAACAAAAAATTAAAAGAAAATGCAGGTGACACTGATCATTTATGATAAATCCTTTGAGTTCGAATGGAAAATGAAGATTTATAAAAGTATTGTATTTTTTTCGTTATAATTAAAAACATTTTTAAATAATAAGCTTTTTTTCGTAATGTGAAAACGTATCCCCAACCCTTCTATGGTATTACCTCTAACATTTTTTTATTTATTATCGAACTAAAATCTTGAAACGCACGTTTTTCGTTAAAGGAAGTGTTTCTGTATTTATTATTTTACTAGAAAAACTAAAACGTTAGTACCGAAATACGAAAAGATGTATTTAAATTGTAACTAGGTATATTCATATCATCTATCGATATATTTTCCTACTTATGAAAATAGGGTCTTTTGTTTCCACAGTTATTTTCATTCCGTCCCGCTCGAAGGGTAGACTGTTAATGGCGAATCTCTACACATATCGCAAAAAAATCCACAGTGACGTCAACAAGAAGACGTGGTGGACCTGCACAAATACAGCATGTTCTGCCACAGCAACGACTACAGATGATAGACTAACTGGTGTTCGTGGAACACACATTCATGATCCTCCCAAATATTACATATCGAAAACGGGAGTTTATATTAAAATTTAATAATACATATTTAATACTCCAAAACTTCACAAAAGATTCCGTACATAAAATCTGTTCCAAAAAGTATCGATTGGTGAAAATTTGATTTATATTTATTAAAACGATCGATATTATCACATATGTTTACGTAGGGATTTCAATGTCCGTATTTCGGTATTGAAGATGAAGCGAAATCGATTTGTAAATGTAATTGGTTTTTGATTAATAATATGAACGTTATGAACTGCAGTATTTATAAGCAGCCACTTCCTATTCTGGGCTTCTTTGGCTTCACAGCTAAATATTTTCCTTGAAAGTAAGTGCATTGACATACCGATCATTTATCAGACCGACTCATTTTTCAGCCTTGCGTTCAGTAAGCCAAAAGTATCACCGGTATTTATTATTTTTGTTCTCAATTTCATATACCAGTGTAGATATATTCAACATTTTTAATACATATGAAATACCAGTATTAATATATCTGTGCGATATTACAATCCCTATATGCTCTTTGCTCTATATGCTATTACTCTTTGTTTTGTAATTAATTACTAGTTATGTCTTTTTGAAATGGAAATATAATTATTTTAAAAACACAGTCTTTTCCTTCATATACATATTATGTACCCGCTTGCAAATTTCATTTAATTTCCTATTAATCCTTAAAATACATGGGATTTTCAATAGACTAACCAAGTTTTGGCATTTCGTTAATATTTGCCCAATATTACACCGATTATATTATAATGTATAATGATGTACAATAAAAAATACTAATCTATTTTAATATAAATCAACAAACGTAATTAAGGTTACCAACAAAGAACAAGTCGAAAAGAAGCACATTTTATAACATAAATAAATCTATATTCCTGTCTTTCTCGGCTTGTAATCATAATCAATACAATTAATATTAACTATAATAATTGAAAATAAAAATTTTCGAGAATTGTATTTTATGGTTTAAATTTATCAAGTGTGTATGAAGTTTAATAAATCTAAATTTATCGCTTTTATTGTGTTAACTCTCAACTCTTGGTGAGAAAACATTATATTTATAAAAATAAAATACAATTTCATCACACAATAAAAATTGTTCTGTTCCTAAATATTACTAAGTAACCAAAGCATTCATGGTTACAATAATTTACCTTTCTATAATTAAATATGCATGTGTCTAACCCCTCCCTGCATGCAGTAGAAAGAAAAAATTCCACCCTTCATTTTGTCAAATTGCATAAAAATCTTACATTATAGTTACTCAAAAGATGCTTCTAAAAGAGGCAAAAAACGTTTCACAACCTCCCTAGTGAAATGAAAAAGTGATCAATTTTATTTTACATTCAAATGAATTTCCACAAAGTAGACTATACACCGTATAACTTTGAACTTTTTACTACACTGATACGCTTTTTGTATAGTATACAGATCGTGTCAGGTGACAGTGTATTAGTATGGATGGTACCTGTGATCCTAGAGCAGTGTATGGATCCCGTGATATTAAATCCTAGATTAAATAACCACAAGAAAGCAAGCAAAAATTTGGCATCAAAACAAAATTCTGATTCAGCTTAAACACAATTCCACTACTATATCCGTTCAGACCGAATCCAATCCATGCAAGATGGATAAAGCTGTATGGATATATCAGTCAATGTTATCGTGGCTTACAAATTAGATATCGATACGTTTTATTACGCAAATTTCATTATGTATAAATAAATAAACATTAGTTATTATTTTACTAATCACATCTGTTGTTTTTTTAGGTACTTGCTATATACCACTTCGAACTGGAGGGCGTTTGCTTATGGTAAACCAATTCACATTCAGAAAATCATGCTCTAATCCTGGCAAAGATAAAATCTGGTGGAAGTGCAGCTCCTACAAAGCCAAAAAGTGCACAGCTGGTGTAATCACGCAAGAGGATATTATAATTCAGCTAACTGAAAATCACAACCATAATTCGCCTAGCTATTATTGCTCTGAAGACGGTGAACTCGTAAAAATCTAATACTCACCGAAAGCATGATACTATAGTGAAGTTCGCAGATTCTTTTCAGTTATGATACGCATCGATTTTTGTTTGTTGGTATGTTCGTTTTAAATGATTTTTAATGTGTTTAGTATAATTATAATAATATGTTTGTATGAGTTCTTTTCTTACACATCATAAAATTATTCAAGTAACTTTAATATGGTTAGCCCTTTACTATGCTAGGAGATAATATACTCTTCCCAATCGAATTGCGTTTGCTTTATCAGGTTAGGTGCTTTGAAATTCGCTAGATGTCATTCTCAAATTAATGTGAATTTTAAGCATCCTTTTTTATTTTTATGCCTTTCATAAGAACAAAAATCATTTCTAAGAATAATTTTATTATTATTTAGTTTAATCCGGCCTGGTTAGGGTTTAGAAATCTTTTATAATATTTTTTTGCATTTAGAAGTAATTTAAAACAATAAACCGTATTTATTTTTAATTAAAATATTTTTAAAACAATGTTACACAAAACTGCTACATTATCTATTAATCATTGATTATACAACCATAAAAATAAAAAAAATGCATAATTTTCAGTAATTTAAGATGTTAATATAGAACATTTAAATCATATCTTACTAATTCTACTAAATTAAAATTGTTAGTTGCGAGAATTGTCATGTTATAATTACTAATTTTGTATACTTCTAAATCTTTTCTCACTATATTATGTCAGTTCGAATTTATTCGTGTACAATGCCTGAAGATACCGTTACAGTGAAATCCGGATCGTCAGTCACAAAACATAATTATGCAAGTGTACCTACACAATTAAAGCGATTAAAATTTTATATTTGATCATAAATTTGTATTTTTTTCTCTTGAAACATATTTATATTATGCGCAACACTAAAATTGTTTATGGGAGGGTTTCAATCATATATTGCAAAATAAACAGGGAGTCCTGCTAAATAAATGCCAATTCAATATATATATTTATAAAAAATTATTTTTATAAAAAAAAATTGTCATCGTAAACATTGAATGGCTATTGCATTCTTAACCTTTAATTTTTTCATGAAATTATACTTGTTATTAAAATAATATAACTTAAAATAAAAAATAAAGTATATTCAAAGGTTTTATGGCCTAGAATTATGTTTTCTAACAATGTTGAAAAAAATACATAAAAAATAATTACTCTTCTTTGTTATACTGGAATAAACATTAATTATTACAAATAAAAACTGCATCATAAATCTGTTTTATACTAAGTTATACTTACTCTCGTTTACCAGTACTAAGCTATTATAGTTGAAAATATCAATCATCTTTGAAAACCCTGAAATTACTATTTCATAATGATTATCGTTAGGCTTAAACTAGAAGGTTGTGAACCTTTTTTGACTTACAGGCAGCCTTTCTTTTTTAACAACCAGGCTGCAAACGCGGTTGGTGTCAGTTGTCGTCGTCTGCCTTGAGCAATCGATTGTTATATATTTTTTCTCGTAACATATTCTTTGACAATTTATATGTATGCTTATATTATTTGAATTCAATACGACAAAACATTTAAGATTGTATTGTAATAAATTTTAATGCATTAAAATACAATTTGAATTAATTTTGATGTTTTCTTACCCATCAAAGTAATATTGACGAGTATAAAAATACTCGAAATACAGGTAACTCTCGTACATTGCGACCCCGGCAAGTGCGGGTTCGTTACATTGCGGTCGATTTTTAATATAGAAAAAAAAAGCATTTGCTTGTCACTTATCACTTACCAGAATTATTACAATGTGTAATGTAATAAAACTATGCGCAAATAAGACAAAAATAACTTAGAGCATTTTTCGCACAGCATAAAAGTACAACATACATACAAACGACATTTAATAATAATTGATAAAGCCCTTCCTCTTTACGATCAATCCATGGAGTTTTAGAAGAAAACCACAAAGATTAAGAGCAAGTGAATGCTGTAAATCGTGATTGTATCTTCAATTTAAGACATCGACGGAGGGTGCTTGATGGAATTTCAATATCAAATTTGGATTATTGAGATTTTGTACACCTCCATGTATTTTGTCACTAACGACCCGGGTTTCGACTGACAGTTCGAGTCCATTCGTGTGCTCGAATGCCTGAAGATGCCGAAAGGCGAAACCCGGGTCGTTAGTGACAAAATACATGGAAGTGTACAAAATCTCAATAATCCAAATTTGGATATCTTCAAACTGTACAAATAAGCGCAGGCAAGCCAAGCAGAGTAATATAGATTCTTTTTTAAAATACCGAAACAAAATGAATATTATTTTTCATTGTTTGCACAATTGTAATATCTTTTTTTTATTATTATATTAAGTTTATCGATCATGTGTCGTTTCCTATTTTAATAAATTTCATTAATCAAATTATACTAATAATAACAATTAAACCAGGGCCTCGTTGATTAGTTTTAACGCGTGCCGGCCGACGATTCGATATGCGCTTTATCACATCCCAACCGAACTTACGGAAATGAATTATGACTGATATTTTACCCTTAAAAGAACACATTCAGAAAATCTCTATTATTATGTAAATCAGCTTTCAGCTTTATCGGACACCCCCTCGCCAACATTAATTGTCCTTGGCAACGAGGAATATTTACGGTAAATATACGAAGCCGGTAGAATTGTTCCGTATTTTACCGTTCTTTATACAGTCTATGTGCATAGTCATAATGTCTCTATTAGATCGGTTTAGAATAGATTTAAATAGAACACTCTTTATATGTCAATTATAACCAGATGGAATTATTTTTTTTCAATATAATATTTTTTATATACAAACTAATAATTATAATACTAATGTACATTATTTTCTTTAGTTACAGAAGCTATATTTATTCCTCTACGCTCTGGAAGCCAGTTATTAATGGCCCACAGATATACGTTCAAGAAATACAGTGAAAGTAAAAAAAGCAATCAAAGTCGCTGGAGATGCAGCTCAAATGACAGTTCAAAGTGCCCTTGTACAGCTATAACAAAAGGCAACATGGTCATAAGCGTTTCGGATACTCACACCCATCGTCCACCTCGCTATATTCAAGCACCTAATGGAGAGTACATTAAATTTTAACTGTATATGATTCGTATTAGAAACCGTAGAATAAAATGCATTTATACTTGGAATTAAACAGATTGCAACGAAAAAGCGCTGCAGGCGAAATTATTTTCTTAACCAGTAATTTACGAAAATCATAATAGAATAATTTTGTTCCGAAAACGTCATATACACGCCTTTCTTCTGAATTGCATGATAAATAAACTATTTTTCTAAAAGGGGATATATTATTTAATATAATAGGATATTGCATTAAAGCTAACGGAAAAGGTGGAATTTCTGTGACAGTGACACTTTTACAAACATTTGACTAATGTCTAATAAATAAAATCTCACTTAATTTTGAAAACTGATTGAGATATTCCTTCTACTACTTTATTCCAAATACCTTCTGCTGTACAGAGCTGTTAAATTATCTCAGTTCATCCCAACTAAAACGCACTAATAATTAATTTTCAAAACAATATTAAAGATGAAAGAAAAGTTGTAACTTGAAACAATCATCCTTTTTTATCCAATAATTGCATCATTTTTTTATAACAATACTTTGAAATTTTAAAATTCATATAACAAGCACAAGACGCTAATCTTCAATAATTAATCGATAGGTTATTTTTAATATTCAACTAGTTTATGTTTGGGTGATGGATACAATATTCATTAATAAGAAAAATGTTCAATATTAGGTTAAAATTCAACATGTGTGTATGTCTTTCTTTACTCCTGTTTTATACACTACTATTATTATACTGCCGTTACAACAAACAATACGGCTAAATAAAATTAATACTACAGGGCAATCAGAGACTGTGATTACAATCTCAGTATTGCGGTTAACCAATTCAATCAATAACAAATTATAAAACAAAAATACTGAGGCTTATATTCCTTTACTAGACAATGCATTTGGCAATAACTGTCTCTTTACTTCTACTGTTAATGTATGGAGACGTAGTTTTTACTTGGTTCGATTGACGTTAAATCCGCGTCATAGAAGGGTTTGAGTGGATCTTCTTACGTCGTCAGTTAATAACAAAAATGGGACTGCTTATTAAGTAAGAGTAGTCAATTTATATGTATAAGTGAGTTAGAATTACGAATGAACATTATAACTATAAAAAAAGCCTCATCAAAGCTTAATATTTTCGCGTCCAAGGTTCAGGTATTTTGATTTACTTTATAATGTGCCAATAATAATCCTTTCGGTGTTCAGCCAGAATACCCTCAAGTTTCAATTAATTTAAGTGATAAACCTTATTATAATTAGATAAAATATTAATAGTTGTTATTGTTGTTTTAATTTGGTGTCAGGATTTTAAAAAAATTCAGTATTAAAGACTCGTTTTTGTATTGGATAATAAAAATTTCTCATTTTTGAATTATCTAAATCATGCCCGGTTAAACGGTCCGCGGGCCTCTATGCGATCAATCAATAATTATTTTGAGAATCGCTTATGTTTTATGTTGAACTTAATTTTTCACGATACTAAATAATGTATATCTAAAAATAGTATTTTACTGACGATTTGAATTTTAAATGTGGCCCTTCATCCAAATAATTTGCCAAGGCCTCTTCTAATTGGTGCTTAAATTATATAAAACAGTATAATACCTAACAATATCATTGATTATTAATTGCTGTAAAATTTATTCTTTAATAAATAAGACCTTCTTTCTCAAAATACTTGTTATTTTTATATAATATAAACTGACAGAATGGAACTTTGCCTTATTAAATGTTTTTTTATGATAATAAAATATGTTATATTATTATACAAATATTACAAATAATTTGGCAACCATAGCCATCAAATGGTTCGAGCTCAAATCCTGACAAAGTATATACTTTATATATATATTTATTTATAATTTCTCATTTAAGATTATTAGCGTCGAGTATCTATGATTTCTTTTCTCCTCGATCTCTATTGACTTAAAAAATATCATAAAGGTGATCGAATATAATAAAAAAAAACTTGCTCATTTACAACTATTAGCTGTAATGCCAAATGCATTTTTTATCTCATATTATTTTATAACTTCTATATTAAGTGATTCTTTGAAATCTTTTTGAAAAAAACTTATCTCGTACAAATTCCACAATTTTATCAAATGATCGGCACCTATTCTCTCATTGCGAGAATTTTCATCTGTTGAAATCCTGATGGTTAAAATTGTGGAATTTGTACAAAACAATTGTTTTTTATTGTTTAAAAAAATATATAATTCCTTTCCATCAAGAATTGATACCATACAACCAATTAAAATCATTTACTCACTATTTGCCTGACGAAAAAGTTTTATGCAACGCATTTTCTTGTGTTGAAACAAAAATAAACAAATTTTAAGGAATTTTTTTTATGCTGTAATATTTTTTATTACTTCTATTTTAATATTGCTGTATTATTTCCAGTGTCACGCTTACCATCTCGTTCGGGTGGGTATATGATGTTGATCAACGGCTATACTTTTCGGAAAAACTCTACGAATCGTCAGAAGGACAAAATATGGTGGATTTGTCGTACACGATCGTGTCCTTCTAAAGCAGTCACGGCCTTTGATATGTTGATTAGTCTTCAAGAGATTCACAACCATGCTGTTTCACGATAAAACCCCACTAATATTGAACTTTTGTTTTTGTTATAATATCAGCCAATGGTTACTAAGTTAAAAGCAAACGAGATGTTCTTTAGAAATAGAAGATGTTGTTCAAACTGTAAAATATACCGAATTAGCCCGAATGTAACTCCATCTGTTTATTCGGGCAGGGCATTAAGTAAAAATTCAAATACAAGATAAAAGTTGTTTTTTCAATCAATACCTACTCTTTTGTCTGACAATTCAAAGCTTATATAGTATTTTATTCAAATATCTCTATCGACGGAAAATTGATGTTTTGTTTGTCACGTGAACAACAACTCATTTTGACATAAACGAGGAGTGCAGAAATACGATAAATCCAAATGATGACAAGAAGGAAACCGTATCCTACATCTTTACCCAAACGCACCAGACAGGTCTTGCTTGCACCAGAGAGGCAGGCAGTTTTTACACAGGGCATTGTATACATTTTTATACTACGTATTTTTTTTCACTAGACCCAGAATAAAACGCAAATACTTATATAAAAATATATACATTAGGTACAAAAACGTTAGGTTATTTTTGGACGTAAATTAGACTTAGCATCTTCATAGCGAAAATAATGTTTTTTTCTATTCGCTTTATGCAGGTTCATAAGATTGGTACACGGTAAAATGAGGTACCAAAGTTATCTGACCTCATTCGTGTTTTGCGATATCGGCTATGTTTATTACGAACACTACCAACCTAATAAACATAAAAATTGTATAGAACAAATAGAATTATGTTACACGTGTAGGTGTTAAACTTACTGTCCATCCACTTTGAGAGACTGGATACTTTTAAAACGTGAGAATACCCATCGAAAAATTTGATTGTAAAAACACAAAAATACAAACAAAAAATGATTACATAGATTTAGATTAGTATTTAGTCGAAGTCGCCATTAGAAAAATATATTTACCATCAATTTCTTGCTCATTTGTTCGCTTTATTCTACAGACAGTCAACTGTATTTTTTAAATTAATTCACATCAGCATTATAATCATCGCTACTCTAAGTAGTTAACCACAAGTATTTTTCAATCATATGAGACATTTTTCTTATTCCAGATTCTCCTGCATTCATATTGAGTTCTAGGGGTAAAAAATCACTCGTGCTCAATAAGTTTCTTTTCACCGAACATTTACGAAACACGCAGGGTGTTACCAGATTCCGGTGTAATAATCACTACAGAGGATGTCGAGCGAGTGTGTTCTGTATCGAAGAAAACATTATTAAGATAAAGGGTATCCACAACCATACAAGAAAAAAATGTTATTTTGTCTAAAAATCTTATTGTATGTCTGTCTTATACCTTGCAATGTAAAGTCACATTACGCATTGCTAAAAGTAAAATATTAATTTCTTGTCTTATTCAAAGTGTTTTTTTTTAGTGTACTCGTTTTTACGATTTTTGTAAACGTCATCTGACAATCAATATACATTTCTGATGGGATACGGTATGGTTACTTAGAGAAAATTCATTTTCAATATATGTACTCTAAAAATGATTGAAAATCGCTTTTCGCCTTGTTGAGAATAATTTTCAAACCTCGTTACAAGACAAACGACATATTTTTCAAATATGCTTGAAATATTCGGCATACAAGTATGTGTTTTAAAACCTGCTAAAACTATTTGCGGACCGGCCGATAAATTTTCTGGATCGGCACCGGTCCGCCCACTACAGGTTGGCGAACACTGGCTTAAAGCATCAAATTGAAAATGCTGTATGTATATATCTAGGCATGTATCGTATAGGCCAGCTAGGTCGTATGTATATGTTGACGTTACTTTAGTGTGATTTTTTCTTCTCTGTAGTTCTGATTTTTTTATGGGGTGTCTCAAATATCGCATACCACGGGCCTAATATCTTCTCTGAGAGCCCTTGGGTAGATGCGAAAAGGCCTGTCTCTCGATACCCATGTTGTTAACTTCTCGATGATAATGATAACCGGTAAAATTACCGGTGATGCATTTTAATCATTCACTGGTTATAACAGTCGTTTAGTATCGTTATAAATTCCGATTGAATCCTACTGACCATTGTAAAAACTCTTTGATATTTTAGGTTATTACTTCGGGTTGACGAGTCACGGTAAGAAATTGCTCAATTATGGCGGTTTCAACTTCGTAGAACATACAGTCAACCAGCGTGGTGTTTTTCGTTTCAAATGCATGAAGCAGCCGAGAGGATGCCGGGCAGTTGTATTCGTCATGGATGAAACTGTTATCAGAGCGCACGTGGACCACACTAATCATAATCTCTTTAATGATGTTTTTTAAAATACCTTTTTTTATTTTAACCTTGATTAATTTGTAAAGTTTGAAATGGTTTTTTGCATACATATAGAAAGAGGTTTGCCATCGCTACAATGTAAAATGCCTCTGATTTTTTCAAATACATTTTTTTTATTGAAAAAAATGTTGCTATCTGCTCTGTTGTATTGATGTCATGTCTGTAGTCAGTTTTGAGGATTCAATTTAATGCTTTTACCACATTTATCGGTATTTATAAAATACTGATGGAATAGTCTTAGTATAATTACAATATTTCCGGAAGTAAATTTTATTTAAAATCTTTAATTATTTATCATCCGTTATGTCCTCTCCATAATGTTCATACCATTTTGTTCGTTCACCTTTAAGTCTTTCAGTTCAAATAAGGATCTTCTTTGTGTATGAGTTTCTAAAAATTGCAATTACCCTTATTTTAGATTATTTCTTTGGTTGGACGAACCGCGGTAAAAAATTGCTGAATTACGGTGGATACAATTTCGTGGAACACAAAACCAACCAAGGTGGCGTGATTCGTTTTAAATGCACAAGACAACAGAAAGGATGTAGGGCAGTTGCCTTTGTTCTGGATGAAACTGTTATCAAAATACAGACGGACCATACCATGCACACCTGATGGAACAACTAATTTATTTGGATAATGACAACACACATTCACAGCCCAGAAACTACGGCGACCACGTGGGCTATTTTTGTGAGACGAGAATAAAAATAGAAAACATAATACAATAGTTTTTATTTGTGTCGCAATGAGCATTAAAAGTTTGAGAATGTATTAATTTACTACACGACAATATTTTTTTAATGTTCTGGTCGCGACAAAATTATCCTTTATGTAATACAGTATATTGTCAGAACACAAATACTGAAGAAGGAAAACGAAATGCGACTTTATCACCAAATTATTTTATTTTATTTTTCATGCTTAGAACAACTTTGAATTGTAAGACTGAGCCGTCTTATAATATACCATATACGAATAAAATTATACCTATGACGTTACAAAATGTATAAAAAAATCTTAGATGATTCTAAAAAAATCCAATATGGTAATTTTATTATGCATAAAAATTCACTGAAATCCCTAGCGGTCGTATTCCCAGATCTATTATGCATTTAGGTAGATCAAGAAAGTAGACATATGATCGTTCCTATATAGATCGTTTTTCCACACTGATCGTTTTACATTGTATCTAGTTTGCCGTGTTTTCCATTGTAGTGAGATACGTTTTGTGTACAGACCCATTTTCTTGATAATTGTGCCGAATTAAATTAAATCAATTTCAGTAGTTAGTTATTTCATTTTATCCCTTGTCCTGCATTCATCGTTTGATTCTTGTTATCCTTTAAAAAGTGAAATATCTTATTTCTTTGACACCCCTTCTTTGTTTCGTGTTACAGAATACCACTTTGGATACACAAATCGTGGTAAAAAAAAGTTGACCTTGGGTGGATTTAATTTTGTGGAGCAAAAAATTAATCTAGCTGGAATGATTAGGTTCAGGTGTGTGAAGCAGTACAAAGGTTGCCGAGCAGTCGTTTTTGTGCTAGACGACATCGTCGTTAAATCATACGGAGAACACAATCACGATACTGAAGGATGGTGACCAACAAAATAAAACCTGATTCGTGAAAAAAAACTTAACCACATCCATCCCCTACTCGGAGCATATTGCCATCAACCTGTTACTCCGAGATTCTCTGTCCCCTGCCAGTCTTCTTGTTTCCTCCCAGGTCATGCATCCAGCGTCCCGTAGCTCCGCCAAGTACATCCTATGGATGGTCATCAGCGGCCTTCCAGGACGACGGAATCCATCCGGTTGATAGATGAGACAGACAGGATTCCGGCTACCCTGGGGCATCCGCATCACGTGTCCAAGCCGAGTCCATCGTTGCTTTTTCAAAATTAAAATAAATACACTACTTAAATCGCTCTGTATTACACCATTTCTATGGAGTAAATCCGGTTGAATCAGAAACGTAAAGCTTATTTTAAAAAAATACTGTGTGTGTCTCAGGAGCAACTTGGTTATGAAAAGATTGTAAGCTAACGCCAAAATTACCTGTTACTTTTTTTTAAACATTTCCGCTCTTTATGTGGAGCCTAGAAAATTGTGTAAGGAAAGCACTATAAGTTATGTAATGGCTCTCCCTACGTCGTGTTTTAACGATCGGAAGAAATTCATACATTACATTGCCATGGATACCAATTCATAAGTCAGTTAAAAAATCAGTCTATGATATCTATTCAGGGATTTAAACTGTCGACCGTCCTAGTTCTGCTTAACCTATCCTTCAATCCTTCACCTCTCAGGAAAAGGAGGATAAGCGACTTACTTACAATTAGTTCCCGCCAAAAATTTCATTTTGTGTGTTTAAAATAAAAATGTGTGACATATATAATACTTTTTTGTAAAGCAAACAAAACATTTCACAGTCTGTACGATTTAAATTCGTTTTCGCCTGGCGAGATGGCTTTACAATCAAAGAAAATACAAGTTATCTTACAGTATGTACAACATATGTATTAGGTTTATAAAATCGTAGTAACTGGGTAGAAAAATTGTCAGAACTGATGACACGTATTTTATTCCACTTCATAGGAGAGTGGTTCTCGACCCTAATGGGTGATTCAAGCTTTCTATGACTTTTTTAAATATACTTACTTATGAAGCTACTTTGAGTTCCAACCAGATATCAAATATTTATTTTCGCAGCAGCTTCCAGTTCCCTGGGTTCCTTCCAGCAAACAGTTCCCTGAGTTGAACCGATGGAAATTCATTAAAACTTGATTATTTGTATATGAATATGCATGAAGTATAAATAAAAAGAAAAATTTTATTACATGATTTTTACAAACCTTTCCACTTCTAAAAAATACTTACATCGTTTACAAATTTAGTAATCATTCAAGAATTAAATGATGACCCTGTCCTAAAATATAAGCCTCGCATCTCCACAATCTGATATAAAACATAATTTATTTATTTTGAAATTTTATATCACAACTTCTAAATTATAATCATTCACATGCAAGTTAAATAACCACGTGGCCTTAAATGTACGTTCGACATAATTGCTATTTTACGTCACAGACAATTTCATCTGGAAATTGAAATTATTTTTGTTTATGTAAGTTAAAAAATACATATATAATGATACGAATTGGTACGGTTGCGGATTGCTTACTTTTTTCAATAAGTTCATTTAGTGATTGCAGGCATAAGCAACCTAGTTCCTAGTTCTGCGGCCAAATTATCATACTGCTTCCGAGACGAGATGTATTGTGTTTCATTCTGAAAAACTGTCAATTGTTGAAACACATTTTTGGTACTAATTCCACAATTTCATAAAATGATCAGGACTGGTTCAGCATTTTGCAACAGACTCACTCCGTTGGGGTGGTTCAGGGCTTGACCAAAAGTGGTAGAGAGTTTAAGAGGGCCAAATATTCCGTATTTCGTATGAACCACAAGTTAATATTTTTCCATCACATGTGTCAAAATTGTGGATTGTTATTACAATCAAGTTTTTATTTTAGCCGTATACATACCGTCCAAATTTGGTGGCCGACTCCTCGTGACGGACGGATACACTTTCTGCAGACACTGCGCCAGGGGAGGTAGAATCCGCTGGCAATGCTGTGCAGCAGTTTCCAAGAACTGCAACGCCAGCGTCATCACGATCGAGGATAAAATAGTCTCCAAAAAGAACACGCACAACCATAGTCCACCCATGTACTACCGCACGGCTGAAGGGAAATTTATCAAAGCATACAAAAGAAGTCTGGATTAAGGATTTTAATACCGGAAGAATATGTTAGTACCGGTTTCTCGGTATTTTATATTAAAAATCTAGATTGAAAATATCAATACCGGAACCTATTACAAAAATAGATAAAAAAATAGTTATTTATTGTCTCTTTGAATTAAAATATGACATTAAAAATACTGGAATCTGTCAATCTCGAACGGATCTCGAGCAAATATATCTAACTGTTGAAAAACACTGAGATAAAACTTTGTTGAATAAATAGTAATTGTAAATAAATCTATATGGGTATTATATAGTACTGTAATACAGGATTTCCGTTTTCAAAACCATATTCATTTTAAGGCTATATTCTTCACATTGGGAGTGGACATGGTTTAAATAAACTCCAACCAATCTTCCATCTTATATATTATGCAGCCGACAGGCTCAATGTACCGGATTATTGATTTATTATGCACGATTTACACGTGTGGTTTCACGTATTAAAAAGAACAAATAACGGTATTTTGGAGAATAAATGAATTATCACAAAATACATACTTTTTGTTTTTGGAATAATTTTTACTGATTTGTACATTTATGTGATTTCCCATAACCCCAAATATTCTTAAAGAATATCAATTTACATAAAGTCAAGGAAAATTTCAACAGTAAATAAACGCCCGTGCCCAATGTCTTCATCAATTGAAAAAATCTACACCTAACATTCCCCTAGTATTGACTGTTAAATTCTAAGAGCGCTAAGAGGAGCTCTTACCTCTACGCGACAAAGTCTAACTGATTTGACGTTGAGTGCATTGAAATGATTGTTATATAGTACCAACCTTTCATGTTTAAAAAAATCTTTTACAATGTTTATATTTCAAAATACAGGTTTAGTATGATGATAAAGTAATATATTTACACTCTATGTACATATTATGCTGTTCTATGCATTACTGTTCTAAATGACTTTTCATCCTGAGTCATGTATTTGTGAATAACTGAACACATATGCTAACAAGCAATCGTCGTTTTATCTCAAATATGTATATCGAAAATGACAGTTTTGAGTAAACTGATTTTGAATACTTCTATTCTCATCAGAATGTTTCTTGAAACGTATTTCATCCTATTTATTCATATGACATTGAAGGAGGCTGTAAATATGCAGTATTTTTATCAATATTTAAAAAAAAAACACTTTAAACCATACATTAACAGCGCAATGCTTCACTTGGGTAGGCTGAGTGACAGCTGACTAAGCTGTAATGGCCGACAAATGCAAGCACGCTATTGGCTGATTTAGAAGTTGTTCAATTATGATACATTTTTTATTGTATTTTGAAATTTAATTGCATTGAAACTACGAGAATTCGAGCAACTATAAAAAAATGCAGCTCTGCTCTTGTAAATACTACAACGATATCTCGTTTTTCTCAAAACTGGATTTGAGCTTGTTTGATTCCAAACTCCTCATATATAATAACTGTCGAACTTTGAATGCATTCGAATCGTGTTATATGAATCAAACTAAAATTCATTTCTATATTTGCATACTACCGGATCCGTGGTCAAGGGGCCAACGTTTTTGGCTTCAGTTGCCGTGCTCGCGGGCTCGAATCCAAGTACGGACTGAGAAGACCCGAATCGAAGAGAGGCGAGTGGCTGGTTATCGACGTCCTGGAAGGGCTAGGATCTCAAACAAACACCATTTCAAATCCGGTTCAACTCTTATTTATTTTAATCGAAGATGCAGTGGTTTAAAATACACAAAAATATTCTTAACACATAAAATTGAGTCTACATTTACTTAACACATGAATTCACTTTTAAGTTATAATGTAAGCGACACGACAAACGATTTAAAATTAAGTCCAATTACAAAACAAACACAAATAATCCACAACGTCAACGGTGCCGGCCACGCTGGCCGGCGCTCTCCCTCGCTCGAAGACTGGAAAACGACTCTGGTAAAATCAGAAATCGGACTCCCGCACGTCGGAGCCACCCCTTTCCGTCAAAAATGGACTCGTCTTGCGAACGTGCCCGCAAGCGATGGCGATCGCCCTTCACGACAGAGTTGGGTCAATTACTCCGAATCATTGTCACTAACGCTGTCCGTTTTCAGTTATGGACCCTAATAAAACCTAAACTTAACAAAAAAACCAGAGTGTGTCAGTACATTTACCTAAATTGTTTTTTAATCGATTTATGGATCTCTGTTCGAAGACATGGATGTCTGTAATGTCTTAAATTTCCTCCCACCGATTCGATCCAAAAAACGAAGCGATTAGATAACCACTAGTCTTATCCTAGCTATAATCTTCTATCCCAACTGAGTAACAAACAGTTCTCCCTGTCTATAAACACCATTAGGAGTGCATATAATTCACGATGAGAGCGAACATGGTAAAAAATATTTACATATTTGCATGTCTGCCCTTTGCTATATATTTAAATTGAATGTTATATTTTGCAAGATAATCAATAGAAAAATTTTGTAAGAACAACTAGTTAGAAACACGATTCTTTTCAACATAACGTTTTTTGATAAAATGCAGACGTCATTGGGTATAAGATTGTCTCGTATGGTTTTTATTGCATATTTCTTGGTATGTACCACTTAAAAATATTTACTTATTATATAAATAAGTAAATAATGTTAACTAAATATATTATCGCACTTTTTAATGTTATTTTATCGAAAGTTAGTGATTTATGATAGTATCGTGATATGAAGAGTGTTGAAAAACTCATTTGACAAAATAAATTTAATATATTATTTTCATTTGTGATTTTTCTCACTACAGTTTTCTATTTAATAATAGAAAATGAGTGCACTTCGTTTATGTTATTATCGTGTGTGCGTTTTTCACGTTGTGCTTCCTGTATCCTTTAATTAACTAATAAAGTTGTACCGTAAAAGAAACAACTGAATTCGCGTAGCAAAAATTTTTTTTACTTCTTTATTGAAATGATTGTGTACTTCAGATTTACTTGTCGCTATAGGACAGTGGTTTCTTGGATTCTGTGATATTGCAATTATTGACATTCTATTATTAAATCAATGACGAGCTTCCCGCTTTTTAAAAAAGTGTTCTTTAAAAAAAATGAATTTTTGAACAATTTCGTTCATCGTAAAACCGCATTAAACCATTTCTAACAGTTAAGCGTGTTATTGGCATGCTACATAATAATTCATTCTGTCACACAGTTTAAGTAAAATTAACACTGTCACACAAAGTAATTTTTATCACACTAATTAAGAAATAATAGTAATAAAATAAATGTAAAACAAAAGGCTTGCGTTGTACGCATGGCTACAATGAACGGACCCACACATCAATAGCGTTGTTCGCACGAATTCATATAATAAACAATAGCCTCCAAAGAAATGGTAACAACTGAAAGAAATATCCATGCGAATGTTTAGTCCTCATATATTATCATCCACGAATAATTCATTGTTGGGCCTGCAGGGTGGGAAGAAAATAAAATTTGTGAGTTAAATAAAAGTTATTATACATATGGATTTAATATACCACTTGAAAGTAAAACAATACGCCGCAGGCTGATTGTTTTCATCGGACGACTCATTTCCATCCACTTATTCTTTCAGACATCTCGATAATGAGTTCTTTTTATCTCTAGCAGGACGCATTAGCTATTGTTTTTTTATGTTCAACACTATCGTTTGCAGGGTTGTCCAAAAGTTTGATTTTTTACATGACTCCTCGTATAGCCTGTAAAGAGATTTAAAGTGTTCGCATCTAACATATTTGCCTGCCTTTCTGAATATTCGAAGAACGAAAGCAAATACGATACGAAAATACGAATACAAGCTTCAAGGATGAGGCTGATTGAATTTCGCAATGTATATGATTATTTATTGTACAGTTATCAAATAATATATGTTACTCTCCGAATTCCACCAGGAACACAAAAAAGTTAATTCATATGAATATTCTTATATCAACTGCATTCGTACATGCTAATTGAACTTATTGATAGCATTAACTTTAACGGCATTATTTTCTTTTTAGCGGAGTTTATAAGCCTTTCTACCGGAAGAATATTACTGATGGTGGACAAGTACGCATTTTCGGCCATGACAGCGAAACTATCCGGAAACAAAACTAGATGGCGGTGCACGAACAGCTCACACAACAAATGCCGGGCCTTTGTGTGGACCATCGGCGAAGATATCGTCAAAATATGTAACGATCACCCTCATGAACCGCCAATTTATACTAAGTCGGAAACCGGAGTGTACCGTCCAGTGAAAAGAAAGCGGACCATTACTCCGAAAGTTCCACCTCCTCTTCCTCCTATCGCTCCTCCTATCCCACCTCCTATCGCTTCTCCGCTCCCTCCTCCTCCTCCACCGACACCTGAGACAACCAATCCAGTCACATAGGCATAAATACAATATCATCTCTTCGTACTAATGTTACCATATTTTTCTTGAAGTATTCGATTTTCTTACATATTTTAAGGACATAAAAGAAACTTACTTAAACCAAAAAATATAACACTTCGTTACTTTTATTTGTGAGTAAAAAAGCTACGAAATGTATTTATTTTCATTGTTAAATTCCGCTCGATGGTTAAATTATCTATTTATATCCTGAAAAATATTCCCAAATTGAGGTAGCCGATTTGCAAATTAAGCTGTCGACATCCTTATTTTTATACCATGTGGTCTATTTTCTCTACATTCGATACTTTCATACAAAATAGCACATGTGCATTGTTTATATAATTTTATGTGTTGCCTTTTTTAAGTCGCAGTAACAGAGTGGTAACACATCATGGATTTAGTTAAACTCAGTTGAACGATGTAAATCGGCACAAAATTTTAGACTTTACATTGCTTTTTCAATCGATTTATCGATTTATACGCAAAGGCATGGATAACCGTGATGTGTTCATGATTTTCCAGTTACACTACCGGATCCTGAAAACGGGGGGGGGGGCTTAGAGAAAATAATTAATAACTACTAGTCATTTTTTCTATCTTCACGTCTCTGATAAGTGAGGCTGAGAGACCTGATATATCCAGGTCTTTTTAAACACATTCTTTTTAAATGTCGCATCAGGAGTCCATGTCCCCCTTTTGAGTGGAAATGGTAAAACCCATAACTCATCAACCATTTTGCCTCTTTCTGGTCAAGATCACACCATTTAAAATAACATTATTATGCTTATGTCGTGTTAATAATATGTACATGAAAATCTACCGATTTTTGTATAATTTTATTCTCTGTTTATATTTATTACCTTATATTTTTTGTTCATATAATGCGTATTCATTTTATTGCGTTAATTTACTTAAATTTCTTTCTTAAACCTAACTTAAATTTAATTGTATTTATTTCACGATGAATAAACCCAGATTTTTTAATCACAATTCTGATTATTTATGTTAAGAAAAATGAATGTTTCAAAAACAAACTATTCAAGTACTCAAATAAACAATTTCAAAATTAGTTTGCGTAAATTTACACAGAATTAAATATACAGTTTTGATATGTTCCTCAAAAACGTTCTAAATTTGAACAAAAAAATATGATCTCATCTAAGGGGAAAGATTAAACAATATTTCAGTATTTTTTATTAATAATAACTTTAAGTCGTGTCAACGTGTGATAATTTATTCTGCAATACCCTATGTATTGTATCATAAAAAAACACGAATCTAGTTGTAGAACAAAATTTTCAACAAAAATTGTACTTATAAACAAAAAATAAGCCCACGCATATTATTGAGCCGATAGATGTTTTAACTGTCAAATTATCTGGGTGTTAACCAGGTTTTCTCAACTTATTTTAACCATACAAGGTGAGATAGGACAAAGCAAAGAATATTTAAAATTATTTAACCATAGAATTGCAGAAAAACTGTTCCAAACCGACATTTTCTCCGATTCAAACTGAATTTTAATTGAGAATGTTGGTTAAAAAAAAAAATCTGTTTTTTTTTTACATTTTTAATATATGGTATTTTTTTACGTTCACTAATGATACAAATTAGATTAATCAAACAAGATTTTTCAAAAGTACTATTGTTTTCATATTGGATATGTTTTTAGAACTGGAATATTTATTATATAATTTAAGACATCGAGGGTGCTTGATAGAATTTCAATATCAAATTTGAATTGTTGATATTTTGTACATTTCCATGTATTTCGAACTGACCAGTTCGAGCTCGTTCGTGTGCTCGAATGCCTGAAGATGCTGAAAGGTGAAACCCGGGTCATTAGTAACTAAATACATGGAAATGTACAAAATCTCAACAATTCAAATTTAGAATATCTACCGTAATAAATACCTCAATCTCCCTGAAAAGCTCTATCACTAATCTAAAAAATATGTAGATATTAATGCTCATGCATGTCTTCTTTGGGAAACGTTTATCTGAAATCTAAACATTTTACATACAATCATTTCAAAATCTAGTCATGGAGTGTTTATTGCATTTACTAAATCATTATTAGTGTATACTTATATAAATTTTATCAATAGATCTTAAATATCGCTTTTTAAATTTCAAGGCATTTTATTATTTTCTATATTCAAAGCTCTTGAAGCGAATTCTTAAATATTATTTTTTATAATCAGTTTCAATTTACTAATTTTATTTTATGAACCCAGCCTTTTTTTACATCGTCCGAAAAGGACAGGAAGACTTCAATGTGGTTTTAAAATACACTGTTGTCTGTTAGACATATATTTAAAATTCTGGTCAAGTAGCAATTTGCCTTAAATTAATATAAAAATTGAGCGAAACATTAGCCAAAATGTTCAAAAAAACTCTTCAGATGCGCTTCAGAATAATTAGCTCAAAATTATAAGAGTTTCACAAAATATCTTGTGTCTTAAGTCGTAGTGAATTTAGTTTGCTCAGAGTAGGTAACTAACTACTCATCAATAATCTGTGTTGTAATTTGTAATATAGCATTTAGATGTCACAAAATTCTCATGAATTTGAAATTATACTTGGCCAACTGGCCTGTCGTACGATGTATCGTGTCCAAGCCTTCGCCGCTAGCGCGACCGCTTGCATGCCGCGTGCGGACTTCTTCGTGGCACCTACATTCATTACGGTCGTACCCGCCTGACGCGTCGCTCGCACGAGAGGCTCATTGCCAAAAGGCTATAATATAAGTGTGCTTGTGGAAATATATTTTTACTTTGCCGTCATGTTGATATTTTACAAAAAAAGCAAACTGATGTTAAATTAGCTGTAAAAAAACTTGTATGTTTATTTAAATTAATAGCTCAATTGTTTGCACTTTTTATGTATATTTTGCGGTTGTAACAATTATGCTACAATTTTTGTGTAAAATGTAGTTTTCTACCATTTATCTTGAGTTTAGTGCACCGATTTTTTTTATCTTCAGTACTGTACGACAAAAATTTGTCTCAATACATTGTACCGATATCGTGATTATAGTCACTACAAAAAATGTGTTTTAATAATTTTTCAATAAACAAGAACAAAGCATTCTCTGACCGTGTTTTTTCTATTGATTTTAGTTCTAGTCAACTGAAAAATAATTTTTTCTTGACTATCATATAATGACGCAGTAAAAATGAAGTGTTTATTCATATGAAAATAGGAAAAATGCCATTTTGTCTAATTGATTTTATATTTCTGAATTGATAGAGTAAGAAGCCTAAAAGGTATATTTGTATACATATTAATTAAAAAATTCTACATTATATGTTTATATTTATTAAATTTCTGAGAACTCACGTATCGATTTCTAAATATGAGAATGAATGAATATTGTTGTGAACTTGGACATTGTTTTTTTTACTATTTCATTTTGAATTCGTATTTATTTTACGCCTAAAACTTGTTATTTTAACACTGTCATTTCATTTAATTTCTTTCCAATATTTTGATTGACGGCCTTATCATTTTAAAACATCAGTTTTTCCATATTGTCGATCAATAACCGATACTCGATTAAAGAAATTAAAACGAATAAATTGTTTTAGTCAAGCGGTGGTTTTTATACGCTATTGACAAATTGTACCGTAATACAATATTGTTGTCGTTATACCCATCTTTTCGGAAAAAATGTTAACAATAAATAATTTAGAACATAATTTTAATACGCTGCAGGGTTTTTGTATAACAATATGTACATAATCCAAGCTCTATATTGGTGTTTCGGATATCCTACAGTTAAATACAATAACAATATAGTGACTCTTCAAGGTCCATCAAACAAAATATACGCATGTATTCTTATTACTATCGCAATCGTCACTCAAATTGAACGAATCATCAATTATAACATACCCACTTTTAAACAAAAATCTATTATCCCGCCGATACTTTATCTGTTTCTGCAAGTTCTTGAATCATGCACCCCGGCCATCGCATTGATAGCCGACGTACTGTTGTTCAGCAATCAAAAAATATTAACGCACACCAATCTGTTTGCAGTAGATACATTACTGCACGTTAAAAGAGATCAATATAAACATGCTTTTCGTAAATTCAAAATTTGCTTCTCAGTTTATGTATTGGGTGCATTAATTTACTACATATCTGATTACTACAAATGGGGCAAAGGCATTCACCAAATCGTCCTCTCGTTCAAAATGGTCACAATGGATTTATCGGTGTTGCATTTCTGTAGTGAGATTTATCTATGTTACATGAGACTCCAGATCTTGAACGCTCGTCTTAGAAATGTCTGCACATCCTTCCAGGGATACGAAGAAATTGATTTGGTGAGAACCAGTCTGTTACTCAGCCATAGATATGACGATGAAATCAAATATTCAGATTCTGTGGATTTGACAGCAATCATGAGAGCGTATGACAAGCTGCTGGAAAATGTCGCATTAATTGGGAGACGTTTCAGTTTACCAGTAAGTATTAACATAGTGCATGTATTTATTGTTCAGTGTCATTCCATACATATTTTCCAAGGCAATCAATCATTGACGACATGTTTTACCCCCGACGGCATAGTATACATTCTTGGACCAAACCGTTAAACACAGCAGCCTTCATCTCCCTGCTCTCCGCTCTTTTTGTTTCTAGTGATTTGAATGAATGAATAAACCGTTTTAATTATTTATTTATATAATGGTGTAAGTTTTCTGAAAAAAACCAAATTAAATATTTAAAGAACATGTATTTCTGGCCATATTTGGACATCAAAATAAAACAATCACAATGAATAATTCTGGATCTCTTTAAAATCAATATGATCTATGTCATACCATTCCTTTTAAATTTAAGTGGTTTTTCTTTTATTTTAAGCACGGCTTCATGGTACATTCTGTATAATTCATACTTATAATAATGATCACATGATTTTTATTTATCAATTTAATAGTAATAAATAAATTTAAAAAAAGCAAGTGGCTCGATAGTTGCTTTCTGATGACACGTAATCTAGTGCAGTTTTCCCAGTTGTGCAGCGAGCGCATGACTTATAAATCTCATATATTCATAACAGCTTCAATTAGGTGTAAAATTGACTTCTTAGTATTTATGCCCCCCTTATTATAAACCAACAATCTTTGCTACGTCTTCTTCAAAAGATTTCTTGATCACGAACGTATAGTATTCATATATATAAGTAAATAGCAAACATTTAATTTAATTCATACTGCAATAATTATAAAGCATTTTTTCAGTTCCTTTTCAGTTCCCTATTGACCATATGCACATTTTCCTTGATGATAAAACTTATGTCCAAAGCATCTATGAGCTCTGATATGCAAGTAAGCACAAATTTAATAATATTATTAAATATATATATTAATTACTGTCAGTTGTTATTGGAGTAACAGTAAATGACTATAATCAACATTTTTACCATACATATTCCACAACATAATTTCTTACGTCATACTGCGAGCGGCGACTCTTCACTTCATTTCTTTTCTTCACCGGTGAACTCTCATCATTAATCTTCTAGAACAGCGCTCTGCAACCGGTGCGCCGAGAATTGACGAAAGCTGTGCCACGACGCAGCGCGTCTGAAATGAGAAAAAATCGAGAATTTTTATAATAAAATAATTTTAAAGCTATTTGATTGTTAAAATAATTGATTTTCTAGTTGTGGTGTAGATGTGTTTAGGTGTGCCGTGGATGAAAAAAGGTGGCGGAGCACTGTTCTAGAATGCCCAAAATTTTAGGGATTAAAATCTATACCACGATATATATACATTTATTCTGAGGATAATACTCAAATAATGGTATAAGTTCCTGTGGTTCATAAGTTATGTAATTAATTTCTTCAATAGGCGCAAGAGATCTGCACGGGCTCGGGCTTGGCCCACGGGCCTCTGGGCTTGGGCGGACAAAGACAACCCAGATTCGGGCCCGGGCTGGGGTCGTGTAGAGGATTTATTTTTCAGAAAAATATTTTGGAATATGTTAGGGTCATGAGTCAGCTATGCGGTAATACTATTTATAAAAAAAGTTAGTTACTTGATGCTGAAAAACCCATAAAATTGTACGAGATAATTAAAGCTAAATCTGAACCAATGTTCTCTTAATTTTCGAATGACCAATAGGTATTTATATTAGTCTTTGGTACATAAATAAATCTGCTTTCTATTGGTTTTAGATGGTTAATAGTTTATTGTGCCATTCAATTCATTACTAATTAGCTCGGGTAACAAGTGAGATATCAAGACTCGGGTTCGGTTCGGATAATTTTATGAAATTTCGACCCGTGCGGTCTGCACAGGTATTAATAATAAACATTCGACCATCCTAAATTTAGATGATTTGTCATATCGACTAGTATAGAGAGAAAAAAGTTCCCTCGCGAAATATTGAATTTATGAAAATGTCTTTACCCACGATGTTTATGTTAATGTTTTTTTTGTGAATTCATACTGCTTATATCATATATAATATATAGCTCCGTTTGCTTTTTTCATGTATCAAAGGATATTTGGGGTAACTTTTCTTTATTCTTGTGGGCTCTTCATTATATATCCCTCATCAGCTGCATGAGTTTTGCATCAGAGCTGGTAATTAAGGAATCCCAAAGAACTGGAGACCTAATTGGAAAGATGATGCCAAATAGTTACATAGGTATGTTTATATAAATATTCAATTCAATATTGAAATTATTTCTAAGCTCTACCTCTCTCTTCAGGGAAGGTAAGAAAAATTTGCAAATATAATTAATAAATGTACACTTTTACGGTTTTTCCATCTAACCACTGATTCGTAGTGTTTAGGAAAGGACTAATAGTTAGTTAACTGCTTTTTTCACTCTCTCTTAATCTCGTTTTTAGAATAGGACTGAGATTGAGTGAGGAGAAATTAAAACATCACATACAACACCTGGATACAAATACATATATCGATTAAGCCAGGGGCTTCCAACGAGTGAGGAATTCCTTCTAAGGGGGCATTGCGTTTATTAAAGATTTTCAATATTACGTAATATTTTAAAATTTACGTAATATATGCACATTTGGAATGCACCTTTCGAGTTAGGGTAAAATGTAAGGCAAGGGGAATTATATCCTGAACATTGGTGGAAGGGGGAATGAAGTAACAAATGTTGGGAGCCCCTGGATTAAACAAATCAATGAATGAAAATTTTAATTTGGTGAATTGGTCACTCGGTCTTACGTGTCAGCTACCTTTAAAAAAATCAATAAATTAATTACTAGACAATAATTATCTAGTTATAATATTTAGACGATCTATATCTATCTGAACTTTTCTTTATCTGGTCTTCCTTAATCTTCGTTTATTCAGAATAATCGAGGTTCTACTGGACGCAAGTTTGACAAACGTTATGTTGTTATTCCAATTATTCGTCATTAACTATTCGGAATCGAACAGTAAAATTGAAACTATTCGAAAAGTTTGTGAAGTATGAAATAATATTAAAAATTCGATTTGAATAATTGATAACATAACATTATATATACTAAAATAATAATTTAATAATACACTGAGATTTGTAAGAAACCGAGCTCGTCTATAATAAAAATCACATTTATTCAATTTTTTCAGATAAAGACTATACAAAATTCCAATACCATTCAATTGTACTTCAATATTTTTAATTTGCAACTGCGTCGGATTACTTCGACGGTATTTCTTCAATTACTGAAACTACGGCTTGCTTAAAAGGTTTTCTTAGCCCCGAGTAATTCGATCTCTAGTATTATGATTTATGATAAGATAATGAAAGCGTCGAAGTTGGGTGAAGACAAAAAGTTCATTGTTGTTCTTGAAGTCTGAAGATATTATTATATGATCTTTCTTTGACTGTTTAAAATATTTCATTAAAATCTTAACGAATAGTATTCAAATAGTTACTCAAGTATTCGAATAACGAATAGTTAAAAAGAGGCCGAATATATTCGGATATCGAATATTCGAGTTGGAATCCCTAGAATCCATAGCGAATTATTGTAACTTCCGTCGTACAATTCTTTATTCATAAACCATCATTAACTTTAAGCACAGAGTAGAGTTTATTTTTCTTGCATTTCAGCAACTCTACGTCATGTTTTTATAGGTTCTGAGATCTACCAGAGGTTGTCAAAATTCAGCTTGCTCGTCGAAAATAAACCATTTCACGCAAACATCGCAGGAGTTTTCGACATTGATTTCAAATATCTACTGGCTATGCTATCAGTTACAACAACGTACGCGGTCATTTTGATACAAATGCCGGAATAGTGTATATAGTATAGTAGATAACGAACAATACGGATAAAATTTATAACAATACGTCGCTTGACAGACAGCAATATGTCGTAACCCTTAATACTTTTTAGGAGTATACGACATATTGCTGTGTATCGGGCGATATAATATATATTATGATTCATAACTGATTCTTTTTAACAGTAGTTCTTACGTCTTATTTTAAACAATGAAATAACATTCATTTACATTAAACACTCTTAAAAATTCTTAATTGTGTCATAAAAAAATAATTTGTTAATTAAATAAAGACAGTCCTGCTAAAATATTTGTTTTAATAAATGATAAAATATATTTAAAAATTTTGTTTTCTTTCCATTCTATTCACCAAATATATAAGTATGTATGCTTATGACGGCTATTTGACTCAGAAGGAAGGTCGGATATGATTTACAGCTTCAACAGAAAAATCCCAGCTCACTTAATTACATCCGATTCTTCGAATATCTCGGCAATGCGAATCTAAGCATGAATGTAGAAGAACCAGATTAGGAGGTAGACATATAGAATAAGTTGTTTATGACAAGAATGTAGGAAATAACGGAAGAACGGGCAGTATAAATGAAGATTGAAAAACCTGTCAGAAAATACAAAAAACAGAGGGAGCAAAAAAATGACAGAAAAACTGGCGAAAAGAACAATGGAAATAACGGCGAAATCAGTCACAGAAATGTGTGATTTTCCCATTCCAATTATTTTATGTACTGTTATCATCCATATTTTAATTCCCTACTGTAAATGATGAAGTCAATAATACCGACAAAATGACAAGAATGGCGGAAAGCACGATAGAATTAATTGTTTAAAATTAAAATAAACTGCATAAATAATGAAGTGTTCGTCTACATTGGGTTTTTCATTATAAGTTGCGAGATGGTGAATGTTTAATAGTTTTTGCTGATAGTAGTTGCATGACGAAACAGATTAGTGACAAAACATAACAATGACAATGCACAACAGAATGAAAATAAGCAATCAATATTTTTGTCGTATCTATTTATGAATTAAATACATACCTTTACAAAAAAAATTAAAAGAAATATAAGTATTTAATATACCTAAACTATATAGCAGAAAATACATGTATCGATCTGTCTGGCTGTCCGTCACAAGAACTCAATGAATGGTGAACAGTAGCGCACATGCCAATGCTAGTTCAACTGTACTATTTTCAACTTTTAAATTATTTAAAATTTGGATTATTGAGATTTTGTACACTTACATTAGATAGAAGAGTATCAGAACATTTAGCTGCCTTTAGATTAAAAAAAGAAACTTCGAGAAATTTTGGAAATCAATAGAGCCCAGTTAAATTCCTTGCCAATTCTGAATGAGCAGCTAAACCTTCCAAATTCTCCGTTACTGTATCCTATACGTTGAAACACCTAACGGATGTCACTAAATGTGGGATGATTTTATATATTTACCCTTTCGTCGAATTGCATCCCGTCGAAACCCACAATGCTATTATAATTGTAAAATCACTGGTAATTCTAAAAGTAGTTGGAAAGCGGCAATTCGCCACTCTGTTAATGTGTTGTTTACAAAATAAGGATTAAGGCGATTCTCGAAATGTTAATTCAGGTATATGTGTGGATCCAAGACGTATAATATTTTATTTCGTAAATAATATTTGTCGTATTTGTATCTTCTATATAAAGGTTAGACACTGTTTACTGTCTGTCAGTTCGAGTCCATTCGTGCGCTCGAATGCCTGAAGATGCCGAAAGGCGAAACCCGGGTCGTAAGTGACAAACTACATGGAAGTGTACAAAATCTCAATAATCCAAATTTGATATTGAAATTCCATCAAGCACCCTCAGTCGATGTCTTAAATTATTTTTAATTATTGTTAATTGATGGACTATATTGTGTAGGCATTACACGACCTACGGTCTTAGGTGTTATTTTCAACATTATTATTAATTGATGGACTACGTATTATTTGGGTGTTACACAAGGTACGGTCCACAGCGATATTTTCTACTTTTAACATAACTTGAACCAAAATAACGCTGCAATAACGCTAACGTCTAAATATTAGCGCCCTCTATCCCGGGCAAATCTGGGTAATAAATACTACTATAAGATAATAAATGCAGGTTGTATTGATAATCTGTGTACTCACATATTTTGAAGTAGTAACTTAAATTCAACAAAATATAGAAATAATAATAAAAATAGCCAATTTATCACAAGTGGCAAGCGGGACACAACTTTCGCATCACTGACAGGAATAAGACATGTTTTTGTAAAGCTGTCAATAATAATAATTATTCCTATTATTCTCCAATAGATTTGATGGCTGTTATCATTATAAGACATCATCAATTGTTCTGCCTTCAATTAATTATGGGTATTACAGTAAATAGATAAAAACACAGAAACTATTTCAAGCACTCAGTAATTTATTTATTAGTAATCATTTATAAGTAGTTATTTTTCGTATACAGAGCCATACGTACAAGGAAAGTGCTATGTATGAACTAATACTCTATATATAATATCGCTTTGGTATATTATGTTATTATAAATATGTATTTAATTCATATATTCTACTGGTGTTTCGGATATTCTACAGTTAAATACAATAACAATGTAGTCTCTCTTCAAGGTCCATCAAACAAAATATATGGATGTATTCTTATTACTATCTTTATTGTCACTCAAATTGAACGAATCATCAATAATAGCATACCAAACCTGGAAAAGAAATCGCACATTCCTCAGCAGCTATTCATGGTCATGCAAATCCTCGAATCATGCACACCAGCCGTCGCATTACTACTAGACGTAGTATTGTTAAGCAATCAAAAAATACTAACCCATACCAATTTGTTCGCCGTGGACTCTTTAATTCGTGCAAAAAGAGATCAATACATCCATGCCTTTCGTAAATTCCAAATATGCTTCTCAATTTATGTTATAGGCACATTTGCTATTTATACATCTGACTTTATCAAATGGAACAGAGGCTTTAATCAAATCATACTTTCGGTGAAAATGGTTGCAATGGACTTATTGGTGATACAGTTCAGTGTTGAGATTTATCTGTGTTATATGAGATTGCAAATCTTAAACGCTCGTCTTAGGAATATCTGCACATCCTTCCAGGGGCACGAAGAAGACGACTTGATGAGAACCAGTCTTTTAATAAGTCATCGATATGACAATGACATCAAATATTTAGATTCTGTGGATTTGACCGCAATCATGGCAGCGTATGACAAACTTGTCGAAAATGTGGCACTTATTGGAAAACGTTATAGTATACCGGTAAATATGTGTATTATTTTAACCTTTTTCATGTATCAATTTGCATCAATTTGAACTCTTAAAGCCGCTAAACAGAATAAAGTCACTATCTAACATGTGTCTCGCAAATCATTTGGTTTTTATCTTCAAGCTCGAGGACCTTTTTCTTTAATTTCTTCACAGTATCGTGTTTTGAAGTCTCAAATGTTATTGTAATGATACTTTCTGCATTTAACTATTTTGGAACTTATTTTCCACTGCTATCTTATATTTATCATCTGACGACCCAGTGTTTGGCTCTTCCCTGATTTTGTTTCACCTGTCTAAGGTCTCTACTACCAGCAAGAAACTTTCATCATTCTGAATAGTGGGAGAGTAATGTAAATGATGGTATGTTTCCTTTGACATCTATCGCATCTGTTCAATAAACATCGAGTTATCTTTTGTGTCCTATTAGATATACATACACTATTTAAATTTAGTGAGTGCGCATTCTTATTTTCTTCTCGCAGTCCGTTTTCCGGTCTTTCTGTCGTGGTAAATTCTTCAACACCTCTACCTACTATCTTAATCCAATCATTTTTATGTTTAGCCAAATGCTTCTGAATTGTTTTTTAAATAACTCCTATGAAATATATGTCTTTAGTTTCTTTTCAGTTCTCTATTGACTATATGTACATTTTCAACCATAATAAAGATTGTGTCCAAAACCGCTACTAGCAGTGCTTTCCAGGTAATTCAAACCAGTAAAATATTATAACAATAAGAAATTCATAAGAACTGAACCTAATTTCACTGAAAAGTTCACTTAGTTAAAAGTTTAACGACATCATTCATTCCGCGAAGAACTGGAATATTATGCTGTTTACTTAGAATCAATCATGTAATAATCGTAATGTTATGTCATCATATTTAACACATTTTTAATTTCAAAGACGAAAAATTGGTCGCAGATGGATCTCAGAAAGTCTATCTTACGAACTCAACGTGTGTGAAAGTGATTGTAATATCATACAAATGCAATATTGTTTCTGTTTCAATTTTCAAAACATTTTAACTTTTTTTACAGTTTTTTCTCTTAAATGATCTGACGAGTTTGTTCTTTGGGCGACAGAACCGGTTAGATTCCTTTCGAGCGAAAAAATCACCTCACGCATTACAAACTTATTTTTACATTAGAATATTGTTATTGAAAGTTGAAGATCTTTAAAACACAGTTATACTATTACAGTTGTTAATTATTAATGCTTATGACTGTGAATAAATATTGCTGTTTTTATTTTTTTCATGTATTGAATAGCAGGATGTATGGGCTGAAATCTCTTTGTTCTTCTGGGCGCTTCACTATATTGCCCTCATCAGTTCCATCAGCTGTTCGACAGAGCTGATAATCAAGGAATCACAAAGAACTACAGACTTGATTGGAAAGATGATGCTCAATAGTTACATAGGCAAGTTTATATAAAAACTAGTAATGTAATACACATCAGGTGGCAGTGCCACATTTGCTCAACGATACACGCGCAAACACACACACGTTATATTTCTCTATGCTGGTGCGCAAGCGCAGTGTTGTGATGTACATAACAGACAGTTAAAACAATAATATTCTTTATGCGCGTGTATGTGCTGTAACACTTATGTTTTCACACACATTCCTTTTGCGTATACGCTGACAGAAAGTGTGTGGGTGTGCTGCGTCAAGCATTGTCATTGTATTTTTCATATTATATTAAGTTTCTTAAACAGAATCAATCCTCCACTTCCAATCAATTCTCAGTAGCCAAATTTATTGAATAATTTTATTTTTTATGGAAATGTATATATGCTTTTTATTTCTCTTCAATCAAGTGTAGCACTTTTTATATTTCTTTAAGGTTCTGGCATCTTCAAGACGCTCTCAAAGTTCAGCCTGCTCGTCGAAAGTAAGCCGTTTCGCGCAAACATCGCTGGGCTATTCGACATTGATTTCAAATATCTTTTGGCCATGGTATCAATCACCACAACGTATGCAATCATTCTCATGCAAATGACTGAATAGTTAACGCCCAAGGATTATACTTTTAAATCGACTATAATCGACATACAAGAAATCTTAATAACGGTTCACGATCTATTTATCTTTCGCGACCGTCTGTCGATCTGCTGTCATTATGCTTCTCTTGCAGAGCTGTGGAGTCTTAAAACCGCGACCCCGACTCCGGAATTACATCTATAATGGACTTATATACCTATATTATATAATATTAACCGATCAAAAAGTTGGTATTAATAGATATAAATAAAAATAAAACGAGTACATAGTGCAAGATTTCACAAAAATACGAGTAAAAACAAATTATACTTTTCTTCTCAGATATAAATACATTTAATCTCGCCGCCGACACGGGTTGAACATTTATTATTTACTTTACCAGGGGTGACCAACCTTTTGCATAACATGCGCCATTCAACTTAAGCACTTTTTCTACATTCTTACGTTCACGGTTGAGGTTGAAAAATAGGGATAGGGGTAGAAACTGCTTCTCTTAGAGGAGGGAAAGAAATAACTCAATCACGCAATCAAGTTAATGAATTTACGCCAGTTCAAAAGACACACGTTTATTGGAGCACTAATCTACAATAATAGTCAGAAATCATCTCTTGGGCGAGTTATTCACGACCTTGTTTTGCTGTTGATCAATTTCATGGATGAAAATGCATGTTCACATCTGTATGCCGTTCCAAAGCGCCATATATAACTTCTTGCCAATTTTCTTAACTCTGTAAAATGTTTACAAGGCAATTAACGCCAGAAATTAATTATGTCAGAAGCGTTTTGATCTAGAAAAAGCTCATCAAATTTTATTTTAATAATGAATTTGTTTTTAAATCAATCAGTTCCATATGTATGCTACTGAGCATCTGCATTACGTTTTGTTCACTGTGTGACAATGGGTTTATAAATGCTTAGTTTTCTTCTTCAGCAAAATCATGAAAACTACTTTCAAATGGCCCTTTCCTATTGCAATACCTTGATATTTTCAATATATTTGGTCAAATTGCTATTATCCGCAACACATTCACTTTAGACTTTCAAGTGTTAAAATTGACTCAAATCTTCATTTGGTTCATCGTATGGTTCTCCATTAGCAAGTGATTTGCGAATGTCGAAGTTTCTTTTTTTAATCTAAAGGCAGCTAAATGTTCTGATACCCTTATATCTCATGTACGTGTGGTTTTACCCACATAGAAATGTTGGCAATCATTGCATTGTAATTTATAAATACCAGATTTGTTCTTAATGTTTACTCTATCTTTATTGTTAATAAGTAATTTGCCTAGAGAGTTTTTGCAATAGAACGCCGGTCTAACACTACTATCACTTGCTAATGGAGAACCATACGTTTAATGCGGATGATGGGGTTAAACTGTTGCATAAAAACATGGGGGATCATAAATTATTTTATCAAGAAATTTTGGAAATTAATAGAGCCCAGTTAAATTCCTTGCCGATTTTGAATGAGCAGGTGAACTTCCTAATTCTCCGCTATTATATCCGATACGTTGAAACACCTAACAAATGTCACTAAATGTGGAATGATTGTATATATTTACCCATTCGTCGAATTACATCCCGTCAAAACCCACAATACTATTATAATTGTAAAATCACTGGTATTTCTAAAAGAAGTTGAAAAGCGGCAATTCGCCACTCTGTTAATATGGTGTTTACAAAATAAGGATTAGAGAGATTCCCGAAATTTTAACTCAGGTATCAGTGTGGCTCTCAGACGTATAATATCTTACCTCGTAAATAATATTTGTCGCATTTGTATCTTCTATATAAACGTTAGACACTGTTTACTGTCTCTCAGTTCGAGTCCATTCGTGTGCTCGAATGCCTCAAGATGCCGAAAGGCGAAACCCGGGTCGTTAGTGACAAAATATATGGAAGTGTACAAAATCTCAATAATCCAAATTTGCTCTTGCTCTAATTTCACTCACACATTGCCCTAATGTGTAATTCAGAGATTTGGTACAGGACAATTAAAAAGAATTTTAAGCAATATTGTAGTGCCATTGACTTTACCTATCATTGACGGCGCTCCGTCATTACACTCACTAATGAGTTTGCTATAATCTAATTGTAGATTTTCTAGGCTTGACTTTACCATTTCAATATGTCTGATCCTCTTGTTTTACCATGCCTCCAAACTGGCAAGTTCTCAAAGACATTAAAACTATCATCAATTGCTCATATAAAAATGTTTAACTGGGCAACATCACATATGTCCGTTGATTCATCCAACGCTAGAGAAAATAAAGTACAAGAATGTATAAGGTCTTCCAGTTGCTGAAATACATCCTGAGAGAGTTCCTGCATACGTCTCGTAACTGTCTCCCTTGATATATCGATTTCGACTGCTTTCCTTTTAATCCCTTTATTACCAAGATTGCGTGCAAATATTTGGAGACAAGACTTAACAATTTCTTCTCCGCCACTCATCCGGACGTGGCTACAAACACACCGAACTTTAATCGCACCGCTTCTCAATCGTGCCGCACCTCATTCTCTTTCATACACACACACTGTTCACATCCTACCATTGTAAACTGTCAAATGGGACAAACTGCATGAATTGAACTGAGAGCACTCAGGTGTTGTTAATATGGAATTG
Source organism: Himalopsyche phryganea (assembly GCA_022494535.1). Lineage (NCBI taxonomy): Eukaryota > Metazoa > Arthropoda > Insecta > Trichoptera > Rhyacophilidae > Himalopsyche > Himalopsyche phryganea. The sequence continues at coordinate 5,893,319 of JAGVSL010000049.1, forward strand.
AAACACTTCAAAAGAATAAGTAGACGCAAGGATGTAATCATCCAATGCACCATGGTTTGGCTACCCCTAATGTATACAATGCATGTCTGTTTCTACGAAGTATTTAAAAAATAGAAATGACTCTGTCGGTTGAATTTTTACGACTTCGTTTCCTAGTCTTCCGAAAACACGACTATCCGACTCCCATTTCGACCCCAATTCAAACTTCACAGCACTGCTCTATTATACTTAAATCTATGTTTAACTTTTGATTGAATTTTATGGCGTAAAAACCAAAACACGTGGAAAATTCACGTCATGAATGCAACACCATTATCGATTTGATTAAAGAAAAGACAGTTTCTCTACTATTGACCTTTCCTAAATATTCTATGTAATATTGGAGTCGAAAACTTTAAAATAATTATTGCATTACTCTCTAAATCTTATACTAGTATTGTTCAAATATTTGATACACAAAAATAAATTATTAATCTATAGAAATCGCCTTATTATTTGAAACCCCTACTCAAAAATTCTATATAAAAAAATATGTTACATATGTATGTATTCAAATTTTGCATAACATTATTAATTTGTCTATTTTTTCTATATACCGTCATTTTTAAACATTTTAGATAAACACATAAATTATTTCTTCAGAAATCTCAATCAGAAAATATTACTTTTATACATATTCCGCATCGCAAGTTGTAATTTAGTTTAAGATATAAGTAGATATATACATATATATATATTATTAAAATTAGTTTCGTTCATATATTATTTTACTGCACGACTTAAATTTTAATCTTTTTGGTCTAAGAATTTATTCGATTTCAAAATATGTTTGACTGGTTAACAATTTGAGGGTTCTAGGAAAAAACCGGACACGGAAAAACGCGGACATGGAAAAAAACCGACCCGGAAAAAACCGGACATGGAAAAAAGCGAACACGGAAAAAAGCAAACACGGAAAAAAACTGACACAGAGTAGAAAAAGTTTTACATTTAAAATACTTCCTATCGTTTCATGAGTTTTCAGCTTGAAAAAATGTTAGAATCATATTTATAATGTTCAATAACGTCAAATAATAATTTTCAGAAACTCAGAACGTCCGCCGACGAAAGACTCATTTGTTGCGTTCTATCTTTGTTTGAAAGTGTTGAGTTGTTGATAAATTGTATCGAGACATTTATATATGTTATTATTAGTATTATTATGTTATTATCTCAATTTTCAATGCTGTGCGGGAGATGATCAGATAGATGATAAGATAAAGTACTGAAAGAAGCTAGCCAACTTACAATAATTTTCTCCAACTTTTTTGTATGGGAAGTTGTATTTGATTTTATATGTAAACTTTTCATGTGACTTTTTTTGTATTTTATTTGTATGTGAACTTTGATAGAATAGATTTTCTATATCTTACTGTTACTTTTTTGTATGTGAAGTCAATTTTTTCAGTTCAGTTGTAAAAAGACTTATGGATCTGGAAGGAATTCTACATTAATATTCTAAATTTACTACACAACATCTGATGATATCACTGATAGCCTGTTTAACAAAGTCAAAAGGACATTCTGAAGCAGCTTATTCTTCACTTTCAACAAATCATCCGTGCATGTTATCATTGAACAATATATGAACGTGTTATCTTATGAATACCTGGTGTTATGTTTCTAAAAAATGTCAACTTGTTCAGCATCTGAATACTTAACAAATGCTTCAATTTTCAGCCGAGTTCATCGAGACTTTTCCGGGCCGTTTTCTCTTAATGATCGATAAAACATACACGTTTTGCGTTTCTATCGGGGACCGAGTGTCAAAAACAAGATGGCGATGTGCTACACACAGCAATAAAGGTTGCAAAGCAAACGCATGGACCTACAGCGATAATCTAATCAAACTTAACAATTTCCATTCTCACGTACCTCCTACATATATAAAAACGAAACAAGGGTTGCACGTTCGCAAACAAACCTCACACAATTAGGTACCAATAGACATATCCTTTCATTGTTTTTTTTGGATTTATTCACCGATTTATATAAATTAAATGGTTTTAATATAATATATATACATATATGATGCAAGGCATGCTGTGAGGGAGGAAAATATGCAAAATTTATCTTGTTTTTGAAATTCAATTTTATTCTTCTCACGAGTTTTAGATCTTAATTTCAAATCGACTACAGTCTTAAATATTCCATATTTAATATTCCGCTAATGTATTATTAAATCCCCTTTCTCTTCTTTGCTGTTAATCCATGTTGAGTGTAGCGACAAATTAAACACGATTTATCTGACAATCCGAATCACAATACTAACAGTGAGATGCTAAAATCCAAGCGCATGCATTCGCATCTAACTGGCTAACTACTATGCACGATCCATAGCGAAAATCGAATTTTTCGTTACTGCACATGTGCGTGTAAAGCAAACTTCTAAGGGCGTGCATGTGAAATTTCGAACAAATTTCATCAGAGGCCGTACGTTTATCGAGTGGTCACGTTTGAATAGAACGCAGATAAATGCGCACACTTTCTGAGTTTAGTGTATAAACGTGAAACTTTGAAACAGTTTTGTTTGATAATTACGTAAAATTATAATTTAATAGTGTTACAAAGATGACAAAAAAAAGCCTTTTCATTTCCGAATTGTAAGGCATGCGGAACATCTACCGCATGTATGGACCAGTGATATTTTGTCGTGCAATCTTTGAATATAATTGGGTAGTTAGATGACATTTTGTTCAAAGACCCATTTGGGCTAAAGGAGGATGATATTGAGAGTATAAAAGAATAATCTCAACATAATAATCACTATCCGGAAATAAGACGACACATGTTACCTATGATAAGATCTGGAATTTTAAAACATCTACCCGTTAAAGCATAGGATTAAGGAAACCCGCCCATTGCAGCATAAGATTAAAAAAGCACATAATCGCCCACTACGACATAAATAGGATCAAGAAACAACGGAAGAGTGAAATTAGAATAAATAATTTAAATGAATAAGTTATTATGTACGTGTTACTGCTACAGAATAAAAGTATAACCTATGCCTAACCCGACTTTTGATGATTTCTTCACTTGGTTGCCTTTTCACACTTGTTAAAACAGTGTTTCGTAACCTCGGACGCTAGTCCTCCGAAAATTTTCCGGTTCGCAGATGTAAATAGATTGGGAAACACTGTTTTAAAACACATTTAATGCGCCTAAGGGCAGCGCTACACAGTTCCAAACAGACCTAATGGAAGGTGAGTTAGACTTTGCGTATGCTAAGGCGCAGGCCCGCTCAGCGAAGGTCAGTGCAGATTTTGTTTTGTATGCAAATGTACAGACCCGCATGTGCTGCCACGCAGCCATGTGCTGCACTTTGTTTGGACGTGTTCGTTTTAATTTTGCCGCGAAAATGAAAATGATAGATTGTAGAGCAGCACCAATTTATTAATTTCATCGTCGGAATCTGATTCTGAACTCATTTTGATGATTTGTCCACAGCAATCCGTGCGGGACTGGCGACTGTGTCATTCGGCTATGTCACTTGCGCTACTCGGCATACGCTCGTCCAATATGTCGACTTCGCCTGCCCAACCCTGCCAATTCTGTGCTGTTCTGTCTCGTCTGAGTATCAGAATACGCTTAGCCTTATTATTTCATTCACTGTTCGTTTTAATATTAAAAACAGTGTTGATGTCATCATGTCTTACGTTGCGTCATGTCTGTTCAGTGCTGTATAACGCTATCCTAATACGTTTTTTGTGTTTAGATTAACCGCTATTAATAACTTTATAACTATAACAATGTTATTATTATCGTTATAATAATATATAAATTTACTCTAAAAGCACCATTTAGAAGATCTTATTTTTGGAACAAAAAATCAATACCTGTATTGTAACTCTGGTTTATCGTTTAAAAGGCCCACACAAAATGACGAATGCGAGAACGATAGGTCGGGACTCCACTGTACTAAAACTATAAATCTGTAAATTTTTATCTCACCATACTGTGGATCTAAAGAAGTTGTTTTTTAACAGTTCTCAGATTTTAACTATAACATTTTTCTCTCCTTGTTCATAGTGAGATGGTTCTATATAACATCGCAGAAGGGTGCCACACAGCTGGTTGCAGCAGGAAATATCTTCAACGAGGCAGGATCCCGCGATGGAAAAGGTGAGCGAGTCTCGTGGCTCTGTGCGCAGTTCTTCAGGCAGCGAAAATGCAGAGTTCGAATCTGCATCAGAAACGGAGACGTGGCTTATATACGCGGAAGACATAACCACCCGCCAACATACGATAACGTTAAGCATGGAAACTCCGCCAGAGCAGCAGACGCCACTGGGAAGTATCGTCTTACAGGACGATGGATTAAGAAAGAAGGAGAACTCTTCTTAAAACACAAAAAATAAATTATGGCAAAAGTTATTGACGATGCTACTTATTGTGTAATATGAAATTGAAACAATTTCAATTCAGTATAGATTTAGATTGCCGAGCGCATTTATTTAAGATATTAAGAAAAAAAAATCTTTTCAAACCAGCAAAGAGAAATAATATGTCGGAGACAAAAATTATCATAAAATAATGATTTGGATCGTATTACATACATTGCTATGCTTTGAGCCTAGTGCGATTTGATACATACAGTACCATCTGGCGACGAAAAATTAAACCCACTGCTGTCTTTCATTTATCACAATAGAAACAAGAAACAGAGTTGTTTCTTAACATAAAAAGTTCTGATTTACGTTATTATACAATTCCATCCATATGTCTTCGCGATATAAGTATAGGTTTTTTCTGATTTTATATATTTTAATCATTATTATAAATTCATACATTTTATATCTCGACATTTTTACAAATAAATTAGACAAAAACAAAAAAATATATATTTAGGTAGATTGATATTGGAACCTACTACACAAATGAATATATTTTTCTGCAAAATATTTGGTTTGCTTTCCACACATAAATTATATGTTATTATTTTAATTGATAGGATTACAATTTCATATATTTTATGAAAAACCGTTTACCGACATTATTATAAAGATGTTGCATGAGTTATAATAATTGAGTTTTCATTATTAATTACTATCATGGTACACGATATATATATATATACATTATAGACAGTGTTGTAGTCGTAAACTTTGTGGAAGGTATTATATTATAATGCACACTCGTGCAATATCGTATACCCTATATTTACACACATTTGATTCATATCCTATATCCTTATAACATATTTTTGTATTGTATTTTACCATTACATATTTTGATTTAACCAGACGATGTATGCTATTTCAACAAATGTAGCAAAGGTTATACGGCGTCTATCCCTCTATACCCCCCAATACAGCACTGATTATGGATGACACAACAGAATAATATGCTTACCTTATAGAAATATACTGTATTATGTGTAGGGAAAGGAAAAGCTCATAATATTAGCTCGTTATAATTTTGAAAACGTCACTGACTGCCACTATCCACGCTTAAATAGCTGTGTTAGTTTACTAGTTATTTTGAAGAATATAAATAACAAACTCATACGTTTCCAAAGTTCTTGCGCCGAAGATGTTTCAATTGCACGAATATTTTTCATTTATAGATGTCACTTTCTCAGATACTTCAGCATTTCCTATTACACTAAAGTGCCTTAAATGACTGTTTCTCCGATCATATAGTTAATAAAACATAAGCTTTATATTATACAAATTGTATTAACATTACAATATTTAATCAATTATTTAGGAAAAAATCAATAAAGTGATTTTATAAAAATGTATAAGAAAAATTGAAAAAAGGATTTTTAGCTTTTAAGAATTGCATTCCATCCAATATAATAAGATTACCTTAACATAGTTTTTCCATTTAATAAATTGTATCCAATATATTCAAAGTCGGTATTTTATTTCAGCTGTGTTTTAAACATTTCCTCATTCCGATTCCATTTATATAATGTGTAAAATATTTTAAAAAAAGCTTCTGTTTCAGTGAAATCTATCGGTAAATGTAATTTAAAAATTTTAATATTAGTATTATTGCCATTAGTATAATGCTTGCTAGCATGTTAATAACGTCTTAGTTCATTTAGGTGTTACTAATAATTGTATAGCAATCCTTTGTATAAAAAGTCCCCTATAATTACAAGCCATGCTGTACGGCCTGCCAGCAGGTATTTTTGCAGACGAGTGGTTCATTACATTTACTGTGAAGTCATGAAATCGATACTTTGGACTAATTACGATGAATTCTAGCATATTTTAATAATATGAAATAGTGGGTAATTCAATGTAGTATCTTTAATTTTAACATGAATAAAGATATTTCCGATGAATTCGGCGGTACCTTTGGTGTTTTAATATTAAATTAAACTTGATAACTTAGTTATTCCACTGGCTGTGTTACTAAACGTAACGCGTTTCGCTTATTTCAGAAACATCTTAATTAAAAATAAATAGTAGACTGGTTTTGTTTCCTTCCACTGGACGTGGTGAGGGGATAAGACCCAAACTATAATACTAATTATAAAATTATTACTAGTCTTTGGAGATGAAAATCTCAAGGAAAATTTATATGATAGTGGTGAGCCACATGTCCTATTTAATATGTTGTTTACTAATAATCGCTTAGTGTTAACGGTTTTATTAATTTCTGAAAATTTATATTTAAAACTATTCATTTTAATACCTTTTGTTGCGATACAGTTAGTTTGAAGATGTTTATTAAAGGAGCGAAACACGGGACATAGCCAGTGGAATACCTAAGTTATCAATTTTAATTTCACATTAGGAATAAAGTTGTTTATTTACTTTGAAAAAGTAAAATTATGAAGACTAGTCGTAATCAATGATTTTTATTAATCGACAATTCAAAGTGTATTTTTTGCGATAAATTATGATTCTAATAAATATACCCTGCTACACATCGCATTTCGTGCCATTCACTACATATATTATGACGAGCGTACGATATAATTTATTGTGATGATTTAATTATTACTTAACATGTATATATGTTGGTTTTCGATGAATCTTAAATTATATAATGACTATAGTAAAGAAACACTGAAGAAACTAACAAGAAATTTTTTTCAAATATATGTTGTATTCGACGAAAAACGGAGTTGAGAGACGATCTTCGTACAACCGCCATACAATTTGTTGGTAGAGACTGCGACTCCTAGGACTACTCGTAAATTGCAAATTTTTTTATGGCACTCCTTGTAACTTAAGGTTTCTTTGGTTGTATGCATGCTGGGAAAGTGGCGCGTTAGGGCGTTGACTCAAATCTCTCAGCCACCATGTAACCATAATAGATTGGAAAAAATATCTTTTTAATCATAACACTCAATATTTCCTCCTTTAAATGCACATTTTGAGAATTATTGACATACTGTCGATATTTTTAAATTTTATTATTCTAAGAATCATCCATAATAAATTTTATCATTTAATTTATAGAGGTTTTTATGTGAAAATCATTTCAGTAACATTATTGAACACGCATAAGAATACATGTGTACCAACAGCACCACGCGTGACAAAGTGACAGCTACTAATTTACAAACATTTTACCGTTGTGGTGGCGTCGACTTTTGTTTTTGTTTATAAATCACGTGTTTTGAATTAAATACTATCGAGTCAGTCAGTGCATATAAAACTAGTTTCAAATAATGTTTAAATATCTATTTTATTTTTTGTTCAGACTTTAAACCTTAATTTAGTTTTGGAAACATATCCATGATACACAACAGGTTTCTCTCGCATAAGTATATATTTTACTATCAAATCTGTGTAACTATTTGGATATATCTGTTGTGATTTTTTGATAAATTTTTCATAGTTTCCATTTGAATAAGCAATGTTTCTTCTAAAATTATTTTTGTTTTACATCCAATGCGCATTTTTCTGGTTCGGAAATGTTAGGTTAAATCGAGCTTCCCCTAAGCTAATTTTGACATATCAATGAAATCAGTTATCTTTCAGTGTTTTGACTAATGTGCCATATCTAATTTATATTGAAATGTTAATTTAATCGAACAACTCATTTAAGTTCAGTACTATTTGAGGTTACTGCTGAAATCGTCGGCTTTGTATGAAATAATGAACATATTAGCGGTTTATGAAAATCGTTTTTTCTTCTACTTTATGTTCATATCGGTCAGCATTAGCATTTAACTATGAAAACATTACTTAGACACATTTTTAAGAATCTCGAAAAAAACATAAATCTACAACTATGTTCTTACATTTTATTTACTTGCTTTATGATATACTGTTCCCAAAGACAGCTAACGGCAAAAATCATATCCTGAACAATGAAACGTAAACTGTAATATCAACTGTAACAAATAAGATTTTTAAAAAATATAACTATTGCAATATCATCATGAGTGGGGCTGTCGATTCAGATTCTGAGTTGGGATGTATGGAATTTGAAATATTCAGAGTTATTTTGACTCCCACTCCACTGATAGTGGGAATATTAAATAATTAACGTAATTGGCGAGATTATTACTATGTTATTAAAATTAAATATTTACTTTAGCTATTTTAAAAAATATCTACATATGATCCTTCAAACATGGAAGTAATTCCTAACTTGTCTTGAACCTCGGCATAAAAAGAAAGATTTTAGTCAAAATTATTTTTGATAACACCTTGCATGCACTATTTATGATATGCTTCACTTTTGCATCATGTAACCTTAAATTATGAGTGTAGGAAACTGCACTTTGTTTAGCCCCATTAAGAATATCCAAAAATTGTTTTTTTCGTTTTATTTATTTTATATTCTCATTAATTTACAAACCTTTTTGTCAATAAACAAATTGTTTTTTTTTTTATCCACTATTCCTTTATGTTATCCCATCTTTTGTAGTTGATCGAAGTAGTTAAATATATTCTTTTAGTTACAATGCATGAATAGCTAAATTATTAGTAATACGTAACAGAAGAAATTCTTTTCACCTTAATATCATATTTTATTTTAATCCCATAGATGTATACTTCATTCGGTCTCGGAAAGGAAAACTTCTTATGATAGTTAATGATTTTTCATTTTGCGAAGAGTCCGCCGTCCGGAATAAAGTGATCTGGAGATGTACGTCAAAAAAAGGAAAATGCAGAGCGAGAATTCATACTCTTGGTGATAAAGTCATTTGCGCTAAAGGTTTACATAACCATCCACAGAGGCCAGTAAAACCCGTGAAAACTAGAAAACCTTCAGCTATGAAATTAATTAGTATTGATACAAATGAAACGGTTATAAAAGAAGACATATCTGTCTCTATAAAGGCTTGTGACTGATAAAAATATTTTCATATTTCTTCTATATATGGACTTGATATTTTGATAATAATATACAAACCGAAATTTTGATAATAATATATAAACCGAAATTTTGATATGATTTACACCTGATTCTCTTTTGCATCAACCCTGTTCAAGGAAAACTATCAGTTTTAAATTGGTAATTATTCCATTTTCTTAGACCGTTTATTTCAAATCAGTGTAAAGAAAATCTGTGCAAAAAGAGAATCAGGTATATTATTCCTAGTGTGCAGTAATGTATTATTTTGAATAAATATTTGACACAATTCGGGTGATGAATATTTTTGATATTGAGATTTAACTGATATTATGTATGTTATGAAATCTTCTTTTATAACATAAGACCAGTGTGATATGTTATGAATTTTCTCTCAGAGGCTTGTTTTAAAGGTGAGAGAAAATCATACAAAAGTTTATTACATGCCATTTTTATATAGAAAATAAAATATTTCAGTATTATTGTTAGCCTTTTCATTAACCTATATGACATAGAAACATTTATTAAGAAATATACACCCCTTAATAGTAGAATTTGTATTATTTCAGCTCTTACTCAGTCTTGGTATTTTAGTTGACTGATGAAAATCTGCAGACTCAAACTCCTTTTTTCTTCCAATTGTTTAATTAGTCCAGTGTTAATGATGAACCCACCCCCCCTTCCAACACCCAAGCATAGACAAAATTACACTTTTATGTAAGTATTTGATACAATAGATGTCTCGAAATGAGAACCAATTTATAGTTAACTGGGTTTCATGCAGAAGAACTCGGATTTATATCAACTTTAATTTTATATATGAATGTCAATTATGTATATGAATTATAAATGAATTTCCACAAAACTATCGCTGAATCCAATGAAAATATTAAAATTGGAGTTCAAATGTGATCTAAAATTGAAATCTCAATAGCTGAATTTTTACCTTCCCTACCCTTCACCATTTAATCCATAATTATTGAAATCATTATTATATTTTAGTTATTTTTATATTCGCGATTTTGCATGTCAATTGTTGTTTGATAACTTTAATTATCTACTCACTTGTTATATTAATATTCCTTATTGTCAATTTTTATTATAAATGTGTACACTCAATGTATCAAGAAGACATGATCTACAATGTGGTACAAACAAGTTAATCGAATTAAAAAAGAAGATGGTCGATACTGTGGTAGTGTGATGTTGTTGCATTATATTTAAACTTACATCAGTCTAAGATGTCCTCAGAAGTACTGAGGCATTGATTCTCAAGTGTTCTTCAGTTTGGCATTGACTAGTTGGCTATGTAAGTGTTCCTTGAATATGTTTGCCTAATTGGATCTACTGTTTCTAACTACCGCATAGATATCTTGAAGTTTTTTTTATTTTAATGTTGTTAATCTTTGATGTTTTATTTGAATATTGTTGTTGTTTATCAACTATCACTAAATTAATAACTGTCTAAATATTGTTTGTCATCGGCAGATGTAACATACATGAGATCAAGAAAAGGCGGAGAAATGCTTATATTCAATCGAAATTCCTACCATCGTCAAAGAACGAGAAACTCCAAAACTGAATGGGAATGTTCCCAACGTGCCAAACTTAAGTGCAAAGTTCGAGTTCACACTGTGGAGGATGAAGTAGTAGCCACAATGGGACTTCATAATCATTCTCCTAATTATCCCGGATAATCTTTCCAACAAGTTGTTGTAACATACCTTCACTGCACATTCAATTTGTCTTATGTGAGGTTTTTGTCGAAAATGAGTTATAAATGTAGCCTGATGTGTAAATTTTTTCTTCACATTCTAGAACACGTCTCATCTAAAAATAATAGATAAATCCAAAATTGTGGTGAAATTCAACATGTACTATATCATCGTTTATATAATATAAAAATGAAGAAAAATTATTTTCACTGAATCTAGGAACTATATTGATTGTGTTCAGAAATAATTTGATGTAAATGACATCCGAAATATATTGGGAAAATAATCACATAAAAAATTACAAACTCTGTAGGTTTTGTCATTAGAATCAATTATCATTAAAAATTAATTGGGTAAGATCATAACATAATTTTATAAGAATTAAATTATTCTGGTTGCTGGAGAAATTTATGATTATTCTAAGCCCATTAACATTTAATCTCAATAGGGGGACAACAAATTATTTTATCAAGAAATGTTTGAAGTAAACAGTGCACAGCTAAAATAGTTTACCAATCTAGAAGCAGCAAGTTAATCTCCCTAATTAGCCCTTATATATGACCAGCGTAAATAAATTAATCAAGAAAAATACATAGTTTTAAAATTACTACCTATTTCATTATTTTTTAACAGTTTTTTTTCAGGACTTCAAACTGTTATTCTTTATCGTTCTGGTTCTAGTAAAAAAAATACATATTGATTAGGTTCCGATTTCCGGTCAAAAATAAAGGTTTTTCCCATTTTCGGTTCAGTTCCGGTTTGAAGCCCTGGGTTTTTTTGATTACCTCAAAAAGTTATTTTTGGCACAAAGACATAGGACAAATTAAATCTGCAGTGAGGATTCTTTTAATATCATTGTTATGGTAATAATTTTTACTTCTACAAAATTCCTGGCACTTTATAATTCTATAAGTACCCAAACCTAAACAAAAATCTGTGTATGAAAATATATGAGAAAAGAAAGATTTTGTCAAAATCAGTATTATCTATTGAAATATATTTTTGCATACATTTATATGCTTTGTGCAAAATAAACATCTTTGAGGATCGATTGTGTATATTCAATCAACCATCGTCAGTGAATAAAAGATGTAGCATATATTTATATAAAAATTTGCCAACCTGATTCTCTTAAATCAAATTTAAAGCCAAAAAATCTAGTCTTTGTTTAATTTTAAATCAACAAAATGTGATCTTGTAATAATGTGTTCTGTTGTATACCAATTAATATCTAGAGTTATACTAGCATGGTTTAGTTTAATAAATTTTCTCAGACAAACTTACGACTTTTATTTTCATACTTCATCACAACTACTAACTTACCTACTGTAGATTTGAATATTTTCATACTTTACTTAATTTTTGAATATTTTCCTGAATCTACTGAATTCAGAAAAATATATTTTGATTTTTTATCTTGGTCATTCTACATCATATGCAATGATGATCTCTGTTGTCTTTCGTCAATTCTTTATTGGCATTGCGGCTAAATTTAAAGTTGAATGATACAATGTTAGTATTTATGTGTCGACCGATGTTATAATAGTTTGCGTCATTTGACGCGCTTCTTCCAGGCGAGGTTTACTTCAAACTGTCGCGCCGTGGGGGTATGCAACTCGTCTACAAGGAGTATCCATTTTGTCATGACGGGGAAAGGGATGGCGTCACCCACTGGAGGTGCTGTCGGCACTCTTCCCTAAGGTGCAAAGCCAGAGTGCGAACAAGAGGAGAGACTGTCGTACGAGAATGGCGAGAACACAACCACTGAAATCTAAATTGACAAATTCCATTGTAATTGAATATGTCGCATGTTATTAAGACTAAAATGTCATCATTGGTATATCAAATGGTAAACAATTTTCATTGTTTTCAGTTCTTAATGAATTTATATAAATCAAATATATTTTGTTTGTGCTAGGTAGAAACTTAATAGTGAAATTGTAATCTGCAGAATCTGACAAATGAATTCCAGAATACCAGGCACTTAAGATGAAAATCATTTTCTAATAATTCGATAAAAAAAATATGCACAGCAGAAAAATGATGAAATAGTTGACTAATGTGTAATGTGACTGATATAGCTCAAGTCCTCTAAGAAATATACTTTCTTAATCAAAATATATAATAATCATATTACCCAGTGGATGTAAAAAAATATATTTGTCAATTTCTCTCGCCTACATTCCATGCACCCACATTGTGCCAATATGGCCTAATATTATCAGGCGTATAAAAATCTTCACTAATGAGTACCCACATGACGGGATCACTTTTGTAAAGTGATTCGCTTATTGTTTAAAGTGCCTTGTATTCAACTTGTTCCATTCCGAAATGTGCAGACATATGTGAATAAGTAATAGATAAGTTTTAATTTTTATCTCAGTATAATCGATTGTGTATTTTTATAAATATATATACTACCAAAATAACTGGACAAGATGATAAATCGCACATGATTTTTATGTTTTGTAACATTTAGCATGAAAAAAACCATTATATGGTATATATATATTCATTTCCATATATGTATCTGAGCTAATGATTTTTGTAGATTTTGTAATTATAGATTGAAACATTCATGCAGTTGGTATGCAAGCTATTTAATACATACCCCCACTTTAACTTCTAAACTGTAGCCTAGATTTTACCCTACAATTGTTACATCATCAGGTATCTTTTTTGAGGATATATCTCATGTCCATCCTAATTTTGTGTTAAAAAGAAGGTAAAAAATTATGGATGTAGGTCAAGATTAACTTTATCGGGTATTTTGATTGAACCTTACCATTCTTTGGAACTTTCATGATAATGTTGAAACAAAGTTGTTTGTGTGCATTGGATATCATATAACAGTAACCAATTTTTTGAATGAATAAAAAAATGTTTAAGATTTGTATTTTCTCTATCTTTTATATAATTAATTTTTAAAACAAATCAAATAAGCATTTAGAACTATATTATTTTATGGCAGTAATTGCTCTAATAAAACATGTAAGTGTTAAGAACAGCATGCCATGTGCATCACTAAATCAATGCTTTTGAGTATGTATTATAATTTATTTTACTCTAATTTTTTTCAACTGACATTCCAGATCAGAGAACCAATATGTAATTTTAATTTAAGTTTTAAATAGATTAGAAAAGTAAAACATCAGCAATAAATTATAAGGTAGATGTAAACACATTGTGTGGGTGCGTTTTGTTAACCCCCAGATTTTATGGGGTGGGGAGGAATGTTTGTCAGACATTGGTAAATTATTTAAAGCCTCTGGCAAATATCAAATCCATCAACATTGTCTAATGTTACATCTCACGATTTACTGTGATAATTTGTAATTAAATTAGTATGTCTAAAATAAGATAGCTATCTTCTTTATAAATCGTGTTGGCACTAGAGTTATAAAGTTTTTATAATTCATATAATAATTATTGAGAAGTGTTGTTGAAATTAATCCTCTTGTATCGTTATTTTATTTGCATATATGATTATGGATTGCCAATAGGTAAGCTTAGATAAAACCATAAAAAATTATAAGGGTGAAGAAAATGTATTGTTTTGGGAGATTTATTAATATGGTAAACATTAATCTATGAAATTACATACCGTTTTACTCAATTTCAACTTCTGCATCAATGAGAGTGAATCTGGGCAAACTCTTTAAAGTAAAGAAGTTTTTTTAAATTTTCTTAATAAAATATGTTTCTTCGAACATAAAATTAAGGAACACAAGGTGAACTTGATGTGATCATAGTTATTGCATGAGCCTGCTCCCTATCCATTATTTGAGGACAATTATTATCATAAAAAGCAACAAATTAAGAACAACTTCATTTTAGACATTCCTGCCTACAGAAGTTTGTCCAATAAGTTATACATAGAATTAACAAATCTTATTCTTGGGAACTGACTAATTCATATTATTTAAATTTAGTTCATACCCAAATATTTGCTTAAGCCTAATTTTGGAGGATTGGTATTAACCACCACAAATGTCATTCAAATTATTTATGGCACTTATATTATTTTAAAGTGTATTAGTTAAATGAATTAATAAAGCTATCTACTATTCTTAAAACATGTTGCGTTTTTCCTAGTACTCATAATTAAAATAAAACTTTCTTTGGTTTGATCATTTCTGTAATTGTGATTATTTTGCAATCCCTATCCAAAAGCAAAAGGATTGCGAAGGGGATTTAGAGATTGGCTCGATTCTTCAAAACTAGTTAATTAGACCTGCGGTTGCCAACCGGTGGTCTGCTAAGTTATTGCAGAAACGTAATTGTTAGATAAGAATATGCAGATTTCTTACACACAGTAACGAATATTACTCGAATTTTGCCGCCACATTGAAGAAAACATTTTACTGCGAGAATAACCCCAATACGACAAAAATGGACTTTTACCAGACTTTTTACTACATACAATTTTTATTATTCAGTTGGTATTTTTCCAAAACAAAATTAACTTAGTGTTCAATTCAATTCTAAATTGTAAGTTTAGTGTTCCGCGAGGTCTTCGGTCAGCAGCCACTGATTCAGACCGAGCTATTCAGTTGCGACCTACATAACTCTAAAATGTCTTGATTAAATAATTCACAATCTGCTTTTCAGCTTAATGGCCACGTAGTTGATGACCAGCAAATGTTCCTGGACTAAGAAATTCTTTCTTTATATATCTTTGACAACACATAGATTCCAACAAAAATTCCACCCAACATTCAGTGCCTCATTGGCTATGAATTATTACTATTATTTACTATGAATTATTAGTGGTACCATTCGATACCAAATGTTTTTTTTCACAAAGATGCCTTCATACGATGTTTAAATCGATGTTTTTTCGATGGGCAATACAAATTTAAATATAATTCATCGAATATTTTAAAAATTGGATTCTTTTTACAATTTACTTGGTGTGACCTTCTGTTCATCCAGAAAATCCTTCCAAGCCTCCAACGCAGTGCGTTGATAGCCCTAACCAAAGCATGCTTCCGCTAGATCTACATATTCAAATAAGAGGTGCAACAGTAATGCTACATAAGGGTTTCGAATCTGAGATGGGGGGGGATTCCTTTACTGCCTCCTCCTTGACTAAATCCATACATTCCTAATGTTCATAAAATTACATCTCGTAGTGTAGCAATGGATGCTGCAATGCAGATATGGCAGAATCGATGCGACAACTCTTCTAAGGGTAGGCATACTTATAAATTTTTTCCGAAAACAAAGTGGCGAATGGAGATAACCAAAGTTTTGATTCCTGATTTCTGGACTAGCCAATTCATAACTGGCCATGGTCACTTCGGTGCCAAGCTCTTCCAGCTTGGCCGGTTGGTAGATAGTCCACTATGTAAATGTGGCAATATGATCCAGGATGCTTATCACATCCTTTGGGAATGTCCAGATATAAACAACAAACGGGAATTAATGTCAAAAATCAATCAGGTCTGTCAGTCATGCTGATTTGGTTGCATCTCTGACAAATTACATGACATTCAAAGAGTTTACGGCGTCGTATGGAAAGCGATTGGAACGCAATTCCTTAATTTTTCAATACTTATTTTAAACATAACCTCCACACTAGAGTGCATGCAACCAAGTCTTGAGGAATTTCTCTTCAGACATTCCTGGCAAACATTTGAAACACGCATAACGTTGTTATGCTGTGGAATACTCGGCAAGTGTGAAACCGTAGTGGGTGGTGGTGGGTACAACGTTGAGTACCCTAGGGCAAAAAAAATTGCTTGGTGCTGGGTGCCTAAATCCAAACACCATCAGTAGACAAATTTACTTCCATAGGCGACATTCTTTGTAGTTACTGTCAGAATCGGCAAGATACTTTTCTTACAGTAGATAAAATTCGAAAATTCCATTAGATTCCTCAAAAAAAAATTCTCCTCGTTTTTTTCCAATTTCACCAACACCACCTCATCGTGTCAGTACGCCCACAACTATAAGCGTATATTAGAGTAGAAAACTTTGCGGAAGTTCATTTTGAAAGTTAAGTATTTTTGGGCATGGTTTCACCGGTTTCAAACCCTTATTTAAATTCTTTATTCCAAAATGCATCCTAGATATAGAACAAGTTTTAGTCAGGAAACAAGATCTGCCGGGTCCATGATGCAGCGGTCGTTGGCTTCGGTCAAGATCTCATGGGTTGAAATCCCAGTACCTAGTTTCATAAATTAACTTTTCAATCGATTTATGAATTTCGTCTTGAGGTATAGAGGCATGGATGGAGGTCGACAATAAGCACCCATCCTCCATCAAACAATGAAAACGAATGACGATCGTTATTGAAATACAGCAAACAAAAATGTGGATTGCCAGTACAACTGCCACATGTTACTACATGCTTTGTTAGGTTCTTTGCAAATTTTCTGCATAATTTTACTTAGCATTCTTTTTTCAAAATCCCGTATCATATACTAATTCTAGACCGAGAAGTATAGTATTACCAATATTATTTGACCGCCGCCGAAATTGGAACTAGAATTTTCAGATTAGAATTCAATTTTATGCAAAATAAATATTTTGTCTACTTTTAAATAACCGTCGCTAAAATATTCATATTGAATATATATTCGTTCTGGAATTTATTGAAATCTCAGTTCTGGTAGAGCGTAGTAACAATCTTAACGTAACGGTGGCACCCTCACTAGCGGCCAAGTTATTTTGGTACATCTATATAGCTGCGTTTTCATCCAACCGAAAATATATAAAATTCATTTTGACTAAGTTCGAATTATAAATGTTCAAACCATAGTGAATTGAACTATGAATTTATTTATCAATATGGTTATAAATAAGAAAATTACGAGGCGATAGTCGATCAAATTTTGTCATGTTATATATGGTAAGAAAATGTGATATACGACCTATTTGATTGATGAAATTTTTTTTTATACATTCAAGTGTCTGGATAATGGATTATTGAAATATCAAATTTTACGTGCATTTGAAGTGTATAAGTTTAGTGGCAGTTATCGAGCTCCAAAATGTTAAAAAAAAAAAAACCCCCATCATGAATGACAGAGATTACATTTAATTAACACAAACTGATTAAGGCATCAGCTTTTTCTGAAACGAGGCGGAATGCGCCTGGCAATCTCCAAAACGAACGAGTTCGAGTAAAAATACAATACCATCGTGTAGAAAAACGGTAGGTCGAGTAAATATTTTATAGATTCCATGGATTTTTATACTATTTGGCGCTTTTATTGGCAAAGTTCATCAGTGAATTATTTTAAAAACCTCGTGAAGACGACGGATCAAGTGAACAATCACCGATGGCCGGCACGTTCAATATCATCCAGACGTGTGGATGTTTACAGCCTAAAAGTATAGAACTAAATCTTCTTCGAAGGATCCGCGTCATAAGTAAAAGGTCTTCCTAATGTGGTCTCAGCAGAAGATATTAATTTAAGATTACAGATAGTTAACCTCCCAAATTCGAGTTGGGACAGGGCAGAACTAGACGCCGGTTAATCGCTAATCTACTCTAAAATTCCTCCATGGCACCCTGCCCAGCAGACGGCTTTACAGGGGGAAACAACGCCGTCGAAAACCTTTGAATTGAAAGCCCAATGGCTTATGTGGACGAAGTCTTGGCAAGCGCGGGGCGGAACCATGCGTAGGGGCTTACAGACAGAATTGGCGCCGCATCCGATCGCCAGCTTCTCGGTAATATCGGTAGCGAAAGTTCGATGAATTCTAGCTGTGCCGCCTCATGCTCGCCAAGACTTCGTCCACCTGATTTGCTGCGTTACCCAACATGGCTAGTATTCTGTACGGGTAGCATGAATGACGAGCAGTTTACTCACCATATGAAGTTTTCATCAATCTTAATCTCCTTGCATACTTACCATTCCGTAAGATAACACGAGACTGCAATTGCGAAAACTTACAGGTCCAGCGAACCACCGCCTACCGTGGTCAGTTTTTCAATCGTTATAATAAACGAAAGATCCGTTATCTCTACAAATTAGATGTTGCGCGCATTTTAAACCAATACTCGCGCCCATTTAATCCTAAAAAATTGAACGAAAAGTAACCATCATACCACCCTCCCGGAAAACATGGTAGAAGGGTGTCTCAATTAGAAAAAAGTTTTCTTACATGCCGGAAGAAGCTTTAACGCACGAGATTTAAATGTCCAATTAATTACCGCCTTGAGTCGGCCGTCAGCGGCGTCTTTATAGAACCATTGTCAAGACATACTAAAACTGTATGAACTCTGGTAGAGGCCTATCTTCAGAAAACTATAAGTTTCAGATTCATTTTCGAAATTATTAAGAACAAGGAATTTATTAATGACAACAAATTTTATATTACCTACCAACAAAAACTTTTCCAAATTGCATTTAAATTTCAAAAAGTGGATCGAACTCACCAATCTACGCTCGGAATTAACAGTTTTAGTGCCAATATCTTTTATTCATATATACTTAAAAATGCCAAAGAAATCTTCGTTTTTATGTCATTTACCTTTGTTTTAGAAAAAACTGTATCTCTTCCAAAAATTTTCCAATTCTAATAATTTTTTCGGTGTTTCCTTTATAAAGACTTGTACAAGGGAAAACAAATGAAAATTTGGAAATATATATTGTGAACCATAATTGAAACAAAAACTGGTATCAAATAAAAAAAAGTTAACATGTGTGGTTTTTTGCACAAACTCCATGAAGCCCCTTCTTACAGCGGGCACAAATCAAGTTGCTCCTCTTCACAGCGCTGTAATCCTTGCTGCTGCATACTACACAGCGCCGTAAACTACGCCCAGGTAACTTTTCTAATCCAAAACTTCGAGGAGGAGATGTCGTCTGAATAGCAGGTTCTGGTCTATTTTCGTTGAGCAACCATTTCTCTTCCAAATCTTTAATTATACTCTATGTAAATTTAAATCTCGTCATTAAAGCCATACATTACCAAATACTTACACACGAATACAGTTGATCACGACATCGTCATTTGAAGTATGCATGGAGGAAAAGGTGGGAGTTACCGAACTTTACACACACGTCAACCTCGATACCAATTAGTAGTCTTTAATTTTCCTCCACAACGGGCTGAAGCTGAAGACTTCACATGGCACCTACAATATTGCAATGATAGAAGCTGTCACAAGCTATCAAAATAGTTGTATATTCCCGCCATCCCACCACAACTACTCATAATAACTTGATCTGCTTATCAAACAAGCCTGGATCATTCCTTCACCAAGGTACTTCCAGCGCACAAAATTTACCTCAGTACAATAAATGACTGAAGACATCACAAATTATCAGAAAAGGTTATTTTCCCGCCATCCCACCACAACAACCAATTTAGATAACTTGATCCGCTTCTCAAAACACACAACCTTGGACATCACTTTAAGGACACGGGGTGAAGATACCTCTGGTTTTGATTGCGTGGAACGAAGAATACCGAAAAACCGCTTAACCCTATCTGAAATGAAAACTTTGAAAAAAAATTTGATCAAATGGCACTGCACACACATTTTACCACACTATTAAAGATACCAGACCTCACAGCACTACCATCAGTACAACCAACATAATTTCACTTTATTGATGTAAAATTGCATTTTTTGATAATTACAAAAAAAAGTATATGGCAAAGAGAATTTAAATATTTCATTTTTGACTAATGGCAGCCGATTGCGCAAAGCTGCAAATAGTCTACATGTTATGTTGAAATTAATAAAAAAAAAAATGAAACTGCCTGAGACACTTAAGTCATTATAGAAAGGTGGTTTAAAAGCATCGGTATGCCAAGTATATATAAATAGAGACACCTCAGGTTCAAAAGAAAAGTCCACCTACCTTTCGCTGACACTCATAGCAGGCCCATAACCCTCACTAGAGGTAGTTAGGGAACTGGTCAGTTAAGTAGGAATCGAACCTACATCTCATTAGTCATGGCGAAGGTAAGTAAACCTTCCCATTATCGCATATAGCTACCCTAGCAATTGACATAAAAAATATAAATACAAGTCTGCAAAAAAATAAATAGAGGAAACAAAGGTGCTCAATAGTGGTTCAGACAGTTTCGCTTTTGACAGTGGTCTAAATGGGGAAATCGTGCTAGCAAAAAAAAAACAACAGCCAAGTCCCGGGACATGGGAGGATATCACAAAATTACTTTTGCTACGTTCGGAAAAATTACATCATCATATTCCCTAGCAATACTTCTCCAATAGGCCAGTAAGAATGTGGAGAAGTTGGATTTGCAATCCTACCTTGTGCATCACCAACTGCGCCGCCTTCCGTGGCTCCTGCAATAGTCGTATCTCCAGTCACAGATCCGTCGCCGAAACCTGTGTGGCAAACGAACACCAACATTAAGAAATAGCTGGAGGAGTGTAAATAACACAACAGGATTCAAATAGACAACTTACCAGTCATGTCCATGTTAGAATCATCCTCCCCAAAGGTGCCGTCGTCATTGTTCGTACCGTCATCATCATCCTCCCACAAGGCCTCATTAACGAACTCGGGTTCCATTTTGGGGGCGACGGCGTTGTCCTCGTCGTCAGGTATCGTCACAAAGTCCTCCTTTGATGACGCACCTGATGGGCCGGCTTCTAGAGGGTCTATGCATTTTCTTTTTGCGGGCGCAGGTTGTGACGATTGAGGATTGGTTGGAGTAACTGAAGGTCTATTCGGTCTCTTAATGGCTACTGGATTGTTTGGCTTATTGTCTAGGTCAGTCTCAGGTTTGGTCATAGACAACCGCTGCTGCGACGATCTAGGTCCGGGTCTCGATGACGGTTTTGGTTTAGAGGCGGGGGTTGAATTTTCTTCATTCTGATTTCCAGTGAGGCCTTTAACTTGAAGCTGTTCGGCCGTGCTTATAAATGATGCTAACTCTTCCTGCTTCACGTTTACTTCCCCCTGGTACATAAATTGTAAGAGATCTCTTAATGCCGAGTGACTGACATCCTTTAAAAATACTATGGGGTGCTGAGTGGGGTTCATCTTAAACATTTCTTGAAAATATGGCGAGCAGACGGACAGCACCAATTTGTGCGCCTGCAGCAGACGACCCTCGGCCGCCAGTGTCACGTCCACCAAGTCTCCACGAGACAGTAGACCGTGGAACCCAGTGGACATATTCGAATGGAAATTGTTCCAACATAGCGAAAATTGCTCGTCCGACCCCATGGTGGACGCTATTAGTTGACTAACCCTGGAAAGACAAAAAAATAAAATGCATGAGATCCAATTGTTCATAGAAGCGATAGGGTAATGTAAATTAAATGTGGTCCATCGAAAAGTGTACTAGGCCGATTAACTGAAGTAAGTTTACGACGCCGTGGTAAATGCGCCGGATATTAAAACACTCATCTACAACCATTAATGATAATACGGTATAGGTCAGTAGCAGTAAACTTGGAAAGTCAATTCACACGAGATGGGCCCGGCGTAACACAAAGTTGTAATGGCGGCTCAAGGACGCTGACGCTACCGAAAATCTCGCATGCGCGCGCCAATAGCGGGCGTCAGCATAAAGACATTGAAAGAAACTACAGACATCGAGAATAAAAACGCGAATGGAAAACCGTAAATATTGTCGAAAAATGACAATAAACAACCATTAGGCGAATGATAATAAATCAAGTGCCCGAAGTAGACGTATACTATCACAGTTTTGATGTAATCCCATGCTTAAGAAGAAAAGTATGAGAGAAATAAACCAACCATATTCCTAGAAATAATTGTCGACCAGCAAGCGTCGGTCGAAACATTCATATGGCAAGCCAAGCGTCACCGACGCCATTACTGTGACTTTATATGGGATACAAAACTAATTCAAATTGAGCGATAATTCATATTACATACCTTAATTAAATGTAGTATTCAGCAGGCCGCGGTGAAAATCATTAGTAAAAATGATTCCTTGTTTCAGCGGGATATTAGTGTTGTTCACCGCAGATTACACGCCGAAGTACGCCCTCCTCAACGCGTGTCCCGTTTTGAAATGACGTCGTCGGTCGCTTCGGCCAACTCTAGATTCTACAAATGACGCTATACGATATAAGAAATAGTCCTTAAATATAATATTTAAATCTAATAATATTAAATATTTAATAATTGGTCAGCTATTATTTTAATATTGGTAATTGAATTATTTAATAAAATAAAAAAACACTCACGTTTATAAAGTACTAATATAGCTTTTTTCTTGAACTTATGCTACCTGGCACATGGGTGTACTCATCACCTCCAAAAATATATTTATTATATTGCCATTTTGTGACACTATGAGTATTTTAAAAATCAACAGCGAATCGATTATACATAAAAAAATAATTCTATGCTACTGTTTGCAAATTATTGATTATTTAGTAGGATGTAAACATTATTATAATAAAAGTGGCACTATCCAATTTTTACCACAACTCAATAAAATGTTTAGTAAATATGTTTTTAGAAATAAATACATTTATAAATATTTCTATCGTCATAATTTATAACAGGTATTCAACATATTTTTCTTGGTCCACTGAATATTGGATGGTTCCACATTTACAATTATTAATGGTCTTTAAAATTAGGTAGGAAATTAACAATCATATGAAAAACATAGTCACGTTTCACGGGAGTCGGGCTATGAAATATTTCAATATGCTTGATTATGATCACACGAATTCTATAGGATAACATAAGTAGTCCTACTGATAAATTATAATCAAATTGGTCCATGATGCACGGCTTGCTCAGATGATTTCCCATAAATTATTTGATTTTATTTATTTGCAGTAGGTAGTTGTCAAATTTTAAGAACTTATTTTATGTGAATTAAAAGTAAAGTAACTTTAATTTGTCCGTCCATTTAAAAATTTTAATTCTCCATGCATCCATTTATTACATGAAACTATATGTGCCATGTGCCGAGGCGCATTGCTTTAAAAAAACATAAAATTTGTATCTGAAGTTCACTACTCAGCCTACGAATACTGTTCTTTTATTTGTACATGTATTTAAAAACAAAGATACGTAACATAATTACAATTGTAAGAAATTTATAATTATTTGGCCAGTATCTAATTCAACTAACGGTCAGTAACAAATGCATAAAACGGTCAGTAGAAAAATATATTTTTTAAGTAAACATTAAAGATACGGTCAGTAAATATTAAAGGAAGGCTAGTTTAAGTAAGTAAAAAAGATAAAGTACTAAATCAGGTTCAATTTAATAACTGACCATTTTATATAATTTTTTTTTCCATGTCCGCTCCCAATGTGGAGCATATGGTCTCCTAATGGAGGTATCTTGACAGAATTTTTTCTACGAGAACTGTTTGTCACTCAGTTGCTCAACCTCTCTTTTCTTTTTCAAAGAGAGTAGGGATAGAAGGATAGGGCTATGACAGGACTAGTGGTTAGCTAATCGCTCTCGTTACGCCACGTGAGGATGGGATTGGTGGTGGGAGGGAGGACTCAGACTACGAACAGAAATCCATAAATCGATTGAAAGATCAATCTATGAACACCGTCCGCACCGGGAATTGAACCTGAGACATCCGTAACCGTAGCCAGCAACGAAACCAACTGCGCCACGGACGCCGACTATAATTTATATAAATTACTGACCGTTTATTTTATTAACTGACCACGTGTATACTGAGCATTTATGAAACATATTGCAGACCTTTTTGATTAATTACTGACTCAATAAATACAGTCATAAATCGCTACATCAAAAATGTTATTTGTTTTTTATTTCCCTCTCCTAAGTTGTCATTGTTCTTTTTTATCATGTTCGTTTTGTCATATTCTTTATGTCACCGAACTTAACGACGATACCTAAATCGCAACTAATTCGATAAATTTAATACAGTGAATTAACAACAAACTAATAATTGAATGATTTTTTCAGATCAAACATACAAATTTATTAATTTTAATTCTTATTTAATGATTTTGAATTGCTATTTTACTATGAAAACAATAAATATACCATACAAGGCACGCATTGCATATTCGCGGCTTATGAATTATAAACTGTATAATTATATTTATATTTTAAAAATTCATGTCCAAATAATAATATACAATGAATGTTACAATTTCTTTCGTTCACATTCCACACTATTATTTAAAAACAGAACTAATTTCCTTCAGATAGTGAATTTTTCCAACTAAATTTTAGTTAAATTTGAGTTATTGAAATTCCATCAAGCACCCTCAGTCGATGTCTTAAATTATATATTTTAGTTATTTGAAATTGATTAAGTAGTAGATAAACAAAACATTTTGGACTACTGACAAAATATTATTATATACAGTTGATTCCGCCTAATAGAGACACCCTGGGCCCAAGCATTTTCAACCAGGTAAGCGGCTGGCTCTAATAAGCAAATTCAATTGTTTTTTATTTTTACTTTTTATGGAAAAAATTTAGTTATTTAAATTACCGAAAGCAACAATTAATCAGTAAGTTTCACCAAAATAATGAACAACGTTAGTAAAAATATGAATTCTTAACAATTTATTTCTCAAGAAACTCATCTAGTTTTTTTATCGTTGTTGTTTCAATTGCATAAAATCAGCACAGTTATTCAGTGCGGATATTGATCTCTCATAGTTGCCTTCTTGCATAGAATAACTCTTACAACTGATAGATTTTATTTTACTTCCTGGTTGATCACATGAATAATAAGATATTCATCATCACTGTTGTCAGCTTCGCTTAATGTTTTGATTTTATGACTTCAAATATTGTATCTACACAGTCTTCATAACATGCTAAATTCTTATCAATTATTATTTTACTTTTTTGTCCAAATTAAACAGAATGGTGTCTCGCATAACCGAAATGAATCAGTGGAAAAATTTTTTCCGACTGATTATCAATTACAACTGATTCCATAAAATGTTAGAATAAATGTATTTGGGTGTTTGAAAAATGCACTGTGAAAGTAAAAAGTGCTCCTGTTGTTAAATTAACAAAGCGAAATATCTATGAATATAATTTTTGCATTGCATGCAGGAATATCAACGTCCAAAATATAGTGCTTTTAGAATTATCAGGCCTTCAAGAACAGATTTTTAATTACTTTGATTCTTAATTAACAAGTAAAGTTTATCTACTGCTCTATATTGTTTTTTAATATATGTAATATTTTAATAATAATATATAATATTTTTTAATTGGAAGATGTTGTTACCTTGGTGATGAAAAAAATGTATAGTTTAAAAGTAAATATATATTTCTATATTTACGTGCAATATTAACTAACATATGTAATTGTTTGTGCTCAAAAATAATTTGGAATACACCACCGTAGAATCAATAATGCTAAGCGTCAGCCCGCGGAGTAATTTCTTTGAACGTATAGTGCTGCCACCAGAATTAATTTTTGTACTTTATTATTTAAGGGTAAAGAAGAAATTTGTTTTATGTCGTATGTATGCATTTATTTCCGTTGGCACCGTTAGGTCCTGCATTATATATATTTTTTATTAAGCATATTTAATACAACTACCAGCATATTAAGTTTTCAAATAAATGCTGCACTATTTTGGCACGTGTTAAAGATAGGTAGATATATAGGTTATACTCCTAAACGTTAGAATGCATTGAATCCGAAGCATAGTCGGTTGGGTTGAAGAATGATACGAATATTGCGCCATTTGATACATTTGGCATCAAATATGTATATTATTTATTGCCTGTTATCTCATTGTAACATGTAATGACAAAACAGAGATTTTTTTTGTACAGCCAGAATTGGTCGTTGGCTGAAATGAGATTTTATAATTCTGTTCCCATGATTCGTTTTCCGTGTAATGGAAAAAAACAAATTAATTATTAGCTTTTGAAATTATAGCCTGCCGACTGAGATATTATAGGGTCCTATAGTATGTGGCATTTGCTCGATTTTTACCATAAGCTACTAACGATTTTATTAAATAGCACTGTTTTCATAAGGCACACAATTGATTTCTACGAGAATCGGTGTTGTGGAATTTATTATTGACAATTATTTACATTCCAATAGCGGAAGCAACGAAAGGACGAAGACTTGGTTAAATTATAAATTCTCGCCTCTTGGTTCGTTTTATTTTCATTAAAATAATATTATTCTTCACTTTTTATTGGAATTTGAGCATCTAAATATTTATTGGGTATTCAACTTTCTGAAACGTTCTGGGAAACATTATTTGTTAAAACTCATAATATCCTCATGCACTGGCGGCGTTCGAGACCCGAACCGTTCTACCTGGAAAAAACAGTCTTATATCTATAATATGTCATAGTGTAAAATTTAAATTAAGCCTTCTTTCAAACGATACATCTCGAGGTTTATGAATCAACGATTAGTGCCATCACCCTCGAGCAAAGTTCCCCTTTAGATTCACCATGTACACACCGATTCCTCACACAGATGAAATCGTTACCTTACTTTGAAAAGGTTCTAATTACACTTGGCCATGTTTTGAGATACGAGTGTTTGAAGTTTTGATTGATCATATTTTGTATTTTTAAGGAAAAAATGTATTTTTAATTAGTGAGTTAGCATATATTTATATATATAAATATTTTACTCGTTTTTCATATAATTTATTTCAACTAAAGCCTTTAGCGTTTATCAAATTTGAATTGTTGAGATTTCGTACATTTCCATGTATTTTGTCACTAACGAACTGGGTTTCGCCTTCCGGCATCTTCAGGCATTCGAGCACACGAATGGACTCGAATTGACAGACTATTACATACAGAATTATATCCGCGTGTTTGCCAGAATAAGGTTGAAATATTTTAAAACAGTTTGCTAGCTATTGTGTCAGAAAAAAAGCGAGGAAATGTTTTGTAGAGGCGTGACAAATTTTATTTGAGTGTGAGATTAAAAAAAATATTTATGTTTTAAATTGTACGTAAAGCCATAATTTGAGGACATAATAATTGCTGTATTATTATTATAATTAATTGTTTTGTTAATTTTTTAACCATATCGCTCCCTATTCGGAGCATATGGCCATCACGCGGATCCTCCAAGCTTCTCTGTCCCCCGCCAGTCGCCTCGCTTCCTCCCAGGTTACCCCAGCGTCTCGTAGCTCCACCGAATACATCGTATGTATGGTCATCAGCGGCCTTCCACGGCGACGGAATCCATCCGGTTGGTAGAAGAGACAGGTAGGATTCAGACTCCCCTGTGGCATCTGCAGCACGTGTCCAAGCCAGGTATGGACCTGAGTTGGACACGTGCGTTGCTTTTTTATTTTGGACGTAGTAAGATTGGTCCGTCCGCTCTCTTACCTCCAAGTTCCTAACAAAATCAAACCACCGTACCCCTAGTTTTAGTTTAGTACCGCATTGTTAAATGGTACATCCATATTATCATCTTGTTTCATTTTATATAATCGTCTCAGAAATTTTCATTTATATAAAAAATTGGCAGCAGATGTCCACGCTATTGGTTATCTGGTATGAATCAAACAAAAAAGAGACTATCATTGGAAACTGTTAGCCAATCTTCGTAAAAACACGGAATAGGATAAATAAATTGTACTTATATATTATTATATCTGCACATTTTTTACATTTTTTACTGATTTTAACGTCCGATATGGGGCTATAGTTAAAAAGTGTAATTTTAATTGAGACTGCTTTAAGATCTACCAGATCTTAAAAACTATTAATCCATGAATAGGACTTAAAATGAACATGCAGTAGTAGGTTGTTTAAATACAATATTAGTCACCTCCTTTAGAACTTTCATACTATTTATCGGAAAAATACCTTTCCGATTTTTTAAAAATTCCACACAATATGTTAAGCCTAAGACGCAGGCAAGGTGGGGAACCGTTTCATATCGGAAGGCTGCATTTATTTATCTGCAATCTTACAAGACCGCGTTCCAGAAAGGTCGCAGGTTCCCCAAATCTTGAGACCTATTCTCACGATCTCTAAAAAACGTTGCAACTCTTAGGATCGAAGATTATCTAACCACTGACCCGTTTCCTGTATTACGATATTGGGTATGTTTAGTATCAACTCAATAAACATGTATAGAGCGAATACAAAAATTATTATATCCGACATGAAGGTGTTGAACGTAAGCCCGGATACTTTTAGAGACCTAAAGACCTAAGATGGCGAACATAATATTCGCGATTTACTCATAAAACCAACATGTTAATATTTTTACCATATAAAAATAATGATTTACCCTTTATACCCAACGTAAAAGTGCGCCCTGTGTATACATCGAAAAACGATCGAGGTTCCCTGGTGTTTCTGTTACCAACTGGCCGGTCCCGAAAGAGAGGTATGGGGGCCCTGTTTGAGCTGAATCGATCTGGAACGCGCGCAGCTGTTAAAAAACGCGTTTTCGATGATACTATTATTATTTTCTCGGGGTTGGGATATGAATGTATATTACAATAACAAATAAAAACAATAGCAGCCCCCTTTCGTCTCAGATAGTGTAATACAAGACGAAAAATTATTAGGAAAGGAGGATAGCACTTAATGTATTATTTTTTGTTGCCAAAATTTCAACTTTAATTATTTTTAAAACCACAGAGCCTAGAATTATTTTTGATAGAAGTAAATAAATTATATTTCTAAATTAAAAAAAAGTTTGTCCGAAAGGTTCACAGTTATTAATTTTTGTTTGATTATAAATTTGGGAAGACACCACGTTGGTGGTAATCGCCAGATGCCACCTGTACTGGTTTCGAAACGTCCGGTAATTATCACAAACTACAACACAGTATCTTCCCAAGTTAAGAATCATACAAATATCTAAAATCTGTCACTAATTGCTGGTGAAAGTATGATAGCGGTCCACCGTAAAAGTTCATATTTATTCAAAGGCGGAAAAGGGCTTAAATCAGTGGTGGCCAAACCATGACGCATGCGCCACACGTGGCGCATTGGATGATTACAAGTGGCGCATTGCATTCTTGCGCCAATTTATTCTTTTAAAGTAAGCGCACTAACTAAATCCATCTTCATATTTTCAACACCTGAGTGCTCTCAGTTCAATTCATACAGCCTTCTTACTCATCAGTTTGTCTTATTTTTTGACAGTTTACAATTTTAGGATGTGGACAGCGTGTGTGTGAATAAGAGAGAATGAGACCCGGTACGATTGAGAGGCGATATGATTGAGGCCCAGTACGATTGAGACGTGGCGCGATTGGGTTTGGGTGTGTTTGAAACCATGTGCAAATGAGCGGGCGAGAAGAAATGGTTAAGCCTTGTCTCCAAATATTTGCACGCTTTCTTTGTAATAAAGGTATTGATAGGAGAGCAGACGAAATTGCCTTTTCAAAGCAGACAGTTACGACACGTCTCCAAGAACTCTCTCAGGGTGTATCGCAGCAACTGAAAGACCTTGTCCATTCTTGTCCTTTATTTTCCTAGCTTTGGGTGAATCAAGGACATATGTGATGTTGATCAGTTAATTTTTATATGAGGAATTAATGATAATTGTAATGTCTTTAAATAATTTGCCAGTCTAGAGATATGGTAAAACAAGAGGATCAGACATATTAAGAAAAGTGAAAGCATGCTTAGATAATCTAAAATTAGATTATAGCAAACTCATCACTTGTCGGCGTCCGTGGCGCAGTTGGTAGCGTCGCTGGCTACGCTTACGGATGTCTCGGGTTCAATTATCGGTGCGGACTGTTTTCATAGATTGATCTTTCAATCGATTTATAGATTTTTGTTCGTAGTCTGAGTCCTCCCTCCCACCCATCCCATCCTCACGGGGCGTAGCGAGAGCGATTAGCTAACCACTAGTCCTGGCTTAGCCCTATCCTAGCCTTGTCCTTCTATCCCTACTCTTTTCGAAAAAAGAGTGGTTGAGCAACTGAGTAACAAGCAGTTCTCGTAGAAAAATTCTGTTACGATACCTCCATTAGGAGACCATATGTGCCACATTGGGAGCGGACATGGGGAAAAAACATCACTGTGTGCACTGATGGAGCGCCGTCAATGATAGGTACAGTCAATGGCACTACAAAATATCACTGCATTATACACTAAGAGGCACTGTGTGGACAATCTTTAAATATGCAGATGGTTGTGCAATGTATGAAGAAAATTAGAGTATGAGTAACAGACGAGAATTCAGAGAAAGGACATACAGATGTGAACAAGCATTTTCATTCATGAAATTGATTAAAAGCAAAACAAGGTCGCGAATTACTCGTCCAAGAGATCATTCCTGATTATTAGTAGATTGGTGCTCCAATAAATTTCTTGTTTATGTGTAGTTTTATGAGCCATGTGGACCGCGGTTGACGTTCTGACGATCCGTGCTACAGAATATAGTGAGAAGACCCGAATCGAAGAGAGGCGGGTGGCTGGTTATCGACGTCCTGGAAGGGCTGAGATCTCAAACAAACACCATTTCAAATCCGGTTCAACACTTATTTATTTTTAATCGAAGATGCAGTGGTTTACAATATACAAATATAATCTTAACACCCAAAATTGATTCTACATTTACATTTACTTAACACATGAATTTATTTTAAGTTATAATACAAGTAACACGACAAACGATTTTAAATTAAGTCCAATTCAAAACAAACACAGCCAATTCACAATGTCGTCAATTCAAACCAGCCTGGCGGCTTTATTGGTTCCACCAGTAGGTACATACGTAGGGCTTTAAATTGCCAATACACCCTCAAAATAATCCATACCGCATCTCTACATTTACATGGAACATGTGGAGTCTTTCTAATGAATTGCCGTATGCTACGAATGCAATATATAATTATTTATTATCATAACTTACAGGAAGTTATGATACTGTAAAAGAAATGTCTGACATTATAAGTATTTTCGACAGTTAAATAGAATATATTTTTTAAATAAAATAGTCGAGGGCGGTGATTTTTCACAAGCGGCATACAAGTACATACCAGTAGCGTGCGGTGACCTATGATGAAAGGCATGCTGTGAGGGATGAAAATATGCAAAATTTATCTTATTTTTAAAATTTTATTTTATTCTTCTCACGAGTTTTACATCTTAATTTCAAATCCTCTACAATCTCTAATATTCCATATTTAATATTCCACGACTACATTGTTAAATCCCATTTCTTTTCTTTGCTGTTAATCCATGTTGAGGGTGCCGACAAATTAAACACGATTTATCTGACAATCCGAATCACAATACTAACGGTGAGATGTTAAAATCCAAGTGCATGCATCCGCATACTAACTGTCGTGCGCGATCCATAGCGCAAATCTGACTTTACATTACTGTGCATGCGCTAGTAAAGCAAAATCTTAGCGCATGCATGCGGAGTTTCGTCAGAAGTCGTACGTTTATCGAGCGGTCACGGATGAATAGAACGCAGATAAATGCCAATCAGGACGAGCACACTTTCTGAGGTTAGTGTATAAACGTGAAACTTAGAAGCAGTTTTGTTTGATAATTACGTATAATTATAATTTAATACCTTTACAAAGATCACAAAAAAAGCCGTTTCATTTCCGAATTGTAAGGCACGCGGTGCATCTACCGCATGTATGGACGACACACCACTGATACATACCTATTGGCTTAGTTTTAATTAATACGTAGGTACAATAAAAAGGAAAAATCTGCTCTTTTGATAAAATAATAGTTTATATTCGATTGCCTATTATTTACGTTTATACTGTCTATATAACCTATGTATAAAACAGAGTTCTTACAATCATTGATTTCAGATTAGTAATTAAGAATTTAATTCCAGAATCTTTTAGACATTAGTAATGGAAAGTTTTCATGCTTACACTTTTTTCAAAGAGAGATAATACTTTGAACATTATCTATTTTACAGTTTTTTTAGATTACCTGTTACATCTTTATTAATCTTGTGAATCACTTTTAATGTGTTAACTGTCAATTCTTGGTGGAAAGACATTATATTTTTAAAAATAAAACACAATTCATTTATACTACTTCCACATATTTATAATGATCAGGACCGGTTTCGCTCATCACGAGCATTATCAACTGATAAAAATATAAACATAACAGGCTTATTTATATAAAATTGAGTGTAAAAATGAAGGTATATAAAACTGATGGTTCATGAACTGTTTCTTTTTTCTTGTCTCAGTTCATGAACCATCAGTTTTATATACCTTCATTTTTACACTCAATTTTATATAAATAAGCCTGTTATGTTTGTATTTTTATCAGTTGATAATGCTCGTGATGAGCGAAACCGGTCCTGATCATTATAAATATGTGGAAGTAGTACAAATGAATTGTGTTTTATTTTTTAAAAAATCTTGTGAAATCAAATACAAACATTTTTTCAATTTCTTATAAATCCACCAACAAATGCGTTTAATTGGCAGTTTAAACTCAAGAAACCATTGGAAAACTTTTAAGGTAAAGAAGAAGGAGTAATTTAATTTTCACGATGCGTTATTTGATTGCCATATTCGTTGTCGGAGTATTTGCTGTAGCCAGCATGACTGCGGAGACAAAAGACTTGAAGCCAGTCACCAGAAGCAATGACGTAGACTTTTTGTACAGATTCCTTTTGTCACTAAGGAATCACCCAAATGCTGCCAACGTCAAAACTCGTTTAACCGGCGAACCCGCTAAGCATTGTAAAGAGATTGGTGTAATGGTACGTACCTATAATTATAAATATAATTTTTTCCATACCAAGTAAAATGTATTGATTCTATTTAGAGGGGCCCGATTGTTAAAATCGCTATTAACGATGACCATATATTCTACAAATATATTATCCAGCTGATTTTACGAACATTTCCGCTCTATAAAGCAGTGATTTCCAAACTCTACTTTACTTTGGCCCATATTTAGAAAGAAAACATAATGGCGCCCACTTAAATGGTTTCAGAATGTTGCAAAGTTAATATGTATGGAGCAATAAAGAATTAAAATGTCAAACTTCTCCCGCTCCCTAGTTTGAAAACTGATGTTATAAAGTAAGAATTTGATTCTCGAATATAAGTTAGAATTCCTCGGCCTTCAATTTCCGACTTCTAGAATTTAGTCAATCTTAATTTTTTTAAGCCGAACCAGTAGTCGTGTGGTCATCGTTGGCTTCAGTTGCGGTGTTCACATGTTCGAATTCCAGTACAGACAGCTTCATCAATTGATTTTTCAATCATCAAGGCATGTATAGATGTGATGTCTGAAATTCTCTCCCACTCATCCCATCCTAAAAATGTAACGCAGCTTGAGGGATGAGCTAACCACTAGTCATCCTTTAGTTCTATACTATCAAAACCCTCTCTTAAAAACAGAGATTGAGTTATTGAGTAACAGCAGCTTCTGTTAAGAAGAGCTCCGTAAGGTGTCCATTTGCTCCACACTGGGAGCGAGCATTACGGGAGCGAGGTTACGAAAAATAAAAAAATGCAATGCTGAATTTATTTCGATATATTCCACGATAGTTAAAATTAGGATTAGAATACCTGAAGAAGCTTTTGAAAAAAATCCTTGTATTTCTTACGGCATTACGGCTCTTATGGGATTGAAAATGAATTAAATTAAAACTGTTTTAATTGACTTATGTAAAATTAATATAGCATTCAGAACGACATAGTCCATATCTATTGTTTTAGTAGCGAAATATTGCTTTTTGGAATTCTAAAAATTATATTTTACAAGAGTGAATTCCGCTGCACCGTATATTATAATAATATATATTTTTGCATACCTCCCTCGATTTAAAAAGTTTCGATTTACGCGTTAACGCTTTGTTTCATTGATGATGTATGTATGTATATATATATTTTTTAAGTGTAAGTCGAGGAATAAACCACTTTACTCCTTTTTTTACAGTGCACCTACCACGATGAATGTTGCTCTAATGCGTGCTTGGGATATTGGAATCGATGCGTTTCACATTAATTACTTTTCATTCAATATATTGTTTTATATAAATTTGACTTTGTATAACTTAAATTCTGTAGAATCTACAGTGTCCTGCAAGAATATAAATGCTGATTGTGACGAATCATTGGCTGAATAATAACACAAATACAAAAATAATAATAATTTGACTATGTATTTATGTACTGCATGAAATATAACATTTTACCAAAACAACAACTGTTTTCACTAATTTAAAAAATATGATAAGTATAAGTTTTATTTGTCGTTGGTTGGAGACATGGTTGAAAAAAGCATTCAATACTACGTCGAGTAACGGTTACTGTAACCTATAACTATGTAAATAATTACAAATCCTTTTGTATGCATACTTGTAGATTTCAACTAGTTTATATAGTAAACTAAGATTATAATATTTGTAATGAATCACCGGATAAATCGGGGCTCGACAAGTTCAAGAGTTCTCAGCATTTTCCGTGCGCGTTTGCCATATTAATACATTAAGGATACGGCGTACCCGTGTAAAGATAAGTGAAACAAAACTGCTCAATTATCAATGTTTCACTTATCTGCACTCGAAACATGAACTTAAATTGTCATATACGGGCATAACACAAGTGAAACAAGACCAAATTGTATTAAACACTGGCCTACATTGGTCCACGTATTTCTTTATTTGATAAAAAAAAATAGTGGTGTTCTGGGTGTGTCCCCATGGTACTATCGGTACATGGATACTTACATACTAATGGTCGAATATATTTCTTCTGGACAGTACTCGACGCTGTACATGCCACCAGTTATGAATTAGAGTAGGTTGTACTGGACGTATTTCGTAGCGTGGCTGGCTACGTTAAGGATGTCTCGGGTTCAATTCCCGGTGCGGACGGCTTTCATAGATTGATTTTTCAATCGATTTATGGATTTTTGTTTGTAGCGATTAACTAACCACTAGTCCTGTCATAGCTCTATCCTTCTATCCCTACTCTCTTCGAAGCAAAGAGAGGTTGAGCAACTGATTAACAAGCAGTTCTCGTAGAAAAATTCTGTTAAGATACCTCCATTAGGAGACCATATGCTCCAAATTGGGAGCGGACATGAAAAAAAAAAGTATTTAGGCTTTCAAATGATTGTCATGAGTGTTTCATGAGCAATTGTAAGACTTAGTTGATATTTACAAATGCATGCTTGAAATATATGACAGTATGTGAAACATATTTATCATAATATATGAAACGAGTTACGTTCTTGTTGGTGTGTTTGAAGGGCTTCCGAAAAAAAATTCACTCCATCCCTGTCATTTTCGGTTTATTTTTATTGGACACAAGTACTATTTAAATAATTTTCAAAACAACGTCCCAATAATGAGTTTTCATAGGGGCTTTAAATTTTGACCCCGCCACTGCTTGTAGGTTTAAATACGAAAACCACTCAAGTTCTACAATATTAATAGTACGAACAAAATTCAGTGGGAGTCTCTCTCTTTCTCGCTCGGGGTGATATTTTGAAATATATTTTTAATTTGGATGATTGAGATTTTGTACACTTCCATGTATTTTGTCACTAACGACCCGGGTTTCGCCTTTCGGTATCTTCAGGAAATGAAAATGAAAGAGTCTACAATTAAAATGTTATGGACCTCTTGCAAATCATTAAATACTAATCTGAAATCACAAATATAGCTACATTAAAGGCCATTTAGCTGAACAAATTTTTTAATGACATTACTACTATAATACACAATAATGAATTAGGGAAATTATAAGAAAAAATTAATGAACTATTTAAAAATAATCAAATATTAAGTATGTAATTAATATGAATAATAAACAGCCATCTTAAGTGGAGAAAGCAGAGCAGCTATGAGTATCCATTAAATTTTAAAATCTGAAAAAAAAAATATCTTTTTGGCAACAGATAGGTAGGTATACGCGAATAGCTTGATCGAGGATGAAATGCATGAGTGCATCCACACTAAATTTTGTATTTCGTTCATTACACAAAGATAAATTAAGTACGAAGTAGCAAGTTATTTCAATTCATAAAATACATATTTCTTAATAATTTGGTAGAAAGGACCCATTACTAGAAAAGGTTATAGCTTACTGATTCACTATTTTTATTTATTAAAAGGTGGAGCATAAAAAAGGAGTCTTTGTTTTTTACGACTCTGCATCTTCCAAAAACACCACAACTCCACAGTCCTGATTATAATATGGTGCTTTTCTCACGAAAATATTTATTTTAAGAAGAAAATGCTGTTTGGTCTTGTAAAGTTACATTTTTAGAACTCCGTTCGACTGTCGAAAACCATTACAAAATTATTTGGAAGACTCTTTCTCACTTAAAATACATTGTAATTGTCGAGTTTTAAAATTACAAAATATGTTTGACTTGATTGATCTGTCTCTATTTATGCAACGCACAGCATAACGCAACGCTTTTTCTCACTGTATATGCATCGTGCGCATTGAGAGAATGTTGCCGGGTAGCACTGTCACTAGGTATATTATACTATATTAATTTATTTACATATATTATAATTATCTTCCCAATTGTAAGGTGGCCATATTATTGAAATTTAAATCCAGGACATGTAATAGTCACTGTCGCAGAATAAAGATTGAAAAAATATTGCGCGGTAGGCTTATTTTTTTTCCTTTAAGTGAAAGAATACAACACATTTTGGTAAATCAATAATTTCCGATTTCGTAGTACTAAGCTGTAATGGTTACATCTCACGACTAACCAAAGAAATATCCAAAAAACTAGTACTGTACCGATAAAATCAATAGGAATGTTCCTTACCTAATTGGTATACTATGGAGGCCTTAATCTAGCAGTCCATAGATAGCACCTAAGTACTGTTGATTGTGAAGTCTAATAAATATTCTATATATTTTTTTAATTCAAAGCTATCATAACATGCTGTCAACTAGTAAAGTTTAGCGTTTTTGTGTCAGCGGGTCTAATCTCAGGGTCTAATTTTTTTTCGTCGAATTTATTAAATTTGCCTGAAACAATTGAATATTTACGTCAGTTCCGAGTATAATTACAATAGCTAAGCTGTCCTCGCAATACGATAAATATTTATGAGACGTTAAAGATAACAACTAACTGGTAAACTATGAAGTGGGTCACGATGTGAAATGTTTGTATGTATTCCAAGTATAAAATAATGTAGGTTTTATCTTCCTTCTAAAAAACAAATGGAAATCTTCTATCGATAGAATCCGTTTACATTTTCCTAGAAAATGTTAACAGTGTCAATTCTTTTCAATTTGATCAGATGTTTTCATTTACTTATAAGCTATTTGTTTTTTTGAATTTTTTATAAATATTTTGAAATTTTGAAATCACATAAGATAGATAAGAACGAGATCAACTCGTTGAGAAACGACATCACAAACACTCATTTCCATGACCTCAAATTTTCACTGAAGAAATCTAGATTTTGCTGTGATCTCGTTGGGAATTGAATATTTGATAGAAAATAAAATATTTACAAATCAAAGCTTGTGATACCCACGATAGTTGCCCCTTCTGCCCCTTCTGCCTGGCTTCCTGTATGGGCTTGATTATGGTAAACACAATATTTCCCAAGTTAATACAATTGACTGATTGAATTTTCAGGACTCATTTCGAATAGGGGAATTTCATGCATCGGTTTTATGGATTTTTGTTCAATCTGTGTTGTTTCTACTGCTCAGCTACACCTTATACCCCCTCCCCCACATACCGATCCAAAAAAACGCGGCATGGGATGGCGACGAACACACTAGAAAGTTTACACGATTTGTCGCGAGTCAATACAAAAATTAACATCTTTTTTCCTCATGAAGATGTATTTAAATAAATGTAACAAAATCCTTGACATAGTACATATTTTATGTTCAGCTATTTTAAAGTTCAAGAACTTAATTTTTATTTGCACCAATAAGGCAAAGAGATTAGCAATTTCCAATTATTGATAGGAATCCTGCAGCCACTGTCCCCCTCTGTGAGTCGTACAAAGAGTTTGCAGTCGATTTGTAAATATGTGACCTTGATAAAAATTGTTAAACTAGTGATATTTGTATGGTATTAAATAAGAATCCAGTCAGTGGCGGATTGAGCACTTGGCCCCAGTGGCTGTATACATTGGAGTCCCTATTTTTCGGATAACAAAAAACATCGTAAAATTATGCGTAAAATAAATGTTGAAAACTGAATTAAAAATACGTGGGCAAGTTACATAGGAAATACGCTTATGGGGTAATCCGCTACTGTATCAAGCATATCGTTACCTTACTTTAAAACGGTTATTATTGAAATTTTGGCCTAAAGTGAGCTTTTGTTTGGAAAATGTTGTATTAGTCGCATTCTATCATATATCATTTACGTTGATTTCAGAGTCAGTATATTTTTCAATCAGGTAGTCGGCAGTATTTCTGATCTTTATCTACACTTTTTTTCATAAATATATTTTACAAGGTTCTACAAACTCTTTATTATCGTCCCAAAGTTAAAATACACAGCTATATTAATATTATATAATTTAGTTATTGACTGTAAACACAGGGACAGAAGAGGAGTGGAAAATAAATAATAAATTACTATGTCGGTAATAAACTAATACATAATATTGAACACAGAGCAATCCCATGTTGTATAGTTACACACATAAATATTTTTTATTAGCTACTCTCACCGGTCCGGCTTTGGACTTTTTTCTTTTTTAACATTTTTGACTGGTTTGCTCGCGCCCACATGCTCTTGCGATGTTATGCTAATGAATTTTCACAACATTCTCAATTTAATTGTAAATTTAATTCTGCATTCCTGTAGCTGAGTGCTGAACGTCGTCGTGTTCGGTTGCGGTGTCCACGGGTTCAAGTCCCAGCACGGACGCTGTCGTAAAATATTTGTTCAATTAATTTATGGATTAGTGTTCGAAGGCATGGATGTCTACGATCCCTACATTCCCTCCCACTCCCATTCAATTCTGAAAACGGGACATAGGAAGAACGATTGCGTTTCTATCTAATAGTCATATCCTGGCGGTCCTGGCCCCATCCTTCTATTCCGACTCTCTTCAAAAGTCTAACGACTGAATAAAAATCAGTTCTCGTATAAAATCTACAGTTGAGAGTTGAGATCTTCCATTTGGAAAAAAGATGTTTCAAAAAATAATTGCACTCGGTAATATACATATTTTATAACTGTTTCAATAATAAAAGATCACCTATCTGACGAGTAATTTCTCTGATATGGAAAAAAAAATGTTTTTTAAAGCAGATTAGTATCTAGTTTAACGCGCATTGCAACGCAATAGATATTTTAGAGTATTTAAGAAAAGTACTTACCCCTCTTTTGGTTACCTAATTAGATCGTATTATTGATTGATCGTAGATAACTGATAGTGTACAAATCGAAAGATTGGGGATTATAATCTTCCAGACCCTTTGAGAATACGTGTGTCGCGATAAGATAGGGAGTGTCGTTAGCGTCTGTGTAAATAACTGATACAATTTATGACGGTATCTTTTAACAGAATTTTATATTATGCGTCACAACATATCACCATTACCCTCGCGAAATTTAATCACAGCGTTTTTTAGTTTTATATAAATATCCCTGGCAAATGCAGCAAACTTCAGTCATCGCTGATCATTTGAATTCACAAGTTAACTGTGAGCTAAACGTCTAAATCACATTCTTTCAAGATGCGTTTTTTGCTAGCTTTTTTCGTGGTCGGAGTGTTTGCTTCAGCTTGCATGGCCATGGCGAGAAACGATCTAAAATCTGTTTCCGATAATAACGATGTGGAGATTTTAAACAAATACCTTGCATCAAAGCAAAATGCTCAGATTGCCTTGCCAATAAATGTAAATTTAAACAAACCCGTGAAAGCAGACTGCAAAGCCGTTGGTGAAAGGGTAAGAAATACAAATAATTATTTTCACTTATAACTTATCCGTATTAAGTATTGAGAGATAAACGATTCAGTTTCACTGGCTTAACCCGGGCTAAAATCCTCACGTCTCGTTACAGTCGGATCTCCAAATATTTATATTTATTTGAAAAATCATATTATCAAATTTATGCAAACAATAATTGACATTTAAAAGCTATAGCGATTACAAAACGTTTCAATGTTTTTTACTCAACTACCTACAATATTATTTTAACATAATTTAATACCTACTAGGTACTCTATCTTTACCTGATTATAATGGAGTTCTGGCAACTAAATGCGCATTAAAACACTATAGTATTGTTGTCATGTCAATCTGACGCCAGCATGCACACAATTTTAGAAAGTAATTATTATTGTTCTGGTTGAATTAATTTTATTTTCAATACAATCAGTTATTAATTGGATCACTGTATTTATATGTGCTTTAGAAAACACCATCATAGGGTATAGTATTAATTGAAAAGAAAATGAGAAGAAATTTATTTCCTTTTAATACGTTACACAATAATGAATGTTTTATTATATAATTTAAAACATCGACTGCGGGTGCTTGATGGAATTTCAATATCAAATTTGGATTATTGAGATTTTGTACACTTCCATGTATTTTGTCACTAACGACCCGGGTTTCGCCTTTCGGCATCTTCAGGCATTCGAGCACACGAATGGACTCGAACTGACTCGTGTGCTCGAATGCCTGAAGATGCCGAAAGGCGAAACCCGGGTCGTTAGTGACAAAGTACATGAAAGTGTACAAAATCTCAATAATCCAAATTTGAATGTTTTATTATTTATTAATGATGGTTATGATATCATTAACACGAATTTCTATTACATTGCTACAATACAGTCTTGTTGTAAAATTCAAGTTTGTAAAATATATTATTGAAGTGATTGTAATTAAAAAACGTATTTACAGCAATTATTTTTGGTTCCATTAAAAATGTTGATTACAATAAAGCGCATTTTTTATTGACATTATTTTAAAACGCAAGAAGTGGCTAAAGGATTTACGTCGGCTTTTAAACAAATATTAAGGCAACTACAACTGTTTGCCCAAATT
The DNA here is from genome assembly GCA_022494535.1 of Himalopsyche phryganea. Lineage (NCBI taxonomy): Eukaryota > Metazoa > Arthropoda > Insecta > Trichoptera > Rhyacophilidae > Himalopsyche > Himalopsyche phryganea. The sequence goes on from JAGVSL010000049.1 coordinate 5,935,221, forward strand.
CGTTATACGGTATTTTATTGTTTTTTTTTTTAATTTTCCAGTGTGTCTACCACGAAGACTGCTGTTCATTTGCGTGTTTGGGATATTGGAAAAAATGTGTTTCTCACTAATTTCTTTAACGTTATAGTTTATTAATAGAAACATTTCTAAACAAAATATGTAACAATGGGAATGTTTAAATATAAATGTTAATCGAGCGTCTTACGACGCCGTTTTTGTATATATTACTTTTAAGTTTATTATTTAAATAAAAACCTACTTTAGAATTTACTGAAATATTATACAAATACGTTGTATTCATCGCTGTGATTATGAAATGAATAAATTATGGAAATATAAGCTAAAAATGTTTTTAATTTATTGATTAATGTTTATAATACATCAGTTTGGAGGTGCCGGTAACGTTTTCTTCTTAGTGTCATTATTCATCGATACATAATAACAGGTATAACTATGTCAAGGTAATATCAGATAATATCGATAAATTGACGTACATTGAATATTTCTAAATAAACAATTGAATCACTAACCTACGAACATTTAAATTAAATATGTACATTCATTGGCGCACACAAGGGGGGGGGGTTGGGCGACCCAGTATTTCCAGTGGACCACCCCTAGGATTTGAAAATATTTTTTTTTCTCCATCACTTCACCTCGCCCAACGCAATACAGAAGGGCTTCGTATATGTATTGTTTTATGACATATTGTAATGAAACGGTCACCATTCCATTGTTTAAGCTATCTCAAACGATCAAAAGTTTTCATTGACTTTTGGTGCTGAAATCGTACTTGGCTCGTTTCCGCGGATATTGTTTATTTGAATATGTTACAAAACTCTTAAGGCCCTGCTTCAAGAGTTCTGTATGATCCCAAACTATGGGCTGCGACCCAAAAACTTTCTGTGAACATCGAAGGGTTTTATGTGTATAGTAAACTTGATTTTTTTATTACTATAATTTAATTTTTACCTATAATCGTTATCTTAATCAGGGGTAGAAGATAGAACGTATGACAGGAAATATTATTGTAGATAGATGTGAGATTATGTGGTGGAAGTAGCGATTTGTTCAATTCGTAAAAAAACACTGAAATAATTTTGGCGCAATTCATTTTTATTTTCCCATAAATTAGGAAACGAAAAACGTTATCAAAAATTTCTGCCTGCCGCCTATAACTCAAAATTTCCAACGCTGATTTTGATGTTTTAATCATATCGTAATTCTATATTATATCGTAATATAATCATATCGTAATTATATCGTAATTTTAATTGTTGCGTAAAAAAACAAATGCGGATTTATTCTTCATATCACAAACATAGAATCAGAATTTAAAAACAATCTCATGTCAGCTGGACCACTCCTAAAAAATACTGTGTGCGCTCCCTGTCTATAGTGTAGTATTCCACTAATGGATGATGACTTTTCACACTCCATCTGCACATTAGAGTTTTAGGTTATTTTGGCGAACTATAAAATCTAAAATATTTGTTTTTATTAAAATAAAAATTCGTTATTCGTTTTTCCATATATAGATTTGTTACGAATGTCATTAATACAGTTGTCTAAATCAGGGGTTCTTAACCTTATTGCGGTAGCGAGCGCATTTGAGATTTAGGATAGTGGCGGGCGCAAGTATCCACTGGATCGATAATAGTAAATTGCTGGAATCTACTTTCAAATTGCTGTAAAAGCTTCGTAAAATACGTAATAATATTTCTTAGGTCAAAACTATTTTCACCAATCATTCGGGCGTATGAAAATAGTTTCGCGGGCACAGGATCAAGAACCCCTGGTCTAAAGTAATATGACATGGTACGTGATACGGTTAGTCTGAAGATGCTTCTTAAAGAGGCGAAACGCGTCACGTAAGTGATAAACCGAGTGGAATAACTAAGTTATCATTTTTTAATTTAATTTCATATTTATATGATATGCCTTATTTTATTTGGGGTGAACAAAAAGCCAACGATTTGATGACATTCATGTAATTGAATGAATCTATAATAGCTAGATAGAATTTTGAAAACGTCTCAGCTATTTAGGTATTCTTACACCTATCATCTATTCCTACCGTGTATTATAATGCCATATGTAATTTTATTTTGAAAAAAAATATCAAACATTTTTCAAATCAAAGAAAAGTTTCTTTGCTGACCATTTTAACTATTGCCTGCAACCAGTTGAGAAACTTAAGAGTTATTTATCATTGGAAGTGGATATTATCGATTTTTTAAAGCAAAAAAGGTAATAATATCTTTCAATATTTTTTTGAAACTGTAAGATCTTTAAAAAAAAAAAGGTTTCTTCACCTTAGCCTGCAACCAGTTGAGATAATCTATTAAGAGTTCTATTTTTCTTGTCGTTAAATTGGGCTTAAATGGATATGTAATCGATTTTTTAAAGCAAAACCAGGTAAAAATATCTTTCAATATTATTTTGAAACTGTAAGATCTATTAAAAAAGAGAATCAGGTGTTCTTCACCTTAGCTTCAGTGCGCACTTGATGTGAAGAATAAATCTATATCTGCTATCTTATATTATACCATCTATTTTTCTTGTCGTTAAATAATGGGCTTAAATGCATCAATATGTAATTGATTATTTTAAATTCACAACTTTCTTGATCATAAATAATAATCTGATCATTGATTGATCGGTGATAACAGTACTGCTGATTTAGTTTATTATTTATCTCAACTTTTATCAATACATCACCATATCAATACACACAAAGAGTTGTGATGTGATACTGATGTTTACGTTTATGTGTGTGACTGATAAGATTTACAATGTTAGCTTTTTGACACACTTTATCTATATTAACACATCTCCGCCATTCCATCAGATCTTTTTCGAAGTAATCTATATCAATATTATCGAAACATTGTTTTGTTTGTTGCCTAAAAGCAATATTACAGCTGTTAAAAAATACAAGACCTCTCATTCATAATAAAATACGTATCTGTTCCGCAAGTACCATGGAAACTGATAATAATTTCCCAATCATAATAATTTTGGATTTTTTAAATTTATTTTATCATGTTAGTCAAATTACTTGTTTTCTGTTCTTCTGTTACAAGCAAGTCCTAACCCCATACTTGAAACGTGTTTGAACTAAGATAAACCTAAACGTCAAACCATTTCACACAAAACCAGTGTGGCACTTTCAAAGTCACATATAAGGGAAGGAATATGAAGGAAATATTATTATTCTATATACTCGATATGAAAAACATTTTGTCAAAATCTAACAAGAAATATGCACGTACACCATAATTCATTTCACATAATAAGTAGTGATATATAACTTGCAAGACCCGACAACAGTATACGAAATAAAAGGTTGAAGCTCGTCCGCATGTCACGGGAATCACACACTGAAATCGCTTACTTCAATGACGATATGTCCAATTTTATTTCGCTTATATTTATTGCAATTAGCGGTTGGCTGACTAGTAAAAATAGGCATGTTGTTCTAAATTGAAAAATACCTGCAATGGAAAACATAAACTATCAATAAAACTAATTATTGAAACGTGAAATAAAAAAAATGTCGTTACTACATTTCGATGTGGACATATCGGTTTTTGTTTTTAAACGCCTCATATGATATTATTTTTGTTTCAATCATAAAAATACTAAAACAATGAGCGTTCAACAGAACCTTGTCATTTTTATGACTGTCAGTTCGAGTCCAATCTTGTGATCGAATGCCTGAAGATGCCGAAAGGCGAAACCCGGGTCGTTAGTGACAAAATGCATGGAAGTGTACAAAATATCAATAATCCAAATTTGATATTGAAATTCCATCAAGCACCCACAGTCGATGTCTTAAACTATATAGCTATGTCTTACAACGGCTAGAAGTGAAAAAAATGCCATCTCACTCAATCCAATTGTACTCAATCCACCAAGTCTATCAAATATGATTGCAATATGCTTGAGATTTACTTCATTGAGAAAACTTGTGACACACCCTGGTTTTTTTTGTTAAGTTTAAGTTTTATTAGTGTCCATAACTAAAAACGCACAGCGGTAATGACAATGATTCGGAGAAATCAACCCAACTGTCGTGAAGGGCGATCGCCATCGCCTGCGGACACGTTCGCTGGACGAGTCCATTTTTGACGGAAAGGGGTGGCTCCGACGATGCAGGAGTCATTTTGATTTTATGTGTGGAGAGTCGCTTACCAGCCTTCGAGTGGAAGGGCGCTCGGCCATCGCCTGCGAGCACGTTCGTAAGACGAGTCCATTTTTGACGGAAAGGGGTGGCTCCGACGATGCGAGAATCCCTTTTGATTTTATGTATTAGTAGTCGATTACCAGCCTTGGAGTGGAGGGGAGCTGCCGGCCAGCGTAGTCGGCACCGTTGACGTTGTGGATTGTTTGTATTTGTTTTGAAATTGGACTTAATTGAAAATCGTTTGTCGTTTCACTTGCATTATAACTTAAAGTAAATTCAGTTGTTAAGTAAATGTAAATGTAGAATCAATTTTATGTTTTAAGAATATTTTTTTGTATTTTTAAACCACTGCATCTTCGATTAAAATAAATAAGTGTTGAACCGGATTTGAAATGGTGTTTGTTTGAGATCCTAGCCCTTCCAGGACGTCGATAACCAGCCACTCGCCTCTCTTCGATTCGGGTCTTCTCACTTGATATTATAAAGATGACTTTGAAATCTACAAATGATATAGAATTCATTAAACATTAATCTGGCTAGGCTGGCGGGCTGAAAATAAATATTAATGAAACGAAAAAAGAAGGAAAGAAAGAAAGTAATTTTTTATAAGTACAAATTTAGCATTCTTAGAAATGTCCATTATCTGTATATATAAAAATGTATGTATGTAAAACATAAACACTTTCTATCTTTGAGTGGCATTGTAACGCATGCCGGGTACTCACTAGTATCTTATAAAACTACAAAAACTTAAGTTTGTGGAAATAATAAAATATTTATTTTAAATCTTAAACGATTACTTAGTTTACTAAAAAAATACATCGTAAACAATTAAATAACTTAACCACAGAACACTACAAAAGTATCCATTAAAATGTCTTTATTTGATGATGAGCATTATTTATGCATGTGGTGTGCACACCTCAGGAGAGTCAAGTTCACCTTTTTCTTATTCCAAAAAATTTGCTTCTGTAGTTCAGAGAGGTCGTCAGTCACAATCCAGAGAATGAATTGAAGCGCCGTACTGATGTACAAAAGAGTCATAAGATTGGTGAGTAATAGGGAATCTTATACACGTTAAAAGTCGGCCATGTATGTGAGGAGCAACTCTTCCAATCGTATTTTGTCTACATTAACTAGTTTTTCAAAATAAGGAAAAAACTGATACCTTATTACTTCAGCACTGTTAAAAAATGTTTACAACTCTATCATATCCAAAATGGTGTAGAAAAATAATAGAATGAAACAAAAAAAGAATTGTATTTTGATGCAAGAAATATTAGTCAAATAATTTTGGACACCAGTGACATAGACAACATAGGGAAAAAATGCATTTTGATGAAACCACTTTAAAGAAATGGTTTATATACTGGCATTAAGCTTTTTTATTGTAAAAGTATTAGAACAAAATAATATAACAAACATAAAAAACAACACCTAATATTACAACAATAATGTAAAAAAAAAGTGAAAAAGACAAGTTCTTCATCTAACCAGTTATATCGTGTTTCTTCTTCATTACTTTCAATACAACTTGACACACCCTGGTTTTTCTTAAGTATAAGTGTCATTAGTGTCCTGAACTGAAATCGGCCTGCGGCAAACAGCAATATTTCGCAGAATACGCTCTTTCTTGTTGTCAGGCTTTAAAATAGCCCCCGGCTTCGGCCGCTGGACGAGTCCATTTTTACGGAAAAGGGTAGCTCCAACTTTGCACGGAGTTTTTTTTTAATTTTTGTAGACAGTCGATTACGATCCGCCGAGCGGGACGAGCTGCGGTCTCGTGGCAGCGGAGGTGACGTGTGAACTGTTTGTTTTTGTGTTTTGATTTGCGTTGGATTTAATTTAAATTCGTTGTGTTATTTGAATTATAACTTAAAGTAAATTCAGTTGCTAAGTAAATGTAAATGTAGAATCAAATTTATGTGTTAAGATTTATATATTTGTGTAATGTTAAACCACTGCATCTTGAATAGAAAATAAATAAGTTTTTAACCGGATCTGAAATGGTGTCTGTCTGAGATCAGCCCTTCCAAGACTCCGGATAACCAGCCGCTCGCCTCTCTTCGATCCGGGGTCTTCTCAAACTGTTAAATGGAGTATTGAGTGCTTCCATATACAATTTCATCTGATCCAAATCCCTTTTACTGTCTCCAAATCTTGTAGATAATAACTTTTCTACGTCTTACACGGACAAAATTCTTTTTGAATCAATCACTACCGTGGAAAAAACTTATTTTGATGTGGTAACCCAACTTTATAGAGTTTAAAAAACGGGGCAAAAATGAGGCAAACAAATGAATAATAATCCGTTTCAAACACAATTTAGTTCTCGGGATAAAAAGAGAATTGTGCCACACTTGAGAATGTCAAACATTATGTTTCTGATTATTATTTGAGAAATCGTGGTCATGAATTGTTTTTCCTTCCTACTTAGAGTCCTAATCTGAAAATGGTGATGCGATTGAGAAGAGTTTTAACATTAATCAATATTTATCTCAAAAGCATGGATTAGCTCGCTCAGTAGACTACCTTGCTAATTCTAAAATAATTACTATACAATATAGGTGCTTAATAATTTTTTAGACTTGATGTGCTAGATTCAGACCACATTCCTTGGGGATGGATTCAATCGATAATAGGTAAAAAACATAATAAGAAAGATTTTTTGTATACAGGAATTAACCGATTTGTCTACTTATCTTAAAAGAAAATATTATATTCTTGGTAAATAAGCTTTACAGCTTGCAACTTTTTACTACCCGACAATTTACTAAATGCCGCTAATAACAATGCAGTTCTGTAGTAAATTTAATTGTGAATAAGAAAATCCCAAATTTCATGGTAATTTGGGATTTTATTATTTATGGGAATCAGTGAAACCGATAATTTACGCGAATTATAAATTTCATATCAATATGAAAAATTTACCATGCTAATCCGATGGTGTTTTGGCCAATTGATTTTACCCTCAAAAAATATTAAAATGAGTTTTTCGCTTTTGTGGATTATACATAAATATAATATATATATTGACTGTGTTTTGGCCAATTGATGTAACACTCAAAAAATACGAAAATGAGTAAATGATTGCATCTCATTTTAAAGACGACAGAGCAGGTCTCGGGCAAACGATGTAAATTAAAAAAATAAATTGACCGCTTTTTGGAAGGAATAAAACATTTCACATTGGTTTTAGGTTTAAAAATTCCGACCCGGCCATTTGATGTAAGCCACTATTATATCAACAATCCCTACGTATAATATCTTATCTGCCAACATGAGAATTTACATTTCAACAATTCATAACTCAACCGATAAAAACAGTTTTTACTCTCTCCTGAACAATTTCAATTTTAAGGGTTACATCAATTAGCCAAAACACAGTCGATATGTCAAATAAAATTTCTTAGAACAAACCATTGTGCCCATATGAAATATGGCGACAAATTTTCGTAACAATATTTCGTAATTCGCAAAAACTGTCGGCATTGTTGATTCCCATGTTTGATTTTTTGGTATTTTCCAATTCCCAATTAAATTTCCCAGAGAATTGCATTTAGTAAATTTTCCCCAAAAGCAATCGATTTTTTCAAATTAATATATTTGAAACTCCAATAAATTACATACCACAAAGAAAGTTTCTATTTGATTCTAAATTTAAAAATATGTAATTCAAATTTGATATTGAAATTCCATCAAGCACCCTCAGTCGATGTCTTAAATTATTAAAAATATGTATTGTGTATAACACTTACATTATTTATGAATGAATTGAATTGACGAGGCATTTTTATTGGAGAGGGCAATCGCGAATTTTCCTCTTCAGAAGAACGAGACGGTAACAAGCTTTGCGGCTCACTCTTTCAGTTTTACACCCAAAAATTTGAATAATTAAATAAAAAAAGGACTTTTAATGTTTCATTGCTAAAAATTCTATGAAAAGCAAGTTTTTTTGCAAGGGAAATTCCGACCTTGTGTCAATGATCAAAAGACACGTTAAATTTTTTCGCTCCTTTATTTCTTTGTTATTTCCGTAACGCAGTTCAACAGAAATTTGCGACTGTTGTTTATTTGCAAATTGAAATTAAAAGAACATTTAAAAATAAATATTTGTTTATTTCGTTCGTTTGTTAAAAATGACAACCCACCACATTATTTAGGGATGTCAATAATCAGTAAATTGGGAAAAAAATTACCGGTTATTTATGGTATTGCGTTAAGTCAAATATATTAATAATTCAATTCATACCTCGGTCTATTGTCAAAAATGATAGAATGCACGTGATAGTTCGTAATTAACATAGTTTATGGCTTAGAAAACAAAGTTTACAATCGCTGTTTTTAGAATACTAAAAATAGCGATTGTTATAATATATCGATTGTTATGATATATCGAAATATTTATGTATTCTATTCTCAAATAGCTTTATCCTTTGTGACTATAGTGCCGTCCCACTTCAGTAACGAGCGAAACAAAATATAAGATGAAATATGTGTTTAATTCCATACATGAAAAATAAAATATTTCTGCGGAAAAGTACTGCAACTGACACGTAAAGAAATAGTCTTAAATTCTGAGAAATCTGATATTTTATTAGCATGTCAGCTCCCAATGTGGATGTAGCATATTATGGAATCCTAGTGGAGCTTATAGACGATTTTCCACGAGAACTGTTTATTAAAAGGTTGCTCAATCTCTCTTTTTTCGAATATAGTAAGTTTAGAAGGATAGGGCTAGTTCTGATTGGTGGTTAGGTAACCGCTTTCACTACACCATGATTTTAGAATCGAAGGAATTTTATACATCAATAATAAATAAAGCCGTAAAATTCTTATTTACAGCTTATTCTGATACAAATAAATTAATAATAGCTTCTTATATCTAACATAGTTATCAGGTATCACACGTCTTCATTATATCGATGCTTAGTGTTTAGTATCAAAATGCTATTACTACCGAAATATCAATAATAATTGAGCACACTGTTGGATGTTTAATAATTCAAATACAGGGACCCGAATCGGAACCGATCAGAAAACCGGATAAAACCGATATTTTTGCTGGAACGAAAACCAGAACTTTTTTTCGCTTTTTTCGATTAAGGAGAATTTCGATTTTCACTGATAAAAGCCAGATTAAATTAATGAAGTGTATCCAAAAATTTTAATTTAATTAATAAATTGTGTTGTTATCACTTGATAATGCTCGCAGTTAGCGAAACCGGTGCTGATCATTATAAACATGTTGAATTAGCACAAGCAAATTGTGTTTTATTTTTAATGCCTTTAACACCAAGAATTGACAGTTAACACCTTAAAAGCGATTTAAATACAAGCTGAAACCGAAACCCGGAAGTGAACCGATATATTTTTTTCACCAAGCCGGAACAAAAAAAATAACGGCCCAGGTCCCTGACTATATACTATTACAATATTAATATGTCTTAAAGTATCTGTATGTCTGTAACGCATTTATTATTTAAGTATAAAGTCGTGAAATATATAAAAAAATAATTTCGAAATGTATTGTTACAAAGTTAGTGTACATTTATGAGGCAAATAAAATACGTATTTGCATTATGTACATCTATTTTGAATTATCTCTCTGCTGTAATGCGGCACACATATAAACTCTCACTCTCTCTCTCTCTCTGTTAAATTAAAAATATTGAAATTGTTTTTCAAAACATAAAATATCAGTACTGCGTAAATATGTTTTACCGATTATTGAATAGCTGGTAAATTTTGAATCCCTAGCCGCAATCGCTACTTTGAGATACAGTCATGTCAATTTTTACCATACTTGCGGCTTGAGCAACTTCATATTATTGACGATCAACCTCATCACTTATAAGTTTTATATAAATAAGTCTACCAAATGTAGTGCGACGCAGTCGTCATAAGTCATTTGAAATCATTTGTTTTGTTGTCCGTGAGTTCACAAGTTAGATTCAATTATCATATTAATTTTCAACGGTTGTAGATTTGAACATTTCGACGATGCGTTTCTTGGTCGCCTTTTTTGTGGTCGGAGTATTTGCATCAGCCGGTTTGACGATGAAAACCAACGATCTGGATTCACCTGATTCCAAATCTTACGATTTGGACTTTTGGTACAGATATATTATCGCTTTGAGATATGCGCAATTGGCCGAATATGTAAACAAGCGATTCTATGAGAAACCAGTGAAGCCGGATTGCAGAGCTGTTGGAGAAATGGTGAGTTTGATTTTTACCGGTATTCACTGTTTGTTTCTCCTTGTATTTATATTATAACGAAAATGCGACGCATAATTACAATTTCTATACAGCTCTATATATAGGTATGTCTTTATACTTTATAACGGTCATTAATAATACTAATGATCACAAGTAATCGTTAAGTATTTTTAAGTTGCGTCCAAAACTATATCATTTAGACGTAAATTTGACGCAATAGTCCAGTAATATTATAATTTGTGATAAATTTATCATGCAGGGTCGTATTTGTTGAGGATTTAGCCCCGCGTATCGCTTATCGACTTAAATTTGACAAATGCATTCACAATATGAAAAAAATACTGAAATAAAGAAACTTTAAGATCCACTTTAATGGATATGTCTGACAATTCTTAGTGGTAAGAGATTATATTTATTAATATTAAAAACAATCTGAGCTACCTACTTATTCATCCAGATTGTTCGATCACTTGAAAATGCGCACTCGTTTATGGAGGCCGTTAAACATTTGATATGAAAAAAATACTAATCGTTATGATTTACATTTTAAAACTCTAAACCAGTGGCGGCCAATTGGATGATTACAAGTGTCGCATTACATCCTTGCTTTTTGTTTTGAAGTAGGCGCCATAACTGAATTCATCTTCATATTTTCAACACCTGAGTACTCTCAGTTAAATTCATACAGTCTTCTTACTCAACAGTTCGTTCCATTTTCTTGGCAGTTTACAATTTTAGGATGTGAATAGTTTGAGAGACACGGTACGATTAGGAAGCGGTGTGATTGAGGTTTGGTGTGTTTAAAGCACACGTCATCTGCGTCGTGATGATTTATGATAAAATAAAAAAAAAGTTGGTAATAAAATAAAAAAAACCCAGCAATATTGTCAAAAAAATCAACATTTTTGGAAAAAATATTAATATTGAACATAAAATTTATCAGAATTGTAAAAATTTAGTACATATTTTTTAAGAAATTATATTTATTCCTCATAAAAAAATTGAGCAAACTTTTGCGTCCTAATGGTAGCAAAATTTTTCGGGAAAAAGTGGGGAGGGAAGAGGCGGTGAATCTCTTTTATATTTTGCATACCCAAACCAATGAGCGTAAGAAGGTAGAAAAAGTGCTTGAGTTGTATGTCGCATCTGAACTCGTCTGTGGAAAAAATGGTGCATGGTATCCTAAAGGTTGGCCACCACTGCTCTAAACATTATTGTGATCGCGGGCACACACGAGATTTGGAAAAATAGTAGCGGGTACAAATCGGGTTAAAAAAGCAAAATTGAAGTACGTTTTGTTACATTAATTGTATTATTACACTACACTATTTAAAATCGTTATACAATTAAAAACTTTTCAAAAAATTTAATTACTTTAATACTTTGTAGTGCTCATGCAAGACGTACCCACATAGTGCACAATGTGGAGAAACCCTGTTTTAAAATCTCCATTACGTTGAAAAATCATTTATATTTCATCACAATTACACATTACGATAATTGAGCCCCCTCCTTCTCTAGTTCTATCGTGAGGTAATTTTATTATTAAATTTCTTATATTCATTCCTCGAATTCAACCAGAGCGCACCAGTGCGGCGCTCCGGATCGTGACGTCAGCGGAGAGTAACAAGCGCGCCGTCTCGTAAAAAACAAAAAAAAACCTTAAAGTTGTATTCAATAATTATTATTGCCAAAAAGTATTGTCAATATCCATGATAAAACATTTCATTATAATTTTTAACTATTGATCGTTCCGGTTCTTGAAATTTTCCATTTCGAGCCTTGTAATTAATACTATAATAAATATATTAATGGCGAATTATATTTGAGTATTAATTTATTGATCCACATTGTAGTGCACCAACTCGCATGTTATTTTGTAAATCCATCAGAATGGATACAATAAAATAAAACTAGTTTACCAAAACAAAACTAGATAGTTTGTAGACAATAATATTATTATATATATATACAGTTACTACCTATTCCATGTTTCGTTTATAAAGAATTTTACAGACGCGTAATTAATGCACCTATACAATAATTCTATCTGTGTAGGTGAATTAATTGATAATACCAATGCAAGAATTTTTATTGTAAAATACAGGGTTGCCCTCGATATCAATATCGATAATTTATTGATGATGTAAATAATGTAATAATCACCTACCTACTTGCGTTTTGCTGACTATTTTTGGTGCTGTTTCTTTTGATCAAATTTCGTACTCTTAGCTAAATTTATATCGCTTCAAATTTCCAAAATCTATTTGTTTTCGAAATTTTAATTATATTACACGTGTATTATATTTGGATTGATGTTTAAATAAAGTAAAGTTATTACAACGCGAGCGATGATCTACTAGAATGTTTTGTAGAGGAAGGGGGGGGGGGGTATATTTGATGCAAATATTGCAAAGTGACTACATTGTAACACTCGCTTGTATTATACTTTTGTCGCTAGTTACAACTTATCCGACAAGGAATAATCGGGGTGGGGGTGGTTAATAGGAGTAACGAAGTTCAGTAAAACATATGAATAACCACACTTATATTATTAATTTGTTAACATTCTCTTGTCATTCATTATCTAAAAATTCAGTGTCTTCACAAAAATATAAGTCGTCAAAACAGTCACTATATTGAAATCTCGCGCAACCTAGAAATATTTCTAGGGCCATCCGAAGTCATCACAATACGCCCAATAACGCTAGTTTTATCATGTCTACTAAATATTTCATTTATTTGTTTTTTTCCTCAATATGATTCATTATTATATTATTTATGTGTGCATTAGTTGCAATAATAAAATGTTGATCTCTTCAATCATTTTTTATGTGTAGATAGTTAATTATGATTATATTTTACCAATTGCTTTTTCCTTATGTGTATTCCCATATTGCTACGAACATATTAATTTACAACTCCACATTTACCTTACTGAGTTATGAAATTCATGTATCTTCTGTCTCTCGTTGACAGTATACTGTCATTTAGTAAATTCAATTAAATATACGTACATAGACTAATAACTTTAATGTTTCTACACTTACTGATGTACTCATTTGATGAAACACAGAGTATGTATATCATCAAAAAAGATTTATTCCAAGTATAATTACTTGAAACAGTTTTTGTTTTTTCCATGTATGATTTGTGTAGAGTCGTGTGTTTAATTTTAATCAACTCATACATGAATGTTTCATTTATATATATCTTGCTAAGTAATATCTAAGCAAAGTTTTACTCTGAGTAGAAACCTCAATGTTTTCTTATCTGTTATTACTTCAAAATCCATTTATAAATTGGTCATGGAGCAGTGGCAATACTGATATATGCATAATCAATGTTGGGTAGATAAGTGTGTTAATGATGTTTTGTTCAAGTAATGAATTAACCAAATGAAATGATACATTACATTTCAAACCTTTGTTGCTGAGAATTTGTAGATAAAATATGTATTAGTTGCAAACAAACAAAAGATGTGGTAATTGATAACAAGACCAGTACTGGATCTCTATTTAAATTTGTTGATATACTATTGTGGAATAGGGACCTAAGTATGATTAGACCCTTCCACTGAAATCAATTATGTATTTATAATTAAATAGTATATAAATGGTTTGTTACTGAAGAATTCATTCCCAGTAGAAGGGTTTAATAATAATGTAGTTGTAGGTTTGAAATATTTGACGAACATAGTAAAAAAAAAATTAAATCTTATTCTCTTTCGTAAGTTTTGTAGTTCATTAATGATCAGGGTTTCGCCTTTCAAGTCATTAGTGACAAAACTTATGGAAGTTTACAAAAATTGAACAATTCATGTTTGAAATTGAAGTTCCATCAAGCAGCCTCAGTCGATTTCAATTGAAGAATATAAAGTCAATTATCATGCTATTATTGTAGAATGCTCAATAGGTGCGAAAAATTCAGCACATAAAGAAAAAAACGAGGAAAAAAATCAAAATCAGCCCAAAATTCTTACCCCAAGTCCTTGCGATCAGCCCACTGTTACCAATTTTCCGTGAACCTAATTAGAAATTATATTAAAACAGAACTAATCAATTTGTTAGTCTCTTTATGTTTATTTTTAAATGTGGTTTTGTGAGAATGTCATTTTGTTTACAGGATGTTTGTTTATGATTATTTATATTTACAAAAATAATATGAACACACTGCCAATTGATAAAAAAAAGTTCAGTCTTATTTTATGTAATAATTACACTCATCACTCGCTTAACATAGGTGATAGGTTCCGCTAGATTACCGTGTAAAACGAAACCGTGTTACGTGAGACTAACAAATAAGAGGTCGATAGAACTTTTAGAGGTTATATTTATGTGCTATAAATTCGCAGATATTTTTATTATTTATTAAAAAAATAATTTTTTTTTTAGAATTTGTCCATTAATATAATATATTGGATATAATAAATTGAGCTGACATATTTATATGTCTAGCTTGAAAGTATTGCGAAAAATTTAAATCTATTATTTAATGTCTTTCGTTTTTATAAATTTGAAATCTTATTTAATCTGTCGTAAATAAATATGCCCTTATATATATTTTTTTTGTCTATCTTTTACAGTGCACTTATCATGAAGACTGCTGTTCTTTTGCATGCCTGGGATACCTGAAGCGCTGCGTCTCACATTGAAAATGAGAAGTTTTATTATAAACTTAAGAGACTTGTAATATATCTATTGTAATGTCAATATTTAGGCTTTATCCGAGAGTTTTAAAGGTAGTATGCATCACTGCTTAGTTTTCGTGACTTAATAATGTTATACTTTGTTTAATTCTGTTGGAAGCCTTAAGATAAGAGAATTTATTAAATAATATGTCAAATAACTGAAAAATAAAAATAACATGAAATTTCTTGTCTATTTTATAACTACATATTTATATTTATCTTAAGAACTGTTGAAAAAACGCCCTCTCTGAGATCATTGATCTCTCATAATTATTGAATAGACTGAATAGAGTATGAATATTTTTATATATTTTGTACACCGAGACCAATGATGTTATCGTCATTTTTCTATAAGATTGTGATTCATAATAATATTATGTCGATGAACATAGTAAATTTGCATCATTACTTAATGGGACATTTGAAATAAATATTATCATAAAACTGAAGATGTTTTTACTATTTTAGTCATAGATTATGGAACTACCTATTCGAGATGAAAAACAAAACATTTAAGAAGATTTTCAATTACATACTTAAAAACCATAAGCTACTGCAATGGACATAAAGATGGCGAGGCAAGTAGAACTAAGCTATGCCAGATTGAAGACATACTTCAGATGACAATTATAGCTAAAATCATAGACTCATATATTTATAAGTTAGATGCAACTTAATTTATATGTGAATATTGTCGAATTAATTCTAACGCATCGTAAGTCATTTTTCTACAGATGTCATGTTTTGGTGATTTCGGTTTACAAGTATAACAACGCATCTATTTCATTCATTTAATATGCAAATACGCAATTGGAAAGGTTATAAAATCATGTAAACTAATACAACGTATCTCAGAAGTGTCTTGACAGCCAGTCGAACATAACCTAAGTCATCAGTTTGGCAGGTATTTGTCAGTGAGAGACGTGGGAATAATACAGAATTAAGAAGAAGTACACGAGTTTAACATTTCAAATTAAATGAACAGAGAAATCCAGTGTGTAAAAGCACATTGGAATTAAAAGAGTTAATGATTCATAATTGGATACAGTTTCTTTTGGAATACCACATAAGGAATCAAATATAAAAAAATTCGAAACAAATGAAGAAAGAACATAGCTCTTTAGTGACTGATGAAAGTGAAATATCCCAATAAGAACACCTCAAATCATTTTTCGAGAGACTTTCATAATTGCCATCTCACTAAGGTAGAAGTTTATCTAGCAAATTGTATTTAGAGCCCGTTTTTAATACAAAGGCAGCAGTTTACAGCTTATATGATGATAAATTTAATGGGCACAAAACTGTTCCAACGTCAAACTTTACATTTTATAATATGTATGAGAGCTTGAATTTAAGCATTTGCAGGACAAGTGTGACTTATGTTGTTCATATGATGTAAACAACATAGGTGACGATGTTTATCAATGCCAGATTGAAAATAAAAGTTTACCCAGAACAGAAAAATCCAAAGATAATGAAATGGCAATCAAAGAGGAATGCATTGTATTAACTGTGGTTCTCCAGGCAGTAAAAATGTGCCCTAAACTAAATGCTAGTGCTATGTTATATAGGATGAAGTTGTACTGTCACAACTTCACTATATTTAATTTAGCAAACAACGAGGCCAAATGTTGCTGATGGCAAGAAGGCGAAGGTGATCTAATAGCATCTACTTTTGCCTCTTGTTTCATCAACTATCTCCAAGAAAAGGTGCATTCCTATCTACTTGTAATTATTTACGGTGATGGGTTGTGACATTTCTATCTGGTAGGTACCACAATAGAAATGTCACAATGGCTAATGCTCTTTTGGACTTTTCTATGAAGAAAAATATACAAATAACTCAAAACTACTTAGGACGGGAACACTGAAATTGAGTGTGACTGAGAACACTGTTATTGAGAGAAAGATGAAATATGCTGACATACATCTCCCACATAATTTTTTTTTTTTAATCCCTGTCTGCTTCCAACGTGGAGCATATGGCCTCCTAATGGAGGTATCTCAACAGATGAGAACTGCTTGTCACTTAGTTGCTCAAAAATTCATTGCTTTGTGGCTGGTGAACCCTACTTCTGAAGACATAATATATCTGGATTCAGTGACAAAAGGATTATAAAGTCCACATATTTCAGGATGTGGGACCAAAAAAGAAATAATCTCATAATTATACCGATCACAACCTTTGGATCCAAATTGAAAAATGGGACTCACAGAATTTAAAAAATGATCAGCAGACTATTTAAGTCTCAAAGACTATGACAGGCAGGACATATCGATGGAATACATGAGAACGGGATATCAAATACTGTGAGAAAATAGAAGAAACTGAAAAACTACCAAAAATGAGATAAAATTTGTGTCAAATCAGATGTAATTTGGTATGATTATGTTCGATAATTTTTCATTCTCTATGTTGGAGAAAGAAGTAATAGATTGATATTGCAATACATCACAGGCAATACTGTGAGTATTGATTAAATATTATTAAAATATTGATCACATAAAATTTAATCATGCTAAATTTGATAATTTGACAATTCATGCTGTTAAATGTTTATGTGAAGGAGTTAGTGAGGTCCAAATCTATTTCTTGAATTTGCGAATGGGGTGAATGGGATGCTCCATGTGAGATAAGTCAGGTCGATTTTTGTCACAATTGCCAATTTCTTTGATTCCTTCCATGGCTACTTCCCATAAATCTGGGAAATCTACCTTAAACATGTTGTACCACTCGGTGACCTACAACAAAATGAATTACATGTTATATTATGTACTGTAACAGTTTACTAAAGGCATGTGGTAAGCAAAGACTGAAGGTACACTGTTGACAACTGATTGTAAGACGCATGTTTATACTTATTCTGGAATCTTTGAACTCGGAGTGCGTCTTATAATTGACGACGTCTTACAATCGCTGCCAAAAATGCAAAAGAAGAAATTTTCTGGAAAGACTGGGAAAACAAAGATTCAGAAAAATCAGACACTGAATCCGATGATATTTCAGGCTGATGGTAAGAAAGTATGTACTGAAATGGTTCCATGACTAAACAGAACAGGAAAAAACAGAAGAATTTGAAAATAACATTTTTGTCTTATCTATTATTTATTGAACATATAAGAAATAAATAATATATTTATTAATTCATATATTTAGTAAAATTATAAAAACAAAAAAGTAAAATAAACCATAATATGCAACTAGAATGTCTACAGAAATATTTGCAAATGACCATACTGTTTATTTGATATGATAAAAGACACTTTTTTTAAAATTAAAATATTTAAAAAAAAGTTTGTTTAAAAAAAAATATCTAATTTTGCCAAAAATTTTGAAAATCGGAAAATTATACGAGATAAACTCGATGAGAAGTCACTCATGTATATAATCATATATGTTCAATAAATAATAAATATGACAAAAATATTATCTTCAAATTCTTCTGTTTTTCCCTGTTCTGTTTAGTCCGGTTACCACTAACACCTACATTAAATGCTTTATATTGTCATTATTTGACTTCCTTGTTAAAACAAAGCTTGTTGTGTTTTTATTATTCATATTTAAAAATAAGCGTGCGTCTTATAATCGATGGCGTCTAATAGTCGGGGAAATACATTTTATAGTTTTGTAAATTGTATTGTCCTCACTGTAAAATAGTGATTTGATTAGCATTGCATTTTATGCCTTATTATAAGATTATATATTGACTTATTGCAAAAAATTCAATGCACAAAGTCACACACTGTCAATACTATATTAGTAATATAATTGCGCTTGCAATGTCACAAATTACCATCATTGTGAAATTACATGTAAGATAGTATAATTTAATCATTTACAGCTTTTATAAAATATAAATGTGCAGCAAAATAATGTGAACATTGTAAAACTACATAATGCAAGTACACAGTTCTTCTGTATTTTATTACAATGAAGTTGGCTTATTGCTAAAACACTGTAACAGACAATTTAAAATTCTTTGAGATACAAACGTCAATATGATTACTATCTTATGATCTTGCTAATTATTTTGTAGATAATTTGTTGAAGAAAGCTACATACAGTATTTAAATAATTCTCATTTTTATCAAAGTCAATATATGATTTCCAATTGCCAGAACGGTGCGGTGTGTTAGGATTTTGAAATTCATAAGCCAAGAGAAATTATTTGATTAAAATTGTCTACATACATATTCATATTGAGAGAAATCAAAAGAAATAGCCTCCAAACTCATTGTGCTGGTGAAGAGTGCTAAATCAGCAATAGTCACATGATCAGCAGCTACATATTTCTTTCCCATTTGTTTCAAGTAAGTATTTAAAACATCCAAAGCGATGTGAACCTTTTTCAATCCAAGAGGTGTTCGGTCGTAGTCATAAAATATTGGTGCCACCTAAACAAACAAATAATCGAAATCACAGGAATCTTCACGGGAAGATGATTTCATAAATGACACCAGCCATACGCAATCAATTGATTTTGTTAAATGTGACATGCTTAAATAATTGATTTTTTGAGCATATTTAAAAGTTTATAGCAGAAAAAGAATCAACAGATGAAATTTACCAGAGAATTTCGACATTCATCAAAAACCTGAACCCATTTTAAAAAAGACAAATAATTGCATTCACCAATATTGAGTTTACTTTGCGTTGTTTCCCATTCCATTAAATAAATACTCACTAATTATTTCATAAAATTGCAATATTGTAGTATAGTATTACAATAGAAAACAGATCATATTGATTGTTGTTTGGGAAGAAAAGTCTTATATTGCTATTGAATAAAGGTAACATACCACATATTCTCCAATATATCTGTAGTATGTTGACAAATTAAAGCACAGGCGATGGTTGACAATAGCTCTGAAATTTATTTATAGGATATTGCAATAACAATAGTTTTAATTAAGACTACAAAAACAAAACCATCTATAACAGAGGTTAGACAGTTTATATCAATGGACAATTTGTGGATGTTATAGAAGACAGTTTTGTTCGTTTTTTCAAAAACGCCAAATTTAATCATTATCCTTCATATTAGATTGCGGGGCCTTCATTATCATACATAAAAAATATCTTCAAAAGCGAATTATATGAAAATGGCGAAATACTCAGTACAATCAACCGTTCATTCTGGTCTATATATTATATATTATGACTTCACACTCTTTGACGCAGCCAACACGTTTTTGTATTGGACTGCGATGATTTGAAATAATATAGGGGAGGTAAGGAAATAAACAAAATTGAGGCTGCTCTATGCAACAACATAACTGCTGGACCTTGGGTAATGAACACTTAGATATGTTGAATTACCTGTAATGCGTATGGATTGTTTCCTGAAACTTGAATTCTACAGGACCACTAAAATGTTTTAATTTTTTAATAGATTAATTTTAAAGTTATTTAATATTTACCTAACTTTAGGATCTTTGGGGTAAAGATTGCTTTCAGGTTTGTGTTGATCACACAAGTATTGAAGAATTGCGCTGCTTTCTCCTAAGAAAAAGCCATCGTCATCAAGCACGGGGATTTCTTTTTGTGGGTTTTTCTAAGAAATAAAAATACAGACAAAGAACATTGACAAATAGAAAATTAAAATTGGTAAGCTAGTTATTTCACTGGTTGCGTTACTAATGTAACATGTTTTGCTTCTTTAAGAAGCATCTTCAAACTGTCTGAAAACGCTTCTTAAATAAGCGAAACGTGGAACATTACTAAGACAACCAGTGGAATAACTACATTATCAATTTTAATTTTATATTAAAAATAAATTTCACAAAGTTACCGCAGAATCCATCGAAAACATTAACAAAAAATCAATTATTTGGTTCATCTAGTTATACTATGGTTCATTTTTTGAGATATCTTTATTAATGTTCATGACTGTGTACTATTTGGTAACATTTAATCATTCAATCTACTGATTTCACTCCACCATTACATGAAAATTGAGGTATTGGAAAAATGCCAGCTGTGGAACTTGATAATCTGTTATATTTGTCTGAAATTGCACTCCATGAAAAATAGAAAACAGTAATCCTCTAATAACTCTTTTGTTTTTTCAATGTGCCTTTTTATCAACTTATTGAATATTAAAAACTAGTATATTATTAAAAATACCCCTGAATTATACAGTGATAACATGAAAAAAGAACACAATGTTACACCCACCTGATATGCCGAATATCGGGTGATGCGTACATATGTGGAGTGGGTTCCAACCCTTTGGTCGGCAGCAAACAGTCAAAAAAATTAAGTTCTACGTACCTACATGTGTCATGTAGTAATAAACGTCTGAGCCATTTTGGTTGTATCAATAAAATCAATCAAACAAAAAGAATTTGGAATGACAAAAAACTGTCCTTTTGCCAAATATTTTTATATTCATATAAAAAATATTCCAACTAGACAGGAAATGAATCTGGGGTATTCTAAGCACAAGGTGGAGTGCTTGTGACTTGAACACAGAGACTGACAGAGTGACAGATTCAAATACGACTTACCTCAGCATACTCTGTAGACATGTGAGCTGATGCTCCAAAATTCACATCAATGAATTCAACTGGCATGTCCAGAATCTTGAATGCTTGCTTCACAGCAAGTGTTGGGGGTCCGCCAACAACACAATACAGCTTCATTTTTTATCTGAAATAAACAACACAACATTTTAGGTGGGTATCAAACTGGAAAGTCGTATATCTGGATATGATGATCAAATTAGAAAAGCGGACAATATGATCAGGAACGTCATTACAGTTTATTTTAGTTTATCAGAGGGACAAAAGTTTCCTCATGTTATTTTTTATTTCGTCTATATGTGCAAGCCAGTGCACCAATGGATAAATCTGTGTTTCTTCACAATTAAAGGGGGGAGGGCAAGTGAATTTAAAATGTAAAAGTATCTCCGAATAATTTAGAAAACATGGGTTAAAATTTGTATTTGTAACACCAATACTATTTTACATAGATGGAAGAAATATTATTAAGTTATAATAATTCAACTTACATAAAGATGTTGAAAGCAGAAGTTATAAAACATCCGTATTCAGGAGAGACTAATCTGATAATGAAATAGAGCTAGAAGGTGAATTGAATTGACTGTACATAAAGATAAATACAATTTAGTTGGCCAATGTTTACGCTAGAAAATTTGGGACTCTTTTATCGACGACGCCAAAGCATTAGGAAGCATGATGCGAAAGCAATCTAGGTACTCACATTTTTACGGACAAAAAATAATAACGGTGTAAAATAATCATACAGATTAGTGAAAACGTATTAGTTACTGTTATTAATGTAGGTATGCAATATTCTTGGTTTACACAGTATTTGAGCTATCCAATACCATTTTAGCATAAAAAAGATCGTATGTGCTTATTTTTAAGAATATTTTTGTACAATTCAATTAACCAATGTATCAATAAATTTCATGATGATTTTTAGAATATCCAAATTAATCTTAACTTCCAAATGTATCGTCTCTATTCAGTTTCCAGACATTTTTGCCGAGTCATTTATGGGTGGAGTTGAGTATTCCGATAGCTTCCCATTTATTTTTCTGAAAGGCGTGAGGTGTGAGCATTAAAGTACCTAGGTATATAAAGTATTGGCACCTTTGCTTACAACATATTATGAAATTATTCAGTAATTTACTACAGTGTACAAATATTAGAATATCAGAAGGTGAAATTTACAAGTATGATATCAAATTTCTGATTGCAACTGTGCCGTGTCAAGAGAAGCGCAAAATTCATCTTTTATTACACGTAAAATATTTGTCAGCGAAAAACTAACACTTTTTTTATGAGCGGAATACTTAATTTCATTTGTGCGTCCAATTGCTAACAAATAGTATATTGTAAATAATAAGAATGCTTTCACTGAAAAATATAATCGTTCTTGAAGTACGAGTTCCCAAAAATCGCCGACCTACATAGTTCTAAGATCACTTCGGCTATGCTTCGGCGGACTAACTGCAATCTGAATAGAAGTCCATTCATACTGCCACCATGTTGTAATACTTTTTACAACATGTACTGCCACCAAAGATTTTTCTTTCGAAATTGCATTTATTATAAGGCATATAAGGGAATATTTATTTTGGCTTTCCTTCAAACCCCTCTTCCATTGTCACATTTCGTCACAAAATACGCCTTTGTCTTAATTGCGTAACATTCTCAAACAACTGTTTTGTAGAATTAATTTTTATTATTATTACGAAATATTTCACTGTCAGAGTTTATATTATTTCGTTTGTTTTGCGGCATTGCGTTTTCTTGGATTACATTATATTTATTAGCGTTGTCATGTAACACGGGATTTTTATGTGTTCTAAAACTTTTAATGCCTAAATTCAGTAGAAAAAAATGATTGTCTCAATCGTCTTACTGAAAAAATACGTTGATGAATATGATGAAAGGCTTAAGAATAGGCACTGTATTGCATTAATAATAATATTACGTAGCAGGTGAGCGCCTTGTGTTTCGAAAGTAGTCAGTTGATGAAATAAGCCCGACATTGTATTGATATTAGTTTACACGCCATTCCGTCATTTCAACCAAAAAATACTCAAGTAAATTTAAAAAAACACCGGCATAGTACACCCCTTCCTGATGGATAAATAATTTGTGAAGAAGCCTATACGTCACTTCACTGTGTACATATTTTTAAAAATATGTGTGTTGGTGTGCGTAGTAATAATGCAAGTACACTATCGTATGTAATTCTCATTTCCATAGCTATTCTGTAATGAAGTATGGTAGAGGTCTGCATGGGCCCGGGCTCGGGTGGGTAAGAGATTTATTTTTAGAAAAATATTTCGGACTATATTCGGGTCCCAGTCAGCCATTCAGCTATTCGACTATTCATAAAAATTTGAATAATTTATTTCACATCTGTTATAAATATCGTTGGAAATATGAAAACAGTGTCATCCTTTGATTGAAAAGTATGGTTTCATTGTGAATATTTTTCGACAACTGAGAATCCCATAATGTTGTAACCATAAATAAATTTGCTTTCTATTGGTTTTAGATGGTTGATAGTTCGCTGCGCCAGAAAATTCATCAATAATTAGTAAAAATGATTCCTTAAGAATAGTTTCCACAATATTATAAATTGAAAAAAAATCGAGCATTTTACGGGCTGAGAAAAAAAAATTGGGCTTTGGGTACGGGTTCGGGTAGCAAGTGTGATATTAAGACTCGGACCAAACCTGAAAATGTCGGGCTCGGACAGCGTAATTTAATCAAATTTCGGCCCATGCAGACTTCTATTTTACAGCCATGAATAGAAAATAATCTAATATATCAGTGGCTCCAAAACCAAAATTAAATCCTGCCAAATGTAGTTACACCATAATTATCAGTACAAGATTTGCTTGAAAAAATAAAATTGAATGTGATTTTTATTTGAATTGCTAGAGATTTTGGCAGATGACATATATTTCTTTTAGTAAGAATTATCTTACTTTTCCATGAACAAGTATTTCAAAATGAGAAAAAAAATGTAGGAATAGATGAAGAGGAACGCCGAAGATGCGGTAATACTGTCATCCATAATAATTGAATTTCACAAAAATAAAATCAAGCCCAATATAATAATATGACACGGCCCCAAACTTATTGGGCGGGTCTGGGTCTTCAAAAAAGTTCACAACACTCTCTAACATAGCAAAGGTCATAATATGGGATGTGTTGTCAAAGCATTGAGTAAATTCAGTCATTAATCGCAGTAATTATCAAAAGTTTCAATGCCGTTATCCGCTTTAAATTTTAATATATAATATAGAAGTAGTCGAGTCGAAGGTTTTGAAGGGGAGAGGTCAGCGGTGTAGGACGCCAGACCGAAGGCTCGCTCGAGGCGGCGATTTGAGGAGGACCAAGGTCTCATTACCGCAGAGCGAGGCTTTTTCAGAAACTGGGTCCCTCCTTCATTGCGACCATTCCGAAGTTATCGACTGTATGAAGTGTTATAATCTGTACAAACTATTTTTCTGTGAACCTGTGCAAAACATTTGTATTAAGCGCTTAAGTTCAATAAAGTACCGCTTAAGTTCAATAGCCGTTTAGCGACGGGTTTTATTATTGTGTCGTCAAGTGAGTCCGACCTGTAGCTGTAGCCTATTGTGGCCAGCCGTGTCTGTGCTAGACGAAAGTGCAGTGTGCCTGCTTTGCCTCTCTACCCCCTGCCTCTTCGGGTTGTATTAAATATTATATAGATCATTATATATTATAATATAGTGCTCGTAACACCGTAACATCTGAGTTGAGGTATGCTTACGAAAATTTTTCTCTGTGCGACTACTATATAGGGCGGAAAGCGCCCATGACTATTTTTTTTTGATAAACTGCATATCATAAGAACATTTTACTTTATAGCCATATCAAAATGCAGGAAGAGTATGTTCATATATATTTTTTAATTTTACTACCTATGAATTCCTAGATCTTAGATAACATATTTCCAAGCGAGCAACTACCAAAGCTTTGTTATAGAAAAACGAAAAATTATTTGACACACCCTGGTTTTTCTTAAGTATAAGTGTCATTAGTGTCCCGAACTGAAATCGGCCTGCGGCAAACAGCAATAATTCGCAGAATACGCTCTTTCTTGTTGTCAGGCATTTAAGAAGCCCCCGGGCTTCGGCCGCTGGACGAGTCCATTTTTACGGAAAAGGGTAGCTCCAACTTTGCACGGAGTTTTTTTGAATTTTTGTAGACAGTGGATGACGAGCTGCCGAGTCGGACGAACGAGGTCTCGTCGCGACGAAAGTGATGTGACGATGTGAACTGTTTGTTTGTTTTTGTGTTTTGATTTGCGTTGGATTTAATTTAAATTCGTTGTGTCATTTGTATTAAAACTTAAAGTAAATTCAGTTGCTAAGTAAATGTAAATGTAGAATCAATTTTATGTGTTAAGATTTTTATATTTGTGTAATGTTAAACCACTGCATCTTTAATGGATAATAAATAAGTTTTTAACCGGATCTGAAATGGTGTTTGTCTGAGATCAGCCCTTCCAGGACTCCGGATAACCAGCCGCTCGCCTCTCTTCGATCCGGGGTCTTCTCATTTGTCGCCCAACTTAGTGGCCATTGATGGTTTGTGACACCTCAGGATTCACCCCCTGAGGACTCATGCTCTGAAGATGCAGTGGCTTTGAACTGTGGTTCATGGCGCCCAACCGAATTTTAACGTAACTTCGAGAATTTCAAATCGCCGAACGCACACTAAGAATCCGGACCCTGCCCTGAAGGTGGACTTCAAGATCGGGACCAGACAACCAGTCAGCTTCCCGGCGTCTTACTACGAAACCCCAGCTTCAAAGGCGAAACTGGCGGGAGTCGTCGGTGAAAGGTGCCTGGCCTCTGTTACTTTTCACGAAGCCCTACTTCTCGACTAGCCGCTCTTGAAGTCGTTCGCGCTGACCTAGGAGGCCTGCTGGGCCTGTTGTGTTTTCAACCAGTGAGGCCTACAGTGGCTGTTTGTTTGCAATCCGCGAGGCCCGCTGTGCCTGTTAGAGTTGCAACCTGTGAGGCCTGCTGTGTCTGTTTTGTTGTCAACGAGTGACGCCTACTGTGGCTGTTTGTTTGCAATCCGTGAGGCCCGCTGTGCCTGTTATATTTGCAACCTGTGAGGCCTGCTGTGCCTGTTTTGTCTTCAACGAGTGAGGCCTACTGTGGCTGGTAGATTTGCGACCCGGGAGGCCGTTTTGCCTGCCATGCTGCCTGTAAAGACGAGAAGACGCTAATAAACCTGCCCTGCCGAGCGAGGACGCTGCGGATGCCTTCTCGGGAGAAGATGAGGCCGTCTGCCTGTGAAGAGGAGATGCTGCCGACACACCTGCCCGCCGAGCGAGAACGCTGCGGATGCCTTCTCGGGAGAAGATGAGGCCGTCTGCCTGTGAAGAGGAGATGCCGCCGACACACCTGCCCTGCCGAGCGAGGATGCTGCGGATGCCTTCTCGGGAGAAGATGAGGCCGTCTGCCTGTGAAGAGGAGATGCTGCCGACACACCTGCCCCGCCGAGCGAGGACGCTGCGGATGCCTTCTCGGGAGAAGATGAGGCCGTCTGCCTGTGAAGAGGAGATGCTGCCGACACACCTGCCCCACCGAGCGAGGACGCTGCGGATGCCTTCCTGGGATAGGAACAGGACGCCTGTTGGCGTAGGAAAATTTGCACCACCGCCCGTTGTGATGCCGATCGCGACATGACCTGTGTTGTGGCCTCGTGTGTGACGACCGACGCGCTGCCACGCGTGTGTTTTTAAGACTTGATTTTTTTGTGTTCTTTATTGTATATTGTATCTTGTTTTTGTGTGATTATTGCTACGCTGTCCGAACTCAGTTCATGGACACTAGAAGTATGGGGGTTTGACACACCCTGGTTTTTCTTAAGTATAAGTGTCATTAGTGTCCCGAACTGAAATCGGCCTGCGGCAAACAGCAATAATTCGCAGAATACGCTCTTCTTGTTGTCAGGCATTTAAGAAGCCCCCGGGCTTCGGCCGCTGGACGAGTCCATTTTTACGGAAAAGGGTAGCTCCAACTTTGCACGGAGTTTTTTTGAATTTTTGTAGACAGTGGATGACGAGCTGCCGAGTCGGACGAACGAGGTCTCGTCGCGACGAAAGTGATGTGACGATGTGAACTGTTTGTTTGTTTTTGTGTTTTGATTTGCGTTGGATTTAATTTAAATTCGTTGTGTCATTTGTATTAAAACTTAAAGTAAATTCAGTTGCTAAGTAAATGTAAATGTAGAATCAATTTTATGTGTTAAGATTTTTATATTTGTGTAATGTTAAACCACTGCATCTTTAATGGATAATAAATAAGTTTTTAACCGGATCTGAAATGGTGTTTGTCTGAGATCAGCCCTTCCAGGACTCCGGATAACCAGCCGCTCGCCTCTCTTCGATCCGGGGTCTTCTCATATTATTAATAAACCAAAAATTATGTTTCAAGGCGACACATCGCATTTTCCAGCATTTTATTAACCTTCCCTTTACTATGTAAAATATATCCGAAGGGCGACGGTGGAGTGTATTCAATACACATCATGCTTTTATGACATTATAAGTGATTGATAGCCGGAAAAATAAGAATATTCACAGACTTTGCTTAAATTTATTAAAGTTGAAGACGACATAGTCGACATGAAGTAATTAAAATTGTATTCCTGAAAACATGAAAAAACATCGGCCGACGACAAACGGCTATCTAAAACGGAGGCTTCAAAGCTACTGGCTTGCGTTCGACAGTCTTCATCGAGCGCAGTCTTGAAAGAAACGACACGACTGAACCTATCTGTCTCGCGCGTTGACATTCATATGTGAGCTAATGTGAAAAATGTGTGTTCCCCGCTGGCCGTTTTATCCACTTGCACAACTCACAATATGTACATAACGCACACGTATGATTGTTTTCGGATTAAATTAGATATGAGGAAAGGAATGAAAACAACACATTCATACCTTTGAGTACTAAGTCATAAATCGATTGAAAAATCAATCTATGAATATGTCCATTCGGGGCTGAAACTGACCGCGAAACCGTTTAGGACTGAAGCCTTAAAGGGTTACCAATCAGCTACAGCGATCAAATATGATGTAAAAAATAAACATTGAAAGAAAATTTGTCATGGAATGCTGATTTTAAATAAAATTATTTTAGAGGTGATAAAAAAACGTTTGTCAACCACTGTTCCCCTTCATATTGACTTTTTGATGGTGTGAAGGTCAATACATTTCAGTTAAAATAAATTTGTAATTTATTATATTATGATGTACGTATGTGTTCAAACATTATACTTTGTTCCGGTGACCATATTTCCTGGTAATCAGACATATATTATGATGAATAAAAAAATCACAGAATTCTGATTGATGATCGAATCGATACTTAATAATACCTACAATGAAATAAATAAGAAAATTATTATAATAATAATTTTCTACAACTTGTTTGACTTTCCACCACCCATCATACTTATTACCCTGTTCGAGGGCATGGATGTTTGTGATGTCTAAAATTCCATCCCACCCATCCGATCCCAAAAATGGGGTGTAGTGAGAACGATTAGCTAACTACTAGACCTGTCCTTGCCCTTTTCTGCCGTCCCTACTCTCTTCGATAAAGGGATGTTGAGCAACTGAGTAACAAGCAGTTCTCGTAGAAACCTTTATGTTGTCATAGATAACCTCCATTAGAACGTCATATAGCTTAAAAAAACTCTTGAAACATAAAAAATCTCTAAAACTGTGGGTGGCATGTTGTTAATTAGTTGTTAATTATTAAATACTAGTATAACCGTACCCATCATAGATAACGGTGAAATAGAAATACTGAATGTCTAAAGTAACTGTACCCGTCATAGGTGACGGTATTGAAATTGAATTGAAAATCGTTGACTCTGGCCGATCACCAAAGCGTCTATCGTGTTCTCTGGCCTATTATATTATTCAATATATTAAGACTAAAAATGTATAAATACATGAACTAGGTATAGATATAAATCTCCAATTCCATTTAACCGTAAAAAATCATACAAATTCTTTGTCTACTAATTTTTCCTTAAGTTGTTATGTTTATCTTATTTGCATACTTGAAATAGTCGAGTGAATATTAAGATATTATTTTTTAATCTTGATATATATTATTTATGCTGTCCTTGTCCACTTAGCTAAAGAATAATAAGGTTTTCCCACATGATAATTTTGATCAAAAAGACAAACAAAAACATAATAAATGCGAGATACCCACTACATTTGAAGATCATTTAATAATTAAATGAATGATGGTTTCAGAAGATGTTCCCATTTCATTCTGGAAGTATTTTAAACATGGGGACGTCCATTAATTATGCCAACAAAATAGATGAGAGAGAGTTTGAAGAAGTTTGACAATTTTCGAAATGGGGAATGGGGGAAGTTCAAAATAAATTGATGTCAACAATGTTATTGTGTAAAATAAATTTAATAAAACAAAAAATAGGAAATAAATCGTTGCGTAGATATTGCTTATGGCACTCACTCGCTCCCAAATCAATATGCCATATTAATTTTGATACAACTTAAAATATGTAGGTATATAATTTATTTGTAGACCTTTTAATTTCCATAATTCTATTTGTAGCATAAAATCTAGCCAGATAAAATATTGTTAGTTTGAAGTGGGGGGGGGGGGTCGTCACTGAAAGTTTGACAGTTGTTGATAAGAGGGGGAGTGGGGCTTAAAAATTCTGTTAATTTACCTCTCCCATTTTAAAAATGGTTTTGAAAACATCAACTTATTTTCAAAAAAAAGTAATAGCCACTAGCCATATATAACCATATATTTCATATAGACAACTCTTTATCTTTGACTGTTTTATTTGGAGCATTGAGGGTTTGTCTATTATTATTGTTGTATTTAAGAATTTCTTTATAATAGTAAGTCTGAAAATTTTATGAAGTCATAATAATTATTGTTATCATAAAAATAATGTATTTTTTATATAAACTGAAGTATTTGTAAAATACTGGTATAAATGCCATGTTTTACCGACACAAATGGCTTACTAAACAAGGAAAACTATTTGAACCTTGGATAGCTGCATCCTTTAAAGGGAATTTTTCATCTTTTTGTGATAATAATCTCGGAGGTGTAGACATTCAAATAATTTGGTAAGTAATTGAAGTCTTTTCAATTTATAGCTATTACTAAACTGTGGTGAATAACTTGGGTAAATTTAAAGCATTGTTTATTTTTGATCCTTGGTGGAATAGTGGCACATGAATGCAAAAGAATTCTACATTTTCTATTTAACATCAGCATCAGGTCGGCAAGCATTGCAATTATAATACCATAATTAATAACTTATTTATTATACTTTTCAGTGGTAATCTTGAAGAAGTTATCAAATCAAAATCGCTGACAATAAAACATAGAATTTCTTTGAGACTTTCTGCTACTTTAATATACGGTACATGTCTTCTGTTTAACAAACAAATAGAAGAGTTATATGGTTAGTACATATTGAAATGATAAATTTAAAAAATCCGATAATTTTATTTTTCATCTGTCATTTATCCAATTGGACAATAGTTTTGATCTGAAAATAATCATGCACTTTTGCAGGGGACAATATGTTTTGAAATCTAAGGTGGAACAAATGGTTTTCATAGCATTATTTGCCAAAGAAAAATTGTTTAGGGATACATTATCTGAATTGTTTAGCTAATCCATTTCATTATTTTATTATTAATACATTCTAAAATGGAGGAGCGTCATAACATATTGTATGCTTAACCAAAGAAAAGATATTTAAAAATTATACATAAAAGTTTTTTTCCAATAGTTTCATGACAGTAAATATTAATTTAATACTGTTTTCAAAGTCAAAATCAGTATCTCAATGCCATGTTTTAATTTTCAGATAATTGCTGTGAATTATTTTTACAGACTTCAACTAGAAAACCATACAACGAAATATTGAAAATGTGAGTATTTATCATCCATAGGAATTCCTGCTGATTTAAAAAGAGATTTAATAAGAATAAAGTCATGTTTTATTTTAAAATTAATGAAATAGCCATAGAGTACTTTTTGGAGTAAACGCTGTTGCTTAAATTACGATAAATACTCAATGCACTCGGGTCTTAATGAACCTCTAAAGTTTGACTTAGACATAAATAGTTGTGGCAAAAGGTCAAGGGGGTATTGCTAATTTCAAATTTATGGTATTATTTAAGAATCGCTTTTACTCAAGCAATTGGGGGAACATCTCAAGAACGAAAAACATCAGCGGCTAGAATTATATGTATATTTCGCAAAAAAGTTGTTGTAACTCATTTAGCTGTTGTGATAAAAATTTACGTTACCGTTGATCTCTTTCCTGTATTAAAATATTGGCTATTTTTAGTACCAATCTAATAATCATGTATATAGCAAATAGCAAATATCAAAATCATTACTTTTGATGCCAATGTGTTACTGTTGAGCATTTCTGACTGGGATCTAATAAATTTGAGAATAGGACCACAAAAGTCAGTAATGCATACTAGTAGCAAATGTGATGAACTATTTCTCCAGAAGTCTATTGTTTTTTGTATGAAATTCTATATTGGACCAAGGTCATGAAATGGAGCCCCGCTGTAAGTCGAGCACTGATTGTATAGGTAAATATGTTCTTTCCCTATTATGATGAAATTTAATTCTTAATACTATTGTAGGATTACTTCAGATGCCAGTTACAATACAGATAGACGTTATGGAGCAGACAATGAAGAAAATTCATCCTTAAGTGGTAGAGGTAACTATAAGAAACACTAAAAAATTCAATGTTTTATATTTTCATTATATGACTTCTTTCTTAAAACAAAGTTTGCTATGTTTTTCTTATTGATATTTAAAAATAGGTGTGCGTCCTATAATCGGTGGCATCTTATAGTCGAGGAAGTACACTAATAAATAAACAATAAGTTTAGTTTGCACTCTCCCCAAATATATATCATCATCATCATTAAAATAGTATTCTTCTATGTGTTCTAAGGCCAAAGCCACTGGGCTACCTTACACACACTACATGTAAAATTTACTTGAATTGATCCATCAAATGTGTATATATTTGAAACAATTTAAAGAGAGGCTGTCTCAACTTGTCAGCAATTGCAAATAACTTCTTCAAAATTATATTCGTTTCTAAAATCGCTCATTTAGTTTTATTCAAATGGTAATAAATAAAAGAAATTCTTCGTATTCAATCTGTAATAAAATGTCATACTACTTTTTCTTTACCTAATTTAATATTTTGCATTTCAGTTTCTTGTCGAATTACAGAACCAGCAACCAGAAGAGTCTCTTGCCACCAAGTTGAAACCTGTGATGATTTTGTTAATGTGGTAATATTTTCATTTTCATAAATAGAATGTTGCCAAGTTAACAACATTATCTTATTAACATTATTGTTATATGAAAATATTAAAATAAACGAAATGTTTTCAGCATTTCAAATTTAAGTTATAACCTTAATTCTTTCTATTACTACAATTTTTTTCCATGTCCGCTCCCAATGTGGAGCATATGGTCTCCTAACAGAATTAACAGAATTCTTCTATGAGAACTGCTTGTTACTCAGTTGCTCAACCTCTCTTTTTTCGAAGAGAGTAGGGATAGAAGGATAGGGCTAGGACAGGGACTAGTGGTTAGCTAATCGCTCTCGCTACGCCCTTTGAGGATCGGAAGGTAAAAGCGAATTTTAGTCATCACAAATACTCAGACTACAAATAGAAATCAATAAATCACCGATTGAAAGATCAATTTATGAAAACCGTCCGCACCGGGAATTGAACCCGAGACATCCGTTGAATAAATAGATAAATCTATTTATTTTACATTGAAACTTCACAAAGCGTATTTTTTGTGTGACTGATTTAAGCAGATTGATTAGAAAAACTCTTTATATACTGATACACAGAACTTTTCTCGTCTGTATTTTCTTAGCAAGTATCTTATATTTTTTTCCAGGATCGCAGACCGAGGGGTATAAATCAAGATACATTTATTGGAATAACGTCTCTGCGACAAAGTGTACGAAGATCTAAAACAGTTTCAAGCGATATTAGCATAAGACCTCTATCTAACTCCGATGGCTCAGGCAATCGCAATTGCCCTGAATATGACACTGCATCTCCCATTAAAAATCCTCCAAAAAAGAAAAAACAGAAACGTCGAATATACAGGGTAAATTATAAGTTGTAGAAGGTTTTTGAATTAGGAACAAATTTATGTCATATTATAGAGTAGAGAGATAAAATGGTATAATCCTCACATCAATACAAAAGTTAATTTTAAGCACAAGCTCCCTTCTTCAGATTTTATTAAGTGGTAAAGAATTTTTATTTATAAATTACTTATTGCTAAAAATTATGCCAGTGAAAAGGTTTAAGCGGTATTCCACTTTCTTGCCATATCTTTGTAGTTATACTGAATTGTATTTTTAACTATTATCACAACATTCCTGTATTCTCAACCTTAATTACATCTACATCTATTAATGAAAATCTGACTTGATAAAATTTGGAAAATGTATTGATTCATTATGATATTCCTTATAATACTATTCCAGTAACTGTCTACTGTCTACAGTTTACAAACTCCCTTTTTCGGAGAGAGTAAAGATCGAAAGCTTGTTCTAGGAGGATTCGTGAATAGCTAATCATTCTCTCTCTACCTCGTTTTTGTGATTTCTTCCCTTCGAAAACAAATACATAAATTGATTGAAAAATCAAATTATGAAACTATCCTTACAGGCTAAAATAATGAGAAGAATTTAGTTATTTTCAATAATTTCAATATGTTTTTCGTAAACTGTTTCATTTTTTTTTATCTTTAGCATTGTAAATTTGGGTTTACAGATGTCAGTATACTTTTTTTGCATGAAACTTCAAGCTATGTAGGTTTTATTAAGTCACTATGAATTCAAGCCCCTGCAATGATGTCAAGTTGTAAAGATCACTTTCATTAATCATTTTATAAATAGGTACTCAATACACCCTTGAACAATTTTTCTCCATTTATCTGAATCCTGGACCTTCTTAAATACGTTCTCTGATCTCTTTCACTTGGGTTATTTTTGCAGCATGAAATAATCCTCTCAGTTGTATCCTCAATTGCAAGCTTCATACTACTCTCATTTCAAATGCTCCCTAGTGACTAAAATACCTTTCATAATCTGCTGAACCTTTAATTATGAATGAAATAAAACGATATAATAAATATATTATCTGACTTACACAGGTAGTCTTTGGGGTTCAAGAATTTACGTAGAGCTAGGTTTTTTTGTTGTTTTTGTCATCGAAACATTTACTGTTTAATAAAATATTACTTATTCATTGTCAAAGACTTACCAACAAAATTCCTTGAAGAATTTTAGCTGACTTACATTTTTTTTCAGCGACCATCAAGAAAAACTGCCACACGTAAAACAAAAAAAAATAAGGTGTCGACTATTGAGAAGGAAGCAGAAAAATGCATAGAATTGCCATCACCTGAGAGATTACGCAGAGATAGTGATTCTGATTCTTTAATGTCTTTTACATTTGGGCAATCGGAAAACCATGAACAGAATCATTCTTTCCAATCAGTCGGAGGAGTCGATATATCTCATTACATGGATAAGCGTTACATGAGTGAACCTGAGAAACACAAATCCTCCTCAACCTGTTCACGTATACAAGATGATATGGTATCAGACACATCAGACACCCAAGATTTTAATTTAGAAGATTTCTTTTCAGATAAAAGCAACTGTCAACACCAGAATAACCATATGAAATCTTTTCATGTTTTATATCCGAAAGGCATGGATATTAAGAGCTTGAAAATATTCACAGGCCCAATATCAAATTATGATGAATTAGGTCAATCAGATGTGGATTATAGTTCACCTACAGACAGTTCACCAGAGAAATCATTTATGGCAAGAGATGATTCTTTAAGGTTTGTCATTACATGTGATGCACTGGAAAATGGTGTTAAATAAATAGATTGGGCAGGCATCTGTAGCGAGGTAGTGACTCAACTTATCCTCCAGAGAGCGTAAGAATAAACAGTAGGGAGAACTGTTTGGGTTACTAAACTGTCCTCTGATTTTGTGGAGGAAAGATTATGCCTGGGAAAACTATTATGCCCGACATGTATTTTTAATTAATATAATTTGAAGGAATCACTAAAATCAGTGGGCCCTCTACTCTGATAATATCTATTTAAATAGCTACATTTTATTTTCATTATTCAATTTGTATTTGTGTTCTTTTCAAACCAATCAGTTCTAAAATTGCTAAATTGTTGAGGGGGTAACATTTGCTTCTTTTTTCCTTAATTCATGTTCATATAGTATCAGAATCATAGAAAATACATTATTTAGAAACCTAGGTGTTTTTTAAAGATAGAAATATGATTTTTACTTAGTTTCAATGAATTAAAAATATTATTTCATAAACAATTCAGGGTTCGATTGAATAATGTTGACGTCTGGATTCTCACTTATTGAACAGCATTTAAAATGTCATATTTCATAACTGCATCATTATATGATTTTAATAGTGGTCATTAATAACCTTAAGCAATATTTCTTTTAGAGATGAATTTAACGAAAATGGAGTTCTAAGTAAGCTACTTAAGCTATGGCCAAGAAATAACATTGTAACTATAAGAGATATACTTAACTTGGGATCGTGTATTACTCATACTGGGATGGCCGCTGGAAAAATCTTCAATTCATTGATAAGTATGTCTCTTAATTTAAAGTTTTTGCAAGGCGATTTTGTATTCCAGTCTATAACAAAAATATTTAAGTACACCTGTCGCAATGTGACTGTTTTGTAGCAAATGATTGCTAATTATTTGGAAGTACTCAAATCTTCTATATTCTGATGTCTTGTTTTTATTGGGCGGATGACCATTACGTGAAACGTAATTTCACCGCAGAAATCGCATCACAACTTCGTAAGTAAGTTGACACCCTGCTAAATAAAGCCATCTTGTCTATTTGCAGTAAATTCATAAATAGCACCTATACTTACAGCCAGACTTAATCAATACAATAGAGCAGTGGAATTATTGAGCCATGATTCTCATTAAGGTCAACTTCATTCAACATTTTACTGAATGTTAAATATAGAGAATAGTCCTCAATATTTAATGTTCATATTCCTGCTATCCTTAGGAAATTGCGGGGAATACTTTTGGTTGTACACGGGTATCATTCCAAAAACAATGTGAGTTAGAGTTAACATATTAGATTAATTAAATGTAGAGTAGAATACATTGCTATTTCACATAATTAAAATTAAATTATACCAAGTATATTTCTATTAAGAAAAAGTTACCTGTACTGTAGCCAAGTGGTCAACGCTCTCTTGGATTTTCATCCTATTAATTTGCAGTGTACCACGGACTTAAATTCCCATATAGACAATTTCATAAATTGATTAGTTGGTTTGTGTTCGAAGGTATGGAAGTCTGTGATGTTTAAATTCCTTTCCACCCATCCAATCCTAAAACGGTGCAAACTATTAGCTAACTAGTAGATATTTCCTAGCCTCATCTTGCCTTCTACCTTGAGGGTAATCAACAGTAAAGAGGTTGTGTGACTGAATGACAACCAATTCTTATATTATAATGTTTATGAACAACATAATCAATATAAGTTGAACCGCTCAATAACTTTACTATTTAGCCTTTAGGTGCTTTTGTATTTATATACGATAGAAAGATGTTTACCAAAAGGAATAAACAAAAAAACAAAATAGGTTTAATGTATAAATATGTATTGTTTCAGATTTAAAGAATCGTCGATATGTTTCGATTGTTAAAAATGGACGTGAAATAGAAAACATAATAAAAGGCCACAATTTAGTACGGACAGGCAGATATCATCCCTATTAAAACATATAATTCAATCCATATACAAGTGATTCAACTTTTTTGTAAGTTAATTAAATAACAATAGTAATCTCAATTATATTATATTATTATTTCAGATCTTATATACAGAAAATGTTTTACAGTATTTATGTTATATTTTTATTTACGGTGTTTTCGAACTAACAAATTGATAACTAATAAATCAACTAAAACTGGATTTTAGTTATGTCCAATATCAATTTAATAAGCCGATCTTACCTAAACATTATTGTTTTGCAAAAAGAGAGATTTTTCTACTGTTTAAAAATCATTAACATAAATATTACCTCTTATACTTGTATTGTTTGAATAAATTTAAAATCTAAATGTTTATCCAAGTTGCTTGGTAATTACTTTATTTATTTTTATATAAATGACTCATTGGTATAGTTACCACTTACCTATATTGTATATTTACTAGATAAGTACATCATTAAATTACTCCGAAAGTGCTTTAAAATGCAATTCGTCGTAATAGAATTGGTTTGAACCAAGTCCTTTTGACATGATCAAGGAAAATATGATTCTAGTATTATATATATTTTAGTATGACGAATTGTTAGCAGCCTATGTATATTTACAATGTAAATGTTCGATTACCAATAAATTTCTTCCATGCATCCATTCTATCCAGTCAGTATTCCCTTCCCCGTCAAACACTTCTGTTATATACCTAATTATTTCTTAACCTGTTCATTGAGTACAGATATTTAAAAATGGCAAATGAATCATTAGTTATTGGAAATTAGTTGAAGACAATTTTTTAAATATGTAAATATATTGTCTCATCATTTTATTGGTGTTCGAATATTTAGCGCAATAGAGAATTTTGTGTAACACTCAGAGCAAATACAGAGAAACAGCGATTCATCATTTTTTAATGGCCCCTGATAGATTGTGGTTCCATTTAATTGTATTTGAAATAATAAATAAAGCAATTGTGCTCCAATTATTTTTAATAGAATTTTCATTTGTCTATTCTGATTCTTCTTTTATATATTGTTTCTTTTTTAAATAAAAATTAATAAACACCAAAATTTAAAAAAATATTTAGCATTACAGTTAAACACTGTGCCAGATATTTTTGAAACTTGATCATGTTGATGAGAATATTTAAAGTCACTTTCAAACGAGAAAAGACATAACAAACACCCATTTCCAAGATTTCAAATATTAGATTAAAAAAATCTAAATTTGATATTGACTTAGCTGGGACTTGAAACCAGACACATTTGCTTGCTAGGGTGTGGCTCTTACCGCTGGATCACAGAACTATTACTCGCCCATTGCTTAGCCTTGTGGCCAGGTCATGCCAACCGATCCGCTGACTAGAGTTTGGGTATCACCTGTCGAGGCGAGAAGCCGAACAGAAATGAGACAGCCGCATCACATCTCATAGACTGTTTCAACCTTCATGACAACTGACATAACGGAGAGCTGTTTAATCAGTTCCCTTATTCCTAACTAAATTAAACCACCTTCAACCAAACATCCAATAGAACCCCGATTCACCGTTATTAAGGGCCTCTACTGCATTATATAAAATGTCGTTTCCTTAGTGACTGGTATAATATTATCTAAACCAACAATTAATTTGATTTAGGCTGATCATTGGACGTCAAAGGTTTGAATCAAATGTTTTAATGGTATATTTCATGAATATTGAAATATCAAAAATATCGTTCTTATCGCTGTACTTTTTTATATTCAAGCTATTCCATCAAACATTTTTATCCATTGGTTTTTTATAATATAATCTAATATTGGTAACTTCAAAATTATATAAGGTCATATTCTTTGTATTAAAAATAATAAAATAAATATGAAAATGAAAATAAATGGAAATTTATTCAATATCATTTATAAGTAATACAAAAATCTGAGTAATATAGTTTTTCATTTAATACATTATCGAAAAAGAAAATTTATTTCTTCATTTGACGAATGGGATGTATGGGGTGGACCATATGCGTTAGATCGGGTGGATTCTTTTCAAAATGACTGATTTCGTTCATCCCTCCAACAGAAATAGCCCATAGCTCAGGATACTCCTTTTTAAATGTTGAATACCACTTGGAAATCTGAAAAAAATAACCATACATATTTCATCATCTTTTCATAATACAAATGCGCTATGTTTCAAACATTCATTTGATTATGTTATATTGATACTTATTACTTGAAAAAAACGATGTACATCTAAAATAAATTAATTAAATCACTTCCATATAGACCAGAATACAATTTTTGCAATTATTGATTTTCGGAAAAGAATTCTGATATTGTCTGCTTTTAGTAATTTTATTTTACAGACTTTTCAACTATCCTTAAGAAAGCCTTATTATCCAATGTCGGTGGTCGCTTTATAATTATTATGATTGCTTCATTTTAAGGTTTATATAGTGGTTATAGATAAGCTCTGTGAATTTTCAGAAGTTTCACTCACCAGATCATATTTTGAAAAATCAAACGATATAGCTTCCAAGCACATAGTAGCATTGATAAGTGGAAAATCGGCAATGGTAACATTATCAGCAGCTGCATATTTTTTTCCCAACGTCTTCAGATAAGTGTTGAAGACATCCAAAGCGATGTGGACTTTTTTCAAAGCGAGCGGTGTCCTTTCATAGTCAAAGAAAATTGGTGCCATCTGGATCAAATAAATTATGTCAGTGTTAATGTGAGGAACTTAGTAAATTATTTACACCTAATTTTATTCAAACCCTTTGCAGTTGAATGCCGCCTTAGAGGCAAAATTGATTTTTCATCTAAAACTCGAATGCAACCACCATGGCGGCGAGTCAATGAAATTTATTTCTTTATTAATTGTTATGATAGGGCTTTTATTTTTTAACTCTTTGCATTCAAGATTGCCATTTCTTAAATTTTCAGCCATTATTGAAGTAAAACCAAATGTGTGCTTATGTGGTCCTGACGACTGCAAAGGGTTGAAAATAACTTAACTTATATATATATATATATTTTTTACTTTTAAGGTGTGAACTGTCAATTCTTGGTGGAAAGACATTATATTTTAAAAAATAAAACACAATTCATTTGTACTACTTCCACATATTTATAATGATCAGGACCGGTTTCGCTCATCACAAGCATTACCAACTGATATATATATATATATATTATTAATTCATTGCGCTTGATGACACTTCAATACAGTCAATTGCTTCAGGTAAACTCGAGGTAAAATAACTAAAAAAGTTAAGTCAACTCAATAAAAAAAGATCTTGTACTTGAAAGACTTTGTACTGAACATAGCATATTTGCCATATAAACAGTTTGCTGATCTTCAGTTTGAGTTCATCCATCTTCTAGAATATATGAAATTGCGAAACCTGGTTTATAAGTATCAAAGATAAAAGCAAAAAAATATTAGAATAGCTTAAACTTTTAGTTGAACAAAATGGGCTGGCTAAACAAATTACTTATTGCTGCATCAGAGTGACTGACACAAATATTCCAAAATTATTTTCAGCTGTTTTCAACATGAACTATAAAAGTGATAAATATTCTGTATATTGATTGAGTAACATAACATCCAAATATAGTCAATCATATATCACAGGGCTGTTCAGCCTTAGGAAATCCGAGGGCCGCATTGAAAATTAAAATATATCCGACGGCCGCATCCATAATAACAAATACAGTAAATAAATTAAATTACTTAGAGACTGTTACTGTGAGCTAATTAAAATTTTGTAAGAAAGAAAAGTCATAAAGCTTGAATTATTTTTACAGATTCTTTCATAGCATTGACTTGAAGCAGGGATTTTCCACAGAGTGCCTCTTGGTGAATTATGCCACATATTGTGAGATAATTATATTATTTTGTTTCAACAGTCCGCAAAAGCTGATTCCAGTCCCTGGCATAGCTTTGGTCCCACCTGATACAATGCAGGAATATTTATTGAATCATCTATAGTTCATAATAGAGTTTAGGACTGCTCTATAAAATTAGTACTTTTAGTAGTTCTGTGTAAAGATATGACTGAGCATTCATTGATTAATTGTAAAGTCTTCCTGAATAGTTCGTACAAAAAATAAAAGTTGAATTATCTGTCTGTTTGATCAGTGCTTTCATCATGACAATGA
The DNA here is from genome assembly GCA_022494535.1 of Himalopsyche phryganea. Lineage (NCBI taxonomy): Eukaryota > Metazoa > Arthropoda > Insecta > Trichoptera > Rhyacophilidae > Himalopsyche > Himalopsyche phryganea. The sequence goes on from JAGVSL010000049.1 coordinate 5,976,886, forward strand.
AAAGTATCGACATTTTGTAATTGAATCAAACAATTGTTTTTGGTAAAAACAATGTTGAAATTATATTTAAGGTATAACAGAATAAAATGACCTTGGTATATTGAGATCATTAAAACTTTTTGTGCGTAAAAATCAAAACTCGGTAGGCCACACATAATCATGTTGCATGCTCGTTTTGGACAGCCCTGATTTAGCATGTCACTGTTTAGTCCCCGTGATTTGATACTCAATTTCAAGAAAAAATGTTGCAGCTGTAATTGACACTGATCCAAATAATATGTAAAATGAATAATTGGTATTTATTCTGTGTATAACTTACGCTGTATTCTGAGATATATTTGTAGTAGGTTGACATATTGAAGCATAAACGGTGATTCACTATGGCACTGTAAAAGAGGAGAAAATTGTGTAAGTCTAAATAACCTAATATAAGCGTCATCTATTTTGGGCGAAGCCGGATAATAACTACTAGTATAATGTATCTGCAAGAAAAAACTCATTTATTACGTCTTTGAGAACAGAGAATTTTTATACATATTTAAATAAGATATATTAGGTAAAAGAATATCGTCAATTACTGGGTAAACAAGGAAACTTCTTGAAGCAAGGGTCCCAATACCTAAAATAACATTATGTTTAAATTTATGGTAGTTTGTTTCTAGCTGATGAAAAAAAATCAAGATTCAAGTGTCTCAGATCGATTTCAATATATATAATGTATATACTACTAATATTATTTTCATATTAAAGAAATCATTCATAGCTAGGAGTTACAAAATATAAAGTCCGTCTGTCTCGGAAGGGTAAATATATAAAAAATACTATATTGGTTGCTTACCGCTCTTTGGGATCCTTTGGATAAAGGTTGTTATCGGGCATGTATTGATCACAAATGTACTGAAGAATAGCATTACTTTCTCCCAGGAAAAATCCATTATCCTCTAGGACAGGAATTTCCTTTTGAGGATTTTTCTGAAAATCAAAATGGATTACATTAAATGGTAATTGTTTCAAACCAGTGATTGTTAACTAAGATCTCTGAAAATGCTGATTGATTAATTCATTCAATACCTTTCCATAATCTTCAGTCATATGATCTCCAGCTCCAAAGTCAACATTAACCAGTTCAAATGGAATATCAAGAAATTTCAATGCTTGTAGTACACTGAGAGATGGAGGACCATCGGACACTGAGTAAAGTTTCATTTTTATCTGTAAATAAATTCAGCAATCACTCCCATTAAAAAATTGGAAAAAAACTCTTTCATTATCCATTATTTGAAGTGGATGTCGACATTTCTATTTAACTATATCTTTAAGTGAATTTAACAGGAAGACTCAATAAAGGTAGATAAGGTAATGGGCTACTATGATTGATCGGAATAGAAAGTTATGTATTAGTAATTGAAAGATAAATAAACTTAAATTTTTTGGCACACAGTCAACACTTTAACCTGCATTGTTTTTATTTTTAAGATTACTTGAAACTATTTCCAATTATCTAACACAAAGGTTGCTAGTTCCTGAAGCATTTTGATTTTATCCAAATTTTTCATTCAATTGTCTCATTCATTCATAAAATAATGTGCATACATTTTAAATTGTTTCTGGATTGCGGCCTTCCGACAAAAGGTTCCCGACCCCTGATCTAACATACATGATTTGGAAGTATTTTGTAATTTCCAGTTTCTTATTAAATATAAATGCATTCAGATAAGATGGAACATTTTTTTCATTCGTGAAGGCTGTCATAATTATTATCGTTTTTATGAAAGTTTTCAAAAGTGCACCGAATAAAATAAAATTTAGTAGCCATAAAAAATAGCTTAGATTACATATAGAAGAGTGTTTATAATATTTATTTGTTTACTAATATACCTTATAGAATAACAATGATTGTCAGAAAAACTATGCATGAATCTGAGTCAGGCATGCAATCTAAAAAAAGTTATGTAATGTAGAATAACTAGATTAATTAAATGCCGAATCGTGAATGTCATTTGCATACGTAGCTGTTAGATGTGTCAAAAAATATTACTTTTAGTTATAAAACTAACTATGTACGTAGTTATCTATGTGGTTAAAATGTATGTACTTTAAGAATTATTTCACGAAATACCTGCTCTAAAGCCACTACATAATTAGTAGAATAGCAAATGATTTGTCATGTTCAAATGCGGGGCTGAGTAGTAATAATTGTAATCATGTATGGTAAAATCACTACGAATATTAATAATGGTAATAAAAAAATGTTACCGGTTAATAGAATAAGGATAACTTACCAAAATCAAGGTCGACAACGATAACCAAACTCAACCTCTCCTGAAAACGTCAGTAAAGAACTGAATATAATTTGATCTCGAACTCGACAATCTACGTTCTCTGTTGCCGGCTTGGCGTTATTTATTTCCTTTCACTTTTTTTGTTAGGTAGTTAGTAACTACCTGGGCTACTAGAATCGTGGGAGATTCTTGTAAGATTCTTTGAATGCAGTTTCCAAATCTGTATAAGTATGTACCTATTTAATAAATTTTATATCGAGAGCATGACTATTATTATGATTTCTAAATATTTAATAAACTGCTTAAACGCTAGAATAATAATACACAAGCTAGTACAAGTTGAACGGAGGAATCTAGTAGGTACATATATAAATGATGATGAATTTAATAGACTAGGTACCTACATAATATTATGCGTATGTACTTGATTCTACAATTTCTGCTTTGACTGTCAAATAGTAAAGACGCATCGATGTCAATAATATCATTATTATGATTATATCAAATGGATTAAAATAACGTATTTTGGTACATATATTACAGTAAAGTTGTCTACAAGTTTTTGATCACGCACTTATGTAAATGGCAGATAAAATTAATAACGCTGATCCACAATACAATTTATATTTAGTCGTAAAATTGAGATTCGATTGGATCACACATCTAAGGAGTAAAAAAGGCGTTAATGTCATAAATATTACAATCATCATGTAAACTATTACTACCATTAATTATTTATCTAGTACTACTTAGGTACATTACCTACTATTTATTTTTTTACTTTCAATTTTTTTTCCTCCTCTTATACTTGTTTATTGGCGCAATCCATGGTGTATTTCACTTTGCCGACCACTGGCAGATGTATAATTTTATTGTATGTATTTATAATACCTTTATTTATAAAAAGCATTCTATTTCATAAACTATTCTACATAGGAGATATTACATACCTAGTCAACTACGAGAAAATATTAATATAATTCTACTAAGTAATGTGTCAATTTAAATTTTCCTTCGGATATCTTGTGCACTGTAATTAGATACTACCTATATTGTCGTGGGTATTATTGAAATCGGTGAAAATCTGACATTGCATTGAAACCTTGGTTGAAAGACAAGTTACCAGGTGAGATTTGATAATAAGTTATGTAAGTTTGGTAAGCATAGTTCATGTGTTATATTCCCCTATATCAGTGTTACCCAACCTTTTTACACCTGCGGACCGGTAAAAAAAGGAAAACATTTACATAAAAAACCAAAATAATGGTTTTTTATGTAATATTTTGTAAATCTCATATTGTGACAGATGGACATAGATATAACTAACAAATATACATATGAAATTCTTGGAAATATATTTAGGTAGGGTTTTACATCTGGGTTCACTATCCAAGAGCAAATGTTTCTGTTTTCCCTGAGTGTACCTGAGAAGATTTATGGCTGTCGATTCTGTGAAAATCAGCCACCATCTTGTCGCATCATCCTAATAATTATTATTATCTTACAATAACTAAAAATAGCAGTAAACGTGCAGGCGAAAAAATCCTACATTTAATATTTTGCATGGTGAATTTCATGAAATTTGACATACTGTTTGCGGCCCGGTGGAAAGTCTCTGCGGCCCGGCACTGGGCCGTGGACCAGCGGTTGGAGAACACTGCCCTATATAACTGCTGTTCATCTTTTTAAAAGGAAATGAGTATATTATCTAAGAATCGTATGATGACCCCTCAAAATAACGACGATTGCGGGAAAACAGTGAATGTTTGGTGTGGTGATGAATGATGTTTGGCTGGGATTGGCCGTTACCATGGTGTAGGAAGTATAATAGGTGAACTGGATTTTTGTAAAATATGTGACGACACTTTGAAAAACCAAATTTGTTTTATCACCATAATAATGTTGTAAACAGTCATATTAAATTGTAATTCAATAAACACACGATGACATCAACAAATTAATACAAAAACGGCGACTGTCATTTTTTTATCCAGTTCACTTCTTACACCAATATACCAAGCGATAAATGCGAAAACGATAATATATCGGGGTACCACTCTAAAGTTGTTTTCATTACATTATGGAATATATGTACGAGTCATTAATAGCAATAATAGCTTTACAACGGAACCACAACAGCACACTAGAAATAACAAAAAATAAATGTAACGTTAGTATCTTATTTACGGTGTAAGATGAATGTCTAGAAAAATTTATGCTATTCAGATAACTTATAATCATTGACAAATATTTCTACACACTATAAAATCACTCGTTGATTGGCAGGTTGGATAGCAAACAAAGTAAGTCATAGTTATTAAAAAAATATATTTATGTACCATAAAAAAACACTTGAATTATAAACTAAAATATAATCTCACTATTTACTTATAAGGTGGCAGATATGTGCTTGCAGGAGTAGACACAGAAGATGATGTAGGGAAAGGAGTTGCAGGTCGTTGAAACCCAGTAGGTTTTGCTGGCACGTATGCTTTTGAAGGATTTGGTGGTGTTTTGACTGTAACCGACGAAGCTTCGTAACCAGAAACGGGAGAGCCGTACGAATTCGATGGACTGAAAGGCATTGGTGACACACTAGTTACTCTGTTTCCCGAATCAGGTGGTACGTACGACTTCGAAGGACTAGAGGGTACATTGGAGGGACCATGTTCAGGACTAGGTGCCAAGTATGAATTGTCAATACTTCGCATAGTTGACGGCGATATCGTAAAAAGAGCTTGAGAACTTATGGTTTGAGTCAGATAGGTCGCCGAAGGAGGATTGTTTCTAGATGGTTTATTCATAGGTGGATTGTTCATAGATGGAGGTATGTATTTATCGCCAGGTGAATCATTGGGCTTCGAAAGTGCCCTGACGTCGAGATCTTGCGTCAATCCCGGTTGTAAATAAGTGTTATCTGGTGTGCGAGGATATTGAGGTTGCTCTTGAACGACAATAACCATTCTTGGGCTGGAAGGAGGTTGATATGAATTTGGTGACGGTGCTGACGGATTGGGTGCCAATTTTGGGGGTAAATATGGTGGCCCCAGTGTCGAACTAATCGGACTGGCATTTTGAGTGGTAGGCTGTGAGTACGAATATGTTGGCGGTGAAGGTTGCGGTGTAGATCCTCGCAATGGTGGCAAATATGAAGGTCCAGGTGTTGACATAGAATCAGTAGAAGAATACGGTTGTTGAGATGAAACTGGAGATGGAGATGGCAATTGATTAGGTTGCTGATATGAATATGATGGGCTTTTATTTATTACCGATGGAGGTTGAGAGGATGGTGGCTGGGGATATGAATAGTCACCAGCATTTTGTGAAGGGTTTCCAGCATTGTTTGATTCTATGTTTACCGACACTGAATTAGATTGATATCCTTGAGCCGACCCAGATGGACTCTGTGCAATCACCCTCGGTGTTGTGCTGGACGGACGCTGAGAAGATATTCCAACTGGAGCTGGATAAGCATAATCATCCGTTTTCTGTGGGGCAGATGTAGTAGAGGGTCTAGAATAATCATTTTGTCCAGATGACGACGGTCCAGGAAGTGTAGACCCTGCTCCTTGACCTGGCAGGTCAAAGGAGACCGATGGGCGCTCGTAACGATAACCAGTTTGTCTTACCACTCTTATACATTTTATAGGTTCTATGTTAGTACTTTGATAAATTCGTTCATTGTTGAGATATTTTTCATCGGGATTGTGTGCTAGACTCTTATTCAAATGTTTAATTTTCTTAATACTGGTCTTATCCTGAATTCTTCCGTTTATGTTAATAATAAAAAGCATATTCAAAATAACAAAAAACATCTGGATATTCATGATCTGAAAAAATAAATTATAAGATTAAATACTAAGCTTTTTTATTATTTACTGTTAATACTCGATGAAAAAAGACCTTAGAGTCGTATATTCATTAGATTCCATTAAATAATAAAACACATGCATAATAATGACTAACGTACATTTGTTTTAAAAACCAAGATAAATAGATTTATTAATTTACCTACCATCTTATATCAATATTTATTAAAATTGTTTGTTTGGATTATTGAGATTTTGTACACTTCCATGTATTTTGTCACTAACGACCCGGGTTTCGCCTTTCGGCATCTTCAGGCATTCGAGCACACGAATGGACTCGAACTGAGTCCATTCGTGTGCTCGAATGCCTGAAGATGCCGAAAGGCAAAACCCGGGTCGTTAGTGACAAAATACATGGAAGTGTACAAAATCTCAATAATCCAAATTTGATATTGAAATTCCATCAAGCACCCTCAGTCGATGTCTTAAATTATATCAAAATTGTTTGTGATGATTTTCTTATGTGTAATTATATTATACTAGTATTCTTTACGAGGCTTCGCCCAAAATAGAAATCACTTATATTAGATCATTTAACACTTTTCTCTTTCTTTGGGGATACTTCTGGTAAAACCCAAGAAATGACAATTTCACTATTGTAGGTTTTATAACTTTAAATCAGTGATACACAAACCGCCGCCCGTGAGCCGCATGCGGCCCAAAATAATAGGTTATAAGTAGTAAAATTGTGTACATATTAAATTAACAATAATAAAATGCATATACTAGAGTATAATATATCATTATTTTCCAACACTTTTACCAATGGAAAAATTAGAAAATGGATAAACTGGCCCCTTTCTCAAATAGGCTATGCACCACTGTTTTAAATTATGAATAATTTTCCGATCAATCTTTAGATTTTTTTCAAATTTTACAATTCGAATGAAAAGTTATTATTTGTGACATTTATGTTACAACATATTTATAGTCGTTAAGCAAATTCGACAGAGATCGAGTTGCTATGACATGACGGACTATTTTAGTATGGAGCGGTTGCTAAGCAACTATTTGCTATAATATTTTCTGTTGCTTTTCATTGCGACCTCAAAAATATACCGTTTTAAATTTAAGGTTAAAAGTAAAAAGTTGAGAGTTCACAATTTAAAATTGAAAACAGTGCAGTTGACCTAGAAATGGCAGCCAGAATGACATGTAAAAATTTCAGGTCGCTACTGTACACCGTTTGGGAGGAGTTCTTCCAACCGACAAACATATAAATTTCTACATATATTTGGTACTACATATTAGAGATATCTTGTATCGGTTTCTAGCGCAAAAATTTAATAGGTTTAACATTTTCTGTATTAGCATTAGAACAAAAAATATTAGGTGAACTGGTTTGAAAATAAGCAAATCGTCGTCATACAGGAGAAAACGAGGGGTGAAGTAAATAGGAAAATATTCAAGAGAACACTTTGAACATTTTTAATCAATATAAAACCGCTCATCGCATTCACAATAATTATTCTGATTTAGTTTTGTGACATTATTGAGTACACGTATCTCATATAGGACATTTTCTCATATAACTTTACTATTATACTCGTAAAACGTAACGTTTCGTGAAAATAAACTTGATCATTTTCTTTTGTCTGACGACCAGATATTTATTTAAAATCATATATATTATGTAACCGTACCTTCTAATTTATTGATAAACGTCTTTTCAATTAAGTCGATATACTGATAGACATCGTAAAACTTGAAGAACTCTTTTCTAAAATAAATCAAATTTCACGGCGAACTGGCTTAAATACTCGCAAAAGAATGAAAGGAGTATCTCTAATAATTCTTCCTACTCCCTACTAGCTACTTACTGTTACGAATGCGTAAATAGATTAGGTGGAAAGTAATTGCTCAAACCGCAATCGTGATGAGCAGAATTTTCAATTAGGGATTAATTATCAAAATAATTGCATTCCACGTTTAGTAGTCACACTTTAAGCGAGAAAATATAATTGTACCACAAAAATAATCACGAAAATTATCTAAATAGGCAGTGGCAAAATAATTATGAAAAGTGTGGGAAGATTAATGCTAAATAAAAAAAAATATTTTTAATTTCCTCTTGTTTTCACATGTATTTTATGATTATTTTAAGCATTGCACCCAAAAACAATGGCGTCTGGTTTTTTTTTTAATATTACCGCAAAAAACATCAACTTTATTGTGATGACAGTAAAGTCTCTTTTCAAAACACTTAGAGTAAAGAAAAAATGCAACACATCTTATTGAATCCATTATATGAAGAGTTAGTCATATATTGTATTAAATGTCAATTATAAAGTATTTACAGTATATTTATGTATGTATTTTGTAAATACTTACTACAATAAAAATTAAAACGAAAATCATTACATAGTAAAATGTATTCCGCTGGAATTGGAAATGATGGTAACGCTTCTACAACTATTCATAAAAAATATAATCTAAAATTAACTTCTAAGGCATACATCGATAAAAAATACCTAGTATTTTCCATACTTGCAAAAAATAGACACCTACGTTTTAGTATTCAATATGATTAAGTATTCTTTCATTATATTTCTGCTTTATGATTAATCTATTTACTTACCTTTATCTGGCAGCACATTAAACGTCAAATATCAAAAAGAATTTAAGTGGATATATGGGTATTTTCAATTTGTAAATGCTTTGAAAATGGAATTCTTTTGCAAAGGTATGTTATGAAACTATCCAGTATACGATGAGCAAATTCAAGATATAACCTTGTTTTAAAAGGACGGTGAAGTATGACAAAAATAGCAAATAAAAAGATGTAGAAAATGCAATTTCGCAATTTATTATGGGACGTCCCAGTTTCTAGGCAGACTCACTGCCAATTAAAAAATGCGAACCATTACAATGCGCACGCTTCACTATTATGAATTTAGATGAAACACAATTTTGTAGTTATTTTAAATCTGAAGTACAAATTGTGTTATTATTTCATCTCATATTTCTATGAAATATCTGTATTTTGGAAACAAGTTGTGATTTTTTTGACTTGGGTATCGAAATATTTGAGTCAGTCACTAATCACACTCATTTTCGATAGAGTTGTGTTGTTCTTGACATTGTTTGCTTTTTTTTATTTCTATGTGTGGTAAAATATTTTTTTTCGTTTGTCATATTTGCTCCGTTAATAATTTATTGTCATATATTTCATTCACTCTACTTACTTTTTACAGCATTTTAATATTATCCTTACAAACCGATCCTACAATAATGGATATAGTACAGCAAATCCTCAGTATAGGTCATCCGTTACATGGATGAAAGGCACCTTTTTGCAAAGTTATATTTTAGCTCCCCATAATAGTATAATGTATCAACTTTTTAAACGTGACACCAAGAAGCAGGCTCTTTTTAATATAGCCTTGAAAATATAAAATTATGGGTTTTTATTCTAAAAATGTTTGTATTCATAAAAATTATCATTATCGACTAAAATGGTGTCCACTTTGATCAGGTGCCTTTGTGCGGTGCCCAATCTTGCTATCTTCACAAACATATTAAGTATATCGTTCCACATTTTCTATGGATTCGCCGGTAACTTTGTGGAAGTTCATTTTTAATACAAAATTAAATTAAAAATTGATAACTTAAAACCCACCCCCACCCTTTTAAGAATTAAAATATCGTTTACCTTAGAAATAAATAACCTTGCGATACGGTTAGTCTGAAGATGCTTCTTAAAGAGGCGAAACGCGTCACGTTAGTGATAAACCAAGTGGAATAACTAAGTTATCAATTTTTAATTTTATTTTATATATCGTTCCAGTTTATTTGTTGAATAATAGAGAGCCATCGAAATTAATTATGTTCACATTATATATTTTTGTTTATAAATTTTAATATTTTTATTAAAAACATGTTTTATCTGTTATGTATTTTGACTGATGGAGTGTGTGTATAAAATAGAAAGTCTTATTTCACCCAATAAATAAATTAGCAAACTTCATTAACAAATCCTATATAGTAAATATAATCTATAATTTTTCACATGGGCAATAAAGGAACATGGAACTGTAATTGATACATTAGCCATCAAGAATTAACATTCAGCCACGCACAGCTGCTTTGCTTTTCATTCTACTTTATCTGCCGTATGTACAACAGCAATGACAGACATTTTACAAATTCATCTTAACAGTCTGTAAATATTTTTTTCAGGATAATGGGTGCAAAAGAGGTAGTCTAAATCTGCAATGATATCGCTTAACCACCCTGGTAGAAACCATGTGTTCCTTTGGAGATCCGTATGTTCCTATCTTGGCCGCATACGAAACCGATCCAGATCAAAAAATTTTACCCTATTTAATCAACATCAATGATTTACCTAACGAAATATTGATATTGATATTTTCACTCGTCGACTACGAAAGTATTCAAGCTGTTGAACGAGTCTGTCTGAGATGGCACTCGTTGGCCATGTCGGCGGCGGTGTGGGAGAAAATGCGCTTGATCCTATGCATGAAGAACTACCAGACGATCAAAGAAAATATCCTTCCGAGGGTAGCAACTAACTTGAAATTGGTGAAATTTCAGTATTTTAAGTTGTATAAAAAAATAAGAGTGCCTTTAACATCTTTATGCCCTAACATTACATATCTAGAAATATCGATATCAATAGTCGATAACTGTATCTTCGACGACTTAAAACTGTGGCCCGAATTAAAATTTTTAAGCTTCAGAAATTCACTCATCATGAAAGACGCAAACGATACCGACAGAAACTACATGTTCAGCATGCCCTTCGGTCATCTGACCAAACTGGAGACTTTGATCCTTTCTAACTTCGCTTTGACTTCGACTAGTTTGGATGACATGCTCACATGCAAATATCTCAGCAACATTAACATGGAAAAAATGAAAAATATTCCGAGCAGATTTTTAGAATGTCTTGTGACATCCAAACGGCACATTCTCAGAGATTTATGTATTTACGGAGACACTTTGACTGACGATATTGTTAAACTTCTCTCGCAATGTACGCGGCTGTGCAGCTTACATATCACGACTTGCAAAAGTCTCTTCGACTCTAGTCTGCTTCACCTGGCCAAGCTGAAAGGACTGAAGTCATTGAAACTGCGACACGGCTACTTCTCGACGAGTGCCTTGGTAGCATATTTTTCAAACAACATATTCCAAAGACTGACATACTTGAGCTTGTCTCGATGTATGCACGTTACTATGAGGGTGGCCGCGGCTATCAAGACCAACGCTCCCAAACTTAGAGAACTGTCATTTTACCAGTGCCCCTTTGTCATGGAAAAATCGTTCGATAGATCTGAAATTGAAAAAATGTTCAGTATTTCTTTGCTTTTGGATTAAAATCACAAGCAATCTGTTTTATTTTCAGTATTAATATTTATGTTTAATTCAAATGATCTGGATTTTTTTAGCGAATTTGACAAAGATTTTTTTGTTTTCAACCTCCTAGAAGATAAGTTATCTATTATTGATGTTGAAGCTGTTATATATTGAGAATATTTTAATAACAAAACGCTTGTATCTACAATTTTGTTGTGCTGCTGTATGTGAGATTTTTTTGTGAAAGTATTAACATTACGTCATATTGATTATATTCTTGTAAATCTAATTATACAATTAACAAAAGATGAGTAATATTTTATAAAATGTTATATTTGTGATATATCCTGTTGCTTCTTATATTTATAAATTTTATTCTCTGTCACAAGACAAATGAAAATAATTCATTACCATTATCAATTTACCTCGAATTTTTGAAGTTTCATATTTTAATATGTATTTATCTGTATATTGATAAGCTAAATAAAAGAACATCAGGGTCCAATTTTTTTTTTATTTACGTTCCCCGTCACAGACGAAAGACACATTGTAACTCTCTTTCCTAATATCAAGTAGCGAAAGAAGATGACCAGATTTTCAAACCAGCAAATTCATATTCTAGCCACAATGGCTTTTCTGTCAACCTCTTCCACCTAGATCGGGTAATCAGATTGGGCAGTATGTTAATGTGGCATTCCAATACGGAATGCTGAAGATGTGTAAAAATGAATAATGAAAGGAAGATTTACTCAAACCAATCTGATTAAAATTGCAATGTCTTGGCTGCTACAAGACTAAGTTATTTTATTTGTAATAACTGCGACATACAGAGAGTGATTAGATCTCAATCGATCCCATTACATATTGATGTTTTTTCAGTACATTTGATTTGTGGATAGCAACCTACTTTTCGTCAGGCAAAAAATAATTCATGTCTTTTTAACAATTGCATAACTATAACCCACACATTATTCCAAGTGAAAAAGGGTCATTGAGTCATTTGCTAAAAACAATGAGAAAGTTAACCTGTAAAATTGCTAGTTGCAGCAGCTAAGAATATAATCTTACTGAAGACTTTTGGATATCAAGGTTAGCTTTTCACAAATGCAAACAAATAGTGCATTAATTTGGTTTGCCTATGCAATTGTTAGATTGAACAAAACCTGGTGAACTCAATATTGAGAGGAGTTTTAGTTTGTTGCCTAGTGTCAGTTATTCAAAAATTATTTTTGATTAGCCATCAATTGTATTTTCTACTCTACTTGAAATGAACAAGAGAACAGTCATGAGATTAGCTGCAATGAAAGGATTTAATACCCTATCATGTAATTATCTTGTTATTTATTCATTGGGAAGTATCAATGTAAGCTCTAGCTTGATGAACCTGTTACTAAAAAACAGTGGGTAAAATTAAGCTATTCGAACAGTTTCAAAAAATATATATCTAGAAAAATAGACAAAAAACTTTATAATGTTACGTTTCATAATACCCAAAATATAAGTATAATTTTAATAAACTCCATAGATTAACCTTTCCAGGAGTAACTAATTAATTATGTGTGCGCTATGAGGAGTGAGTTTTTTACATAAAAATTAAATAGATTTTTTTTTCTCAGTTCAGCGAAACCGGTCCTAATCATTATAAACATGTGAAAGTAGTACAAGTGAATTGTGTTTTATATTTTACAACATTTTTTTTATCAAATCAATGTAATGGAAAGAGAAATGTTCACACACACATATTACTATACTGACGTACATGCACGTCCATACTCCCAGAGAGGTTAAGTTAATATTTTTGGGGATAAGGGACTTCCCATCGCTTACCCATTTACCTGTTATAGTTTTTCATTGAATTTGAAGAAATTTTGATCTATACAATAATTAATTATAAATCTATAACCCATTTGCTATTTCTGAATATTTATGAATTATTTTTCTCACATAATTGACTTTTAATGTGGTTCAATTTTGATTTCAGATTTGCAGTTCTTGATTTAACTCCAAATCATTTCAATAGTAGACTATTTAATTTCGTTTATGTATAATGTGTTTGATTATCTGTAAATTCGTATTTTATGTTTTGTAATTATTAACACTCGATTTCAAATAAATAGCTTTGTTGAGATATTTTATCAGTTGATATTTGCGATGAGCGAAATCAGTCCTCATTATAAAAATGTGGAAGTGGTACAAATTAATCTTGAATATGTTAAATATCGTAATTGTTGATTGAACCTGAAAATTTGTAATAAACAAATTCTTTCATTCAGAGCAAAAGTGGCAGTAAAATAACTGATTGTTTGAAATTTACTGTGCAATCAAGAAATGTTTTACACATTGAGTATTTTTAAAAATTTTCGTTTTTGTGATATTTTGTATATATTCTATCCAACATTAGATATGTTGGCACATGATAAGAATTTTTTCAAGCTCGTTGAAACTACTTGTTTTAGAACTTTCTTGAGATGTTGCCTTTATCGTTAACAACCACGACTTTAAGATGTGTCTGTCACCATGGAGTGACCAAACTATTTTATGGGTTAATAGAGAAAAATGAAAGAACCAAAATAATATAGCGAGAATCCTTTATTTATAAATAAAAAAAATATTTAAATAAATTTTACTGAGTCACAGTATCATGGATAATTATTGATGTAGAATTTTCTAGATACTGAATCTTGTTCACCGTTCACTTGTTCTTTGACTGAATGCCACTGTTCAAATAAAATTATAGGAAACACAAAGAAAGGACATTTCAATATACACTGTGTAAGCACAAAAAATATTCATCACTTATAATTCTTCATTTTTTTAAAGCGGAGTACATAACTGTTAAGTGAAAGAATATTTTGACAGTATGTTAGACAAATCTAGTAAAATTCAAAATACTAAACAAATGGTTCTAAAGTGAATTCAACAACAGAACATGGATTGGTGATTTCAAACTTTGCAAGAACAGACGGATGCAATACTCCAATCTTGCCTATCACTTGTCCTTTTAGAGTGATCTCTGCACAACGGCCAGGGAAATATGCTGGATCTGGAAGAAAAATAAGAACAATATGTAAATATTTAGAGCAGCGTTTCTTAACCTTTTTCAACTGTGACTCAGATGATTTTGGTTTCCCGACCCAAGATAATATAAGTAATATGACATGCACAAACAAAAATTAAATTTATTTTAATACCTAACATAAAACATTGGTAACACCATGAGATCTTGGCTGGATCTCGTAATGTGAACCTTGGTTTTAGATAAGTTTTGAGAGTTAACCGAATCTAGTTTGGAATGTACACAACCTTTGGACTCAAATAATGAATGAAAATATGCCAGGTGTATTAATTACCATTTCAAGATTATGGTTTTGTTAAGCATATTTCGTGTTAGTATAGATAGGATAAGAACCAATGATTTAGAGACTAAGAAACAAAAAGTTAAGACAAGTGAATCTTCGTTTTTTCATATTACAATCCGAAAATGGTTGCCTAAGGTAAAGCTGATATACTGAGTACGTTAGAGTTCTACATAATCTCTATGGTCAAAATTATAGGTCATGACTTTGACAGAAGATTTGAAAGTTTAATGTGGTAACTATAACATAACTCGTAGAAAAATATTTTTTCTTCAGTGACTATTTAAAAAGGCTAATAGTGAATCAAGTAAAACAAGGTATGTTATGTCAGAGAAAAAGATAATAAATTTCAGAGTGCATATAAAATTAATCTTCACCCTTGCTTTTGCGGTTCATAGGACACCATAATTGGAATTTGGTTTTAAGGTAATCTCTGATATGTAAAGATTTATTTCTTGTCAGAACCTAACCAAGAATTGTGTTGATCTTTTCTATATATATTTGTCTCTTAATTCAAACACATAATTTTGGATTATTGAGATTTTGTACACTTCCATGTATTTTGTCACTAACGACCCGGCTTTCGCCTTTCGGCATCTTCAGGCATTCAAGCGCACGAATGGACTCGAACTGACTGCTCCAATGCCTGAAGATGTCGATAGGCGAAACCCGGGTCGTTAGTGACAAAATAGATGGAAGTGTACAAAATCTCAATAATTCAAAATTGATATTGAAATTCCATCAAGCACCCTCAGTCGATGTCTTAAATCAAACACATAAGCTAACATTTAAATTATTCATTGTCATCTTTCATTTTCAAACAACTGAAAAAATAACGTAGTATTATTGAAATCACCTAAATGATACGATCTTTGATATAATGTAATACATTGCCATCCTAGATCACAAATAAATGTCTTTTATCAAAATTTTATGACATACAACGATGATCTAATACTAGCCGGGATTCATATTAAAAGGGAAACGAAATCGTGCAAAAAAATTCCTCTATGCTACTTTTTCTGATGCTCTTTTTTGGTCAAAAAGTGAATAATTAAAAAAAAAATCTTTTGTATTTTTTATTTTTTTGTTTGTCAAGCCGCTGCTCGGTTTTACTATAATATGATGGTAAGGGTTAGTTAGATTAACCATTGCAATAAAATAATTCTTGTTATTACGATAAATAAATATATTAATTAAATTAACATCTTTATGTCTGATGAATAATATAACTTTTAAAAATGTATATTTTGGAACGCTTATCTTCTACATAATCATTTGTCATAATGTTTTCGATTTCAATACAAGCTAAGCTGCCAGAAATAAACTTCAGTTATTTCAATTCAATTATTTTCACTTATATGTCAAAACATCTTGACTTTCACAACAACTGATTGATTTTTTTATAAATTAGTTTCACAGAACTTTTATAAGTAAGATGTGTATATGTGTATTTGAACTATGTACACAGAAACATTTAGTTTATTTTTGTAAATTCAATAAAAACAATAACAAGTCTACTGAAAATGACCTTCGGCCTGTCGTAGGTAGTATCCAGTATGACGATCCCACGAAACTGCCAGGAGGCGCATGAAGTGATCGAGCAGGCCATGGACAGCTTGGAAAGCAGCACTTCTAGCGAGGTGAACTGCGCATAATTTTCTTGAATTGCGAGCTCCTACGTCTGAAAAGTAGTCGAAAACAATTTTCATAAGCTGTCATCTTATATATTATGAAAAAATTGCATTCAAATAATGATTTCTTTTCATTCATTATTTAATTAGAAACTTTTAGTAATAAATAGCGCACAGCTAAATTGTTTACCAATTTTAAACGAACAAGTTAATTTTTCTAACTTCTCCTTGTTGCATCCTTTACGTGAGATGAGTTTGTAGAATATTATAAATTACCCCTGCACTAAAATTAATTTAATTCTTATATCACCTGATATTGATCCTAACAAAACTCATCACTTTAAAATCAGTAGGTATGTTTTATTTTTTCCCAATCACACTTCAATGATAATTGGTTCTCGTTATTTATGCGATTCTTTTCCCAATTAAGGTTAAATACTACAGTTCGAAGTCCATTAGCCATTTATCACATACAAGTATCTAAGATATGATGGCAATCGGTTTGTTTTTTATTGTGTCCATTAGTTATTAATGTATAGGATTTCTCTGTTTTGAAAGATTTTCAACAAAATATGAATTTTTTAAAAATTGGATTGTTGCTTGAGTTCATTCATGTGCTCGAATGCATGAAGTTGCCAAAAGGCGAAATCCGTGTCATTAGTGACAGAATACATGAAAATGTACAAAATCTCAACAATTCAAATTTGATATTAAAATTCCATCAAGCACCCTCAGTCGATGTCTTAAATTATATGAAAAAGTTCTGTTGAGATAAAAGCTCCGTTAAGAGTCCACATTGAGAGCAGACATGGAAAAAAAAACTATCCTTACCAGCTTTGCTATCCTTTAACACAACATCGCTGATTTCAAATAATCTTATGGGAAGGGGCATCTTCTTATTGGCTGCCAGCGTCTTTAATAATCCAGGCAGCAGAAGGGTTCTGGCAACTTGAAACTCTAAAGTTTTGGGGTTCGATATATGAACCGCAGGAACCGATTCGATCGACACACCCAACTTGGTTGATATGTCATCACGGGAACACTGAAAATCAACATGACACTTAGAGAATATCCATATGGAAAGGATTAGATTTCAAACCAGTCAAATACAGTCTATTATAGCGCCCCACTTATGGGAAAAGTGAACAAAAAAAGACTTGTGTCTTCTTGTGTAGAGTGCCACAGGTTTTCCACTGCTGTTTTCGATCCTTCAAATTAACAGTCTTCAGGCTGCTGAAGAGCGGTATATATGGATGCTGAGTATGTTTTATTTCATATTTTATAAATCAGGTTTGAATTAATTTGTGATCAATAAGAACAACACACTATTTGTGAAATACAAGACCTGTAAAATCACAGATTATGAAGCGGTTTTTCAATTTTTATTTAAAAAAGAATGAAACAATTAGTGCATATTAACATACCAAGCAAAAGGTGAGAGCTTCAGTACATCCGGCTTGTGCAGCTCCTGCTCGCAGTTGCTCCGATAGTTTGTTGACCGGAAGCTGCTTGCCAATACAACCGGTACCTTTATGAGATTTGTCTTTCCCCTTCAGTATATTATTGTACCTGAAATTTTATAGTTATGTTGAATTTTAAATGAAAATAAAAAAATATTGAAAAATAATACAGCAACTTCAAAATAAAAATGTAAAATACCCATGGTAAATCTAATGTGATGCATGGTGACATCTGTTGGTTTAACATGCAAAATATGTATTTTAGCTGACATAAAAATACCACTATAAAACCTCGACAAATCAAAGTATCACTTACCCATAAGATATTGCAACATCTTCATAAATATCACACGCATGTATGATGTCATGTCTTGACGGAGGAATCTTCACATACAATTTGTCATCTTTATATTCTGAGGTAAGGCACATACGGGATAACAATTTTGCAACTGAATCACCTGATTCACTGAAACCGACAATAACAAAATAAATATTGGAAGCAACACATTCAACAGAAATCCACACATACTGAATATCTGTTATGGCATTTCAGATGTGAAATGTCAGATCCAAAGGAAGTAACGATAGTATCAAGTTAAAAATGCATAGCATGTAAATGTCTGAAAAAAAAGTTTTGTTCAAGTTTAAAAGACGGAAGCATAATGATATACACGCAGTTTGATAAGTAACCTGACCTGATGATTTATTAGGACACTAATTAATGAAAAGCTAGGCCAAAGAAACCGAAAGACAAGACCAGGATTTTAATGGAAAAAATTATCTAATGCTTACCTAATTCCGATATATCCGTTGGTTTTATTGACATCGATAACTTCTGTTCTGTAATTTAACTCAGGATACAATTGACAAGAACCATCTGGTGAGAAAACTTTGCACCGCTGTATTGAATATGGTTCAGAGCAATATTGAGAGAACATGCAAACGATGGTGTCCAATACAACAGTTGCCTAAAAAATATTATTAATGTTTACATTATATTGGTGACACAAAACATAATATTTGGGTTTTATTAACTTTAATTTATGTAGATGGAAAACAGAGATGAAAGTATAAAATTAAAATTGATAACTTTGTTGTTCCATTGGTTGACAAGTGATTTGCATTTTTAAGAAGAAGCTATACCAAAAGTGGAAGTTTAATTGGAACACAGAAAAACATTTACTAATTTACAATGAGAAATACCCTAAAAAGATATGCATTGGGGTTACAAGTCAAATCCAGAATATTTGATATTTTTAAAACAATCTACAGATGTGTTGAGGAATGATTTACTACTTGAATCAACGAGTTTTAAGAACCAATCTGAACGATTTTTATGGAAGTATGTGGACATATGAAAGCCATCATTTTCATTAATTAAAAAAAGATTTAGTCCGGTGAGAGTTTCAAATTGTTCTATTTTGTCAGGAAACCTTTACGAATATTTCGCTCACCACTCTGTTTGAGATTCGAGGTGTTGAGGAAAAACAGTGTTTTGGTATCTTGAAAACGCTTCAATAGGGCTATAATTTTGTCATGGTGTCTACCTATCCGTGTGACTAGAAGTTTGTCTTCGTTTTCCAGGGCCAAGGTTCTGAGGCATCGTATGTAGTATCATAATCTTGGTCATTTAAGGAGGCAAAGTGATTAACCCTGCGCTCCCGAGGCCTGGGTCGCAAGGGCTCTAAGAGTCGGCTCAACCCTGGTTTTTCTGTCAGGGATTTCCCTCCCTTAGCCAATGGACCAGTTTTGAGGCGCCAGACTCAAAAAAACCGTATACTGAATAGATGCTTGCGTCGGATACTGGTGGTGAAATGGTTTGACTTCGTGAGGAATTCGGAGATTAGGGAACGGACCGGGCAATGCGCTTGCAAATCGGCGGTTATGGAGAGATATTGGAACTGGTTGGGTCACATGCTGCGTATGCCTCCGGAAAGCCTCAATCCTGATTTCCTCTTGTTCCGACCTGTGGAATCCCGGCGTCCTGGAAGACCATCAGGTACTATCCATAGTATGTACTCGGCGGAGCTGAGAAACTCTGGCATTCCATGGTGACAGGGATTCATGGAGACGCAGCGTGGTAGCCATATGCTACACGTGGGGTGCAAATATGGAAGAAGAAGTCTACCTATCCAGGTATTTTATTGATCTTATATTTTTGTTCCCAATTAATAGGGATGGTAGATTTGAAGCTGTTTTTTCGTTATATCATGCAAATGAGAATCTACTGTTCATTATGATTTAATTTGAAGTGAACATGACTAAAAAATAGATTGAAAAGATAAATTGTACTAAAAGAATCATAAATATGTTCTAAAATTCGTGTACAGCAATCTCAACCAACCAACCGAAATTGAATTAGCTTAAAATGTATTCCAAAATATTAAAAATATGCTACATATATATATTATGTTTGTATAATTCATAACTAGGGAACACGTATTTTGCTTGGTGGTAATCACCTGAAATTTCTGACCCTTGAAGATGAAGCCTGTAACAGTTTCAAAACGTTGTGTGATTACTAACAATCATAACACAGAGTCTCTTGTCATGTTAAGAATCATACAGATAACAATAACTATGAAAACTTATGAACCTATCTAAAGAGCTATATCTGTATGCGAAAGGAAAAGGGTGTTGAGTCTAAAATTGGTACTTTTCAGGAGACCCAAAACAAGATTTGCGCTTGTATGAAATTTGATTGAAAATGAGATGTTGAAACGTGAATTTTACCAATTCAGCAGCATTGATTCGACTCTACCTTTTTTATATTATATGCATCGTTTTTATTTTGGCATGTTCAACTTATTTTTCAATTTTTAAGACTTAACTCCCTTACGCACACAGATATATAATATAAAAAAACCTTACCTTTGTAAGATCTGTAGCCGTGCACTCAATAAATACATTCTTCGTATTTATAGAGATTTTAGAATGATCACCGTTGATAATTGGAGGTAAAGATAGTACCACATTATTCCTGTCTTTAATAACAGGATACACTGGGCTGTCCCGAATTATTCCTAAGAATTGCTTGAGTTGGGGATGATGCTGAAAGTTTGATAAAAAATTGTAAAAGGACAGTGACGAAATATTAAATTTATTGATAGTTAAGTACATGTCATCAACTTTATTTCTAGAATACGCTACTACGTTCGTGGATGAATTTCAAAGTGAAATGATCCTACTTCAGATAATGAATTGGAATTTATTGAATATGATGTATATTGTAAAATTTAAGCCAACACTTAATAGGTAGAATCATTTCGTTGAATTTAATTTCTTTCCTAAATATATTTCTCAAATCTAAATAAATATTTAATAAGTTGTATGCAGTTCTTTAGCCAGAAAACTCAGAAATTTTATGAGCACGGGATTAAGCAACTACCAGAGACATGGATAGAATGGCACATACCACATTTATCAAGAATACAGGACAAGCTTTTGCGTCAACTCAATATAAAAAAAGAAGCTGAAATGAACAATTATCATAAACTTGTGTTCGGGCTTCTTTAATGTTTGGAAATATCATGTATTGCTTATTTTCCATCTACCTCATTAAAGCAGTATTCTAATGTATTCTAAAGAAAACTAATATTTCAGTGGTTCGATTTCATCAGGAATTCGTAGTTAATATGATTTATGTAGCTCTATATAAAATCCAAATTAAATAGGAAATTTTACCATATTACCAATAAGTTAAATAATCACAACTTACTGCATAAAACTCCATCAGTTCAACAGCGGTCATCTCTTTCTCTGTGTTTAAAGGCTTGAATTTAATCTGATCTGGAGGTAACGCATCGTAAACGAAAGGCCCCTGGATTGTGTCCAAATCGTGAGTGCCGATTGCGACCAGGGTTCGTTTACGACAAATATTTTGATGTAATTTGTCCTAAAAACAGATTAAATTCTTTTAAAACATTTGCAATTAAAAAAATTATGACAAACATCAACAACAAGCGCTGGAGGTCAGTCAGCATTTGGCCTAAGAAGGCGGAGGACCGAGCAGAGTGGATGAGAATAATTGAGTCGGCCAAGGTTCACCCCGGACTGTAGCACCAGGAAAGAAGGATTGACAAACGTCAACAGTATAGCCTAGCTCTTGATGTTGTCATTTTATTTATATAAAGTTTTGAGTTTATTAAATATTATATCAGGACCCTATAATTTTTATATGCGCCCTCATCTTCACCTGAGGATTTGTGTGAATTCTAAATGACATTATTGATACTGAAACATAATATTTTACGTTTATTTAGGGTTTAAAAAGCAAAATTTGCTGAATTATTTCAAACCTGCAGATCGATGAAACTGCTATATGATTCTTTGGTAAAGGTAACATTCCTCAAAACAGCTGCAACTGCATACGGTCTTATGAGAGCGGTGGATGGAGTTAAGTGAAGCGAGCATGTATCTTCGTGATTTTTCAAGGAATAGTTTGGTGGTGACATTCTAGAATAAAAATATTTTCAATTAAAAAAATATATAATATATTAACAAAAACATGTAAGTATCTAACACAAAAAAATATAGGTTTACTATTTACCAGTAAGGTTATGTACTACTGTAAACTAAATAAAATTATAAGAGTACTAACAGTAGTAATATTAGGTTTACTCACTTTCCCTGAAACACCAGAAGTCCGTTGACAAGTCCTTCAAGACATAAAAGATCATATCGATTTGCTGGAATGTCAATACGATACAGGATTTCTTCTGAGCCGCCTGCAGCTGCTGTCGCCCCTTGCTCTTTAGCTACCATTTGTTGTTCAGTTGTCTAATAAAAAGTGTAACGGTTTTTCAAAATAAATAAAAAATTATACATTAACAGAAGCATATTTTTTAATTGATTTTTCAAATTTCAAAAATTTTTGCAACTCTTCTATTCATTCTTAAAAAACATCAACCCATCTATAATCTGTTACATACATGTAAATCTTAGTGTTAATGTATGCAGATTTTCATTTTTATTTTATTTATTATTTTTTTTTATATTTAAGAAATTTTACGATATCAACACTCCCTACAAATAATCACGTATGTGCCAAATAAGTGATTGTACTCTTTTACATTTTCGTTCTCTATGGTCTCAGTTCTATAAGTAGGCACCGAACAACATTGGGAAAACTAGATTTTAAATAATATCACTATTCCAATTTTGAAGATTCGTAGAGCCTATCTTATATGCCATGA